>JANTQA010000047.1:18750000-20000000 GCA_027625915.1 Anaeramoeba flamelloides | reverse complement strand
AAGCGATAACTCCTTTGTAAGAATTTTTTGATTTTTAAAGACAATTGGACAATTAAATTAAATTCAGTGATCAAACATCAAAGGCAAGGTGATCTTTTGAAGCGAGTGTTATTAATTGGTTTTTTTTCAAATGATCGTCAATTAGAATGATAGATAATTGTGTATATTTTTCTCTACCATTCTCAAATTTCTTAATCAGGGTGTTTGGGGTAATTTATTTAAAAATTTTTTTTGAAAAGTCTCTCTAGATTTTTTCTATTTAAAAAATTCACAAAAAATGTTTTTTTGATTAAAAATAAAGAGAATTCTAAAGAAAACACCATTTATAATTTAAATGAGAATAGATCCAAAAGATGTTATACAAAATTCGAAATTGAAAATGTAGAACTTAACTTTCAAAATTCTTTTATTTTTTCTCTATGAAAAAACAAAATATATCAATTAATTTTTAACCAGATCTAAATTGAAATCACAAAAATTTTCACTTTCCCATTCACATTTTTTATACAATATTTGTTTTTTAAAATGAAATTAAACAAAAATACCACAAAAATATCCAATATAAGAGAATATATATATATATATACATACATACATACATATACATACATACATACATATATATATATATATATATATATTTATATAACTCTTTCAAAAAACCATTTTTTGAGGGAATCATTTCCTTTTAGAATTGAGACTCTTCTGTTTTATAATATTTTAATTCTTGAAATTGTGTTTTTTTTTTTGATAAAATTATTTTTAGGAAAATTTCGAAAATTCTTTTAGCCTTTAAAGTTTATAATCCTTGGAATTTGAAAAATGATTATTTTGTATTGGTGGGTTATTTTGGTCCTTAGCTGGTCGATCTTGTACTTGGCATGGGTTTTAATAGGGGTTCAAAAGGGCAATTTTTAGACAATTTATTTTTTTTTCTTTCCGAAATTCGAATTTTAGAATGTAAGATTAATAGATTGGTAAGTGTGTCAAAAGAATTTCGATTTTTGGGTTGTAGAAGAAAATTTTGTTTTACTCTTTTGTCAAGTAATAACAAAATTTTTTTTTCAAATGCACCTAATAAAAACCAAAAGTCATTAATAATTTCAATCAACAACCCACAAAACACATTTTGTTATAACTTAACTTCCATTATATTTGTATTACACTCTTCAATTCAGATTTCAGAAAAAAAAAATAAATTGTCAAAAAATCGCCCTTTTGAACCCCTATTAAAACCCATGTCAAGTACAAGATCGACCAGCTAAGAACCAAATTAATAAGCCAATACAAGATAATCTTTTTTCAAATTTCAGGGATTGTAAACCTTAAGGGAGTAGCTACGGTAAAGGAAAAATTTTCACTTTTTTGCAATTTTGAAAAGGATAAGAAAATAAAAATTTTTACTTTGGTTGTAAATCATTGATTTTTATTATTTCAAGTACTTCATTCATTAGATTTTTTAAATTTTTTTTCAAAGTCTCAAAGAAATTGTCACAATAGAATGTTGAGTTGAATTGCTGAAAATAGTGTTTCAAGTGTTTAATGACTTATCTTATCTCCTTATCTCAACATTCTATTTTGGCATTTAATTTTGTTATTTTTCTTTTTTCATCATTTTTTACTTTTTTTAATCATTACAACAAAAAGTATTTAGAAATTTTTTTTTTTATCAGTTACATTTGGGATTAATATATTTTGTTTAAAAAGAACAATAAAATTATAATCGAGAGAAGCATAAAAGGAAACATGAATGAGATTTAAATAGCGAGAAAGATTCCAAAAAAATAATAATTATCCCAAAACATTACTTGTTAGGATTTTAAATAGTTGGATTTGGTGGAATTTGAGAAGTGAATATGATTATATTCTAACAAATTTTAAATCACAAAATAGTTATAAGTTTTATTCTAAGAATCTAAAATTATCTTCTACCAAAAAAAAAAATAAATATATTCCAAAAATTTGGATACATCAGAAAATCAAAAATAGGAAAGCAGAGACACACTTTATTATTTTTTTCAAACGTAATATAAAACCACATTTAAGTAAGATAGTATTAATGTTTTTATTAGTACCCCTTCACATCCAAACAAAAGAAAACAATATAAAACAAAAAAATCATACTTATTGTCCAAAATAATAAAACGAGCTGAACAATAAATGTATTGGTAAATTTGTTAAAATTACACCAACAATTGTTGATTGATTAAATGATAAGATACCATGGACCAATTGTATGTGGATTTTTCAATTTAAGAAACTCAACAGTAACCTTCTATCAGCCATCAATAAAAAATCCGAGATCTAACGAAACAGATTTCGTAACTCAAAAAAAAACAAATGAAAACAAAAACAAAAAACACAAAAAATGAAATAGTTTATTGAATCAAAATTATTTCCAAATTGAAGGTACAATAAGATATTATTATTCTTTCGACTGTTTAAACTATGCCAAATTTTTTGGAATTAAGTTGATTTAAATAAAAAAAAAAAAAAATCAAAACTATTCTATCAATATATTCTCTTTTATTTTATTGTTGAAAATTAATAAAACAAAAATAACAAATAATTTTTTAAAATAAATTTTTAGAGAATCTACGATCACGCGCCACTAAAATAAAATACTCTTATCTCATCTCTCTCAAATTTTTATCATGTCTTATGGTCTAGCTACTCCCTTAACAAAATCCAAAAATTTGAATAAATTTTTTCTTATTATTATTTCAATTGACTTTGGAATTATCGAATAGTTTTTTTCCCCTTATTTTTGAAAAAAGATAATATGAGTTTAACTGTTAAAGAAATTTTGTAAAATGAGTTGAATTTCGAAATATTCTTTTTAACGAACGGTTTTATTGATATCATTATTAGAATAAAAAATTAAATGGAAATAAAAATTGGGTTTATTTTTCGGAATTTATCTGAAAAATGAAATATCAAAACGTTTGTTTTTGTATTAATTATTACTTTCCAGGTTTAAATAACCAAAAGGAATGTAGGATCTTTTCTTTCAACCAATCTTTCAAAATTTATATTTAACAACAGATTTAGTTTTAAATAAGTACATACCATTCAAAGAATCTTTCAAAAAAATGAATTTTTTGAATTTTTAACTCACCAAGTCGATTTGGAAAAATATCATTTTTCTGTTTTTGTTATTTGCCAAAAAAAGTTCATTAAATTTTTTTTTTTTATTAAATCAAAATTATGAGTGAAGACAAAACAAAAAAAAAAACCAAAAAAAAAGATAAAGGGAAAAAAGGAAAAGGAAAAGGAAAAGGAAAAGGAAAAAAAAAAGACAAAGGAAAAAATAAAGAAAAAAAAAATACACTTAAAAAAAAAGGAAACAAAAATAAAAATAAAAACAAAACAAAAAAATCCAAGAAAAAAGAAACGAGCGTTGATCATGTTTTAACTTTACAAAACTATGCTTTTGAAAACGACACACCTACAATTGAAGCACTTTCTCCTCTTGTCATTTATGATACAAACGATGACATCCAATTTAAGGATTATGGCGCCTATGAAGACTTTAGTATCGAAAACGAAGTCGTACTTTTAAACAAATTGTCTGATTCTTGTAAGGAAGGAAACAAACTTGTTTCTCTTTTGTATTCTCACCGTCCTATGGCTCTTTCAATATCCAATGTAATATTTTTTTTCTTTTTTTATTTTTGATTATTTATTTTTTTTTTTCTTTCGAGATTAATATTTTTTTTTTGTTTTTTTTTTCTTTTGACAAATTAATTTTTGTGACAACAAACCTCTCTATAAAAAAAAACAATAGTCTAAAAATGATGTTAAAGATAAAAGATTTGATGAAAAGGAAAAGGTTGAAGAATTGCATCGAATTACACATGAAATTTTAAAACCCTTATCAGACCAAGCAAAAAGATTGATGAATTTCAGAGATGAAACTACAGAGCTTTTTTGTGAGGTAATATATTTTTTTTCTTTTGCTCAATGCGAAAAAAACATAAAAACAAAAAAAAACAACAAACTTTTAAAGAATTGCTTTCTTTGAATTTCAAATGGACTAACATTCACCTTCGTTCTTTAATTAAACAAACCACTTTTCCATTAAATGAAAATTATTTAGATTGTCAAAACTTATTTAGATCAAAAAAAAAATGGAGCCTTTACCTCGAATATTAAACAGGAGTTAGTCACTTGCCTTGACGTGTACATTTTGGTCGATCTTTTAATTGCAAATAAATCCTCTTTTTCTAATGATTTTTCTCATTTTAAACGGTAAATAATTTGATCAAATCACATTACATTTCTTCTTTTTTCTTTATCTTCATCATTGTCACCATCATCATTGTCATTGTCATTGTCATTGTCATTGTCATTGTCATTGTCATTGTCATTGTCATTGTCATTGTCATTGTCATTGCCTTTGTCATTGTAATCGTCATCGTCACTATCCTCTAAATCAAAAATTTCCAACTATAATTTTTCTCAATCTTTAAATTTATTCCTTTTATTTCAAACATAAAAAAGTGAATTTTCAATCTTGTTTCAAGGTAATCTTGAAAGTGCACTTGCTATTGAAGAGATGCATAAAATTAGTCTTTTTATTGCAAACAATTATAGTTTAATCATTCATTTAAAAACAGAACTTGCGAAAATTCCAAAGTATGCCTTATTTAATCCATTATTTTTTCTTTATTTATTTTCATTTTAATTTATTTTTTTAATCAAAGACAATTTAAGGAAATAGTTTTTGACTAAAAGAAATGTATTACTGTTTTTGTTTATTTTGAATTCTTGACTCATTGCTTGCCTTTCTTTTCTTGAAAAAATAAATAATAAAATAATCATTGGAAACAAATTTCTAATCTTTTAAAAGTTACGAAGAAATTTTGGAAGAATTAATCAATTATACTGTCGAGATTTATGAAAATAATCAATATTATTGCAATAGCGAAAAAAGTCGTTATTTGCGTACAATGGTTACCTGCTTGATTTTATTAGATCAAAAAAATGAAAAAAAAAATGTTTTCAAATCAAAAAACATTCCTCTTGCAAAAATTGGAAAATTCATTAAAGTAAGATAAAAACTTTTCTTCTATTGTTTTTTTTTTTTTTTTTTTTCATTTTTATTTTAATCTATATCTATACCTTTATGAAAAATCTTGATCAGTTTTCGTTTAGATAAGAAAATAAAAGCAATTATTTTTATTTTCCAATTAAAATAATTAACTAATTCAATTTTAAAAAAGAAAAATGATAAAAAAAAAAGATACCTAAAACAATAAACTTGTTTATAAAAGGAGTCTTTTTCAACAGTTTGATTATTTCTTTCAAATTTAAAAAGTGAAATTAAAAAAAAAAATACAATATTTCAATTGAAAAACAACAAGTAATTTTTTAAAAAAAAGAGAAAATAAAGTTTCCAAAAGCCTCAAATAAAACACTTGATAGTCTTATTTGGAACTTTTTTCAGGAGATAATAAAAAATTTTTTTCTCACACTTTTTTTAAAACGACTTTAGACAATATTAATCAAATTTTATAAAAATCGAAAAAAAAACATTTTAAAAAATTTTTTTCGGCAATATTTAAACAAATATTTTGGACACAAATTCACTATTGTTTGAGATCTAAATTGCACTTGGTGAGAAAAAAAATGTCATGGATTTCAGGCTACTTTTGAAGGAAACTTTTATGAAAATAAAATCAAATTTCATTGAAAATCAATTAAATTTTTTAATGAAATTTTATGAATCTTCATTGAAATAGTCAATGGAAGTTACAAGGAAATTTCAAGGAAATTTTTATTAAACTTTCAAAACCAAAAATTTTTTTTATCAAATTGATTGAAATTTAATGGAAAATTCAATGTTTTCATATGTCTTAATATACAGGTATAAGGATTTACTGATATGGGTTGGATAGGGAACTATCCAATCTGTTAAAGAGAGAATTTTGAAGTGACTAAATTTGAGACTTCCAATTCAAAGAGTATATCTAAAGATACAGTCATCAGAAGTATTTGAATCTTAATTTAGTTTTCTAAAAAAAAAGAAAGAATAAAATATACAGGTATAATGTTTTTTTTTTTAAAGAATTTGTTTTAAAGGATCTAAACAAATCTCAATGTGATTAGAATATTGTTAAACACAGCTTTTTTTAGATTCACTATTTTGATTCAACAAACCCCCATAATCTTTTGCTAAAAATTGAAAAAAAATAAAAATATTTTCAACATTTTATTATTTTTTCGAGTTTCTTAAATCAAATTAATTTTATGGATCAGTCAAAAAGGGTAAAGTTCTTTGTGTTTTTCTTGAGAATTTGAACCAATAAAGAAAACCATTTTATTATTTTTTGTAAAAATTGAAATTTCATTTGAATTTTTTTCTTTAAAAAATACTCAACTCCTTTTTTTCTGTACCGCGTGGAAAACACTCCACCAAAACAAAACAATTTTAAAATTAAAATGGAAATTAAACTATTCTTTCTATGAATTGAGAAATTAAATTTCTCATTTTTGTTATTTTCTTCAATCAAAAAAAGATAAAATCTAACTGCTACCAAACATTCAAGTTACAAATGGTTTTATTTTCGATGTATATTTGTAATTTTTAAAACCCACTTGGTAATAAATAATCTCAAAAAGTAAATCTCATTAATGAAAACCAGTACCAAATCCCCGATGTCTATTAAGATTTGATTTTTTTATAGAAAAATTTTACTTCAAAAAAAAGCAATTAAATCCTGTTTTCCAGTCTTAATCTTAACTGAATTCCGTTTTATCCTTTAGAATTTGAAATTGTAAGAGTGGTTTTCCAAAAAATTATTCCATAAAAAAATAAATATCTCCACTTATGTTTCGAAAAATTGTAGTATTTCAAGTACTTTCGTTTTTCAAAACAAATCTATTTTGGATAAATATCTCATGATCAAAAAGCAGATTAACTAAACTTTTTTAAACCTTGTTAAATTCAAATATAAAAAAGTAACCTTCATTCTGTTCTAAATTAATAGATTTTTAATTATGTTTTCACCATAAGTAAGCAAAAAATTGTTTCAGATTATTATCTTTGTAAAAAAATTTTCTTTATTAGTTTATTGATCAACAATTCCCATTCAATTTTTAATATTCACATAAGAGTCCATATTATTTTTGGTGCCAATAACCGAAAATTAGAAAAAATAAAAAATACCAAAATTGTAGCGAAAGACATATAAATTTGAATTTTAACTTTTTTTATTTTTGCAATTAAACTAAATTCCAAAAATTTAGATAAAGTTTAAACCGTTGAAAGAATAAAAATACTACACTTTATATTCAATTTGGAAATAATTTTGATTTTACAAACTATTTCATTTTTTGTCTTTTTTGTTTTGTTTTCATTTCCTTTTTTCCAGTTACGAAATCTGTTTCGTTAGATCTGAGATTTTTTTTTCAATGGCTGATAGAAGGTTAGTGTTGAGTTTTGTTAAATAGAAAAACCAGATAAAATTGGTCGATGATATCTTATCATTTGATCTATCAACAATTGTTGGTGAAATTTCAACAAATTTATCAATACATTTTTTGTTTGGCTCGTTTCATTATTTTGGAAACACTGATTTTTAATTTTTCGTTTTATATTTTTTTCTTTTATTTGGATGAAAATGATTACTTATAAAAACATTAATACTATGTGTAACTTAAAAATGTGGTTTTATATTATGTTTGTAAAAATATAATAAATTGAGTTTTTTTTTTGCCTATTTTTGATTTTGGGTGTGTCCAAATTTTTGGAATGGGGTTTAGTTCAAAATTATATTCAATTAAATTAAATCAACTTTCATTAACAAAAAAAAAAAAAAATAATAAAAATTTAATCCAATTATATTCAATTAAATAAAAAATATATATATATATATATATTAGTGGACGCCATATATATTATATTGTGGAGATATGGCTATGAGATTAGAAGAATTTTTAGCACAATGCCCACATTATTCAAAAGATGTTTTTAGTTCAATTGATGAAAAAAAAATAGCTTCAGGATATTTATTAACTACTCATTTAGATCAACAAAGAGAAGAACATAATTCCTTTGTCTCTGATTTTTCACATATGCTAAATGTTGTTAGGGTACAGAGAGCACAAAAGGAAGAGATTTCTACAGAGCAACACGATGAAATTATAGCATTAATAAGAAGAGGATTTAGATTAATTAGCCTTTGGTCCACTAAAGTAATTGAGCAACTTGCTTGGAAATATACTCACCCAACTCAAGATCCAAATTTGCCAAAGGAGGTTACAGGTTATGAAAAAGTTGTCAAATATAATTATACCGATGAGGAAAAGGAAGCACTTGTTGAATTTATTTCAATGATTAAAGGTGTATCTGCATTAATGAAAAAAAGTGAAGTCAATTTATATCCAATTATTAGATCATTTATTCATGATCAAATCCAAGAATTTGCCTTAGTAATTAATTTAATCCTCTTTTTTTTAATTTATTTTTTTTTTTTTTTTTATTTTTTGAATTTTTTTTATTTCAAAATTATCAATCAATTTTTATTTTATTTTTTTTTACATTTTTATTATTTTTTATTTAATGATTTCAAAAATACAAAACTAAAAATTAAAAACTAAAAATAAATTAAAAAACAATTATATTAATAATACTAATAAACAATTATATTCATAATAATAATAAAAGACAACTTTAAGACCAATGATCAAAAAAGCAGCAAAAAAAAAAAAAAAAAAAATTTTAGGAAAACTTGTTTGGCTAAGGACAATATTAGCTGATTGGAAAAATGGAAAGGAACAAGAAGATTTAGCTTTAAATGGGAAAAATTATAAAGACAAATTAGAATATGATAATAAAAACGTTGGTATTACAAGAACCCAACACGTTTTAATTATTTCACTTTTAGAAAATATGTTTAGTGAAAAGGCCGCAGGTATGAAAGGAGGGTTTATGAAAGGAAAGGATTTCACTTCTGGCGAGGTTAAAGAATTCCAAGAATTTTTAAATAAATTATGGGTTTATCCCTATTTAATGAATTATTCCGAAACTGTTCGAAAATCTTCAGATTTGGGAATAGTCTGGTATAGAGAATTTCATTTAGGTTTAAATGAAGTTCTTCAGTTTCCAATTGAAATGAGTTTACCTTGGATCATTACTCGATATGCTCTCTCAATGAAAACCTCTTATCTTGCAGAAATGATGTTATATCCACTGTCTTTATATTCTGATGCAGCTGAACATGCCCTAAAGGTTTTGAAACAAAAATTCCTATATGACGAAATTGAAGCAGAAGTTGATTTGACTTTTGATCAACTTGTTTTTGTGTTAACTGAGGAAATTTATAGTTATTATAAAAATGTTGCATCAATTAAGCAATTAGATAATGTATATAAACACGAAATTAAAAAGTAAAAAAATTAAAATTTTTTTTTTATTTTTGAATTAAAATTTATTAAAAAAAACCAAAAAAAAACAACAAAAAACTAACAAAATAAATTAATAAAAAAAAACAAAAAATAAACAAATAAAAAAATAAAAAAAAAAACAATACATGCATAAATAATAAAATAACAAATAAACAAACAATAAATAAATAGATTAAAACCAAAATTAAATTTTGTACCACCAAAATCTAGATACCATATTTTATTAAGACAAAGGCATTTCCATCTTTTAGGAAGAACAGTTAATTTAACAGAATTAATATCACAGCGTATGAATAACATTTTAAGACAAAACATTGATTGGGCAATTAAAAAATTTGAATCGAGTGATATTACTGGAATTATGGATTTAGAATATGACTTGACGAACATCCAAATAGTGCATCGATTATTATCTGAATATTTAACACTCGATAGCTTTGATTCAATGTTCCAAGAAGTGAATGAATCTGCGTCGTTAAAATCACTCCAATCGAGAGTTGTGCTTCATTGTATTTTCCAATTTATTGAAGACTTGGCGACCAATTTTGTTTACAATTCCGTCACGCAACGATTTCTAAGATCGCCGTTAACGTTTGTTGGAGAAGTCCCAAGGTCGCATTTAGGTAATATTCCAGAGATTTTTACCTTTGGTAGCACGAAATTAAATGATTTATTTGAAGAAATTTTGGAAAGGTACCATGGCTTTTTCGGCATCCCACATGTTCTCGCTATTTTGAAATGGATTGGAGAAGACAATTTGCCGCTAATTGCACAAGAATGCCTGACCAATGTTGAATTGAAGATTCAGAATGTACTTGCGCCATATGTCGAAGAACTTTTAGCCGGCATGATCACGAAAACTAATTTGCTGTCCATGGACAATTACGGAATAGACGGTTGCTTTGGGGGATTCCAGGTGCCACTGGATAACCTGAGGAAATACCCGCCACTGGAAACCAAGGTGTACCAAAACTTAAGAGAATTGGGTAATACCATTGTATTGATGTATTTGTTTGAGCAGGCAATGCCCCAATTAAAGGTCCGTACATTTTTAAACAGCGCGCCATTTTTATGCATAATTCCGAAGAAGGCATTAAGGAAAAAGGCCAAAAAAAAGATCAGACTGCTCAGGAAAAAGAAAAAATTAGTAAAAAAGAAAAAGGATAAGAAAAAAAAAGAGAAAAAAACAAAAAAAAGTCGAAGGAAAAAAAAACAACAAAGCTCGGACGAATCCTCTGGCGAAGAGGAACCAGAAGAAATCAAAGAAGAAGAAATTGAAAAATGGATGAAAAAATTTGAAAACAAATTCAAAAAAAATACCCTGTCTGGAGTCATCGAAAGGTTATTAGAAAACGGATCCAAGCATAACATTTCAAAATCAGAAAACCTTTCCAAGAGTCTTGTGTTTTCGTGTAAAAAGGCCGAAGACATGTACAAGCCAAACGAAAAGCCCATTTCCATTTTCTTGGCCACCTTGCTTCATGTTAATAAAATGCTTGATCCCGTCAGAGAAAAATGGCTTGGCGATCGTAAAAAGGGCTTGCCCAATATTGAAAGATCAAACGAATTTTACCGGCTGTGGTCCGCCTTGCAATTTATGTTTTGCCTGAAGCTGACAAAGGAAGATATCAACAAGGAGGACGAAGACGAAGAATGGGAATACGAATACAGAATGCTTTCAAACCAGGAAACCTACGGCGACGGGTTCGCGTGGGCTGGCGCAGCAATCATTCACTTTTTGGGACAAAGAAACGTTTTTAATGCATTGGACTTTTCCTATCACATCTTAAACGCCAATGAAGCACTTGAAGAAAAGACAGAAAAGCCTGAAATAAAATCCTTTTTAAAACAAGCTAAATGGTTACAAGACTTGAACGAAATGCTGTTCAGTATTTTGAGATCCTATTGCCCAATACCTGAGCCTGAAATTGTCGAATTCGAACCACCTGAAGAAGAAGAACTTTCCAAAATTCCCCAATCAACGGTCCTCATTTAATTCATATACATATTGTTTTTCTTTTTTTTTTTTTTTATTTTTATTTTTATTTTTTCTTTTATCTATTTTTTTTTATTCTCAGTTTTTCAAAAAAAAAAAATAAAAAATACTCTTTCTTCAATTAAATTGATATTATCCTTTTATTTCTTTCTTTCTTATTTTTAATAATTGCTTTTTCTTTTTGTCAATTTGAAAATAGTTGGAAATTTTATTAAAAATTTTTTCAAAAATTATTATTTTTATTCAGCCCAATATTTTCATTTATTGATTTAATTTAAGCAAGCTCTTCTTAAAAAACAAATATTCATAAATTATTTAGTTTTGAGTAATCAAAATTCTGAGATTTATTATTCTTGTTTATTTAATTGTTGAAAGATGTGAATAATTAAAGTAAAACTTAATAGAGGATTTGATGAGATCTTTTTCCAATTCATTAAATAAGTTTCAAAAATTGCAATTAATTGTAGAAAATAATAATAATTTATTCAATTACGATAATCAATAAGTTTGCTTTATTGATCAGAGATCGTGCTAAATGTCAACATATCGTGATACCAAATTAATCGTGATATAATAATTGATCAATTATAGGGCTAATTCTACAATATTGTTTCGATCAAAAAACGAGATTACAGTTCTGGAATAAAAGTTCAACACAGTTTTGAATTGGAAACCTTAATAGAACCTGAAAATGAAAAGTAAGATCAATTAATCAAAGAATAAATAAATAAATCAAGGTAAAACAAAGGTTTCAACACAATAACACTTTTTTAGAATACTATCTTTTGGTATGGTTATTTCTTTGATTGATCAATTATTAAAAATTTGTTGAAAAAATTGACTATTTTTGGGATCTCCAAAAAAGGTTCCTTGAACAATTTCTATATGAACGTTTATTTAAATTTTTTTGTTGGGTTGATGGAATATAATGGGCTATTATTTGAAGTAAATTGGTTTCTTTTTTTAATAAATTTTTACTTTTTGTTTCCCAAAGGTTCCCAATGAAAAACCATGTTGCACTTTTTTACATGTTTTACTTTTTTTCCAGAATGATTATAAAAAAAAGTATTTTTTTTTTAAAAAACATAAAAAAGATAGTGGTTCAAATCATTTTTCAGATCAAGGAATTTTTATTATCTATTTTTTTTGGTTTGGTTTACAAACCTTATCGATCCTTTTAGATCAACAAAAATAATAACTAAAGATAAATAAATAGTTCCTTAGTCAATTGTTTGTAATATGGAAGGGTATGAATAAAAGGACTTTTAAAAGTACTTAATCTTTTGGTATCCTTTAAGGGATATGAATTGCATTGAAATATTATTTCTATACATTTGGAAAGTTGTAGGGTATACATATTTTTTTACAAGCTTACAAAACAACCTAACCACCTCATCCTTAATCATTAAAATTGTTTAGCAACTTGTTTTCTTCTTCTTATTCTTCTCTTATATTTGAAATTCAGAGAAAACTCAACTAGAGATGAAATGTTTTTTTTTTCAGCAATAATCAATAAGAAGGAAAATTACGCTTTATTCTTATTGATTATCTACCAAGTAAAGACAATAATCCCCATTTTAAAAAACACTTTAATTATAGATTTCAAATACATTTTTTGAATATTTTATTATTCATATATTCATGAAATTACAGTCAGTTTCAAAATTAAGGCACAAACTTTCAACAAAATTTAGGGCACAAAAAAATCTCAAATTAAGGCACAAAATTAGGAATTTTTTTTTTACAATTTATTTTACTAGAATCTGAATTTTCTGCCTTAATTTGAGATTTTTTTTTGTACCTAAAATTTCATTGAAGTTTGTACCTTAAAAGTGGAACTGGTTGTATATATATATTCCTTAGCACCCCGGATTTGCCTAAACCCAATTGAAGTTTATAATAAAAGATTTAAAATGATATTGGTGTGTTAATATATTTATTTTCTTTTTTTTTTTTAACCCAGATTTTAATTATAATAAAAATTCAAAATAGTTAAAAGATAAAGTAGTTATGTTGTTTTTTTTTTTTTTGATATTGTAAAAATAATAAAAATTATTCATTTTTACATTTTCTACAAAGATTTTTATTTAATTTTTTTCTATAAATAAGAAATTTTATTATAATAATAGTAATTCAAAATGTAATACTTTGATTTTATAATAAATATCAATCAAATAACGTTATTACTTTAATGATAAAAAAAAATAAATAATAAAAATATTTTACTGAAAAATTTCATTTTTTTTTAGATAAAATTTTTATTAAATATTTAATCAAGAGAAAAATGAAATTCATTTCTTTAGGCCAAAATTAAAAGTTTAAAATAAATTATTTTCTAAAATTTTTATTTAAATAATAGGTAATACTTGAATAAACAAACAAAAAATAATGTAAAATAATTTCATTTATTATATTGAAAATTAAACAAATAAAAACTTTTTTAATCAATTAAGGAAGTAGTCCAAATTTAATAATAAAAATAAAAAATAATTTTTCAATATTATTCAAAGATAATACAATAATCAACAAAACAATTTTTTTTTTGAATTTTGTTATGGGTAAAAATTTGAAAAAAATATTTGTAAAATTCAATTTTTTTATCTAAATAAATACTGATATTGGAATATAATTTTTGATCTATGGTCCTTATTCTATAATATTAAATATTTTAAGTATCGATTATAAAAGTGATAAAATGAAAAAATAATAAAAATAAAAAAAAAAAATCAATTATTAATCTGACTCGAATTATTCGCCAAATCGTTTAAATGTGAAAAAAATTCTTTGTTAAAAAAATTTCACAAATTTTACCTAGAAAAAAATGGGAAAATACCAAAACTGCGATTATTTGTGATGATTATAATATTATTTTTATTTTGTTAGTTTAGACATCATTACTCAAACAAAATAAAAAAAATACACAATAGTAAATATAAACGTTGTGAAAAATAGAGTTTTTCCAATTTAAGGGATAAATAAAGAGTTACATGCAATTATCCAAATGTTGGTTTTAGTAAATATAATTTATGATTTTCTTAATATACAATTAATTTTAATCAAAAAATCGTTTGGTGAACACCAATCTTTCACTTTAAAAAAAAAAAAAACTATTTTTCAAACAAAGTTTTGGTATTTACCAAACAATTTTAAATTGAAAATCCATTGAAACTTAAAAATCAAAACCGATGTTTCGTTTACTATTACCAAAATTTGAATAAATACATGAAACTCTTTATTTATCTCAAAAATCAGAAAAACTCTATTTTTTACAACATTCATATTTACACTTGTAAATTATAATTGTCACAAATAATCCATCACAAATAATCTCATTTTCAGAATCCTGCAAAAAAAACGTTTATTTATTTTTAAATTTTAATTTATATTTTTTTTTATTTTTAAATTATTTAGAATCAAATATATATTTTATTCCATTGAATTATAATCAACAGAGAAAACAATTTTTCTCTGTGATGTAACAATATCTTTTGTAATTAATAAATTATTCAATCAAGCATTTTATGCAATTTTGGGGTACAAAAGTCCCAAAAAAATTTCAAGTAAAGTATGATGTGTTTCAATAATTAAAGCTAAGAGGTTTTTGATGCCTTGACAAACTTTTAAAAAAAGTAAAAAAAAAAAAATAAAAATATTTTTTTGACAAAATTTTCTGTTGTAAAAATAATAAAATTACAATAATCAAGAAGAAATTTTTAACAAATATTGAAAAAATTTTTTCAAGTTATTTTATTATTGTAAGTAACCAAACAATTTTTATTTATTAATTTTTCTTTCCAAGATAATTTATTCGAAATTCTATATCTAATAATCTTTTTACAACAAGCCAAATTTAAATTTTTTTTCAAAAGTAATTAGGATATTTAAGGTTCTAAGGGATATATATATATATATATATATTTATATTACAAAATCTATAAAATTTCAAGAAATTTATTGAATTATTAAAAATAAAATAAAAAGATAACCCATTTCTCACAAATTGAGAAAGGGATAGTTTTATATAGTCTACTAAAATATAATGGTTACAATATGTACTCTATTGTTTATTGTGAAAAAATAAATCAGAATAACTAATCACTTACTGGTATTTACCATATTAATAGGGGCCAATTTTGACTTGATTTTTCTGATTTAATGGTTTCAAATAGATTCTTCAAATTAAGATCTGATTCTTTAAAAAATGCTATTTTTAATAGAAATAAGAGAATTAAAGTAAAAAGTTGATCCCCCTTTTTATATAAACAATTATATCAACAAAAGTTCAAAGTATCTCATAAATAGTAAACAATTCTCACTTGATGAATTATTTATTCGATGAATTTTTTTTGAAATAATGTTCCTTGAAAAAAAATATAATCAAGAGAAGTTGTTTTGCAAAAAACTCGAAAAAACTACAGTGGTGTAAATAACCAATGTTTTTTATTTTAACCCATAACTAAAATTTAACTCTTGCAAAAAATATTGGCGGATTTTAGAAATAAAAGAAACAAATTAATGGGATGAAAACAGTATATAAATAAGAAATTGGGTTCTTTAAATAAATTTTAAAAAAGAATTATGAAGATACCGAAAGATTAAAATGCAATTTTTTGATAAAAAAAATCAACAAAATTTCATTTTTTGAATTTTTTTAAAAAAAATATTTAATTTCACAAAAATTTTGTAAATATGATGAAATTTTTGAAACAAAACAATTTAATATAATTGAGCCATTTTAATTAATCAAAGATCTAACCTCTAAAGTCAATTTGAAACTATACCAAGAATATATAAGTTCCTTCTGGTCTTCCAATACCCAAGTCTAAAAAAAAAACACGAGTCAAATTTTAGTAATGGGTTAAAGGTTGTCTGAAACGGTTATATACACCACAGTAGATTTTTTTTGATTTCAAAAATTCCTAATTGGTTTCTTCCCTTAAAGAATTAATTCGTGTCATTTTAACCAATTTCAGAAAAACCTAAACAAATGATCAAGATTGAGTTATAATTACTTGATGTTTTGTTTTAAAAAAAATCAAAAATAATATTGTCAAAATTTTATCTTTAAGAAAATACAAACCCTCAAAACAAAGGGGTTTAGTTTAGTCAAATATTATTTCTGTCAAAAATTGTCAAAATATATTTTATTATTTTAAAATTTCCTAAAAAAATTACTCGTCGATATGAGTTCAACCTCATCTTCAACAACAAGCTCAGAAAGTTCAAGTGAAGAGTTAAGTAAACCATTGTTTTTTCAAAAAAATAATGATGTAGAGGAATACAATGGAAAGAAAAAGAAGAAGAAGAAAAATAAAAAAAAGAACTTAAATAACAATGGATTTTGTAATTATTTTTCTTTTCTTTTTTTCGTCCAAATAATTTTTTTTTGTAAACTTTTTTCTTATTGTTTTTATTTCTTCGTTGAATAAATGAAACACATCTCAAAGATGAATTAAACAATGGCAAAGATATTGTTACAAAGATTTGTGAAAATTTGAATGAAAACATTACAATTTTTTTCCAAATGATCATGGGTTATGGTGATATGATAACTGATCTAATATTCTTTATTTTTCTTACCAAGAGTAGTTTAGTTGAAGGTTATTTCAAAACACTTTCCTTCATCTTTTTATTGTTACCCTTTGCTATTTTCTTTTTCTCAACCATGAAATCACTGATCTTTGGTATGTTTGATAAAGAATATGATGATGATTATTTTTTTAATAATGGCTATAAATTGCTTAGTTCAAAGAATATTGCAAATAGTGGTGCACTCTTCTTTTTTACTCATCTAATTTGGTCCCTTTTATGGTTTGTAATTGTTCTTGTTAGTGGGGTATTTTATTCAATTTTGTCTCATTTGAAGATTTATTCGGTACCTTTGGGCAAGAAACTCTATCATCTCTTTTTTAATAAAGATCTAGATGTCGTTTATGCAAACGACACAAAATATTTGGTTTTCGTCGCATTTACGATCGAGATTTTTTTTGAGGTAAACCACTTTTTTGATTATCAAAAAATATTAATATATTATTTTCCCTATCTTTTTTTCTCATTGTCTTGAGATCACTAATCAAAAATGAGACAAAAAAGTCTTTCAAAATGGATCTACTCATATTTGGATATTATTTTGGACGATACTTTTTGAACATTTATCAAAAATTCTTTTGTTAATAACTTTTTCCGTTCGTACAAACACAACCCAATTTGGTCTAACTAAAATTCACTTATTTTTTCTTTTTGTATCCCAAAAACTCTCTTGACAAACGAAAACTTCAACAGGCAATTCCTCAGCTAATTCTCCAAACAATTATAATCCGAAAGTATGCAGAATTTAAAGTTATTTATATTTACTCTGTGGTCTTCTCAGGTATTTTAATTTTGAATGGAATTGGTTATATTATTACCACAAGGTTGAAAAAATTACAGGAAAACAATCAAGATCTTCTCAAAAATATAAATATAGAATTGGATCGGGAAAAAAAAAATTTATATATTTCGGGATTCTTCCTCGCAGTGGTCTTCATTAATCTATTTTTGATTCCTTCTTGGATTGGATCTTTTAAAAAATTGGATGTAAGTTTCAGATTTAGAATAAGAGTCTCTTGAGGGATTTTATTTAATACCTTATGTTTTTTATATATTTCTAAAAATATTGTTTGTAACTTTATAAAAATAAATTAATAACTCAGCCTGTAACATCTAAAAATACCATTGGAAAATATCAATTAAATCCTCAATCATACTTGAGACTAAATTTGTGGATGGGAGTGGGTTCTTTGGTAGTTGGAATTTCACTAGCGATCATCTGTTTTTTATTGAATTTCTTTTTCACAATATTTGGAAAAGTGCTATTTGAAAACAAAGATCATTTCAGATCTCTTATGGCTTTTTTGCTATTCTTCCCAATTGTAATAGGAATATTGGCAATTTTTTTTGGAAGCTTTTTTGTTTGTTGGATCTATTTTCGCAAAGTAATCTTTCTTTTTCTTATAAATATTTTTTTCTTTTATCAACCTTTATCTTCAAAAATTAAAATACCCCCTTAAAGTATTAACTTGAACATAGATTTGTCTATAATTAAATTATGTCGTAATTGAATGTAAATGATATCACTGGTCCATGGTTCAAATGGTTTTGGTGAACAAACAAATATTATTGAACAAAAATTCTCACATTTTTTACAAAATATCACAATTAAAATATTATTATTCGGGAACTTTTTTTTGTCTAACCTTTATATTTTTTTTGAAATTTGTCGTTTGTTCAGGTATTTTGTTTATAATTATCAACTCTAATCAAAAGTTTATTATTTCTCTTATACCCAAACAATCTTAATTTGCTTTGATTCTTTACAAAAAGATTATTTTTTCATTTTTGGCTTGGTCCCTTTGAGTGAAATGGGATTATATATATATGTATCACATGTATTACAATTTTTCTTTTTAAAATAACGTACAACTTATAAAATCATGTTTTTTCACATTTTTACACGTTTTTTTCGTTTCATTCGTTGTTTTCGTTTTTTTTTTCTGAAATAAGTCCTTGAATTCTTTTGAAAACATACTCTTTGTTTATGTGATGTAAAAATGTGACCAAAAAAACTAACAAACAAAGAAATCAAACAATTATATTTAGCTAAGTTGTAATTGTTAAAAAAGCATTGAAAACGATAGGTATTATCAATTTCCCATTTAAGTGGGGTGCTTTGTAGGCAAAACCATGAAAATTGTTTGGTTTTCTATATTGAAAACACTAGAATAATATAAAGTAGGGATTTGGTTTAAAACTCTTGAGAATTATTAAATCAATAGAAATTGAGAAAAAGAAGTAATTTTTGGTAAAAATTAATAGTCGGGGAAGAAAAGTGATCTAAATTTAACTTTTTTTATCAATTCAAAATAAAATCATCTAACCTATTTTTTTTCGTGTTTTGATTACATGTATATATATATCAGGCTAAATTATCTACCGCCTCTCCCAAGCATCTAAAACCGGTTTAATAAAAACAAAAAAATGTCACATCTGTGATATTTATATAATCGTTAGATTAAATCTTTTGAATATCATATGATTTTATTATTTATTTTTTGATTAATTTCTAAAAATTTTCCAGATAAGGAAGAGATAAATTATTTTTTTTGTTTTGAATTTGAATTTTTTTTTTAATTTACTGAAATTATCATATTTTCAATTTCTAATTCTGTTTTTTAAATAAGAATTTATTTTTTTTTATTTTGCAAAATTCAGTAATATAAGAATTAATTCATGAATTATGGGGTTTTATTTCATAATTAAAAACATCAAATCAATATTTAAAATAAATGATTTAAATGATCATATTTTTAAACTTTTATTCATAGAATTGTAAAAAAATATTTATTTACAGTTCTTTTATGTTTCTTTAGATTTTTTTTTAGATTATAGAGTATATGTGAGATTTTATCTAAATAAATACTCAAATATTAATTTTTTTTTAAATCCTTAGATACAATGGTTTATCTTTATTTAGATTTCAATCCAAATAAAAGAATAATTTCATATATTTAATTTAATTTTTGATTTAAATAATTTTTATTTCCCATTATAATAAATATTATATTGTTTACAATCATTTGATAATGGTTTGTTAATAATGAAATAATTTTTAATAAAATAAAACATGATATTAAACAAAAATTCATATAGAAATATACCGATTCCTTCCCCCTGATATTATTTTTATAAAAAAATTATTAATTATATTTAAAATAAATTTTTTTTTATTGATTTTTTAATTATTTCAAAATTAATCGAATCAAATCATTTTGCTATATCAATCATTATAATATAAGTTTTATTATTTTCTCATTCATTATTTGATTTGATCAGATTAAAAGTATCTAAGAAATTTAATACTTTGATAACAGGTATCATATTTTTTCGAAAGTCAAAACATATTCTGTGAATAAATTCCCCAAAAATGTTTAATTCAATTTATATAATAGTTTTAGAAATAATCTGGGTCGAATTTGGTTAATAGAAATTGGTCTTTCATTATTGCTACTCCTTCATTTCCTTATTTATGAATAAATCACATTGATCTGTTTTTAATATATTCAATAGTTTTATTCGTAGGGTTAGACAATCAATTATTAAATATATTATAAAGTACAAGAATATATTTTAATAATTTGGATTCTCAATTGGATCAAAATCACAAATCTAGATATTTTAATCATCATCAATAATATATTTTAAAAGTTCAATATTTTTAAATTCTTTAACAGATTTATTTTTTTGGTTTTTTAATAGTACTTTTAATTGTTTTGATTAGATAAAATATATTAATGTTCAACTCTTTTAAATTTATAATGTTTAAATTTTTGATATCAACAGAAATTTATTTAGTTGGTTCAATCAAAATTATTTTTAATATAACCAAAATATTATTTGATCAAATTTATATTATTTAAAATCATTTTCTTTTTTTTTTTTAGATCTTAGTAAATTAATTTTTTACCCAAAATTTTAATTTTGTAAAATTCAAAGTTTATTGAATCAATGGATTCATTTCAAAATTCTTCTTCTTCTTCTTCTTCTTTTTTCGATCTTGATAATTAAGTCAGGATTACATATAAAATACAGTTAATTTTTCTTCTTTTTTCTGTTGATTTGGAAAAAAAAAAAAATGAATATTTTAAATAAAACGGGAAATTATTTGTAGAATAGAATCATGTTCATGAGATATCACCCATTATAAGACAATTATATAGACGATTTGAAGTGAATTTTTAAAGAAAAAAACGAATTTTTCAACCACTTTATCTCTGTATTATATCTTACATTTGAACCCCCCCCCCCCCAACTTTAAAATACCATAAGAATAAAAGAAAAGAAAAAATAATTTTTTTTTTTTTTTTTTTCAAAAATATATATGAAATATCCCAAATTTGATCAAATATTCAATCTCAATTAATATTCTTCTCACAATTTTTCAACACATATCAAGTTTTTTAGACAATTATCTAAAGTTTATAGAAAAGTACCATTATAATTAAAGTTTTGATATGACCGATTATCGCGATTTTATTTAATATCAGGATTTTATGATATTAATTACTTTTTTTTTTTTTTTTTTAACTTTATTATGAATTGAAAAAGATCTCTTTAATTTCTCTATTTATTTCCCCTATGAAGTAAAGAATCAAAAAAAATAATCAATTACTTTTATTTTAAAAAAGCATTTTAAAGATTATTATTACAATTATTTTTTATTTATTTATTTATAATTTATTTTATTACCAATCCAAAATAAAAGAATCATTTTTCTTTAATCGAAAGACAGATTATACAATGAAATTAATACAATGATTTTCTATATTGTTTTTTTTTTTATTTATTTTTATTTTTATTATTCTTCTATATATCTTTTTAAAATTAACAGGGTAATCATTATTCTCACAGTATAATTAAAAAATGTTATTTTGCTCAAGCGCTCATACCAACCATTATTTTGGGGATATTTATACTTGTTTCTTTATCTTACTATGCCCGACTCCATACTAATTGCTAAGAAAAATGCTATAATATTTTGAGATTAATTATCAATTTATTACATTATTTTTGCAAAAAAAAAAATTCTGTTATCCAATGTTTTGAAGATAGAATTATTATATTGATAAAAATTAATTTCCAGAGATATTGTTGAATGAAATTTCTTATCTACATAAAAAAAAAATAATTAAATTTATTGTATTCTAAAATCTAATAAAGTTTAAACTCTTCAATTGCTCTATTGTTGGATTTTTTTTTATTTTCTTTTTTTTTTTGTTTTTCAATTTATTTATCATATCAAAAGGGATGTAGTGTCTTTCATTAAGATAATTAAATCTGACAATATTTAATTTAGGGTTTTATTTCTGAAGAGCCAAACAATTTCAGAATATTGTTTTCTTTTAGCTTTTGAATGAAAATTAATAAATGTACTTGATTGATCAAAAAGAATTATGAAAAAGATGAGATCAAATTTTGAAATCTATTTTAATTGCCTTTGATTTCATATACTGTCTATTATATTAAAACACATTTAAATCATTACAATAAACTCTATTGTATTTTAAAAGATATTGGAGAGTAAGTGACAAAATTTATTTTTGTTTTTCCACCCTTTACTTGAAAATTTATATTTGAGATAACTGAAAAAAGGTTTTTATTGAAAGCACAAACATTGAAAAAAACTGAAATTTTAAACTTGAATAAGATCCCTCATTTCAATTTTCTTTTAAGTTTATAAAAACATTGTTCGTAATCAAATTAACATTCATTGGTATAAAAATTCACAGATCCCTTAAAAAGACTATTTTAAGGGTAATAATCTGTCCAAATTTTTCATGCGACCTTCCTTTCAAAAAGTATTATTTTCCGTACCAAATTTCTAATAGTTTTAATTTGGGAAACCAGTTCTATTAGTAGATTTATTTCCAAAAAGTTGACTTTGGTGACAAATTTTCCTTAGGATTATTTTGCTCTTGCAAAGCAATAAGAAAATTTTGATTCTTTGATTTGATGATTAACTGTGAACCAATTTTCACAATGAACAAAAACCTTTTTGTTCTCTCAACGACAATATTTTGCAAAAATCTAGTCGAAAAACCAAAAAAAAAAAAAAAAAAAGAACTTTTCATTTTTTCTACTTTTGTTACACTAACACGATGATAAAATCAAATTATTTTATATTTTTCGTTTCTGTTTTACTTATTGGTTGTGTGTCTGGTTCCCAGGCCCATTACTTCACCCAAAAATTGGATCATTACAATCCACTTGATTCTAGAACCTTCCAACAAAAATACTATGTCTTTGATGACAATTACAAACCCGGTGGGCCACTTTTTTTTGTGATTAATGGCGAGGATCCATTAGACGTTTTTTGGGAAACGGTGCTTTTTCTATTTTTTTTCTTTTTTTTTTCTTTTGATTTTTTTAAAACAGTTTGCCAAAAGTAACTTAAAATAAAACGTAAAAATGCAAAACAAAAAACAACCTGAACAACCTTCCCAAATCTAAACACAAACCTAAAATCTTATTACAACGCCACACAGTATGGACTCCCAATGGAATTGTCTGCAAACCATAGTGCGCTTGTTGTAAGCATTGAACATCGATATTATGGAGACTCTGTTCCATTTGGTTTCCCACTGAACCCAGACAATTTGGCTTATTTAAATGCACAGCAGGCTCTGTCCGATTTAGTGACGTTCCGTGAGCATGTTTTTACGAAATATTCGCTTGGCAAAGAAACAAAAGTGTTTGGATTTGGATGCTCGTATTCTGGTGCCTTAAGTGCGTGGTTTAGGACCAAGTTCCCACATTTAATCGACGGGGTCTTTTCAGGATCTTCGCCTGTGGAAGCCGTATTAAATTACACATCTTTTAACACACTTGTTGAAAATGTCCTCGAGGGAAGCTGTGGTGACTCAGTCGTTACTGCTGTTCAACAAGCCGAGACAATGCTCGCGACCGAAAATGGAAGGGCGGAAATCCAAAGGATGTTTAACATATGCTCTCCCATTGACACAGACTGGAAAGTGCAGCTGTTTAAATGGCAAGTGAGGTATCAGAACCAATTGGTTGTTCAATACCAAAACCCACCGAATTGGCCATTGACAAACTTTTGTAATTCGTTGGAGAAAGCTTCAGATAAGCTTGAGACATATGGCGAATTATTAGGTTGGTGGCACGGCGCCTGCCTCGAACTTTCTGTTGAAGCTCTTTTCCCACCAGATGGTTCGTGCACTTGGTATTGGCAAAAGGCATCAGAGTTTGCTTATTATAAGCCAACACCCGTGGGATCAAAAATGATGTTCCAATCCATCGATCTTGATTTTTATGACAAATTGGTCCAAAAAATCTTTGGCAAAAAGATTACCCCCCAAGTACAAGAAACCAACCGTTACTTTGGTGGCAAAAATGTCGACTGGAACGGAATCATTTTCGTTAATAGTGTTGTAGAACCTTGGTCATTATTATCAATTACAGATAAAAGCCTGAACTCTGATAAGGTACAAGTGGTCACTTATGATGACGCAGGACATTGTGCACCATATCACTATTACGGTAGCCAAATGCCAGAAGGCGTTTTAAATGCAAGAAAAAAAATTGACGAATATATTTACAAAATCGTTAACCAATAATTTTCTTTATTAAAGACATTACTAGGAATATTTTTTTTCTTTTTGAGATATTTAATTACATTTCTTTTGATACTTCCTTCTTCCTTCTTCCTTCTTCCTTCTTCCTTCTTCCTTCTCTTTCCCCCTCCCCTTCTCGTTTTCCTTCTCCTTCTCCTTCTCCTTCTTCTTATCATTACATTTAAATTATTTGAGAAAAATTTATTTTTTAATAATTATATCGAAATAGATTCAAAATTAAAAATAAAATATACCAAAGTAAATTAATATTAATTATTAAATTATTTACTTACTTTTGAACCCTAAATTATTTCAGATCATAAAATAAGATCTTTTTTTTGTATCAAATGATATTAATAACTTTTTTACTATTAATTTATTACCCAATAGAAATTGATTCTTGAATATAAATCCCAATTCAAGAAATTTAACAAACCAAAATTCGATGTTTAAAAAAAAAAAATAATCTTATCAAATAAATTATATGTGAAATACTAAATTAGAAACACTAAATAATTGAAATGTTAGCCATTTTTAATAAATAACAAGACAAACAAAAAAAAAAATAAATAATTATCAATACCAATAAATTGAGAGTGTGTTGAAAATTTTTGAGAGAATATAAAAAAAAAAATGTATTGAATTTATTGTTAAGGGTTAGATGAAACTTTATCTAATCTTTTAAAGAGAAAATTTGAAGTGACTAAATTTGATACTTCTAATTCAAAGATTATCTAACATTTAAGACTTCTAATTCAAAGGGTATCTAACAGATACAGTCATCAGAAGTATTTGAATCTTAATTTAGTTTTCTAAAAAAAAAATAAGAAAAAAGAATAGTAGAAAGAAAAGAATGAAGAGTCGAAAAAATAATGAGGTTTAAAATAATTGTTGTGAGAGGTCTGAACTTTTCTGGTATAAATGAATTTGGTGATAGATTTTATTTTGTCTTGAGCTCCTTCTTCCTAATTGCCTGTTGAGTCATTTTGGAGAAAAAGTATTCTATGGTAAAATCATAGATTTCTTTTATGTTCATATTCCCCAATAATTCATCTGTGTCTTTTTTTGACTATTATATTACAGTCAAAAATTTGATTTTTTGATTTGTTTCTCCCAGTGTCTTCTGGCTCTCTCATATTTTTCACAGTCCCAAATAAAGTAGTCTATGTCATCAATTTTTTTGTTCCAACATTCCTTATTTTTATGTGTGTACTAATAAAATTACATCTAACCTTCTTTCAAATATTTCGAAAGTAAAAAAATTTTCCATATACTTCCATGTTATAATTATCCAGGTTCAATATTTCGTATCATCTCTGGTAATGTTGTTCTTTTCATTTGAAAAGTTCTAATGGAATATTTCAAAAACTATTTTGTACTCAAGAATGAATTTTTAACCAAAAAAAAAACATCTAAAAAATCAAATACACATTAAAAAAGATTTTTGAACATTGATCTGAGTTTGAACTAATTATTTTTTTTTTCAAAATACAACTTTTGTCTCCAAAAAAATATAATTATAAGCTTCTCAAAGTAAAAAAATTGTAAAGATTGAACAGATTTATTTATTTGAAGATTTTAAATTGTAAATATACTCAATACTAAACTAAAATTCAAAATTTTCCACACAACTAAAACGATCCAAGTAATCATAATAATACAATTTAATTCAAATTGGAAATAAATTTTGCTTTTTGCAAAATATGAAAATCATTTTTTCATCTTTTAGTTTTTGTTTTCATTTCGTTTTTTAAATTACGTAACTTGTTTTGTTCGATAAAATTATTTTCAACAATTGATATTATGATAAAGTTGAGTTGTTCCAAATAGAAGAACTCAAATAAACTTAGTTGGTAGTATCTAAACCATTTGATCGATCAATATTCCTAATAGAATTTAACAAATTTACTGATCAATTTTTTTGTTTTGCTCTCTCCAGAATTTTTAACACACCCTTGATTTATTAGTATTGATATTTATTTATTTTTTGTTTGGTGAGTATTGTAATTTATAAAAAACTGTTAGCATTCCAATTATCAAATTGTTCTAATTTGGTATTTCTTCGAGAATTGATTAAATAAGTTTTTTTTTTCACAAATCGAATTTTGGTGTGTTAAAAATTTTGAATTGGGGTTTATTTCAGGGTGCAACACTTGAAAAACACATATTCGTTTTTTATAAGACTTTAGATTAATCGAAACAAAACTTTGAAGGATTATTGAAGATTCTTGCATTACTGATTCTATACTATTTTTCAAAAATTTTGACTAACTTTATGATGTTATTAGAACATTTTTTTTGGTTTTAATTCAATATTCTTCTCAAAAAATAAGAATAATTTCACTATTTTTGAATCAAAAAAAAACATTTTTTCACATTTGCGAATATTATTCTTTTTTTTCTATTGGATCATTTTATTTCTTTATTTTTTTTAATAACTTTTTAACCCCCCCTCCTTTTTTCATCATTCTTTTTCGTTTTACCTTTTTACTTTATTTTTTTTTGTCTTATTTTCTTCATTATTTTTTATTCTTTATTTTTTTTTTTCATTTTTCTATCTTCTCAAAAGAATCAAAGTTTAAGAAAAAAACAAATAAACATTAAACAAACTGAGAATATATGATTTATATGAAAGTGAATATTTTTAATAGCAAAAAATCCTCAATTTTTTATATTTTTTCAATGAAGGTTCAGAAATAAATAATCTGATATTCTCATTTCAAAAATTGTGATTCACTTTTTTTTTAGTATTAATTTTTTTTTATTGTTAAATATCAGACTTTTACCTTTTTAAATCTTTTTAACACACAATCTTGTTTACTAAATAAGTCTCAAAAAAAAAAATTCTTTTTTAAGGCACAAATCTTTTAGATATGGAACAAAATGTTTTTTTTCTAGTAGTATTTGAGTTATAAATTGAGACTATATGTAATTATGAAAACTCTTTTTTTGTTACGTATAGCTGGTTTTTTTTTTTCATTAATCGATTGGTTGGATTATATGTTAAAGAGGCCCGTGACAGTATTATTTATAATTATTAAAAAGTGAATTATTAATCAAATTTTTTAGTCAGTTGTTCCTAAATACAAAAATATAGATATATATTCCAATTTATTATTTCAGATGAATAACAATTTTGAAAATGGGGTTTATTTCAAGCAATGTTGAAAATGTAAAAAGGGATTTATGTGATGTGTGGGAATACACAAAAATATGAATGTGAACTAAGAAAATTACAATGGGATGCCAATAAATTAGGTGAGTATTTGAAGGAAAAAAAAAAAAACTATATGAAGAAAAGAAAAAAAATACTTTTTGACAACTTTAAATATAGATCACATATTGTAAGGGATAAAAAATTTCAATTTACAACTAATTTTTTAAAGTGATTATTTTAGATAACTTCCACTTTTTAACATTCAACAGTTTTCAGCATAAAATATTTCTCACCAGAATTCTACATTTCATTTTATGTAATCATATATTTTCAATTTTTTTTTGGAAAATTTCATAAGGAAACTATAATATTTCAATTAGAATAAACTAAACTATTTTTCATAAATTTTGACTCACTTTATAATGCTAATGGGAGTTGTTTTGAGGGTTTATTCCAGTATTCTTTACAAAAAATATTTTCAAATTTTTGGATCAGAATCTTTTTTTCAAATTTTGCAAATTTTAGTTTCGCTTTTTCAAATTTTTGGTTTTTCTTTTGTTTTTCTTTTTTTTTTTTTTTTTTTTTTTTTTTTTTTTTTTTTTTTTTTTTTTTTTTTTTTTTTTTTTCTTCTTTTTTTTTTTTTTTAAAAAGTCTATATAGAAAAAAAAAAAGAGATCTTGGAAAAGACCAATAAGCACTAACAAAATTTCGACTATGTAGTGTCTTTGAAAATGGATTTAATTATTCATAAAAAATCTTGTTGTTCAACTTTTTTTCAGTGAAAGTTCAGTAATAAAAAATCGGTAATGCTCATTTCAAAAATTGTGACTCACTTTTTTTTTTAGTTTTTGGTTTTATTTTTTTTAATTTTTAATATATCAGGCTTTTATAGATTTAGAATGACTTAAAAGAGAATTACAAATCATATTTAGTTATTAATTGTTCTTGAATACTAAAGGATAAATTTTTTTTTTTCAATTTATTATTTCAGGTGAGTAACAATTTTTGAAAAAGAGTTTATTTAATTTTGTATTATAAAAAAATAACAATCAAATCACAAAATATTTATACATAAAAAGAAAATATCTTTTAAAAAGTTGAAGAATTTTTTTTTTAAGGAATTACAGAAGATTATTTGTAAATTAAAATCATATGATCAAATTAAAAAATCACCAAGATCTCAAAGTTTAACAAAATTATTGACAAAAAGCAGCTAACTCTAAATTAAAGAAAGAATATATTTTAACAAATATTGAAGAAAATAAAAAATTTTTGTAAATATTTTAATAATCCAAATAAACTTAACGATAATTACTGTTATACCAGACAATCTCTTCTTGCTTGAATGAGATTTAAAAACCGAAATAAAATAACTTTTTGTACATGATGATCAATCATTTGAAACAAATTGAAAAAAGGATTGTGTTTAAAAATTAAAATATGGATTTATTGTTTAGGGTTAATCGTAATAATACTGATAATTATTTAGTTGAAATGATAAAAGATAAAACAATTTTGAAAAGTCAAACATAAAAAATTTTATTTCTCAATGTAAAAACAGATTAATATTTATAAGAGTTGAATCATTTTATAATTTTTTAAATATTAATTAATAATTTTTGTTAATAAATATTGGCTGATAAAAAAAATATAGATCAAGAAAATACAGATCAAAAAAAAATATAAAGATCAAAACAAAAAAAAGCAAAAAATAAAAAAAAAACAAATAATTGCCAATTATAATAAAAACAAATAAAAATACTAAAATGAATAATCATGAATTTATAATTTTGAAATAATTTTTTCAAATTGTGTAATTTCATTTCTGATAGATTTCATTATTCCAGCGTTTCTTTTAAAGAATTTGATTTGTCCATTAATATATGATTTTAATAGATCACCAGTATCTTTTAATCTATGTTGTTTTAAATATTCAGTTTCTGCGATAATAATATTTGTAGTTGCCTCTGATTTGGATCTAAGACTACTAACTCTCATTTCACCCTTTTCAGCTTTCTTTTTACCCTTTAAAGTGCCAGTATTAATAGATTCAAGAGTTGCTTGAGAATTTTGTAATTTTCTTGATTTTTTATCAAGCTTTTCTCTTCTTTTTAAAATTGGTAAAATATTTGAAAATATTTCTTTATATTCTGTAAAATAACATATGATTTCATTTAATTCTTCTTTTGACTATGTATAAAATTAATCAAAAATTGTAGAAAAATATAAAAAATTAAAAAAATTATTTGATCAAAAAAATTTTTTAAAAGAATAAGGAAAAGAAACGATAAAAAAAAAAACAAATAAACCAAATTTCAAAATTTTAGATTACCAAAAACCCCTTTTAACTACTTGAAATCTCATTTAAAGATTGTTTCTATGTTTTTATACTTTTGTAAATTTAAATTTGGAATTTGTGTTTAGTTTTAAAAATTATCATTTTTATTTATTTTTATTTTCATTCAAGAATTAGAAAAAACTCTTTCAACATAATAACACTTTACAACCAAGGAATTTCACTGAGAGAAATATCGGAAAATCTGGGAATTGTACTTTGAAAAGTTTGTTACTGTATTATTATTTGGGAAGAAGAACATCGAATTTCAAAGAAAATAAAAGGAGCAAAACAAAAGAATTTAATAATAAATCAAAAAAATTTTGTTCGAAAAGAAATTAGAGAAAATTGTTGAGTGAGTTATCAGATTTTATCAAATCAAGGTAAAACTCAATTTGCTGATTTGAAGTGTACAAAAAGAACAATTTACAGAATAAGTTAATCTTTAAAATTTGACTACAAACCTCCCAGAATTAGACAATGTTTAAGCACAATCCATATATGAAATAGATTATTTTATGAGATGAATAACCAATCATTATAAACTGAATGGAATTATGTTCTTTTGACGAATGAATAATTGTTTTATTTTGATTCCAGATCAAGAAAAATCTGGAGTAGCAGAAATGAACTCAAGTTTTTTTTTTCTTTTCCTTTTTTGAAGTAACTTCACAAGTGTAAACACGATGTATCTATTTTAGAGCTTCTTCTAACAATCAATTTTTCTCAAAAAAAACTCTAAAAATCATTAAGAAATTACCAATAAACATTAAGAAAATTGATGCAATATAATATATTTTAAAATTCAGATAATATTAGCAAAAAATTTTCTTGTTAATTTTTTTTCAGTAAAAGTTCAGTGGAAAAAAATTCGTAGTGCTCATTTCAAAAATTGTGATTTATTTTTTTTTTAGTTTTTGGGGTTTTAATTTTTTTTAAAATTTAAAATTAACAACTTTTTTTTAAACTTTATTGTGAATTGAATAAGATATCGTCAAATCATCTATTTTATAATCTTCAATAAAAGCGATTAAGTGTGTAGTATTTTTTAAAAAAAAAATAAAAATCTTGTCAAGATGCTAAAAAAAATTTTATTTGTTAGTTATATATATATATATATATATATATATAGAAATGGGTGAGTTAACCTCATCTAAACAATTTATTGACTTGATTATCTTTTTTGAAATCCAAAATTTGCATATTTCCAATATAAAAGCAGAAAAAGTAACCTATTATTTTGTTTGGCAATTAAGTTAATTCTTGAAAATGGAATATCTTATTTTAATTTTATGTTGTAGAGAATTGATTTTGAAAAAAAAAAATAAAAATTTTTCAATATTTTTAATTATTTATCTTTCAATTCAAATTTCAGTCAATAAAATTAATTGAAGTATAGGTTGATTCAATAAATAAAAATTTGATAGAAGTTTAACAAAATTTTATCATTGAAATTGAGACCTATTATGGAAATTTTTTATATTCTTTAAAGTTTTAAAAAATCACATTCTCCTTTTCCAATAAGAAAAAAAAAATAGCAAAATTTTTGCCCAATTTTGAAAATTTTTTTTAACAAATTGTTTGACCTTACTACAAAAATTGTTATAACAATTCAAATCATATTTATAATAAAAAAATGATTTTGAATTTTGAGGATAAAATTACCTAGTTCCCAAATATCTACAAGAAAATTTTATTTTGAAAAATCTAATTTTATATCAAAATAAAAGTTTATAAGTAAAATTTTTAAATCATTTTAAAATTTTGATTATTAAAAATATCATTTTAAAATAATACTAATATTTCAAAGAAAATGAGTTTTTTATTTATCACAAAGAATTATCTCAAAAAAGAAAAATAATCATTAAATTAATATTTATGGCAATAAATTCAGTTTATTGTATAATAATAGTGATAGAAACAAGGTTAATTTTTTTTTTATATTCTAATAAATAAAATAAATTTAATAATTTTCTTTTTCCATTTTTTCAAAAAATGGAAAAAAAAAAATTTGATCTGACTTTTAAAAATTTATTTTCTGGAGTTTTTGAGTGGATCAGAATTTTTTTGAAACTTTCAATACACCAAATAATTTAGTCAATAGAGAATTTCATCAATAACATATTTTAATATTTACCAATATTATAGTGAGATATTGTTCTCTTAATTTTTTTTTTTAATTTAAACCTTTTAAAAAAAATGATTATATTTTCTGATTAGAAAGCAATCGAGATGTTATTATGAAAACAAATAATTATTTTTTCGAAATAAAAATTCTCAAAAGTGCTCAGAATTAATTATACATTTCATCTTTGGATACAAAAAAAAAAAAGATTGAAAATCAATGTTTGTTCTTCAAATTAGTCGTTACTATAAATTGTAAAAACAAAACTAGAAAAATGTTTTTTTAAAAAAAAAAAAACTGATTATTTACTTGTGTACGATATGAAGTAGCAATTTTTTTAAGAGCACCTGACCAAGAAATTATTAAATCGGATATTTTTTGGTTTATTTCCTTTTCGTTTTCATCCAAATGTATCCTCCAATCAAAAGGTATATGTGACCATTTTTTTAATATTTTGATCATTTTGATCAAGCCATTATGATATTCTGAATAGCAAACCAAAGATATTGATGTGAATTCATGTGAGAGAAGCTTGGAAATTTTTGAATGCGTTTTTAAATTTGTTCTAAATTTGTCTAATTGTTGTGAAACAACAATATCTGGTGGTGGTCTATTTGTTTTCACAGTGGTCCAAAACTCATCAGATTCACTTTTAAATATTTTTTTAGCCTTTTTGAATTCCCTTGCAGAATCGGCACTTAAAAATTCAAGATAAATGGAATCATTCGACAAAATTGGATGACTAGAAATTCGTTTTAAAAACAGCCCACCGGTATATAATCTTGACTCACCAATAGCGTTGAATCCATTTGTTCCATTTGGGCTAAAGTCCAATAATGGTGGAATAAAAAGATCTGGATATTGATTCCTATAAAGAGATTCAAGTGATTGGAACTCACCCCATGTTCTAGTTCGAATTCCACGAACAGCCTATTTTTTAATAATAATAATAATAATAATAATAATAATAATAATAATAATAATAAATTAATAAGGGGAAGAAGATTAATATTGAAATTTATAGCGGGGGGTGTTAAATTGAAAATAGAATCTTCATATTATCTTAAAATATTTATCAAATAAAATAATATTAATAGATCAAATTATATCAAATCTGTTTATATTCGAGAAGATTTGATAATTATATTTTTTGAAAAGAAACGTTAATTAATAAAAAAAAAAAACTGAATTATTATGAATATTAGATTATTTTTTTATTTTATTGTTTCTCTTTTATTTCAATTTTTATTAATTAAAAATACTTAAAATAGATTTTCTCAAAATTAATACTAAAACACAAATAAACTATTTTTCAAAAAATTTGACTCACTTTATAATGATAATGGAAGTTTTTTTGAGGTTTTATCCCATATTCTTATCACAAAAATATTTTCAATTTTTAGATTAAGAATCATTTTTTCTAATTTCTTCAAATTTTAGTTTTTTTTTCCCCTTTTTGCTTTTCTTTTTCTTTTAAAAAAATTTTTCAAATTTTTTTTTAATACTTTTTTTTTTGCTTTTTGTTTTTTTTTTTTTATACTTTTGGTTTTTTGCAAAAGATCATGTGGAAAAAAAAAAAAAAAACTCTTCGAAAATACAAATAATCACTTAGAAAATTGAGACTATGTAATGCCTTTTAAAATGAATTTAATTATTAGCTAAAAATCTTATTGTTAATTTTTTTTCAGTGAAATTTTAGTGATAAAAAATATGTAAAGCTCATTTCAAAAATTGTGACGCACTTTTTTTTTAGTTCTTGGTTTTAGTTTTTTTTAATTTTTAAAATATCAGTTTTTTTATATTTAGAATGATTTAAAAGTGAATTATGAATCAGATTTAATTATTAGTTGTTTTTGAATAAGAAAGTATATATATATATATATATATATATATATTCAATTTATTATTTCAGGTGAGTTACAATTCATGAAATTGAGTATATATCCCTTCGCATCCCGGATTTGCCTAAATTTAATCAAGTTTATAATAAAAGATTTAAACGGATATTGATGTACTAATATATTTATTTTTTTATTTGTCTTTAACCCAGATTTTAATTATAATAACAACTAAAAATAGTTCAAAGATAAAGTAGTTATGTTATGTATTGTTTTTTTGTGTTTGGAAAAAAAAAAATAATTATTCATTTTTACACTTTATTTAAAAGATTTTTATTTTTTTTTTAATTTTTCCAATTAGAAATTTTATTACAATAATAGTAATTCAAAACTCAATACATTGATTAATTAATAATAACAATCAAATAATGTTGTTAATTTTATGATAAAAAAAATAAATAAAAAAATATATTACAGAAAAATTTTAATTTTTTTCAGACACAATTTTAATCAGTATTGAATCAAGAGTAGAATGAAGTTTCATTTCTTTAGACCAAAATTAAAAGTTTAATATGAATAATTTTCTAAAAATTTTATTTAAACAATAGGTAATACTTGAACAAACAAACAAAAAAAAAAAAAATTGTAAAATAATTTCATTTATTATATTGAAAATTAAACAAAAAAAAATTTTTTAATAGATAAAGTAATCAGCACTAAATTTAAAAATAAAATAAAAAAAATAACTTTTGAATATTATTCAACGATAATAAGATAATCTTCAAAACCAAAATTTTTTTTTGAATTTTGTTATGGGTAAAAATTTGAATAATCAACTAAATTCCAAAAATTTGGAAACAGTTTAAACTGTTGAAAGAATAAAAATACTCCACTTAACATTCAATTTGGAAAGAATTTTGATTTTACAAACTATTTCATTTTTTGTCTTTTTTATTTTATTTTCATTTCCTTTTTCCCAGTTACCTAATCTGTTTCTTTAAATCTGAATTTTTTTCAATGGTTGATAGAAGGTTAGTGTTGAGTTTGTTAAATGGAAAAATAACAAACAATTGGTTGATGGTATCTTATCATTTGATCGATCAACAATTGTTGGTGAAATTTCAACAAATTTATCAATAGATTTTTTGTTCAGCTATTTTCATTATTTTGGACACATCAATTTTTTTTTTGAGTTTTATATTTTTTTCTTTTGTTTGGATTTAAATGATTACTTATAAAAACATTAATAGGTGGATAACTTAAATGTGTTTTTATATTAGGTTTGGAAAAATATAATAAATTGAGTTTTATTTTGCCTATTTTTGATTTTGGGTGTGTTTAAATGTTTGGAATGGGGTTTATATTTGTGAAATTTGATTTTTTCAATCAAAATTAATTCAGATCTTGGAAAATAATTTTTGCTATATGGTCTCTTATCCAATAATATTATTTATTTTATGCCTAGATTTTAAAAAGTTAAAAATTAAAAGATATTAAAAATGAAAAAAAAAAAAATCCAATTATTAATCTAACTCGAACTCTTGGTAAAATCATTTAAATTTGAAACTAATTCTTGTTGAGAAATTTTCAAATTTTACAATGAAAAAAAACATTATTTTTTTTTTTAATTTTAATTTATATTTTTTTTATTTTTATATTATTTAGAATCAAATATATAAATTGCTATCGAATGGTAATCAATAAACGAAACAAATTTTCTATTTGAAAAAGGAAAACAAAAATGAAGTCAAAATTTTTTCCCCATTTATTAGGCAAATGGAAGTAATACCAAAAGTTTATATACTTGTAATTAATTTTATTGACAATTTTACAAGCGAAAGGGGAGTAGGTGAAGAAGTTGTTTGACTACTTAATGAAAAATTTATTGGATCAATTTCAATTGGTAATAATATATTTCCTTTATTTCGATTACTATTTGATGTAAATAAAACAAAAATATTTTATCTTGTAAGTCAAATAAGGAAGCTTAATTAAATCTTTAAAAAGAAAAATCATTGCTAATTGGCTTTGTGAAGATCTTTAGTTTTTTTTCAACAAATTATTAGAGTTGTCAAATATTTGGATAAATCAAAATTTTCATTTATTAATTCGAAAATGACAGTAAAAATAATTATTTTCTTTCTTAGAAAATGCTGGTTATTCACCATCAATTTCTCTTAAAGAAACTTGTCAAAAATACAAAAAGTGTTGTTGTTAATAAAAGATCTTTTTATTAGATTATGGGTTTGATATTTTTTGAATCTTTTTGTTTTTTTTTTTTTTTTTTTTTTTTTTGTTTAAGGCATGTCTTTGTGTAACAGAAGTTGTCAAAGAAAAAACAAAGAATAAAATCAAAAAAAAAGATTAATCTTACAGTGCTCTTAATTCTGTATTGAAAAGTTTTATGAAATTTTCCTTCTTCTTTTGTTTCAACAATTTTTGGATTATAATTTGATGCTTTTTTTGACCATGAAAAATCCTTTTTTAAAAAATTTCTTTTTCCTCTGTTCTCAAGAGTAATTGGTTCACTATCTTCAAACCCTAAAGACTCTTCGTCTAGTCCAGCTTTGTTTGTTGTAAAATTAATAGAATGAATTTTATAAAAACGACAAAATTATTGAAGCAATCAAGAACAGCTGGTTATTAAAAAAAAAAAAAAAAAAGGAAAAAAAAAGTTTTTTATTTTTACATTCGCTTGTTTCTCCCAAGCTAATTTTTGATTTTTTGATTTCACTAATTTCTTCACTATTTGAGGAATCTGTAGACTCAAAATTTATCTTTTTTTTTGAATTGGTAACCAATTTTACATAACTAATTTTCAATAAGAAGGATGAGAATTTTGATAAAAAATCAAAAAAAAAAGATTAAAGGATTTATGGGATGATCAATAGACAAAGAGTAAAATCTCAAAGAAAGCCACTAAAAGATATTTTTACTTGTTTGGGAATAGCCCTTCAGTACAGGTTTGATCATTTTCTAAAAACCCAGACCACCAGCCATCTTTGTTTTCCATACTAGTAATTATTATCACATCATCTTCGTCAAACGCTAATTCGTTTTCGTCTGTTTCGTGGTTATCATAAAGTGCTATTGCTCTTGTATTCATTTTTAAAAAATAAAATAAATAAAGTCTCTCAAAAAACCAAAAAAATGTTTCTTATTTTTTTTAAGAATAATATGATAATTAAGGAGGCAAGTTCCAAATGAAATCTAAACACTGAGCACCAAAACAAATATTTTTAGTTATTCTGAGTTCTTTGGATCTTTTATTGACAGATTATATTATTTTTTTTTAAAGAAAGGGGAGTTAATTGGCTTTTTTTTTCTTCTTTTCTTTTCTTTCTTTTCTATTTTTTTTTTTTTTAATAAGACAATATGATATAAAAAATGTTTCAAATTTCATGTTCACATTAAGAAAATTATGATTTGTATTTTCTTTTCGAATGAATAAGAGTTTTTTAAAAAAAAAATCTTATTCTAAACAATTTTAATTTTCCAAAGAAATTGAGAACTTTTTGATAAGACACAATAATTAAAGATGCCAAAAATTTTTTAATATTTTTTTTTTTTGAAATATTATAGTTTGTCCAGGTATTTCTTTTATGAAAACCAACTCATATCAGTAGTTTATTATTTCTCTTATTTCTAAACAATTGTAGTTTGGTTTATTCTTCAGAATAAAGTGAATGCTTCATTTTTAGTTGGAATTCTTTGAGTTAAATCGGGTTTAATATGAAAAAAATTCCAAATTTTGGGGAATAATATTCAACAACATTTTGTGAGAATAGAATTTGTATCTTTAATGTCTATGATATTTGATATCATTGTTAAATGGTATTAATTAACGAGAGAAAATGTCTTAGAATAGAGAAAACTGAGTATGTATTATTACTCAATATTTTATTATAGTAAATATCATCCAAAAATAATCGAGAAGTATCTAATCATGGATACACATACATATACCCCTTCAAAGTATACCTAAACCAAACCTTATTAAACTTTCCATTCTTGAATAGTAATTAGTTGGAATAATTCTAACACATCCTACTTACCATCCATCCAATATCCTGACATTCAACAAAACATTTACAAATAAATAATAAAGTTTTAAAATAAACTCAACAAATATGAAAATATTATTCAGTTATTATAGACTAGAAGATACAAAAAAAAAAAAATATCTTAATTAAATTGTTATTTTACCCTAAACATTTGTTTCTCAACCCTAACTCTTCCTTGAAGTTCTTCAAAAACTGTTATTATAAAATTTTTGGTTTTTTTTCAATTTTCCGATATTTTCAGGAATATTTCAAACACCCAATTAATATTTGATTATAAATTTTTAATTCTGAAATAAAACATTTAAAAATTTTAAAATCTTGGACTCATTCTAATATTGCATGGAATATAGTAAATAAAAAGAAACAAAATAATTCAACTTTATTAAGTAGAATCAAAATTTGAAAATAAAAAAAATTCAGTAAATAAAAAATTAACTTCAAAAAAAAAAAAAATAAATAAACAATTGATATCTACCTTATTAGGAAAAAATTAACAAGGTTCAATCAACTTAAAAATGATAAAAACAGCCAGGAGTCAGTAGAAGTCCTTGAAAAAATATAAATTCATCTTGGCATGCCTATATAATATGTTGTTGAATTATACGCGACGGAAATGGTATAGGTTACGAGTGGATTTTCGGAAAATAATAAAATCTTGGACATAACTCCCTTCATTTAAAATTTGAAAAATTAATATTATTCGTTTTATTTTTAACTTTAGTTTTTAATTTGTAAATCAATACATTCACTTTAATGTTTTAATTCTTTTTCTTTATCTCTATTATTTCAGAAATATTCTTTGATTATTCCTTTATCACAATAAATAAAGTAAAGCTTTACATTTAAAAAATAAAAAAAATAAAACAAAAAAATGGGTTCACTTATGAACTCAACGATACTTGGATATATTCTTCAGAAATATTCCACAATAATAAAATATCAAAATTATTTATTTAAAACTCAATCTTTGTGATATATTTAATCAAGATAAACAATTTAAAAAATTTTAGAAAACTAAATTAAGTTTAATTAATTCTGGTATCCTTGTCGATCTTAAATGCTCTTGGAATTGTATATAACATTTTTTTTTTACTATAAAAATCTCTCTTTAACCTATTAGGTGAGTTTCATTTAACCCCTAAAATCAAAAATAATTCGAAAATCCATGAAATTTATTCTCTCAAAATTATTGTAAAATGAATTTTAATTTTCTAAAGAATTTAAGATATTTGTAATGATGTTCCAATGAAATTATCTCTTAAATTTTTTTACCTTCATTTTTTTTTTGGAAAATTTGAAGTATAGTATTCAAAAAAATACCTCATTTGAATTTTATCTAAATATTATTTTTAATAATTAAGTGATTAGCATCACCATAGATTTCTCAATAAAAAAGTATCTCGAATTGGGTATAAATGATATTAATTTTTATGACTCAAATAGATCTAAAAATCTATTATAAAATTTATTCCACGGTAATTTATTGCATTTTTTACTAATAATTACAATTAAAAATTGTTATTTTAGAAATTTTTTTAATTCCTTTTCCAAATTTAAAAAAGTAAAACCAAAAAATCGCATCCAAGCATTTAATAATTCATATATAGAACTTCGAAAAGTAACTAATTATTTAATTTTGTAATTTCAAAGATTCTCTCCATAATCATAAAAATAAAATACCAAAAGACTGATTATTTTTGTTTCTTTTTTATAAAGTAAATTGTAACATCAATATATTTACAATATTTCTGAAATAATTTGTCAAAAAAATCTATTCGTTATTTTTTTCATTTTTAAAAAAAAACGAATTTTTTAGTAATTAATCTACATTTCGCCACAAATTTAAGAAAGATAATTTTTCAACTTTGAAATCTTTAATATTGATTATTCAGCATTTAAATTTGCCTCAAAATGGATAGTTTTTTCAAAAATTATTCTTGAATTTTTTACAATACAATGATCATTTTTATTTAATGAGATCAACTTTTAATACTTTTTTACTAATCAAATTTTTGGAGAGAGGTACAGCTAGATCACCATATTATTTAAATTCAATGACAATTTATTTGTATTTTTACTTTTCTGAATAGAATACTAATCCACGAATATGAAAGTTGTCAAAAAAAAAAAAGTTTCCAAAAAATATAAAATTGGAACTATCATTAGAATAATAATATCAGATGAATAAAGATTTTAATTGAAGAATATTATATTATATATCTATAAATGGAACCATAAATAGATATAAACTATAAAAACAATATTTTAATTTATTTATTAAAAATTAAGATACATGTGGTTTAATATTAAAACTAAAATCAATTTTATTTTTATTCAAGTTAAAGAATGATAAAATCTTAATACACAAATTATGAAAAACTAAAATTGATTTTGGCAAAAAAAAAAAAAACAACATTTAATTAGATGCCTAATAAGATCTTGTAATTAACAACAACCTTTATTTGATTTATTTTTTCTCTTTTTTTTGTCAATCCTAATTTCATCTTCTGATTCTGAATATTCAACATCATTGATAATAACTTCTGCCATTTCCTTTGGAATTGATTTTGCTAGCTTTAAAAAAGCTGCATTGACACCTAATCCACTTTTTGCAGAACACTCGGCATAAAGTAAATTTGATTCTTCCGCATATTTCATTGCTACTTCTTCCTTCACAACACGTTCTTGTAAATCAATTTTATTTCCAAGCAGCATAATTTTTACATTTTTGGTGCCTTGAGATCGTAGCTCATGAACCCAATCTTGAGCGCGCACAAATGAATCAGCACTTGTAACATCATAAACAATAAAGGCACCGACTGAGTTACGATAATACCTTTAAAATATTGAATAAATTAAATTCATTTAATTAATTTTATTAAAAGTAAAGTGGAAATAATAATTTGATGGGATGTTTAACAATAAGGAATTCAAAATTTAGTCCTTTAATTTTGGTTTTTTTTTTTTTTTTTTGTTATTAAAAGGAAAAGAAATTTACATTGGTGTTAGAGAATGGTATCTTTCTTGCCCGGCTGTATCCTATAAAAAAGAAAAAAAGAAAAAAAATTATTGATTGAAATAATGTGATAATAATTTAGATGTGTTAAATATTTTCGTTATTCAATTTTATTATCTTGAAAATTATTATTGTTTTTTCTGTATTTGTTTCAAATTAAATTGTGAAAATAACATTTCAGCCAAACATTCATAATTTATTTTTTGTTTTGTTTTGTTTTGTTTCAAAGCAAAAAACAAAATTGTTTGGATTTCATTTCCTTCAAAAATTTTAATCAAAGAAAATTTTAAACATAAAGGATAAAAAATATTTCAAATAATATCTGTCTTTATTGTTTTGATTTGGAAACAATCACTTTGTTAAGTCCTTGAGTTTGGTCTGGAAGAACGAGAAATATGATATTGTTCGAAGTGATATAAGATGATATTGAGGAGTTCGAAGAAGGACTATTAATCATCCTCTTAGCACTAGAATAATTTCATTATTGTAAGTCTAAAAGGGGATCCAAAAAGAAGAAATTATAACTGGTGATTTTTGAACAAACGAAGCAATATGAGTCGTTATTTATATTTTTTCAACTCGGGATCTGACTTTACACAACAAGACAATAAAAAAAAAAAACAAATTTAGACACATTAAAAACTAATTTGTTATTTTTCAATGGTACTTTGAAGAACTTTTTCTTCAAAGGATCTTTTTTCTCCAATGGAGTTATCTAAAATATTGAAGTTAAATTTTACATTTTCTCCATTGGAGATAAAACTTGGTTTAAATTCCCACAGAGACAAACTAGATCAGCCAACTTTTCAATGAGTATCGATCTCTCCTTTTATTTCATGCTTTGTCAGAAACATCTGAAGGAGATCAAACATAAAACCCCGCATCTACTATGTGTTCTTAACAGTTACGGATTTTGCAGCATTCCTCTAAAAATTCTTGATTTCGGTTGATGTAGTAAAAAAAATTTTTTTATTTTTCTAATTTTTTTTCTAAATTTGATAATTGTATTTTTTTCTCGTTTTGAAATTCTTCTATAAATTGATCTTCTTTAAATCTTTTTCTCTTAAGAAAAAAAGCAATTAAATCAATTTTTATTTTTTAAAAATGATCTTGATTTCTTTCGAACCAAAACCGAAAATGCTGTTTGGTTTTTGGAATTGTTTTTCAACAAAGGAAAGGGAATTCATTCAATTTTCAACCCTTAAAGAATAATTGAAGGACTTTTTTCTTTGTCTTCTATTGAAAAAATAATAGGGTTCATTGGAACAAATTAATTTTTCAATGTCGTAAATCTTTGAGCGTGGCGATCTTTTGGGATTTATGAGATTAAAAAAGATGTAAATATTTTTTTTAAACACTTCTAAAATAACTTTATCATTTTTAAAGTCGAATTTATTAGTAAAATACTTCTTATTTTACCCAAATTGAATCGAAAATTAGAAGATCACAAAATTTTCAAACTTTGCCTAATAATTAAAGTAAACTAAAATTCAAAATAAATGGCCCACCTTATATTTCAATTTTGAATTGCTTTTGTATCGTTTTGAAGTTTTTCCTCTCACAATGAAAAGTTTGTAAATAAATCATTTTTTCTCTTTTTTATTTTTTCAAAGTTGTTTTGTTAAAATGGAAAATGAAAATGAAAAATTTGAAAGAAGTAACAGATGAATTAATGGAAAAATTGGTTTCAAATATGACAAAGAGATTAGATTTAGTTATTCAAAGGGAAGGAGAATCGATAAATGGGTTTTATTAATTTTTAAAAAAATTTTTTTCATGTAATGCTTCATTCAAAATAAATGGCCCAATTTTTTTTTAAAATTTTTTTTTAACTTTTTTATTTTATTTTTTGAAGAAAAACAAATACCCCTGGAGTAGTGAACCAAATACTAAAATAAAAATTTTGATATTATAATAGATAACTACAAGTATTAAAAATATTTTTCTTTAAATTTTGATTTTTGATGGGCCAATGATTTTGAATGATAGTTTATATCCCAAAATCTTTACACAGTATATTAGTGCTATCCTAAACTTTCCAGTGCTCTAATCTCTTTCTTATCGGTAGTTATCAAGAATTATATACTTTAAATTTTTACAAAAAAAAGTTTCAGTTTAAAAAAAAATACATCACATGATTATCGGATTGTTTATACGTTTGAGGAATTAAAAAAAGATATTTTTAAAAAATTGTAATTTAGATTAATTTCTATACAAAAATTTAAAAAATGATAGAAGTACCGTCAAGTGCCCTAGAGTGCAATCAAGTGCCTAGGTTTTTTTTTAATTTTTGAAATGAAAAGAAAATTTATTAAATTTACTTTTTATTTCAAAAAGTAAAAAAAACCTAAAGGAGGTTTTCTTGAGGTTTTCTGTTTTATTTGTTAAGTGTTCTAGGTTTTTTTTTACTTTATGAAATAAACAGAAAATTTTAATAAATTTTCGGTTTATTTCAAAAAGTAAAAAAAACCTAACGATAATCTATCGATTTTACAAATAAACAGAAAACTAAAGAAAAGCTAACGACGCTTTTCCAGAATTCAAAAAAAAAGAGAAAAATCAAAGATTTTACTCAATTCTTATAAATCCTGAAAAGGTTAACGGCGATTTTTTTTAATTTGAAAAATAAAAAGAAAATTTTTGATTTTTTCTTTTTATTTTTCAAATTAAAAAAAACCTAACGAAAATCTATTGATTTTCCAAATAAACAGAAAACTCAAGAAAACCGAACGAAAAGTGTCGTAGGGTACCGTTGAGTGTCAAGGTTTTTTTGAATTTATAGGATTGAGTAAAATCTTGGATTTTAATAAATTCTTTCGAATTCTGGAAATCTTAATAAGAGTGAATAATTTTGTCATGTTATGTAAATGATATTATGGAAAAATTATTACTTTTCAAAATTGGTCAAATTCTCAATTTTTTCAAAATAGTCAATTCAATTGAAATATTTTGACTGTAGGTATAAAAAAACACTTTTTCGGGAAGGTTAAGAGCCTGTTAGGGTAGGTATAATAGGGTAGGTTTGGGTGGTCTGGATGGTATGTTGGGGAATTTCGGTTAGGATTTTAAAAGCAAAATAATTAAGAGAGGAATTAGACTGGTTTTACTTTTTTTAAGATGTAAAAAAATCACCACATAACTTTGGTGGTTAAAATTGGGTTTGGAACAAATTTTTAAAAATATTTAATATTGATGATTTCAACATTTTGGGTTTTCTAACATTTTAAGTAATAAAACACCACTAATCGCAAAATAATCTTTTTTATTTTTCCTCTCAGAATCATTGAAAATCATTGAAAACTTTCAAACCGATGAAAATAAACAAGAAACTCTTCAAAAGTATGAAAAAATTCAATTTGTCCAATTTTGAAATTTAATAAATTCCCCGATATTTATAATAATAAACCATTAAAAAAATAAATAAGTGAAAAAAAAAATGAAAAAAAAAAAACAAAAACAAGAAAAAATGATTTCAATTTTGAAATTTCCAAAATAAATTTTTCTTTGAATATCGATTCAAACCACTAAGAAATACACGTAGTTCATTCCCTCCAACTGTGCCCCTTTGACTGAAAAATATTATATGAGAAAATTTTAAGTTTCATTTTGTATATTATTTATTTTTTTTTTTGTAAAAAAAGATAGCAATTTCATTTTGATTTTCCACACAAATTGGTATTTCTTAAAAAAATTCACAAAAATAACAGTTTAAAAATTGAATTTTGGTTTCGAAAAAATTTTTAATTGGATTTATACACCTGAAAATGAAAATTAATTTCAATTAAAAGAAGAAGCAAATTAACTTTAAAGAATAATTCATCATATTATTTTATTTTCAACTGAATGAACAAAAGCAATTGGATCTTCTTTTATAACGAGATCCAATAAGAAAATTTTATTTTAGAGATAACTTTTGAAATCATTTTTCTCACACTTTTTTAAAATGATTATTCTTGATGAAATTTTCTAGTTAATTGTTTTTGTGATTTTTTTTTTTTTTTTGTGACTGTTCTTAAAAATTTGAAACTCTTGTATATGAGATTTAAAAAGAACTTCAAATGATGGAAAATTGTAATGTTGATCTGTATTGTTTGTTTTTTAGAATATTGAGGGTATATCTTTTTCATGTAATGAAAATGAGATCTAAAATGCTTTCCATTTAATATAGAATGTACAACAAACAAAAATAGTTCCACAATTTTCTTAAAATCAGCCAAAGTTAAAATTTGGGAAATTATTTGAAAAAATATCTGTAATTTTTTTTTAATTTAACCAAAATATAAATAGTTTGTCACAAAAAATTGAAAAAAACTTTTTCGCACAAACTTTTTGAATTTGTGTAAAAAAAGATCCTTTAAATTGAAAAATCTTTTTGATACTGATAAATTCAAAGAAATATCTTAAAATTGTTAATTCATTTTCCATTTTACATATTTTTTACACATTCTTTGATTAAGACATTATATAACTTTAAATCTGAAGAAATTTTATTAAATTGGTTTGTCTTGGTATAGATTCTTTCTCTTGAGTTGTTTTATTTGTTGAGTTAATTGATTTCAAAAAATGGAAATTGAACTAAAAATTTAATAAAATAAATAAGAATTTATCAGTAATAGATTTTCAAAGAAGCTTCCTTACGAAATATCCAAATTTTATGTTCAGTTAGTATTACCTTTATGACCAACAATATGCCTATCACTTTTAAGAAGGTTGAGTCAAGAGATCTTGTTTAAAATTTTTTTGTTTTTTTTGACGAAATTTTGTCATTTGGGTCAAAACTATTTTTATGTGATCCAAATTCGAAATTTTCCTTTGAAGAGGTTCGAAAATCTAAATTTCATTATGAAAAGTGCACTCCAGTTTCTTTTTCAAGTTTAATAGAATTTCGGTTAAGAAGACTTGTATTTGCATTATAAATGGTCAAAAAATTTTCACATCATTTCCATTATCCTTATTTTTGAATAGGGATCACAAATAAAATATATCTTCTTTCAATACTCTATTTGTAAAAGAAAAATAAGGAAAATGAAACCAAAATTTTGTTCCCATTTATTTTGTAAATACCATTAAAATAATATTTGAATATAATCTGGAACTCAAGTGGCATTTGAGGTAAAATAAAGTTGATTTTAAATTCCTTTTAAGGGATTAGCGTCACCCTAGATTTCTCTTTAGTCAAAGTAAACTAGATTCCAAAATTTTGGACACAGTTTAAACAGTTGAAAGAACATCATTACTGCACTTTAAATTCAATTTGGAAAGAATTTTGATTTTACAAACTATTTCATTTTTTGTCTTTTTTGTTTTGTTTTCATTTCCTTTTTTGCCAGTTACGTAATCTGTTTGGTTAGATCTGAGAATTTTTTTCAATGGTTGATAGAAGGTTAGTGTTGAGTTTGTTAAATTGGAAAATCACATATAATCAGTTGATGATATCTTATCATTTGATCGATCAACAATTGTTGCTAAAATTTCAACAAATTTACCAATACATTTTTTGTTCCGCTCGTTTCATAATTTTGGACACACCTGTTTTTATTTTTGAGTTTTATATTTTTTTCTTTTATTTGGATTAAAATGATTACTTAGTAAAACATTAATACTGAGCAATTTAAATGTTGTTTTATATTAGGTTTGGAAAAATACAATAAATTGGGTTTATTTTTTTGCCTATTTTTGATTTTAGGTGTGTCCAAATTTTTGGAATGGGGTTTATGTTGTAATTGGGTGTAAATGATATAAGTGCACCATGGCTCAAATAGCTCGAAAAAATCGATTAGTCAAGTAGTAATATTGTTGATCTCATCAATTAAAAAATGATCGATGTATTAGTAAAAATCAACAATTTCAGAATAAAATCTACATTTCGCCACAAATTTAAGAAAGATATTTTGTGACTTTGTAGTCTGAATATTGATAATTCAGCCTTTAAATTTATGGCGAAATGCAGATTTTATTCTGAAATTGTTGGATTTTTTACTAATACATAGATCATTTTTTAATTGATGAGATCAACAATATTACTACTTGACTAATCGATTTTTTAGAGACATTTGAACAATGTAGCACTAATGTGGTTTACACTCAATAACAACGGCATACTTTGTTCCTAGGCTTCTCCTTGGTAGACGCTAATCCCTTAATTGAAAAATAAAAATATCTAAATTTTTCATTCAACTTTCCCACAATAATCATATTCCAAGAATTAAAATAAATCATCAAAGTTCCCAATTCTAAAAAGGTAAATTAATAATTTAAACCGATTTTATGGAATTAAAATATTTAAAATGTAACATGATTTTTATAAACCTTTTTTTGTGGAAAGCTGAATGAAAATTTTGTTCCATTTATTTTGAAACATACAGTATACTTGATTTGTTTTTTAATAGACTAAATTTTTGGATTATTAAATGATTTTTTATGAATTTTTAATTCTAAATCCTAAAATTGAAATATTTTGACTTTTCTTTAATTTGTTTAACTAACTTCTAAATCATTTTTAATTGACTAATATATTGGATTTCAACACCCAAATAACATAAAATCCGGAAATTCCTTAATTGGTGGGTGATTACAAAACTCCTTTTGATGGACTTGTGGGTGTTGTGAAAGAAAATTAATTGCTTCGAAATAATGGAACTATTTTAATTTTTCTATTTCGTTGGATCACAAGGATAGCTGTTTGTTTATTCTCTTGTGGTTTTTTTTGATTGATTTATTGAAAAAAATAATCAAAAAGCAGGAGAAGAAGAGTTATAAACCAACGAATGGAGATATTATTTTTGAATTATCGAATTCCATCACTGTGTTGCCTTGGAAAGAAAAAAAAAAAATAAAAAGGAAATTGTTTATTGTATTTCCAAAAAGAAAAAAAGGTTTTTATATGAAAAAAGGATTTTTTCTTACCCATATCTGTAATTTTGCAATGTAGTCATCCAGAGAAACCTCGGTATTTGTGTATGTTGCACCAATTGTACTTTCAATCTTTTCAGAAAAGGAATTGCGTACAAAACGGATCACCACAGAGGATTTCCCAACAGCAGATTCACCTAAGAACACAATTTTAAATTGAAAAGTTTCTTTTTCTTCTTTTTTTTCGCTTTCTTGACTCATAAAAAATTAAAAATTCTTCTTGTTTGGATATTTGTTAAAAAAATGAATAATCTTTTGATATTTGACATAATTTGACCTTAATAATTGGATTCCTTTATTAAAACCCCAAGAGTTTTCATGGTAATAAAATTGTTTCAAATTTTTCTCTGGAAAAGAAGAAAAATCAAAAACTTTTCATTTACAAGTTTATTCAATTAAAAATTTTTAAAAAGTTTCAATTTGTTAAACACCTTTTGCTTATGGATTTTCTGAAAAACAATTTCAAGTTATGGAAATTTATCAAAATAATTTTTATTCAGGGGAACTTTGAGAAATTTCAAACGTATTCACAACTGTTATCGTTTTTTTAAATCATTTTTTTCTGGATTGTTTGTTTACTTAAACACCTTGACTCAAGGATTTGTACTCTGAAAAATGTTGCAAGAAGATCAAAATCCAAAATCTTGAAAGGATTAGAACTTACCATCTGAAAAGTCTAAAAATTGTTGATATTATTTTTATCGATTCTTATATATTCCGAAGGTGTTGAGTTGAAAATGAAAAGTCAATATCATTTAAATGTTGTAACAATCAGAAAGTGTGTAAATAAATATGATCTTTTTAAAGTTTTGGTTGTTTTTTATTTCGATCCAGTAGGATGGGTATCTTATTGGTAAAAGCTGCTTGGTAGTATAATATGGCAATCTTTCACACACTCAAGAAAAATAGATGCAGTTGAACTTTGAAGAACTATACAGTGGATTGCTATTTTCAAAATATACACTATTCAAACACAAATATAGTGATCAAAAAAGCCCAAATCAAAAAAACCAATGTTTTCAAATAAAAACCGTGTTTTATTTTCTTTTAGGAATATTTCAAGGTAATATTTAATTTGCTTGATAACAGTAAAAATAAGTTCAAGTCAATTTTGAAGGTAAAGCCCTTGAACATTTAAGGTTTACAATCCCTGAAATTTGAAAAAAGATTATCTTGTGTTGGGTGTTGTATCTTTTTGATTTGCTTCTTAGCTGATCGATCTTCTCCTTGATATGGATTTTAATAGTGGTTCAAAATGGAATTTTTTAACAATTTATTTTTTTTTTTTTTCACAAATCCTAATTATAGAGTTTACGATAAATATATCGGAAGGTAAGTATCCAAAAAAATGTGTTTTGTAGGTTGTTGATTGAAATTTTTAATTTGATTTGGTTTTATTTGGATCTTTTTAAAAAAATTTTTTCTAGTATATTAACAAAAAAGTCAATTAAAATTTTCTTCTACAATCCAATATATAAATTTATTCTTAATCGCCTACCAGTCTATTAATCGTACCTTCTATAATTAGGATTTGTGAAAAAAAAAAAAATAAATTGTCAAAAAATTCCATTTTGAACCACTATTAAAATTAATATCAAGTACAAGATCGATCAGCTAAGAACAAAAATATCAAGTTGACAAACTCAATAAAAGATAATCCTTTTTCAAATTTCAGGGATTGTAATCCTTAAGGGACTAGCCACAGTAAAGGAAAATTTTTCACTTTTTTACAATTTTGAAGAGGATGAGAAAATAATATCTTAAACTTTGGTTGTTACCCCATCGATTTTTATTCTTTAAAGTACTTCATTCATTAGCTTTTATCATTTTTTTTTTTCAAAGTCTCAAAGAAATTGTCACAATAGAATGTTGAGTTGAATTGATTAAAATAGTGTTTCGATGGTGAATGATTTATCTTTTATCCTTATCTCAACATTCTATTTTGAACATTTAATTTTTTCATGATTTTTGAATTTTTTTAATCATGTATATAAAAAGTAATAAGATCGATTTTTTTATCACTGGCATTTAGATTAAATGTATTTTGTTTAAAAGGAATAACAATAGTACAATTAAGAGAATCACAAAAGGGAATATCATGGGGGCTTTAATAGCTACAAGGATTCCAAATAATAATAATTATACCATAACATTACTGATTAGTATTTTAAACACTGGTCTTTGGTGGAATTTGAGAAGTGAATATGATTATATTCTAACAAAATTTAAACCATAAAATAACTATAAATTTTATTCTAAACATCTAAAATTATATTCTCCCTAAAAAAAAAAACTATTTAAATAAAAAAAAATAAAAATTGAAAGAATTTTATCAATATAATCTCTTCTTTTTATTATTTAGCATTACTATAAAAAAAAATATGAATAATTTTTTAAAAAAAGTTTATAGAGAATCTAGGATCACACTCCATAAAAATAAAATAATCCTATCTGGTCTCTCTCAAATTGTTATCATGTTTTGAGTGTATATACCCGCTTAAAGCAAATTTTAAAACAAGGAATCGAATTTGTTTAAAATTAGGGAAAATTCTCCAATTTAAAATATTTTCAAAAACCCCAAAAATCTCAAAAATAAAACACATTTATGATGTAACTCGGTGAGTGTAAGAGAAATTTATTTTTCTGAGATTTTGAGAAAATATTAAATCTAAAATAAAATAACTTTCATCCGAAGATTCCCATCCAAAAATGTAATATTTCAATTTGTTTTTAAGAATCAAAAAATATAAGGATGTTTAGAAATAAGAGAAATCATAAACCTCAGATCAGTGTTGATATTCAGCAAAGAAATAATTAAACAAGTTAAATAAAATTTCAAAAAAAAAAAAATGTTAAAAAAAATTTTTGGTATAATTCCATTGAAACATTTATGTAAAATTTCAAAATTTCTTGAGAAAAAGAATATTGTATAAAATAATTTTTTTTAATATTAAGTTGCTTGATTTATAAAGAAATTATAATTAATCACTTTTCTCAAAGTTATTTTGTATTTTCAAACATTATATTCAAATTGAGTTTTCTAAAAAAAATAAAAAAAAATTATTTTTTTGAAAATCACTTTAAAAAATCACATAAATTTACAAAGATTTGACACTTTGCTACATGTTTTCCCGTTAAAAATTATAGAAAAGACTTTGAAAGGGTTGTAAATTTTATTCAGTTCTTTGAAAGGTATTTAAGTCATCAATCTTTCGGAAAGGCTTTGGTATTTTGTACTGGAAAAAAAACGATTTCTTTGGATTTTTTTTTAATTATAAAAGTTAAAATCTCTTCTAATTTTTTCTGATCAAACAAATAATCACGCATTTCAAAAATGTACTTGAAGATAAAATAAATCTATATCATTTAAAAATGGATATATGTCCTTCACAAGTTAAATAACAAATAAGAAAAAAGTGAATTTCATTCTTATTGGTGATTGATCAAAAAAAAAAAAAAAAAAAAAAAAAAAAAACATTAAACACTACTTGTGTTTTCTGTACTATACCAATTTATGAAAACTACAAAAAGAATACAATAAAGGTACAAATAATCTTAATAATAAGATGTAATATGGATAAAATTTTGCTAAAGGTTTTGAAAGGATATTCTAACCACTTTCGGCTTTCCTAGAATAGAGAAAATATTTTTAAAATCAAGAAAAATTTCTTTTAAGAACATAAAAAGAGTTTTTGTTTTAGGAGTATTCTTATTCAAGACAGTATATAACCCCACAATTGACTGAGAAACCATTCATTTGTCTCTTTAATTAATTTTGTTGATCTAAAATATTGATTGGTATGTTTTCAAAATTAAAATAAAATACTAAAAAACTCTTCATCTGATCCTTGATTGAATTAGTTATCTTTTTTTGTTGTTTTTAAAAGAATATTTTTTTTTCCAAGTGTCTATTTTTCGTTCAAAGAAAATTTTCTTTTTAAAAATATTGCAGAATCAGCACTAAAAGCTATCAACTATAATATTGTCAATTTATTTTTATGGTGATATTTTTACATTTATCACAATTTTTCGACAATTATCATGATTTTATAGCATATCTCGATTTTTTATATTACCTCAATATTAATGGTTATCAAGATTTTCTATAATACCACAATTTGAAAGAAATTCTCGTGATTTTTAAAGCTCTTTCTTTACTTGAAAAATATATCGTTAAATCCTCTAAGATATTGTGAAATCTCTACAAAAAATATTCAAGTTGTTAAATGTGGTAGTAAATTTTATTTATTTTTTTCACCTAAGGTGATAGAGTAATTCGTTACATAATAATACTATTAAACAATAAAAAGAACCCTTCATTTATTAATTTTAGATAAAAGAGTTATTGTTTTTAAAAGATTTATTTTATCCCAATGAAAATTTTCAGTTATAGGATACTGTTCCTTTTTTGTTTGTATTTTTGATAAAATTAGAAAAAAGAAAAATTATGATAACATTATTATTTTTTAAAGAAATTTCGCTTTTAGTAATTTCTGAGAATTTATATGAATAAATAACCTTGCAGAATTAAACCTTATTTTAAAAATATCTGAAAAACAAATTAAATATTGAATCCTGAAGATCTTAAAAAATTGATCATTTATTTTATTCTCTAATATTTATGAAATTTCTTGAAATCTAATAGATTATGTAATATTATTTTTCAAATACTAAGTTTAGAAACAACAAATTGTTGCTATTAAAATCGGTTATTTGATAATATCTGTTATTTTTTTTTTATAAGAATTATTTATTTTTAATTTTTTTTATTTGTTCGATATTTTAAAAATATTTAGAAAAAAAATCAAAAACTATATGTTTTTACATTTTAATCTTTAGACTGCATTACTGACTCACTGAAATAATTAAGAATGTGTTATTAATTATTGATTATAAATAATTAAATTAAAAATTATTTATTTAGGTTAGAAGATGAATTTTTCAAGAGTTTCAAAAAATTATTTTGGGAAATTTTTTAATTAAGTGATTCGGTAGTTTTTCACATATTTTTTTGTTCAATAAAAAGAAAAAAATTGCTACAAAATGTAAATTGAAAAGAAATATAATATTTATTCCAAGTTAAAAATAATTATTGTAATTTTTGGTAATTTAGTAGATTTTTATGCTTGGTTATTCTAAATTTTAGTTGATATTTTATTTAAAGTTTATTTTTGTACACTCCTTTCATATATTCTAGGATTTGTTTTATCTGAAATGAAAATAATTTTTTTTAGAAATAATTCAGAAATCTGTTGTGTTTTGAACTTTTCCCAAAATCGAGAAAAATAGATCAAACTTTAAAAATAATAATTCATTTTGGAAAATTGCATTAAATTCGGTTTTTGTAGTACTCAGATTTTTTCTTTGTTTTTCAATTCAAGATAAGGTATAATTTTTTTCAACTTTGCTTTAAAATTTACACAAAGATTTTATATAGAATCAATAGCCCCTTAACAAACCCACCTTTTTACATCCACAGTTAATTTAACAAATACTCGAAGAAATTTAGATCTATACCTTATAAATAACTAAACCTTAAAAAAAACAGTTTTTATTTTTTTCATTTTTTTCTTTTATTCTTTTCATTTCTATAAAAATGATCATCGCCAAAAAGGATTTAAAAAAAGTATACACACTATTTTTCAAAGCAGGTGTCTTTGTCTGTAAAAAAGATCCAAAAAAAAAACATAAGGAAACTGGACTCGAAGGAAGAGCAATTTATAAAATTATGAAATCCCTTAGATCCCGTGGTTTAATCGAAGAGCAATTCAATTGGCAATATTACTACTGGTATGTTTTTTTTTTTTTTTTTTATTTGTGTGTTTTCTCTTCAATTTGTAATTCTTTTTTGTTTCAATTTAATTTCGATATTAATTTTTTTAATTTCTTTTCTTTCTATGATTTGTTTTTTTTAAAATAACAAATACCAACACAAAACACAAAACACAACAAAAAAAACAAACTCTTCTTGTTCATTTTTTGCTTTTTGAAAAGGCGATTAAATAACGAAGGTATTGAATACCTAAGAGAGTATCTTCATTTCCCAAAAGAGGTTGTTCCAGATACATACAAACCAAGAAAAAGAAGAACACCACTCAGAGATCAAAGAAGAGGTGGAAGAGGTAGAGGTAGAGGACGAGGAAGAAGCTTTAGAGGAAGAGGACGAGGAAGAGGATTTAGAGGTGGAAGAGGAAGAGGGTTCTTTGGTGATAAAAAAATGGGACCATCCGATTCATTTAGACCAAGATTTGTAAATCTTTTTACAAGAATTTTTTTTTTTTTTTTTTTTTTTGCTTCAAATACTTTTTTGTTGTAACTAACTTTTTTTACTTTTTACTTTTTTTCTTTTTTTTTTTTTTTTTTTTTTGAAAAAAAACTAAAGAGTGGCGGAAGAGGAAGAGGAAGAGGATATAGAGGAAGAGGATATAGAGAAAGAGGAGAGCAAAGAGATGGAGGATACAGACCTCGTAATTTTGGAGGTAGAGGACAACAAAGATATAACCAACAACAACAAACAGAAGAAAAAAACTAAGTTAATTACTTTCTTGGGTAAACAACACAAAACAAAACTAAACTTTCTTTGTTTTTTCTTTCTTGCTTTTTCATTTTTATGATTTTATAAATTACTTTTCTTTTTATTTTTTTTTTTTTGTTAAAAAAGAAAAATAATCATATTCACAAACAATGAAACAAACGAACAACAATAGATCAAAAAATTTTAATTCATTATTTCAATTTTTTTTCTTTTTCTTTACCAACCTTTTAAAAACAAAGATTCCAACAAAAAAAAAAAAAAATCATTTTCTGAAACGAATAATCTCTAGAACACTTTTCTGATTTCAACTTTGAATGTTATATTAACTGATCTTAAAATGATTTATTCTTTGCTTGCCCACAAATGAATATTTTCCATTTTTTACCATCCCACCCTCATATTCTAAAACAATTACATTTTCTCGAAAATTATTCTTGTTTTGGTTTGAATTATTATCAAGAAAAAATCCTCTTCTTTTTAATTGAGTGGATCCTCTGTCTCAAAAATTTCCGATTTGGGCTTTTGGTGATAATATAACTTTACACGGTCGTTTTTTGTCAACAAAGGACAAAAATATTCAATGATTCTGTCATTTTTACTTTTAAGGGACAAGCTTTTGCCACATAGATTGGTCTTGAATTAAAGTGTCTTGCTGTTGAATGTAAATCATATCCATGCACCAATGGTTCAAGTGTCTCTTAAAATTCTATTTGTAAAAATATGGTACCAAGGCTTGATCTCAACAATTAAAAATAATACCCTGTATTTGTAAAAAATTCAAAGAATTTTGGAAAAAATTTGAATTTCAAGACAAATTTAAAGCTTTAATCATCAATCTGAAAGACTTTAAAGTTGAAAAATATCTTTACAAAATTTGTTTCGAAATGTAAACTAAAATTCAAAATTTTTGGAACAGTAAAACAGTAAAAAGTATCACAATAATACAATTTCATTGGAATTTTGAAATAATATTGATTTTTAAAATATTTGAAAATTCTTTTTTTGTTTTTTTTTAATTTATTTTCGTTTTGTTTTTCTAATGAAGTAATCTGTATTTCCTTCTATCTATAATTTTTTTGAATGACTGATATAAAGTGAAAAACTTGAGTTCGCTTAAATAGAAAAATCAAATCAAAATTATAAAGGTATATAACCATTTGATCGATCAATAATTCAAATAGAATTTAAACAAATTTACCAATAAATTTTTTGTTTTACTCCAAAATTTTCAAACAGTTTATTTTTATGTTGATTGATAATTATTTATTTATTTTTTTTTTTGGTATTGTAAATTATAAGCAATTGTTAATATTTCAAATAATGAATGGTTTCAATTTAGTATTTTGAATAGAATTTATTTAATCAAAATTTTTTTTAAAGATTGATTTTTGGTATGTGTGTATTTTTGAATTGGGGTTTATATGTTTTACTCTACAATTTCTGTTTTTTTTTTTTCTTTTTCTAATTTTCAGTAACCGAAACCAAAAAGTAAATAAGTTCTTATGTGAATATTAAACTTTGAAAGCGAAATGTTGATCAATAAACAAATAAAGAAAAAAAATTCCAAAGATAATAAACTGGAACATATTTTAATTTATTTTGAAAACACATATAAAAATCTATTAATTTGAAATTAAATGAAGATTATTTGTTGAAATTTTGAATTTAAAAAGTTTAAAAAATTTTTCTGTAATTTGCTTTTTGATTAATAAGAGATTTGTATAAAATAAATTTGTATAGTAAAAATAGCATTTATTGAGATATTATAATTTTTCAAAAAATATGATAGTGTTTATTATTGTATTGGATTTAATTCTTTTGGGAAAGGATGTTTCACAATTTCAAATTTGAAAGAGTAAAAATGTTATTTACATTAGAGTAGGACTGAAAATTGGTATTTAATTGTTTTTTTTTGATTGGAAATTTTATGTATATAGTTAAATTTTTAAGGGGTATTGAGAATTTGGTATTCATTTTCATTGATGGGATCTACTTTGAAGATTTTTATATCAAGTAGGTTTGAAAATGGACAAATACAGGCTCAAAAGAAAAACATTAATAACTTTAATGTTTGGTAGTATTTAGATTTTATCTTTTTATGAATGAAGGAACTATACAAAAAAGAGAAAATTAATTCCTCAGCCTATATAAAAAATAGTTAAATTTCTGTTTTGGTTTTAAAATTGTTTTCTTTTAGTAGTGTGTATTATACAATATACAGAAAGGGGGCGTTATATTTTAATAATAAAAAAAAAATGAGTTGTATTTTTTCAAGAAAAACATCATAATTTCAGATCTTTTGACTAATATTTAAATTATTTTGATTTTTGTAAATAAAAAATAATAAAAGTTTGAAAATATTTTAATTTTTTTTTCAATTTTTAGCAAAAGATTTTGGGGGGTTTTGAAACAAAATAGTGAATCAAGAATTCAGTTCAACAATATTCTAATCAAATATAGATGTATATAATCCTTAAAATTTCTTTAAATAAAGGTTAATCCATATATAAAGAAATGCGATATTTAAAAAAGATAAATTTAATCCCAAATCCATCTAACTCACGTGAAATTTTACTAAATTTTCGTTTTTTTTTTTTTTTTTTTTCAATTTTTAGTATTTTTGATGTCTTAGGAAAGGTGTTTGAGAATGTTCGAATTAAAAAATCCCAAGATTAAAATTATATTGTTAAAATTTAAAACCCAAAACCCCCTATAATATTTTGTTCCTTTATTTAAATTTAATTTTTTGAAAAGTAAATTGATTTGATTTTTTTAAAAAAATGTAAAATACAAGTTTAATAATTAGTTATTTTTTTCATTTTTTGACACGGTAAGTTTATAGTTACTCTTTTTAACATCCAAATAGCATTATAAAAATCATTTGGAAAGGCTAACTGGATGATAAATTAGAATTTAAAAATAATTTAGAATATTTTATGATTTGCTGACAAGTCAATTTTACTGAGATTTGGATATTCCAGTAATTTGATCTTAATAAATAATCACCAAGTATAAAATGCCTTTATTGATCACTATTTTTATCACAAACTATAAAATATGAATTCTTCATAGTTCTTATATTTATGAAAGATGTGGCAAAATATTTCTACTCCATAATTATATTTTTCATAATATTTCTATTAATGTAAGAGAAGAAGATAAGGATTTATAGTTTTCTAAAAAAATAATTATTTTTAGAAGATTTTTTCAAATAAGAATAGGACACATTATGTTAAATATTTTTAATTAGGTTAGAATTGATTAGATGGTTGAATCAATTGTTTGAAATTGGAAAAACTTTAAGTGGTATAAATAATTAGTAAAAAAATTACCAACTACACTCTTTTTCAAAAATTGTGACTCACCTGAAATAATAAATTGTAAAAAAAAAACAATTACCCTTTAGTATTCAAGAAAAATTAATAACTAAATCTGATTTGTAATTCACTTTTGAGTCATTCTAAATCGATAAAAGTCTGATAAATTAAAAATTCAATAAAATAAAACCAAAAACTAAAAAAAAGTGAGTCATAATTTATTAAATGAGCACAACCGATTTTTTATTACTGAACTTTCACTGAAAAAAAGATAAACAACAAGATTTTTTATGAATAATTAAATTCATTTTAAAAGAAATTACATACTCACAATTTTCATGTTGATTATTTGTCTTTTCGAAGTTCTTTTTTTTTTTCCCACATGATCTTTTTAAAAAAAAAAAAAAAAAAAAAAAAAAAAAAAAAAAACAAAAATTTGAAAAAGCAAAACTAAAATTTGTAAAATTAGAAAAAATGATTCTGATCCAAAAATTTGAAAATATTTTTTTGTTAAAAATACTCCAATAAACTCTCAAAACAACTCCCATTAACATTATAAAGTTGGTCAAAATTTTTGAAAAATATTTTAGATAGTGACATTTATTTTTAAAAGTTCTTCAAAAATGTGAAATGGGTTATTTAATAGATAAATTGTATACAAATAACTTTTACTGATGTTGTTTTTTTATCAAAATATTTCTTAGGTGATGAGATTTTTAAAAATAAAATTAACAAAAATTTATGACGAAAAAGTAACCCAATTGGGAACCATTTTTAAAATAATATTCTGAAAAAAAAAAATAATTTCTCTTTTTTCCCATTACATCCTATCTCGTGTTTAAATTACATTCATTTAAAATAGGTTAAATATTGTTAATTCTGAGTTTATAGTAAAATTTTAATTTTTTTTACATTTTGTTTTAAATCAATATATAATTAAAGTAATTTAGGTTTGTAATTTTTTTATTTTTTACTTTTGAAAACATTCAAAAACCAACAAAAGATCTTGTGATAATAATATCCTGAGAGAAATGCTTTCTTTAGGAAAAAAGTAATATATCAGCTCTTATCATATTTTAGTATAAAAAATCAATTATATCTGAATCTATTATGAGAGAAAAATGTATATCAAATAGATAGATATGGTTTTCACAAGAACTTCCTGGCAATGTATTCTATTTTTCATTTTTTTTTTTTTCCAAAAAGAAAAAATATAAAATTTACTTCTCTGAAAATAAAATCAATTAAGATGGTTTTTAAAATAGAATTATTAACTATATGTCTTTCTAATTGCATTTTCAAATTCCTGAAAAAAATAATAAAAAAAAAAAATAATATTAAAAATAATTTAAAAAGTATTTATTTAGTAAAAATTAATTTTGGTTTTGTTTTCTAAATGTATTGCTTAAAGATCGATGTCGTTTTAATTTTCTAGCAATTTCCAGTTTAACCATTTTTGGTGAAGTGAGTGTGTTTCTATTTCTAGACAGAGTATCATATTCGTTTTGTAATAGGGTATGAGCTCTTGGTTTTGAAATTTTTTTCACAACTGTTGATGATCTGTGTTTTTTCTTTTTATTGTTTATTTTTTTTCTTAATTTTTGATTTGGTTTGAATTTTTTTAACTGTACGTTATCATTCTTTATTGGGGAAATTGGGGAAAAATTTAAATTGTGATTTAAGCCCATTAACGAATTTTGGTTGATTAAACTTGTTTGTACCCTTCTGAGTCTAGCAAATTTTCTGACTCGTGTGCCTCCTTCTTTTGGTGAATTGTTTGGTGACTTGAGGTGGAGTTTTGTTTGTCTGTCAATAGAATTATTTTTTGTATTCAATGTCAATGATCCTTTGTTTTCCTTTTCGTCATTCATCGAATCTTTGCTTATTTTTTGGTCAGCATAAATTGGGGAGAAATTGTTTGGTAAAGTGGAAGATGGTCTGAGTTTATACATTTCATCGATTTGTTTCAGCAAGGTTCGGGAATGCTTTTGGAGGTGTGGCTTTAATCTTGAATTGGTAATTTTATTTAGTTTGATAATTGAATTCCGAATCTCTTTGATCCAATCACTTCTTTCGTTTTTATCATGAGCTTCAAAAATGTATTTATAAGTTGGTGTCATTAGTTTCATAAGTTTTGGATGATCTTTAATTTTGCGTATCTTTCTGATTTCAGATAATGCGTGCATTTGTTTCACTTTATATTTAACTCTTCCCAATGTTAATGATTTTCTGAGTTTGGTTAATAATAAGAAATCATTGAAAAGAAAAATCATAAACGATTGGTTTTTTTTGCGATTTTTTTTTACCCTGATCAATGGACCTTCTTTAACTAGTCTTCTATACCATTGAAAAAGATTCTTTTTTGGTGGAATTTTTAATATAAGAAATATAAAATATAAAGATACGGATAAATAAAATAAAAGTAATTAATGGAAATAAAATAATCGATTAAAAGGTATTTTATATGTTGTTTGATTGTTGACATGACTTATATCTACTAGCAAATTTAAAAAAAAAAAAAAAATGTTAAACATTTTGACTTTAATTTACTTTTGTAAATTTGTGGGATATACTTTAAAAAACTTTTACAAATTCGTTGGCTTTCAAAATATTCTTTGTCAAAAAACTGTTTTATAATATTTAAAAATCAAAAAATATCTTTATTCAAAGGCTGAGATTAAAAAATTGTAAAAAATGGAAATTGAAGCAAATATTTCAAAATATTTATTTGGGTTTATCATTATATGTCTATACATATGCGCTCGTATATGTATATATGTGTAATAGTTTTAATCTTCACGAAAATGTGAAGTTGATGAAAAGTGGATATGTTGGAAAATAATTTTTTCAAAAAATAAAATAGATTGTTAAAAAAAAAAATGTGTGTGCTATTTTTGAATGGTTTGGTCAATTGGTTAATCTCGAATTTAAGTGTTTGTTTTTTTTTTTTTTTTTTTAGTATTAAATGTTGTATTTATTATTTTTAGGGATAAATTTGGATTAAACTTTTTTTATTCTAAATAATTTTTCTATTTCCAAAAGTTTGCTTTTATCTTTTTTAAATTAAAGCCAAGTATCTTCTTTATTATTGAAATTTAATTTTAAAAAAAAAAGAACTAATTCTTGGTAATAATTAAAATTTTCTTATTTTAAATTGCCTTTTCACATTTTACAGTTTATTTAAATTAATTTTTTTAGTTAATTTGTCTTTTCTTCTGACTAAATAAACATTTGTTAACTATCATACCATTTTCTGAAATAAATTCATTAATTTAATTGACTGGAATATCAAATCGGTTTTATTCTCACAAAATCAATGGGGATCTTAATAGACAAGACAAAAAATAATTCCCTTTTTTGAATTGTAAAATACAAATAAAATATAAAATTTTTCAAAGATTATACCTTTTGAAAAAATGTAGTCTAAAAGTGTAAAAATTTTACTTTAAGTTGTCTAATTTGCCTATTCCAAGGGCTAGTTGAATTTTATGTTCCCTAGGATCGAAATACTTTAATGATCAAATCAAAAAACAGTGAAAATCTTTTTATTTCACTTTCAATTTTTTAAATATCTTAAGAATTGCTTTGGGTAACGATAAATTAGTGAATTTTAAAAACTTAAAGCAAAAGAAAATTTGTAAATTAGTTGGTTTGTGATGTGTGTTTTGAAATGAAGTGTTTTGAAATAATAGATATCAGAATCCAATAAGGGGGGTAAGTAAAAAGTCACAAGTTTGTTATTTGTATTTCGTGGTATTAATATGTAAAAAAATGTATTCGATTGATTTTATAATAATAAAAAGTCAAAAAAACAAAGAAAGAGAGATCCCAAATTTAATTCGAAACAATGTATTTGAAATTGATTGGGATAAAAGCAATAAATAAAGTTAAAATTTTTTACAATCAATTATTAAAAGCGAGTGGTAGTGAAAAAAATTATACAAGAAAAAGAAATTAGAAAGTAAAACAAAAACTTACAATGTCTTCTGATCCATCAGTTACCAATTTTTCGCTTATTTCATAAACACGGAAACTGTTTTCTGCATCCCTTTTTTTTTCATTAATTTTATGTGCTGTGGAACATATTTGATCATACACATTCTTTAAACACTTATACTCTTGTGTGTTTTTTGTTGTTTTTTTGACAAGTCGCTTTAAAAGTTTAAAGTGTGAATTAATGTTTTTTGATCATCAAAATCAGATTATTTTTTTTGTTTTTGTTTTTTTGTTTTTCAGAATAAAAAAAGAAAAAGGGTTTAAAAAATGATCAAAAATAGATACAATAACATTCAAAAAAGTACTTACCTCTAAAAGTAGTTTATATCTAGGAACTCGTTGTAAAGGTGAAACTAAAAAATCGTCGATTCTTAATCTATGGCATCTTTCATTTGATTCTGCTTCCTTTAATTGTTTATAATATTTTATCAATAAAAGTAGAAGAATTTTTTAAAGGTTACATTTAAGAATTGGTTGTGGTTAAAATTAAGGAAAAAAAGACTTACTTGAATGAAATGTCGAAACTTTTTCTTTTTTCGGCATTTTTTAAGCTGGACAAGTGATTTGGGGTATTTGTTTGCATAAGAACCATAAAAACTCATCCATTTTAACTAAAAAACAAAATTAATTAAATTAAAAAAAAAAAAATTTTCAAAAATTTAACGGTTAAAAAAGGAAATTTTAAATTCATCATCAAAAAGTCATTAATGATTTACATTTTTTTGAAAGACTTGGGCAAATGTGTTTAATTTTTGATTGAGTGTTTGTTTCTTTGGGATTGATTGGCTATTTGGAAAACAGGATTCAAAATCTTTCAGCAAGATCTCGTGAAAGGATAAGATGACTTGACAATCAGAAAAAATTGTTTTAATTTCTTCTTTTGAAATGATCTCTTTATCCGTTCCTGACAATTTGGTTAATGGGTTAACAAACAAGTCGATTAATGTTTTCAACCCTTCAACATAATTTCTTTCAGTTGCAAGTAATTCTGCTAATATATTTAATTGTACTCCTATTTTCTCTTTTGGTTTTTTTTTTTTTTTTTTTTTTGGTTATATTTAGTTTGTTGTGAATCAGTGGATTATTCTGTTAGGTTTTTGAAGAGTTTGTTTTAAGTGTTACTATCTCTTACTTGTGGTCATTTGTGACTTTGATTCGATCAAAAGAAAATGAATTAGATGATTATTTCTAAATAAAAAAAATTAAAAAAAAATGATTTTTTTCACATTCAAATTATTAACTATTGAAGGTAGGTTGTTTTCAAAGTATATAATTTGTTTACACTAAGTGTTTAAGTGAATTATAAAGTTTTATTTTTGGATCCTTTCAAAATAAACCGTTAATTTTAAACCTCCTATCGTTATTTTCGATTTAAACTCGATTATTGATTTGGTTATTTCTAATACTTTAAGTTGTTTACTCTCTCGGATAATCGTTTATATTTTTTAAAAACCTTTAAATAAATTTAACTGTAACTCTTTTTTAAAAACCTAATAGATCAAAAGGAGGTTACCTGTTTTTTAGATCAGTCTTTTATTTTTAGGTTTTGATCTTTTGTTTAAGAATCTGATAAGTTTAAAGTTAAAAATTCTTTGACAAAAGTATAGAAAAGTAAAAGAGATGAACTGATAATAAAGAAACCAAGAGAGAAACTAAATTGTTGGAAAAGGTTCGAATTTAGTTTAAATTTGAAAAAGGAATTTTTTTTTCAAAACTTGAGATAATTTTCATTAACTTTAAATTTGTTACAATAAAATCCTATTTTAATTTTCTAATTCTTAACAAACTTTCTTTTTATTCTTAACCACCCCCCCCAAAAAAAACTAAAATCTTTCACTTTCAAAGTAGAATAGTGTAAATTGAATTCCCAAAATGTATTAAAAAAAAATAGTTTTATAATTTTCTTTAACGATTGAAAGGAAAGAAACTTGAAAGAAAACTTTCGTAAGAATAGTTAACGTTTTATTTTTCTTTGGCAGACAGAATTTTGTCAGTCAAAGTTGAAATTTCTTGTGAACTTGAAGTAACACCACTAAAGTATTGAAAATAAAGAATTTGATTAAGTTTGAACCTTAGTAGAAAAAAATATAAAAAGAATAACAGTCATAAAGCCAAAATTTGACCTTATTACCAATTCAAAAGGATCAAAAAAATATGCTTTAGACTATAGTTGTGTCTTGTTTATTTTTAGTCTTCAAAGTACTTGTCGAAAAACAATTAATGAAAAATTTTTTTACTTACAAAAACACCCACAGGAATATATCGGGTTTAATCCTCTGAGTAACGCTGTGGAATAATAAATGGTTGTTCTTTTTGCTCCTATTTCAACATTTTTATACTGTGTTTTTTATATGTTATAAATAAAATATTCTTAATATTTTTAGATAAGGTGCTTAAATTAATAAAAGTCAAACAAAAAATAAGAACAAAAAAAAACAATATTGTTTACTAATTAAATTGAAAAATACTAAAAAGGTGAAATTATTAACTTTTAGCCCCCCCCCTTCTGACCCTAATTGAATATTTTCTAAAAATTTAAGAGGGAATAGCTTGGGTTTGATTACACAAAAAAAAAAAAACCCAAGAATTTAAAAATCAGCAAAGTTCACAATTCTAAAAGAGATATTGATTAATTTAAGATTCTTTTCAGAATTATAAATTTCAAATATAGCATGATTTTTAAAAATCTTTTATAGGAAAGCTGAATAAAAATATTTTCTATTTATTTTGAAACAAATAATATCCTTTTAAATCACCGGGAATGGCTTGTTAAGTTCTTATTTAATTCTAGAAATTAAAACAAAATTCATGAATTTTTCTTTTTTATTACAAAAACTTAAAAAAACCCAGTTATTACACGACACCTAACAACCCTCTAATCACCCTCTATATTAACCCCACAACCCTTTAAAATGAATTGGGGTTACCCTTTACGCCACCGAATTTTGAGTTTCAATCGCTTTCAAGGCAATATCAAAAAAAAATACCTTTTAAGCAAAGAACAAATTTATTGAAAAAAAAACCTTCAGATTCTAGTCATCTGCTGTGAATTTATTCCATATCCAAGGAGTGACTGGAAACCAAAAAAAAAAAAAGGGGGAGGGGGGGGGGGGGGGGGTATTGTGAAATTGTTCTTCTTTTTTTGAAAAAATTCAAATAATAAAAAAAATATTTTGAGAAGATCTCAAAAGAAAAAAATTCAATTCAAAAAAAAAAAGAAAAGCACTCTAATTTAAAAAAATCAAAATTTAAAAAAAAATAGCATGTTCCTTTTTTCCAATTTACAAAGGGTTTAATTTCTTCAATTTAAAATAAATTTCATTCTTTCCATACACACCTGTTTTAATTCAATTTAATCCAATTTTATGTTATTGCGCAACCCTATATATTTTTAGCAAAGTAATGATTTCACAGTGTTCTTGATAAAAAAATAACCAGTTTGAGAATAGAAAAGAAATGAAAAAAAAAACCTTTGGAGATCTCAAAAAGTGCCAAAGAGCGACCCTTCAAAACCAACACAGTTATTTTCCAAATTATATATATTAACTATCCACATTGGAAATTGAGTCTAGACCTTTGGCACCTTTATCTATAAATACCCTCTTTTTGGATTTTTGAATCCTGGGGATCAATTGTTATTCACACTTTGGTTATTATTTGATGGGAATTAGTTACTTATAAAAATTACTAAATTTTGTTTTTATATTTCAGATAATTATTTTTTCACTTTAATGACTTGAACCTTAATATAAAATTTAACAAGATTTCTTTACTCAACATTCTTTTAATTCAGCATATATTTGTTAATCTGAAATATAATATTATTGGATTATAAAATACGGAAACTACTTAATTTTGAAAAAGATTACTTTTTTTTTGAATACTGTTAATTTTTAAATAAAAAGATCAACATTTTCATTAAACTTTTTAAAAAAATCACTTTGCAAAAATTAAAATAAATCTTCAAAGTGCAGAGTTCAGAAAGTTAAATTTATAATTTAATCTGTTTTCAGAATTAAAAATTTGAAATGTAACATGATTTTTAGAAAGCCTCTTTTTTCGGAAAGCTTTATGAAAATATTGTTAAAATTATTTTGCAACAAATAATGTTATATTTTTGATCAAACTTGATTTTTGATCTATTTATCAAAAAAAAAAGTGAGATAAAAATATACAATTTTTAATTAGATTTAAATTTGATAGTATCTCTTGAGTATTTGAAAGGTGTAATCATTTGAAAGTATATCTGAAAGTGAAAATTTTCTATAGGTCTGGCTGTAAGTCCCAAAAAGTCTAAAAAGCTTTTTTTTTTAAATATTTGAATTCTTGTTGTGTTGGTTTTTTACCTTAATTTTTTAAAAGAGATAAATTTTTTTTCCTGTTATTAGTTTTGTAGACTCATCATTTCTAAAAAAAACTTTTTTTGTATAAATAAATTCAATAAAGGCCTTTCTTGACGACAATTTAGAATCACAAAACTATAGATCCAAATGAATATAAAATAAATAAAGGATTGATTATCAGTAAATTAGAATTTTTCTCTTTAAAAAATAAGAAAACTTTGGGAATTAAGACCTGCTTTTCTTTAACTACCATGTGTTTTATTTTTGTTTTATTTGGCAAAAACATTAGTGATTATTTTCAACTCTTTTGTGATCTTATTGGAACAAGATTATTTTTCTTCTCAATTTGTCGAGAAGAATTAGGTGTAAAAAAAAAATTGGCAAATGTTTGAAATAAAAATTGAAAAAGCAATTCGTTCTTAAATCGAATTTTGGTTCACAAATTGAAATCCTCAAGTTCAAAAAAAATCTGCCTTAATTTAACTTTTATTTTATAAATTAATTAAAAAATAAAAATATTGATTTAAACACTCTTCACAAACCATTACACACCTTTTTTACAAGTTAATTCTTAATAGATCAAATTTTAAAAAAAGTTAAATTAATTTAGTTACTTCGAAAAAGTACTAAAAATCGAAATCAAGAAATCTTTTAGAATACTAAAAGCATAAAGTGTTAGGAAGTTAAGTGTAAAACAAATTACTAAAAAACAAATCATTTTTTTTGATCAGCATTTTGGTTTTTACAAAAAAAAAAATTATTTACTTTTTTCCTACCAATTGTCACCTTGCGATTTCATACAATCACCACAATTAGTATTTTTTAATTAAAAATTCAAAAAAATGAATGACTTTGTTGGTGATCAGTTTAGCTTTATTTCAGCACTTACTGAAGAGAACATCGTTCCTTTTTCAAAATTGCCAACAAATTTTTTTGTTGATTTTGGTACAAGCTCTTCTTCAAAGATCAAAAAGTTTGAGAACTTTTCAGAAATCAAAGGTTTTTATTACTAATTTTGTTTTTTTATCTTTACAAACCCACAGATCCCAATTTTTCTCTTAATTTTTTCTCTTAATTTCTTTTATTTCTATTTGATTTTTTTATTTTTCAAAAAAAAAAAAAAAAAAAAAAAAAAAAAATAAAAGAAGAAAATCAAAGAACAAAAACAGGAAATGAGACCTTTGAAAATATGTTTCATAGCCAACCAAACGAACCCGAGATCCTCTTTTCTCCTGACTCGATTCCTTTTTCCCTTTCTCCAGAGATCATTTTTAATGATCCACAACTTTCAACAGATCAGCAATTTAGTTGTAATAGAAAAAGAGATCACAGCAAAATTGAACAACCAAAAGACTTAATACCACAAAAAAATCAATTAACAAATCTTTCGTTAATCAAAATTAAAAAAGAAACGGACAGCAACCTAAAAATTCAGCTAATTCCGACTCTAGACATTTCTCCAAAAACAAATATAAACACAAATACAATTACAAATACAAACACCAACAATAGTAATAATATTAATACAACATCAATTTCAAAAATGAATCTAAACAACTACAGCAACAAAGACAAATTGTCTGTTGACGAAATTGTTCTTGTTGGTGATTTTACAAGATCACAATTAAAATATTTAACCAAGAAACAAAAAAAAAAAAGAAAGATTTTAAAAAACAGAATTTCTGCAGCTAAATGCTACACAAAAATTAAACAAAAAATTACCAATTTAGATCAAAAAGTTTCCAATCTCAAAGAAACAAAAAAATTCTTGTCAAATAAAATTGATCTGGCAAAAAATGAACGAAAAATGTTGCTTGTAAGACATTATCCTTCTTTTTTCTTTTTCATTTGAAACTGTAATATTCTTATTAATTTTAAATTTTAAGTTATCCCAAGTCCATAGTGTTGATTTTTAGAGAGAAAAGAATTCCTATCATTTAAATTACTTTTTTATGAATGGAAATTTTTGATTCTTTAGTGATTTAATCTCACAACAAAATACATAAATTGTAAAAAAGATCTTTAAGAATCCAAAAGTGATCATTAACTTTTACAAAATTATTACCCAATAACATCGATCGAACCACCAACCACAAACAACAAACAACAAACAACAAACAACAACCTATAAACATCTTTTTTCAACATTTTGAAGTTTATTGAGAAACAATATTCATAAACTCTATTTCAAAATCATTGGCCCATTAAAAATCAAATTTTAAAGAAAAATATTTTTAATAATTGAAGTTATCTATTATACTGATAAATTCCAAAAAATGTTAAAAATATTTCTCGTTCACATTCCATTTTATAAATGTAAAAACTCAACATTCAAAACAGTTATTGACAAAGAATCTTTTGAAGATCATTTAACTTTTCAGAGTTTCCTTACAATTAAAGTAAAAACATTCTTTATTCAAAGACCAGTTAAAAAAAAATTTAAAAAATGGAAATTCAACGAAAAATTTTTATTCATATTTTGAAATTTATCAGAAATATAAAAATTTCTATTTGAATATTCAGTTCTATACTCAAGAGATATTTTTTTTTCGTCTAAAAATAAAATAAAAAAAAGTAAAAAAAACAATTAAAAAAAATTGGGATATTTATTTTGAAAGAAGTATTCCATAAAAAATAGAAAATTTAAAAAATTAACAAAACCCATTTATCGACTCTCCTTCCATTTGAATAACTAAATCTAATCTCTTTTCCATATTTGAAACGAATTTTTTCATTAATTCATCTGTTACTTCTTTCAAATTTTTCATTTTCATTTTCCATTTTAACAAAACACTGTGGAAAAAATAAATAAGAGAAAAAATCATTTATTTGCAAACTTTTCGTTATGAGGGGAAAAACTTCAAAACAATACAAACACAATTCAAAATTCAAATGTAACATGGACCATTTATTATGAAATTTAGTTTATTTTAAATTTCTTTGACTCAAAATTTAAATAAAACTTGTTTCAGTCAAATTGCCCAACATTTTTTTCAAATATCAATTATTATTATAAATAACCTTTGAATAACAAATAAGAAATAAGTAGAATAATAAACATCAAATGACAGTTGATATTCCGTATAAATTAAAACATAAAAACCAATTGATTCTCTTAAAAATTGAAAAACTCAAATTCTTATTGCCTCATTGAGAAAAATAACAATGTTCATTTTGATCTTCAATTTTTGATCAAATAAAATTCTAATATAAATCAATATCATTTCTCTACAATCATTTTCACTATTTTCAGTAACAATAGAATAACAAGTTTTTACCAAGTGACTATCGATCTTGCAATAAAAAAAATTTACAAATGAATTACTTGTAAAAAAACTATTGAAAAAAATGAGAAAAAAAGCAAAATGTGGTTTCAATTTTAAAATTTTCAAAATAAATTTTTTCTTCTAATTTTTATTCAAACTCTTTAAACACGCAATTCACCCATTATAACTGGCCATTTTGACTGGAAAATGTTTTAGTACAAAAGTTTTTCTCATTTTTATTCAAAAATTCCTCAATTGTACTTCATTTTGAATTGCCAGCCCATCCAAAATATACAACACAAATAATAAAAAGGGCTACTCAAAGAACATTCACCAAACAAGTTTTTCTTGATTACTTTAATTTTTATTATAAAAAAAAAGAAAGAATATGGGGTGAAAAATTTTTTCCTATTTAAAATTCGCTCATTACCAGATTAAATAATTCTTTCATTTAACCCTTTACAGTAACACTTAAATCATGTTTAAGTTTAAGCCATTTTAAAAAAGTTCTGACCTTTTGAAAACTTTTACCAAGTTTTCTATATTAAAAAAGTGAAAACTTTTTGAGAATTAAAACTTTTTGGAAGATTTCTATTTTAAAAAAGTCAGGGATCAACGTTTAAATATGATACATAGGTTGGTGTATGAAGGAAAGCACCCTTTTTTGACAAAAGTACTCAATTTATTAACTTAGAAAACTTTAAGGGACTAGTCTATATTAATTTTTTTTTTGACCAATAACTAAATAAGGAATCCTTATCTTGGAATATGTTTAGAATTGAAAATAGACAGGTTTTTTCAATGCTAGAACTTTTAGTTCTTGTTTTTTTAAAATTTTACAATTCTGTCCAAAAAAAGTGACTTTTAAAAAATTTTTTTTAAAAAAAGATCTTTAAAGGATGAGAATTTTTTGATTAATTTTGGATTTAATTATTTTCTCAAAAATATATTTATTTCATTTTGAAAAACGAAAAAATAATTTAAAACTGGTGAATATTTTCTCCTTCACTTCTGTTCATCCAACTTGACTCTATAAAGAACTCAATGTGTTTTATCAATAATTACATTTTAAAAAAATAGTTCTTATTCTTTTCTTTTGATTTTTATTGACTCTGTCAAAAACTTTTGGAATGATAATTTGGGAATACTTAAAAAAACTTCAAATTCAACAAAAACAAAAGAGTGTAAACTGAAAAAGTAGATTCATGAAAAAAAAGAATGGTACAATATAAAAAAAGAAAATCTTTTATTAAGAGTAAAGCATATATTTTATATTTTTTTCGAATCAAACTATGTTTTCATGCAAATCCAAAAAAACCATTTCAGGTATATTTTTCAAACTATTTTTTGTACGTCTTCCACAAACATAACAAGGTTTTGCTTTCTTGTTCATATATTTTTTTTTATTTTTTGTATTTTTGCGAAAAGTTGAAAAAAAGCAACTTTCAAAAAAGTGAAAAAATGCAAAAATTTTTTATTTCTATAAAAACAATAACTAAATTTAATGAATGTCATTTAGCAAGATTTCATTAACATACTAAGAAGTTTTTCACTTTGATTTCAAATCTAAGTAATTGGCAAAAAAAATTCTAAATCTCTATTAAATTTACCTAAAAAAAATTTAATATAGACTAGTCCCTTAAAAAAGTTTTGATTCTGAAAATCTCTTAAAAAAAAAATTCCTCACTTTTTTAAAATAACCTTACCCAGTATTAATTTTTTTATAGTAACACTTTTAATATAAATAAAAGAAAAAAAAAAAAAAAAAAAAAAATAAAACGAAAAAATAAAGATCAATGTCTTCGCAATAACGAAACTAGCAGAACAAAAAATTATATTAGTAAATTTGTTGAAATTTCTCCGAACAATTGTTGATCGATCAGATGGTTAGATACCACCAAATCATCTTAGGTTATTTTTATATTTAATTGAACTCAACTTTAACCTTATATCAATCATTGTAAACAAATTTCCGATTTAATGAAACAGGTTGTGTAACTGGAAAAAAGGAACAATAAACAAAAAAATGAAAAAACAAAAAAATGAAATAACTGTCAAAATCAAAATTATTTCCAAATTGAAGGAAAGTGTAGTATTTCTATTCCCTAAACTATTCCAGCTGGGTATACAAATTGAAGGTTTCGCAGTTGGTTTGGAAGATGAGTGGGGTTTCCTTTTGATTGGTAGTTTTTCTATTTTTTTGAAATTGGTTGGATCAGGTTTTAAGTGAAAAATTCTGGAAAGTTTTAAGAAGGTATTAATGAAGGTTTAAAGAAAGGTTAAGTAAAGCTTAAAACAATTTTAAAAAGTTTTAAACAAACTTTAAGAAAGCTTTAAAGAAGCTTTAAAGTCTTCCAACAATTAATATTTGCTTGGAGGAAAGAAAAAACCATCATAAGTAGAATGTAACGCAAATAACACCTTTTAAAATACTAAGTACTCATCCTTTTAAAAAAGTTATAGATCTTTATATTCGGCTTGTGAAAGTTTTTTTTTTCCTATCTAACCAAACATAAAAAAAAATCAAATATTTTTTCTTTCTTTGAAAAAAAAAAAAAAAAAAAACAACAAAACAGTCTAATAAATCGCTTTCTTTTTTTAATTTTTGTATTTTTTTGATATAATTGTACTTTGAATAATAGTCAAGACAAGATGAATTAAAAAATGAAATTAAACAGCTTCTAAAATCAGGGAACGAAATAGGAGAACGCACAGGACTTGTTATTGAATCGTTATGTGATAATTTGTACAACTTTGGACAAATACCGGTAAAGGAAAACGAAACTACAGAAACACCAAGTTTACCAAAAACAACAAAGGATACTGTAAAATTGGAAAAGAAAAAGAAAAAAACAAGAAATAATAATAACAATAAAGCCGGGTTTACAATGATGGTTATTATTATAGCCATTTCGCTTGTTTTTGCAAATGAGCTTCTATTTGGAAGTTCAACAAACCATTCGAATACCTTTATTTCAAAGCAAACAATCTTCAAAAAAAGAAGTTTAAGCGCCTTGCCCAACAATGTAAATACATTAAATAAAGATAAATTTACAAATAACCATATAATCTGGATCAAGGAAATTGACGATACAGACACGACGAAAAATAAAAACGAAAATGAAAAAACCGATTCAAAATCACAGCCGTTTTCTTTGCCCCCCTTCAATGAGAACATTAATCATAAAGATTTTGACATGTCAAAAGAACACCTTTTAAAGAAGAAACCAAGTTAACCTTTACTTTTAATTTTTTAATTTTTTAATTTGTTCAATATTTTAATTATAAACATATGATTAATTCTTGTTGTATTTAAAATTACCCACTTTTAAGTTTTCTTTCTTTTATTATTAATTTTTTTTTTTTATCATTTTAACATTTTCTTAATTCATAAATTTTTATTTTTTAATTTTAAATTTTCCATTTTTTTTAATTTGATTCAATAAAATCCTAATTTGGACTTGTTCTAAATTCTATAATTGAAATCTTTTGTTGTGATTTAAAAATATAAGTATAATGTAATTTTTTAAAAGTATTTTTTGATAAGAAAAATATTATTTATTTATTTATTGATTGATGTGAAGTAAATAAAAAAAAAAAAATATCAAAATAAAAAAAAAAAAGGGAAAAGAAGAAAAATAGATAAAATATCAAGAAAATTAAAAAAATAATTCCCTTTGAAAGAATAAACACAAACTCATCTAATAAGTGTATCATCAGAAGGATTAGTTAACCGGTTTAAAACTGATATAAATATTTACATTCATTATAAACTCAATTCCAAAAATTGGGGCACACCTTCAAAATCAATTTAATTTCAAGAAAAGTGATATTTGACTCTTAAATAGAAACATTAGATATTAACAATCAATGTAAATAATTTTAAAGTTAATTATCTATCATTTTTTTTTCATTATTTTTTGATTTTTGATTTTCAATAATTTTTTTGATTTTTTTTGAATTCTTTTTTTTTCAAAACTTTTTGAAAAATTTTAAATCACTTTAAAATGAAATTTAAAAGTTTTCATTCTGATCACAAAAAAAAAATTTTTTTTGAAAAAAAATCATGATATGGTGTGCTAGGACACATGGCCTACAAACAGACCTTATTATTATTAATGGAAGTGTGAATACTGAATGTATTATTAATGATATTATCAAAAAAATTAAAGGAAATTCAACTCGCTAATTCAGAATATGGTGAGTTGAAATGGATTTTCCAAAAGGATGGAGCTTGTCCATATACCTTAAAAAAAAACTCAAACTTACTTAAATCGGGGATGTAATGTTCTGGACCCTTGACCCCCAATTCCACAAATTTAAATCCAATTGGGAATTTATGGATACTAAACTGAAAAATTGTAACCAAAAAACGAAGAAGAATTTTTAAAATTTTCACTAATGTATGAAATACTTTGAGTTGGGAAACCTAAGATAATTAGTAAACTCTATATTTAAAAGGATAGATTTAGTTATCAAAAGACAAGCTGAATCTATTAATAGTTTTTATTAATTTTTCTTTCAATAAAAATGGATTTTTTGGTAACTGTGTTCCAAAAATAGGGGCACACTTTTTTTTATTTTTTCATTTTTATTTTTCGAATTGAATTTTAAATTTACTATAAAATATATAAATAGTATTAATTAAATATTTTCGGGTCTTTTATTATTTTAATGTTCAAGTATCATGTATTTTGGAGTATATTTTTATTAATGTAATTTTTTTTTGTGTCCCATTTTTTGTAATTGAGTTTATAACGAATCAAAAGTATGAAACCTAGAGCAGTTCCAAACCTACTGTGAAATTTTACAGACATATAAATTGACTTTTTGTCTCTGTTAAATACAAAAAAAAACTCTTGGGTTCTACGTTATCATATACATTATATGGTTTGGCATAATTGTTTAAAAAAAATTCAAATTTGAAAGACTAGAGATTAAAATCTTGTTGTTTACGAAACAAATTCAAAAATTAAAAACAAATTTTCTAAAGATTGGAGAGCTAATTTAGTAACCATTTTGAAATGGCCCTTCCTTTTGATTTTAAGGTCTTTGGAAATTAAGTTGCACAAAAACCTGAAAATTTTGCTAATTTATTGATCATGCCTAACTGTATTGGAAAAAAAGTGAAACAGGAAAAAAAGTGAAACACGGTTTTTCATTGGGAAAATTACTGAAAACGAAAAGTAAAATCAATTAAAAAGAAGAAACCAATTGAATTCAAATAATAACCCATTATATTGATTTCAATCAACCAAACAAATACAATTTAAATCCACTTTCATATCGAAATTGTTGGTGTGATTTTTGAGATCCCAAAAATATTCAATTTTTTGAAGATATTTTTAATAATTGATAAATCAAAGAAAAGCCCATACCAAAAGATAGTATTAAAAAAACTGTTATTTTGCTTGAATACTTCAATTTGTCATTGTTTATTTATTTATTCTTTTTTTAATTGATCTTACTTTGAATTTTCAGTAATGTTCCCAATTAAAAATTGTATTTTACTTTTTTTCCTGTTTTACATTTTTTCCACAATGGGAAGTTTTACAGTGAAAAATTCATATTTTAATATTTTCTCAATGTGAAATTTTTGGTCTTATAAAATTTCACGCTTTGTAATAGGCTATCACATAAAAATAAAATCCTGTCATAAAAAGTCAAGTATGATACAGAAAATGAATTTTCGGATTATTATGGATTTTATGACAGGGTTGGAACGGCTGTAAGTATGATTTTAGAGTGATAGGATTTTTATTTGTTTTTTGAATTTCAAGATGTAAATTTTTTTGAATTTTAATATTCGACTATTAGGAATAAATTATTTTTGTGTTACTAGCCCGTCAAGAAAAAACTGAAGATTATTCACAAAATATTCTCAAAACCGATCACAACCCAAGGTTTCCCAGTAAAAGGAAAACTTGGTCCATAAATAAATGATAATTTTGATTCTATTTTGGAAAAAACTTTTCAATTTATAATTTTTTGGTTTTTAACTTGATAATTTATTAAACATAATCTTAATTGCAAAATAAATAGATCAAAATTTTCATTCAGCTTTTTAAAAAAAATCGCCTGACCAAGAATTAATATAAATAATCAAAATTCCCAATTCTAAAAACGAAATTAATAATTTAAGTTTCTTTTCTGAATAAAAAATTTGAAATTTTTGAGATTTAAAAATCTTTTTTGTTTGAAAAGCTAAATGAAAAGTTTTTTCAATTTATTTTACAATAAATAATAACACCAAAGTTATTTGGACTCAAAAAATAGTCTTTAAAGTCTAAGTTTTTGTTATTCGATAAGAAAATCTTGATAAAAATAATTCGAAAAAATCAAGAAATAAAAAAAAAAACTGATCTATCTTTATTTTCATTAAAAAGAAATCAGTATTATTTCACTATGATCTTAATGATAATTTTTCTTAAGGATAACTGAGTAATTACAAAAAACTAATGACTCCTCATACAAATCAATATTTCTTGAAAAGTCTTCTTGATCCAAATGATCATTAATTTTTTGCATTTACAAAAAAAGATCAAAAAATAAAATTTTACACGTGTTGAAAAGATATTTTTATTTGACTATTTTCTAAAAACAAGATTTTTGATGAATTTGAATTCATTTTGGAAAGGTTCTTGCCAATTAACTTTGTAATTATTCCAAATAAATTTTCATTTGATAAAGTTGATTTTTAAGACAATCTTTAACGAACATTGAATTGTACACCAAACAAAATCAGTTTTTGGAGATGTTTGTTGTCTCAACAATGGTGGAATACAAAATTTTACTATTTAGACTTTCAAAGATTTGATCAAAAAATCTTCGAATTTTTTGATGATAAAAAAAATTCAATCAATTATATTTCAGAAAAGTAAAAATTGATAAAGTCAAGTTGAAACACACGGAATACAATCAATAAAAAGAATCTCATTTTTTTTGTTCTTTGGTATTCTTGAAAATGAAAGTTTGAAAATTTATTTTTTTTTTTAAACACTTTTATTAACCTTTACTTTTTCTAACTTATTAATCCCAATTATTTAAAATTGACAATGAGAAAAAATGAAATAACACTTGAGGAAATGAATAACAACCTTGAAGCAAGAACAAACAGAACAAAAAGGGTTTCGTTTATTTTACCTGAAACAACTGAAGATTCCCCATTCAGCGAATTCCAAAGAATTAAACGATCGCCAATACCAAATACCAACACATCAATTCATACTGACATGGAATCATCGATGATGACATATATCCCAAGAGACAAAAATGTCTCTACAAATAATGGATTACGTTGTTCATTAACATCCAGATACAAAAGATCCAAAAGAAGCAATTCAAGAAAAAATCGTTTTTATGAAAAGCGTGCTTTGCTTTCTTCAGATCCAGAATTCGACTATAATACAAAACACCAACTAAAACTCGACGAAATTGCAAAAAGTGAACCAATGTTTCACATTTTACAAAACCCAAAAGATTATGACCTCTTCAAAAATTATCTTGATATAGATCTTGAGCAACAAGAACAAATATTGAAAAAATAACTAGAAACAAATCATGGAATATGATAACAATACAGTATTCTCTTTTCCTATATTGTACATGCCTTCCCTTTTCTCAATCAGAAAAGTTCATATTTTTTTGTATATTTCTATTTGTACACTTTTTTTAATTTTTTTATTTAACTTTACAACTTTTTTTTAAATCTGAACTTATTAAAATCATTTACCAATAATTTTGTTTATTATACTTATTCTTTTTATATGGAGTCTTTTAAATGTTAACTCAAAAAGCAAGCTTTTGTTTATTTTTATAAAAATGTCGTATAATTTCGCAAAATTAATACACATTCTTATAAAATAATTAATACTGTTATTTTCCAATTAATAAAAGAAAATGTTTATTTCAATTTCCAAAATGTATAAAAATTTATGACTTTTACAATCAAATTAGTCTAGTAAAAATCATCTCTTAGAATTCAAGAAGGAAGTTTAATTTAATGTCTGACAATTTCATTTCTAAATGATTAGTTAAATATTTTTAGAGTTTTCTTCAACTTATAAACTAGAAAAAAAATATTGAAGAATGTGAACCAAAACTTTTCTTTTTTTAATTGGAAAATCATAGTTAAACTGAAGCAAAAAAAAGACCAAGTTAAAACTTCAATTTGTAAAAGAAGATATTAAACTCAAAAAGAAATTTGAAATTAGAAATTCTTTACTATAAACATATATCAAAAAATAACAAAATTACAAAAACAAAAAATGATAATATTAATTGGAAATAATTTAAATTTGAGTGTAATTAAATCTAAATCAAGTATAGAGACAATTTAATTACAAATAGTTCTCGATGGAAAGATAAAGAATATTTATAAATTTAAAAGTATAATAACAATATAAATAAATACTTGTATCTTAGAGTTACTTCAAGTGCTGTAGAGTACCCTCTTGTGCCTACCTTTTTTTTTATTTTTAGAGATTAAAAAAAAATTTCTCAAATTAAAAAAAACCTAACAGTCATTTTCTTCTAGTCTTCTATTTTCTTTTGAAAATTTAATGGATTTCAGAATAACCAGTAAAATCAACAAAACCTAAAGACGGGTTTCTAAAATTCAAAAATTCAATTGAATTAAATCTTTTGTTTTATTCTCTTCTTTTGAATTCTTGAAATGTGAAATACTTGGAAGTATTTTTTTTAATTTGAATAAAGAAAAAGATAATTTAATTATTATTCTATTTTTTTATAATTTAACTAAAAAATGTTTCCAAGTTTTCAAGAATTTAAAAAGAATTGATGAAAAATCATTGATTTCACTCTTTCCTTTTAAAACAACCAAAACAACAAACACAATTTTTAAAAGATGAAATTACCCCCCTTAAAAATTAATAATAAAAATATCAATCAAGTTTTAGTATTTTTCATCTACCACTGCTAATTTTTAAAAGATGATTTGGGGAAAAATAATGAAAATTAACTTTTTGATTGGAAACCTTTTAGAAATCAAAAATAAAATTAATTAATAAAAGATAAAAATAAAACATCAAAGAATAATTCATCATTAATTAAAAAATAACTCAACAAAAAACTTTAGATATCTCTCTATATAGTATTAAAATCATTTTCTTTGGATCTCTCGAAATAGCCCAATATTTGTTTAAATGTTGAAGAAAAATCAACCACAAAAATAACTTCCACTCAAAGAGAATATTATAAAAACATATATTTTATTTAACCCTCTTTTTTCTGACCCGAATTATTTTTTTCTGTTATAAATTTACCTCATTTTTAATTTTCAGGTTCTATTTAAACTTCTTAATAAACATTCAATTTTAAACATTTTTTCTTATTTCACTCTATCTATCCAAATAATTGGGAAAAAAAAAAATGGTTTAATATTCAAATATTACTTAAAATATGATCTTAGTGTAGAATTTTGAATAGAATATTTCTTCATTTTTTTTTTTTTTTTGACAAATAAACATAAATTCCTTATATTGATACAGGATTATATTTTTAAGAAGAGTTCTTGAGTAGGAAATTACCATGAATTAAAAAAAAAAAAACTGACTTTTTAATACAAAACTAAAATATTTTTGTGTTATTGAAAAAGAATTTTTTGTTATTAAAGCATTATTTCATAATAAATTTGTAAAGGATATATAAAAACAATTAAATCTTATCAAAATTCTTATTCATATATGAAATTTTTTATTATATGAACAAAAAAAAATGTTTTTTTTTGTTATTTATTTTAAAGCATACCAGTAGACGGGTATTTGATGCAATTACGAACAAAAATTATCTATTTTTATTTTTGTTTATTCTAAAAAATTTAAATCAATTTCAAAGAGAAATATATATAATTAAAATTTTTCAAATTTGTGATCTTAGATTATAAAAAAAAATTATTTTCAATTATATTTCTTAAATTAAATAATTATTTGAAGGAAGTAATTTCCAAATTAAAACTACATATAAACTCAAAATTGTATCAATTTCTCTTGTAAATAAAAATATGATCTTTTATCCATAAATAAAAATAGTTTTTTTTTCCACAAAAAAATTTTTTCAAGATATTTTCTTTTTTTTATTTTGTTTTATAATATAAAAACATAACAAACAAGCTATCAAAAAGATACCAAAGAAGATTGTTATCCAAAAAATTTTGTATTTAAGTCGCTTCTTATTTTTGAGAGTTAAGTTACATTAAAAAAAAAATAATAAAAAATAATCAATTTTCAGGAATTGTTTTATTGGCTATTTCTTGCAAAAAAATCTTTCTTAAATAATACTTTGCATTTTAGAGTATTATGGATTTTTACAAATTCTTTTTTTGTTTTATTGATATTTTAACTGATTAATTTGTTGGATAAAATCTCCAAATATAAAAAAAAATCCAAATCTATAAGGAATAGAAGAAATTTCAATTTTATCGAGATCTAATTTAACTATTTATTATAAATTGAATGTTAAAAAATTGTAATTTAAATCTATTTGAGATAATACTTAGAATTATTTTAAGAGTTTTGAAGAAAAGGAAATTACTTTTCTAAAATGTATATTCGAGATAAAAATATTATTTTTTATTCAAAATTGATACTTTTAAAAGTTTTATTAAGAATACTCAAATTTGATAAGCTTTCATTATCCCAAAATAATAAAAAACAACCCAAGTAATTTTTTTTTATTTATTTATAAATTATTTTTTTTTGTTTAAGAACCTTACCACTTCAACGAAAATCACCACAGGTAACTTAAATCATTTTTTTTTTTGAAAATCATAAGGATATATTTCTTTCTGTTAATATAAATATCACTGTATCAAGGAAAATACTTTATTTATCTTCTCAAATTTGTTCAAATAAACTTTAATTATTAGTACAAAAAAACGACTATATTTTTGAAAATTCAACAATTTTCTCTCAAAAAAAAATCAACACTACAAACTACTTTGTTGTTAGTGTATAATTACGAACTAACAAAAACAATAAACAACGTTTATACAAAAATAGAATGTATTCCAATTTTTTAATAAAAAATTGTATCCAACTTTATGAATAGAAAATGTGATTATTATGAATTATTATTCAGAATTTATTTTTTAATTTAGTCATGTACAAATTATATTCTTATTTTTTTATCATAATATTTTCATTCTTTATATTCTTATCCCCTCCCTCTCTCTATTTTGATAAACCTTCTTTCGTTAAATAATTCTCCCAAATGAAACAATAAATAGATCAATGTTTTTTTTTTTTTTTATAAGTCAATATTTTCTTAACATCCTTTTCTACAGCTATTTAAAAACCCCTGGAAAGACAAAAATCAATTAAAGATCAAAATTGGGATATATTCTCAAAACTTAAATACGAGAATTAGAAATTTAATACTAAAAAAAAAATTTACAATAAAAATTCATCAGAAACATAAACAATTGATCTAATCTCAAAAAATTTCATTATAACGAGTCAAATTGAAAAGTAATTTCTCTATTAATTTTTTTTCTTTAAAATCATTTTTAGGTTGAAAAAAATTTTTATTTCAAACTTTGAAAAAAGTCTTGTATATTCACAAATTTAGGTTCTTACAAAGTTGAATATAAGGTTAAGAAATCTGATCTTGAAAATTTTTTACCTAAATATCAATTAAATTTGATTTTAAAAAACAAACAAGGTATCGAAGTAAAGGCTACATACAGATTCTTTAAAAATACATAACAATTTATTATTCAATAAAAAATTAAAATTGATGCTAACTTTATTAAATCTGAAATTTTCTTTATTTCATTATTCTTATAATAGAATGAAGAATTATCTAAATATCCGAAAGTAAAAAAAAGGAAAAAGGAAGTACTAATTAAAACATTGACCATAATAATAATTCCAAAGAAAAATAGGCGAAAATAAAAAAAATTATTTTGAAAAAATAAAAATTAAAAAAAAAATTTAAAAAAAATTTTATTATTTTAAATAGGCCAAAATAATAGAAAAAAAACTATTAACCTTCTTTAGTTGTATCATTCACTGTGATTTCTAAAAGAAATTATTTTCAAATAAAAATTAGATTTAATTCAATTTAATTTTTTTGGTTTGAAAGGATCTTTTTGATCTGATTTGTTTTTTCAATATCATAAATTAATTTTTCAATTTTTTTCAGATCTCTTTTAATAAATTCATGTTTTTTTTTCAATCCTTCATTTTTTGATTTTAATAATTCAAGCCCCAAATTTATTTTCCCTAAAAAGTCACATATATTTTCGATGATTTCATATTTTTCATTTCTTGCACAATTAACACAATAGCGTGACTAAATTAAATGATATTTAAATAATAAAAATAAAAATATAAATAATAAAAAAATTTAGTATGGTTTTAAGAAATTAAAAACGAAAACATTGTTTCGGAATAAAATATGTTTAAAAATATTACTTAATAGAGATAATAAACAATGAGAAAATTTTAATAACAAATTGAGAAATGAATTATCTTGTAAATAATAAGTAGATTATCACAAATTTGGTAGTTTTTTGCTGAAATTCTTAAATAATTATAATAATATTAAAAAATTATCATAATAAAGCCGTTTTAAAAATGTGAGAACTTTTTTAAAAGTTTTCAAAACTCCATTTTACTCAAAGTAGGTTAGGTAAAAATGAAAAATTCATTTTTTTTTTTTTGGTCAACCAAACTAAAATTGTTTAGAAATGCGAAAAATAATAAACTTCAGGTTAGAGCCGATAATCATAAACGAAATACCTTAACAAACCATAACTTTCAAAAAAAAAAAAATCAATGTAAAAAAAATTTTTGGACACTTTCATTGGAACGCCTCGTGTTAAATTTCTCAATTTATTTGGAAAATTTAAAATTGTTTCAAATAGGATTTTTTACTTGTAAATGTATGGATTTTAAAAGAAAATACAAAGCTCTAACTTTTCTTAATGTTTATTTGGAGTTTCAAACATTTTATTTTTTCAAATTGACTTTTAAAAAGTATTGAAAAAAAAAAAAAAAATAAAAAACAAATTGATACAAAACCAGAAAAATTGATCTGATTTTAAAAATTGAAAATTTATTTTGAGAAGAATAATGAATTAAACTCATAGAATATGTTCTATTTCTTCAATAAAATTGGGCCCCTTTGACTGAAAAAGAGTTTATTATACAAAAGTGAGGTATTCCTTAAAAAAATTTATCAAGTTTTCTATTTATATAAAGTAAAAACTTTTTTCAAGAACGAAAACGTTTTGAAAGTTTTCTGTATTAATAAAAGTAGTGCTAAACCTTTAAATATGGTGTAGAGGTTGTATACTGAATGAAAGCACACTTTTTTTTTAAAAAAAAAGTATATACTTTATTAAAACATTAAAATTTAAAAAACGTTTTAATTCAGACAAAATTATAAAAAAAAAGTAATCACTTTTTTAAAATGGCTATATACAAATTTCTTACAAAAAAAAAAAAATTGAGTAAAATTTTATTTTTAATTTATTCTTTCAAAAATTGACTTTAAAATTTGATAAACACTTTAAAAAAATAACAAATGAAGTAATTAATTGTTTTATTATTTATTTTTTTTTTGTAACAGAAAAAAATTAAATCTGGTGTGTTTTGAATTGACATAGATATTTTCAGAAACAATTGTTAAACATAGTAAAACTCTTTTTATTTGTGATAAAATCAGAATTTAGCGATATTTAGCCAAACTCACTATAATCTTATTTACTCAAAAAAAAAATCATTGTCAAGAATTTCCTTATTCAATTTAATTATGGTAAAAAAAAAAAAAAAAAAAGTCAAACCGATTTAAAATGAATTGAACTCACTGATAATCTCATTTTTCAACTCAAAAAAATAAATTTATGAATTTCCTTGATTTTGTGATATTTTTTTTTGTATAATTTTCTGAAGAATTTTGAGTTAGTAATTTGAAAAAAGTGATTACAATCTTTCTAATGAAAATGAAATAAGAAATTCAAAATTCATTAACTTTTAAAATTGTTAATATTCTCAGATTTATTAAATTAAAATGGTTTTTTAAGTTATATAATTTTTAAAAAAATTAAAAACAAAGTCTTTTTTTGATATAGTTCATAAAATAGTTATTTTGAAGGATATTGCCGTTTTTACAAATACATCCCTGATTTTAAATCTGTTAAGATTTTGATTTTTTTTTTTCTTTTACTTCAAATTAATCTGATTAATTACTATTTTACAAATAATGTAAAAACAGAAAAGTAGCCGAGTTTAATAACTTGGGTGTATTAAACAACAGGATATAGATGTTGAATTATAACTTGCACGACAAACTGTGTTAAAAGCACTAACATTATTTATTTATTTTTGAGGCCGCGATTGAACCGAATCCTATCCTATTTTCCTTCTATGAAAGTATTTTTCCAGAAACATAGTTGTTGGTTTGAATATGTATTTATAATTTATGTTGGCTAGTAGAACATAATTATTTTTCTTATTATTTTATTTATTTTTTCAAGAATTTTCTTGTAGAGTTTTTTATTTTTTTCTTGAATTTCCACTTTTTGAGTTTTTTGAAGTTTTGAGGTATTAAAATTTGACCAAGTTTTTAAACCACTCTAATCTCACTTTTTTATATGACTGGTATCCCCATAATATGTCTTTAAACCACTCTACCCTCACTTTTTTATAGGCTGGGCATCCCCATAACATGTGAGGTTTATCTTCGATTAATATATCACACAAGATACATTTATCTGTTTCAAATTTATATAGCATAAAAGCACTAACATAATGAAATAAAGAAAACACTGTTAATAATCAAATAAGCTAATCCCAAAAAAGTGGGGTAAATTTATTTTAAAATACCATTTATTAAACTAAATTGTTAAAAAAACTATTTAAATATCCAAAATCATTAACTACCATTTACCGACTCTTGAGTATAATTAAATTTGGTTGTTAGTATGGTATTACATAAAATAAAATATATATTAAAAGTTTGTTGATCTCAATTTTATTTGATATTTTTAGGAGCGAAAATTGGTGTTTATTTTTTTTTTCTTTTTGATCGAAAAAATCGTTTTCATAACTTGTTTAACCTCAAAAAATATTCAATATAATATGAAACATAATAAGAATCTATTTTATTGTTTAAAAAATCATTTGTGACCTTTCCATATTTCTGGGTTTTTTATTGAAATTGGCGGTGTTATTGTTTTCTCCAAAAAATGTGCTATTTTTTCTTCATTTTTTGGAAATATTTCACCCCAACTTATTTTGAAATAAATACCATTAGTCATTTATTCAATCGTTATTAATATTTAACTTAATTTGGTATTGTCAATTAACAAATAACTCCACTAACAAAGATTATTTTTACACTTCTTCAACAATAAAAAACAAAGATTATTTTTTCAGAAATGTAAAAAAAAATGCCACACTTTTTTGGAAATACCTTATACCACATAAAGAAATAAAACAATAAGTGTTTTGAAAAGAAGTTGAATAATTTCTTTTGCAAATAAATATTTCTTTATTTAGATTAATGGAATCTCACAAGAAATGAATGTATGTGATTTGCATCTAAGTGAAATTTTGGCATCAGAACAGCTTATATGGCATACTCACAAATGCTAAATAAAAATAAAAAGAAAGATCAGTCTGGAAAAGTTTGAAATATTGACTTGTTATTGGGAGTAAAGGAGCCAAGATAAATAATTTTTTTATGGGATTAGATCATTATTGATCTAGAGAGAACTTGAACAAAAATCGTAATGTAAAGACCAAAAAGGTAAAAGAAACTATTTTAAATATGATACTTATCGTGTGAATTTTTACATAATACAGTGTATGTTTTTTTGGGCAATATCCCTTATATGCCCGAGATCGATCATCAGTTATTTTTAAAATTTTGAAAAGTTCAGATTCTACTCCGAGAGTGCGAAAAAATTTTGACAATTGCCAATGTCCGATCTCGTGCAGACAAGGGATATTTTATAATTACAAAAGTAAATTAACCCAAGATAAATTTTTTTGAAAAGTGTCAAAAATACTAACAAATTATTCAAACCAAAATTTCCCCCAATTTAATGATGAAAAGCATGACAATTTTTATTTACAGATTTTGTAAATCAAATATTTTGTACTATTTGGAGATTGATATGAAAAGAAAAGTCTTGCCACAACCAAAAAGACTTCAGAAAACAATAACTTTAAGGTAAATGCTATTGAACTAACTTGATTTTAATTTTGCTTGGGAATGATAAATTTAAAATATGTTAATTTCCCATTTTGGGAATTTTTTTTTTCAATAATAAAGTTTAAATTCAATCTCATCAAGAACAAATTCTTTAAATAGACTCAATCTTTGGAGTTGTAGTTCAAACAAAAGATAACAAATTGTGTTAGTGTTCTAAAAGGGCTTCAGTGAAAAAAAAAAGATAAGAAAATCGAAAGTATCAGTTTTCATGTCTTCAAACATAAAATTGACAATCAAATTAGAAATATCTATAATCCTTTTTTTTTGAACTCTTCTCAGATTGTATTGTCTGACTTTTCGTGTTCAAAATAAAAGGGAAATTTAATTAAACTTTAGGTGAAAATTCAACAAACCACCTCATAAATTAACTCTGAATCAAGATCATTTAATTTGAAAAAGAGAAAGTTGAAACTAAAAAAAAATGAATTAAATTTTGTTCTTTCAAAAAAAGGAAAATCAAAGTGAAAATGAAAAGAAAAAACATAAATGAGAAAAATACAGCGGTTCCAACACTACCTTGAAAATTTATAAGACATGTATATTGATTTTCTATTACAAAATTTTATCATGTATGACAACCCATAAAATGGTTATGAAAGTTTATCAAAAACCGTAAAATTTATAATATAAGATTTTAAAAAAATTATATCCATTTTTTGGTTACGTTGGTTCCTTTGGTTTTGGAAAATTGACAACCAAATTCAAAAAAAAAACTTATATTAATTTGGATCTTCAATTTACAAAATCGTCAAAATCTCAGGTTTTTGCAATTTAAAACCAATTATCGAAAAATAATTTCAAGTTTACATGGTTTCTGTTATTTCTTTTCTTGATGAAAATTGAATTTTTTCATTATTTATTACAAAAAAAAATAACTCTAATAAAGTAAGAGAAATTGGAATTTTTGATCTTCTGATATGAGAGGAATATAATTTTCTCTTTTGTAAAACACAATTTTATATTAGACAACCAATTTCTATGTCTTATAAATTTTCACGGTAGGGTTGGAACGACTGTAACAAGAAAGATACAGCTGTTCTAACCCTGCCATGAAATCTATGATAAACAGAAAATTCATTTTTTGTATCATACTTTTCTATTTATGATAGGATTTGATGGTTGTGTGATAGCCTATTACATACCGTGAAATTTTATAAGAACAAAAATTTCCCATAGAGAAAATATTAAAATTTGAATTTTTGAGTACAAACCTTCTGAATGATCAATAACTTTAAAAAATTTTCAGGTTTTTGATGGTTTTTGTGGAACTTAATTTCTAAAGAACTTAAAATCAAAAGGAAAGACCATTTCAAAGAAATCTACTTAATTAGATCTCCAATCTTTGAAGCTTTGTTTTGAATTTTTGAATTTTGTTTCGTAAATGACAAGATTTTTTTCTCAGTCTTTCAAATTTGAAATTTTTTTAAAAACCTATGTCAAACCATAAAATGTATATGATAGCGTATAACTCAAGAGTTTTGTTTTGTATTTAACAGAGACAAAAAGTCAATTTCTATGTCTGTCAAATTTCAAGGTAGGTTTGAAACGGCTGTATAAAAGGAAAAGAAAGCGAAAAAAAAAAAGTAAAAGAAAAAGGAAGAGAAAAAAAAAAAAAAAAAAAACAATAATTACCAATTGGCTTGAAAGTTTTGAAATACCATTCAAGTAATCTTGTTTTTCAATTATTAATTCATATTTCAAACCAAGTTTTTCTTTATTTAAAATCAGTTCTTTAATTTTTTGAATTGTAATCAAGTCACCACTTTTTAAAAAGGTAACAAAGGATAACGCATAAATGATGTTAATAATTTCAAATTTTAATCCTGAATCATATTTGTGGTATTGCTCTTCTGGTATTAAGAGTACTACTTTTTCAAGCTGTTCTTTAAATTTTGGAATTAAATTTAGTATCTTTTCAAAGATATTTGAAACTTTTTGTTATAAAAGAGAAAAAAAAAAAAAAAAAAAAAAAAAACAATTAAAAAGAGAGGTTCAAAGTTGAATAAAAAAAAAAAGATTTGTTTCTTTTTTTACAATCATCAAATTCGTCGTGGATGTCAATTAAAACGTGTTCAATTTTTTGGTTGATTTTTGTTATTTGTTTTGTCTGTGTTCGAATTTTTTGTTTTAATTCAAATTCTTCATTGAACTCATTTTGAAAATCCTGAAAAATTTTGTTCATTTGGGCTAAAAAGAAAAAAAATGAGTTTAGAAGAATAAATATTATCTCTTTATTGTATAAACATAGGAAAAAAATGATCTACCCATCCTTACATACCAAAAAATAAACCAGAAAAAGTTATCTTTAAGCGACTTGGTTACTCTTATTTATTTTTTTTTCTCAAGGTAATTGAGCAATTAATTAGACAAGGATACAAACAGCCCCGCTACGAAACTTTATTTGTCAACTTTAGAGAGATGAGGAATCATTTTTAAAAAGATTTAATTTTTTCCCATTTCTTTTTCAGTAAATAGATCAGATTCCCTTTATGTTTGTATTGTGGAATAAATTAGACAAAGAAAAACTAACAATAAATTTTTCTTTTGAAGAAATCTCACTTTTAGTAATTCCTGAGAGCATGTATGAATAAATAACCTTGAAACTGTCATCTTATATTAAAAATATAATAAAAATAAATCAAATATTGAATCCTTGGAGATCTAAAAAAAGTGATTATTTTATTTTATTCCCAAATTTTTTAAATGTCTTGAAATAAAAAAGATAAGGTAATATTCTTTTTCAAATATCCAGTATAATATATGTTCCAAAACAAATGGAATAAAATTTTCATTCAGCTTCCCAAATTTGTATTTTTAAATTTATGTTACATTTTAAATTTTTAATTTTTGAAATCAGATAAAATAATTAATTTCGGTTTTAGAATTGGGAATTTGATGATTCTGTTTTATTTCTTGAAATTTGATTATTTTCCAAAGATTGAATGAAATTTTTTATTTTTTTATTTTACAATTTACAATTTACAGTATAAACAAGGAACTGTTTATATTAAAATCAGTTATTTGATATTATCTATTATATTTTTTTTATTCTAATTATTAATTTAAATTCATTTTATTTTTTTAAAAATCTAAAAAAAAATCAAGAAATAATTGTAAATTATATTAATATTTTTAATGTTTAAGTTGTTAATAACCAACTGAATGAATGAAAATTGGGTTATTAATCATTAAATATAAATAATCAACTTGAAAACTATTTCTTAAGACACGCGAAGTTTCAAGGTTTTAAAAAAGGTATTTTAGGATACTTAAATAACGAATATTTCTATTGTATCTTCTCCCTTTTTAAGTTAAAATAAGATACCCCACCCCCCCCCAAAAAAAAAAAAAAACAACGAAAAATCAAACAAAATGATGATTCTCCAACAAATTTTATTATTAATTTACTTTTTTACTAGTATTTGGAATGTAAATGGGATAAAGAAAAGCTCATAATCTTTTTTTCAATTTCTAATATTCTTTTCTTATTAGATTTTCATTGGGTTTAATAGATATCAATTTGGATAAACTAAAATATATATAAATAAATAGATATGCAAATTATAATATATTTCTTTCAAGACTCACAAACTTTCGGTTTATTAGTTTAAAGAAGGAAAATGGGGTGTTTTTTCCTTTAATTAGGATATTTTAAATTTCAACTTCTATAAAAAATCATTTGTTTTTAATTTTTGTTTTTCTTCTCAAAAAATTCTTTAAATATATCTGTTAGTACCCCCCCCACCCAAATAAATCAATAAATAAATAAATTATCCAATCAGTAAGTAAATAAATAAAAAGCGAATATATGGAATAAAACGTGACCTGAAAAAATTGAGATCCAAAATTAATATATTTTGATAGAAAAAAATTTTAATTAAGGTATAAAAAGGAAGAATAAGAGTCAATCACTTTGTAATAAAATATTTCAAATCTACAAAAATATAAATATTTACCTCAAAAAGAAATAAAATTGAAAAAAAAAATGAAGATAGCTTGAGAAGTTCTAATTCTGAGAAGTCCTATGAAAAAAAATATAGTTTTATAAAATTTCAATTGAATTTTTTATATGCACTATAAGATCAGAAAAAGAACATATAATAATGAAATTAGGCAGAAAAAAACCTTATAACCCACAAAAAAACTATTTTTTTTCAACTCAAAGAATAATCTACAAAAAATTCTCATTTTAATACAAGAAATATACATTGAAAAAAAAAATTGTTTTTTGACTAACAAATTAATTAGAATGTTAGTTAATATGCCCAAGTACTCATAAATTTTATCTATTTACTTTTTCTTTTTTGATTTTCTTAAATATCTCCTTTGTTTGTAACTTCAAATTTACCCTAAATAATAGCAAGGAAACAAAAAATAAGATAATCGGCAAAAAATGAGCACGTTATATTTCAATTAAAACATCAAAATAATGAAAGTAAAAAAATTGTACATATTTAAATTTATATCTTTTTAATACAAAATTCAAAATAATAATAATAAAATTTTAATAAAATAAATTGAAATTCAAAAGATATTATGCAACTAAAAAAGGAAATATTTAAATATAAATATAATGAGTTACAGAATTCTACGAGTTATAAGTGTCTTCATGTTTTCCAAAATTTAATGGAATTTAGTTAAATCTTTGATTTTTCTAATTTTCTAAAAATAAAAAAAGCTAGTTACTCTATCACACTCTACAGCACTTGAAAACACCCCACAAAAATATTTCACAATAATGAAAAATCAAAATTATTTATTTAAAACTCAAAAATAAAAAAGTTATCCCTCAAGTTCAACAATTCTAAAATTCACAACATTTACTAATTAATGAAATAGATATTACACAGTAATCAATAAAAATTCAAATAAATTTTACCCTTTATGTTTAAAGTATAAACAGAAGGATCTTATCGAAAATATTGATCATTTTTCATGGATATTTCCATCCTATAAAAAAGATGGATTAATTTTTCTTAAAATAAATTAAAAGAAATAAATCTTGTTGAAATATTTTTAAACTATGATAGTTTGAAATTATTTTCATTAATTAATAATCATGAAATCTATGATTTTACTCTTAAATTCCTGAAAGATAATTTAAGTATAAGACATCTAGAGTGTAATTTACACTTCTTCCTCAATAATAATAATATTAAAAACAATTTATTAGAGTTTCTTTTTATCAATTTGAGAACTCAATTTTCATAAAATTTCATACAATGAACATTATGAAAGTACACTTATTGAAAGAATATTAATAAGCTAACGAATGCAAATCTTTATACACAGTACAAATTAAAAATATTGAATACAATGCTGATATGACTAAAAAAAATTAGGTATTAGTGTGAATTTTTTCAGTATGAATTCAAACAAAAGTATTAAATTAATATAACAGTTTTTGGAAAAATAGAATCATTACAATACCACCAATCCTAAAGAAATTTCTGGCATTTTTTTCTAGATAATAAATAAATACAACAATATAAAAATATCTTCAGAAATTATAAAAGTGTCCAAATCTAACAAGAATAATCAAAGTATATCCATAATTCAAGATATAAAACAGTTTAAAATCAAGTGATGAAAAAAACCAATGTTTCCTAATAAAAACCCCTTCTTTTTTTTTCTTCTTGTTCTAATGGAATATCCAATTCTAACCGAGTGGTATACCCCAATTCAAATTAATTTTGAGGGTAAACGCCTTGATGTTTTCAATTAATTTCAAAATTAGAAGACAATTTGTTAAAAATTTTTAGATAATTTTCTCAATTTTATTGAAATTTTTTGTTTTTTTTATGATTAAAAATGTTAATTAAAAAAATTTACTCTATTTTTTCAGATAAATTTTCCAATTTAATCATGCATTTTTTCGAATTTCTTTTTAACTAATAGATCTTACGGAAACCAACACAATACTTTATTGTTGGTTTCTTTGATATTTTAATGTCAAAGTTGTCTTGAGAAAAGTAGCATAGTTTATAATTTTGGAAGAAGGGATTTAACTATCTCTCTGATCATTGTAAAAAAATAAATTTGTTCAATAAATATGTTCTAGATTACTAAATTCTAATTTGTTAAACATATTGTTCAATCAACAATTGTTCCTCTTTTAATCAAGAACTTCCTCTTGTTATTGCAAAAAAAATTTCCCACCGAATTTTCAATTTGTTCTTAAATTCTGACTCCATGAAGATACAAAAGAGAAAATATTTAAAAATTTTTAATTTCACTTTCCAGAAATCAGCCAGGAGATGAAAAACTTTCCAAAAATGTTTAAATAAAGAAAAAGAAATATTGTTTTTGTTCTATTTTCATTTTTTTGGAAACAATAAATTTCCTTACTTATTCATAAAAAAATCAAGTTATTATTGCAGCAATTGAAGAAAACTAGAAGTTTTACAAGAAACAGATCTCAACGCAAAACCAAAAAAATTAAAATAAAAGAAAATATTTCATTTTTTTCAAATCTTCTTTTAGTACTTTGAAGGAAAAAATTTTCTATTTTTTTCTAATAATAAATAACCGCTCTTTAAACCCGTTTGTTGATTTTCAAAAAAGCTCAAAATTTCAGTAATTCTCTAAATATTACTACAGACAATTCAAATCTTCTCGAGTAAATACAGTGATAATTAAAAAGAACAAAAATCCTAAATCAAAAAACAAAATGTCGAACCGAAAACAACGCCAAGCTCGTGATGAATTAACAAGCTTATTAAAATTACCCGGAAACCGAAAGTGTGCAGACTGCGGAGCCATTGGGCCACGATGGGCATCCATTAATCTTGGTATTTTCGTTTGTATCAAATGCTCTGGCATTCACCGCTCCTTGGGTGTGCATATTTCGCAAGTAAGATCTGTCACTCTGGATACATGGCCTTCTCAACAGGTGGCAAAGATGAAGGAGATAGGCAATCTTAAGGCGAACGAATATTGGGAAGCGAAGTTGCCTGACAATTTCAATAGGCCCAGTAACGAGAAAGGGTTCAAATTAGAAAGGTTTATTCGGGATAAATATGAAAGAAAACTGTATGTGGGAAAAAAAACGAAAAAAAAAAAAAAGAAAAAAACAAAAAATAACAAAAAAAAAACCAAAAAGCCTTTATTCCGAAGTTCTGATGACGAAGAAGACGAACAACAACAACAACAACAAAAACAAAAACAAGTCAATAAAAAAAGTTTTCAAATCTCCCCACCAAAGAATAATCAAATGAACAAAAGTAGGTCTGTTCCACTTAGACTTGATAGCCAAAGGTTAGAAAAAGTACAACCAAAGAAAAGCCCTTTGGATGAATTTGATTTAATGAGCCTCGGTAACAATCAAAACCAAAATCAAAATCAAAATTTTGGGTTTCAACAACAACAATTCCAACAGCAACAACAGCAACAACAATTTCAACAGCAGCAGCAGCAGCAGCAGCAACAACAACAACAATTCCAACAGCAACAACAATTTTCGCCACAACAAGAACAACGTCAACAAAATAATGATCATGATTTGATTTCTTTAGATTTTGGAACTAGACTACCCCAAGAAAAAGGATTTAATAAAAATGCAATTATGTCAATGTTTGGTCAACAAAATAAACAAAACCAAGGAAGCCAACTTGGTTTCCAAGCATTTAGAAACATCCAAAATCGAGGAATGAGAAGAGGAAGAGGAAGAGGAAGAGGAATGGGGAGAGGAAGAGGAATGGGAAGGGGGATGGGAAGAGGAATGGGAAGAGGAATGGGAAGAGGAATGGGAAGAGGAATGGGAAGAGGAATGGGAAGAGGAATGGGGAGAGGCAGAGGATTTGGCGGAGGAAATAATTTTGGACAGATGAATTGGAACAATAACAATTTTGGAAAATTTTAAAATCTTCATACTTTTTTTTTTAATCAGCAATTACGCTATTTTTAATTATTCATTTGACGTTAATAAGATAATCTTAAAAGTTATCATAAATTATAATTATTCTTAATATAATATTTAATATAAGTAATAATAACAAAAAATTATTCAAAAAAAAAAAAAAAAATTGATTTAGTAATTAATATTTACAAAATATAAATCAAAAAACCAAAAAAAAAAAATAAAAAAAAAACTAAATAATGAAGAACAAATAAAACTAACACAATTAATCAACGAAAGAAAGGTTAATTCAAATTTTGTTAATTTTAAGAAATAATATTTTTTTTGATTTTAATCACTCTTTTTAATGATTAAAAAAAATAAAAATTTTCAATACATTTTGAAAAGGTGAAGATCAATTTTTACATTATTATGGGATTAGCGTCTACCAAAGAGAAACCTCGGATCAAAGTATGTTGTTATTGGACTTAACCACATTTGTGCTACATGGTTCAAATGTCTCTAAAAAATCGATTAGTCAAGTAGTAATATTGTTGATCTCATCAATTAAAAATGATCTATGTATTAGGAAAAAAACCCAGCAATTTCAGAATAAAATCTACATTTCGCCATAAATTTAAAGGCTGAATTATCAATATTCAGACTACAAAGTCATAAAATATCTTTCTTAAATTTGTGACGAAATGTCGATTAGTTACTAAAAAATTCGTTTTTTTTTAAAAATTAAATAATTAAACAATAAATTTTTTGACAAATTATTTCTCAAATCATGGAAATAAATTGATGTTACAAGTAGATTTATCAAAAGAAAACAAAACTAATCAATCTTTGTGCTTTTATGTTGATGATTATTGAGTTAATCTTTGAAATTCAAAAATTATAAAAATAGTTACTTTTGGAAGTTCTAAATCTAAATCATTAAATACCAGAATACTATTATTTTGAGTTTCTATTACAGTCAGTTCCACTTTTAAGGCACAAACTTTCAACAAAATTTAAGGCACAAAAAAATCTCAAATTAAGGCACCAAATTGAAATTCTAGTAAAATAAATTGTTAAATAAAAAATTACAAATTTTGTGCCTTAATTTGAGATTTTTTTGTGCTTTAAATTTTAGTTAAAAGTTTGTGCCTTAAAAGTGGAACTGACTGTATTAAATTTGGAAAAGGAATTGAAAAAAAATTTTTCAAAATGAAACTTTTTTAATAGTGATCATTGAGTAAAAAATGTAATAATTTGTTCTGCAATAAGATTTATAATTGATTTTTTAGAATCATAAAAACTATTTGAGCCATGGTGCACTAATATCATTTACACTCAATTACAACATACTTTGATTTAGAGAAATCTATGGTGATGCTAATCCCTTAAATTCAAAAGAGCTTCAAAAAGTAAATAGAAAAGTATATAAAAAAATTCAAAAGTTTTCTGTTTTTGTTTGTTTTTGGAATTATATAATTAAGTTTATTTTTATTTTTTTTTTTTTTTACTTTTTTTTTCCCTTTACAAATTTTCTTTTGATTGAGAAGAAAAGATATAAAGGAAAAAGATCAAGTTGTTATTTGTCAATACTGGGACACTTAAACACAAAAGTATGGATAACTTGAAAATAAAAAAGAAAAAGAAAAGGTAAAAAATACCGTGGGTTTAAAGTATAGCATACCAATATTTTATTTTGAAATTATAATAATTCAATAACTATTCCAAAATGAACATTCATGTTCAATTTTCAAATAAAATCAAATTAAACCAAAATATAACGGTTCTGATTTTGAAGTTTTCTTTATTACAGATCGAAATTGTTTTTTTTTTTTTTTGGGTTTCATAAGTGGAAATAAGAAATTTTATAAAATATGTGATTTTTATTTTTTTCCATTTTTCCCCTAGCTGAATCTTCTTTATATTGGAAAGAAGGGTTACAACAGAAAAAGATCAGGTTGTTACTTGCTAATACTGTGACATTGAAACACGAATTTATGAGTAACTTGAAAATAGAAAAAGAAAAAGCAAAGGTTTGAATGACCAAAGGTTGAAAGTTTTAAGATAAAAAAAAAAAAAAGGAAATTACAACAATTTAAAAATGATCTTCAAGGAAACATTCATGATCAATTATCAAATTATTAAATCTACAAGAAGTATTGTGGCTGCTATTTTGAAATTACTTAATTAAAGATAGCATTTTTTTTTTTTTTTTTTGATTTTTTACCAATTGCTACGTATAAACCCTTTTTAGATTTAAATTTCTTTTTTTTTTTTTTTTTTAATTTTTCCTTTTTTCTTTTCATATTTTTGTATTTACATTTTAAATATAAACAAAATTGAGTATTTATTTCCCTTTAAAATCATTAAATCTATGATTTTACTTCTAAATTTACTTTTAGGAAATATCAGTAAAAGGACAACTAGATTCTAATTTACACTTCTTTCATCAATAAAAAATATGTTTTTTTACAATTTTAGAGATAAATAAAGATATCCAAACAAACAGCTCACAATTTAATTATAGTAAATATAATATCTGGTTTTTATTAATAGACTAATATTAATTTTAATCAAAAAATCGTTTGGTTATTTACCAATCTTTCTAATCTAAAAAAAAAAGTTTTAAACTAGAATATAGCTATTTACCAAACAATTTTAGATTAAAAATCCGTTTGATCTCAATAATCTAAATGGGGGATTTCGTTTAATATTACCAAATTGTGGACAATTATACAGAACTCTTTATTTATCTCTAAAATTGTAAAAACTCTATTTTTTACAAGAATCCCTATTTACACTTGTTTTTGAACAATGGATTTCGGATAATTTCTTTTTAAATTTATTTTTTTTTTATTTTAATTTTTTGTTTGTGCTTATTAAATATAAATAAAATTAGCCAGGTTTTATTTATTTATTGTGAGAAAGGAGTAATCAAAGAAAATTTACTAAATAAACAAGAGAAGAAGAAAAAAAATTAAAACATTAAAGTAAAAAAAATATTATATTATCCACATAACCAAATTAAAAATTAAAAATTGGGCAGGTTATTCCCTTAAACAATTGTGAAATATATATTTTAAAATTAAATTACTTTTGAGGTAATTTTCTTGAAAAAGAGAATCTGGGGTATTATTTACACTTGCTCAAAAGCAACAATTATTATTATTTTTTTTTCGGGTTGAATTTTTTGAAAAAAGCTCGATGATAGATATAATACAGTTTTTTAATGGTATAAACCATCATTCTCAAATTGTTTTATATGTGAAATGGTTTATTTGTTTTCTTGCTTATTTCAAGATTGAAGTTGTTGTATTTAATATGTGAGTATAGTATTTTGGGATGATTATAATTTGAGAATTTTTATTTCTTACGGGTGTGACCAAAATATAGAAAAGTTGATTGAATTAAAGATACTCTCATTTAATGCAGCTTTAGCTTCAGATCATATCAGATTCTTAAGGAAGTAAGTACATTTTACCATTTTGAAACATTTTTAATTGTGTGAACCTTACTGAAAAAATTATTTTTTGAGTGCCACCAGATATTGAAACTTTGAAACCAAAATCCCATTCTGTTATATCTGTGAAACGAATCAAAGTAATTCAGAGTTGAGTCTTGAATTTTTCGATTTTTTTGCACATTTTTTTTGATTTAATTTTTATTTTTGTTAAATTCGGTTTTGGATCTAGAAATGTGTTTATCTGAATGAGTGATTTAATCAAACAGAAAAGACAAAAAAAAATACATTGAAAGATATGTATTTGAAACAAATATTAACTTTTGAAAGATCAAACAAGAAAGATCACCTTTCCAAATAAATTTGTTGAAATCAAAAATGAAAGAAAAAAATAAAATTCAATTAAGGCCGATTTTCATAGAATTTATTTATTATCTTCTTAGTTTTTATGAATACAAACAATTTATTTCTTTGATACTCTGGTCCCATTACTATTTATTATTATTTTAATATATTTTTTTACAAATTTGATTTCAAAATTCTTATTTCAAAATACTTTTATCAAACAATACCAAAATAAAGAATGCTATATCAAAAATTAAAATAAAGGAGTTGAATTCTGGGAATCAAAAAACAGTTGCAAAAGATTCAACCCAAAATAATTAGTAAAATTTAAAAAAAATTTCTATCTGATTCTGAATTATTTTTTGAGTTCTCATTTTAAAGGAAAATAAATAATTATCAAATCAAATGGATTTATCCATCAAATCTTTATTTCTGAAGATTATTTAAATAAATATATTATTTTCTGAACTCAATCAAGTATTAGATGAATAAAATAGCTATATATATATATATATATTTTATCTCAAACATTTTATTTGGAAAAATTTAACTATATAATTTCAAACAACTACTGATAAGAAAGTGATTGTATCACAAAAAAGTTTAGGATAGTATTGAAGTCACTGTGGAAAGATTTTCGGAAATCCTTTAGTAATTAGGCAAAGTTTGGTAATTTTCTGATCTTCTTTTTTTGAATTCTATTTGGGTAAAATAAGAAGTATTTTACTATTAAATTCCACTTTAAAAATGTTATTTAAAGTTATTTTAGAAAAGTTTAACCAATTTATTTTGCCAATTTTTAATCTCATAAATATATAAGGTTTTGCCGCACTCAAGGATTTACGACATTGGAAAATTAAATTGGTTCAAGTCACTCAATTATTTGATCAATAGACGACATTGAAAAAAGTCCATCAACTTTCCCGTACTGTTTGGAAATAGAACGAATTCCCTTTCTTTGTTTAAAAACAATGTCTAAAATCAGACAACGTTTTTGTTTTTTCTCTAAAAGAAATCAATCTCATTTCAAAAAAAAGTAAAAACGTTTGATCTCTTTTTTCGAAGAAAAAAGGAGAGAAGAGACCATTAATCAAGATTTTCAAAAGGTGAAAAAAACATTTACCAATTTTTGAAATTAGAAGAAAAAAAAATATTTTTTTTTTACTATGTAAAGTCAAGAAATTTTTGGAGAGGAATAGTTGAAAATTAGTAACTGTTAAGAACACACAATATATGAGGAGTTTCATGTTTGATCGCTTTCGGAAGTTTCTTAATAAGCGGACAATAAAAGCGGAGATAGAAAACCATTGAAAAGTTGAACGATCTGTTTTGTTTCTGTATGAATTTAAACCAAGTTTTATCACCAATGGATGAAAATGTACAATTTAACTTCAGTGTTTACAGTAACTTTATTGGGAGAAAAAGATCCTTTGAAGAGTAAGTTCTTCAAAGTACGATTGCAAAATAACAAATTGGCTAAAAATGTTAGTTTCTTTGTTTTTTATTGTGTAGAGTTAGATCCCGAGTTAAAAAATAAATAGCAACTCATATTGCTTCATTTGTTCAACAATCACCTTTTATGTTTACTCGTTTTGGTTCTCCTTCCAGACTCAAAATATGATATTGTTCTAGTGCTAAGATTATATTAATCGTCGTTCTTCGAATTCCTCAACATAATCTTATATCACTTCGAACAATATCATATTTCTCGTTCTTCCAGGCCAAACTCGCAACATAACAAGGTGATTGTTTCCAAATCAAATCAATAAAGAACAAAATAGGATTTTTAAATTTCATTTCGGGAATTCTTAAAAAATAAAAAGCAACTTGTTTTCTCAAAAATTTTACAAAAGTATTTCCAAGAAGAATTAAATACAAAACTAAATATAGAAGAAGTAATTGTATTAAGTGTTTCATATGAGATTAAGTAATAAATATTTTTTATTTATTTTTTCTTGATCAATTTTTTCATAATTATGAATTTAATTTTTTAGTTGGTATGTAAACAAATTAATCAGGGATATATTTCAATTCAGTATTTTTTGAAATTTAGATATATTTGGTTAATGAAATGGTTTGAAGGATTTAGTTTTATATAAAGTTTGATTCTCAATCAATGAAAAAGGTACTTACAGCCGTTTCAACTCAGGTTTGAATCGGCAACTTCTCATTCAACTTTTGGAAACCGTTGAAAACCATTTCAAATAATTTCAAATAATTTCAATCATTTGCAAATAAAATATTTTTAAAATTATTAAAAATAACTTTAAAATTAATTGAAATTATTTGAAATTATTTGAAATGGTTTTCAACGGTTTCCAAAAGTTGAATGAGAAGTTGCCGATTTACATCTGAGTTGAAACGGCTGTACTCCCTTAAATTAGTTTACCGATTGAAAATGACTAAGTGTTGTGATATCTCGTAATTTAACTTCAAAAATTGATGTTTTTGATAAGGATATCTTCAGTTCCATAGCTCAGTCGGCAGAGCGCTGTGCTAATAACGCAGATGTCCAGAGTTCGAGCCTCTGTGGAACTAATTTTTTATTCTATTCTTTTTTTTTTACTTTATGATTAATAAATAGATAATAAACTCTTCAATTTAATTGTTAAAACACAAACCATTCAACACAGTTTTTGATAACTTTTCAAAATAATTTACGAATATTTTTTTCAAAATTACAAAGTTTTAAATGAGAGAAATTTAATTAATTTAAAAAGTTCCCAAGATCTGAATCGAAAAAAATCTAATTTGGAATTAAAAAAAATTCATAGTATCTCAAAGACAAATAATACAAAAAAAAAAAAAACAATAAAAAATCCCAATTTATTGTATTTCAAAAAAAAAAAAAAAAAGTTTTTTAGGGATTTCTAATTACAAAAAAACTCAATTAACAACAAAAAATAATACAAAGGGCCCCGAGTCAAAAAATTAATAATGTTAAAAATATTTGAAAGGATTCTCAATTCCATGTATATAGATGAAAAACAATGAAATTTGAAAAAAAACAATACAAATTATATCAATGTTTAAAAAAGTTCAATAAATAAAAAACCAGTTTAAAAGGGATTAAATTTACAAAAAATAAAAATAAGCGAGAAAAAAAATCGAATTTTTTCTTCTTTTATATTTCCAAATGCTAAAATTTCTTCAATTTGAAACCAATTATTTTCTCTGAGATCAAAACGATATAATTCAATCTAATCAAATTTATATTTTCTTTTATACAACCATATAAATTCGGAAAAGTAAATATTTTATATTAAATCTAGAGATATCTTTAACTCTTTTGAAAATTTTAAAAAAATGAAAAAAATAATATTCTTCAATATCTTAAAAAGTAAAGAAAGCAACACTTCAAAACTAACAGATTACCATCAAAATTATTAATTCATAGTGATTCGAATTGGAAATTGGGTGTCATTCTTGGAACTTTTTACTAAAAAAATTTTGATTTCTTTTATTGAATTTTCAAAATTGATTTGAATAGACATATTATTTTGTTTTTACTTGGTATTAGGAACCCATAATAAATGGTAAACTATATTTTATCATATTCAAAAAAAATTTTTCACCACAATTATGCACTAAAGTTAAATTATTATTATTTTTTTTTGGAGAAGTTATCTTCAAGTTTGAGAAGAAAGAGTTAATTTTCTAAGAATTACTTAACATATACAAATTGTAAAAAATGTTTTATACCTTCTTAATTACCAAAAATTTTCCTTTCATTTTCATTTCATTTTCATTTCATGTAAATTTCATTCCCAATTCATTTTCATTCTCATTTTCCTTTTTCACAGATAGAGTTATCACTAATTACAACCTAATTCTTTGAAAACTCGCTTTTTATAAAAGAAAAATAAAAAAAATAAAGTAAAATTTTATTTCAAATTTATAAGGCATATAACACACAGAAATTATAAAGCTCAATAAAAACAGTGACATATATTAAAAAATGAAACACAAGCTTACCAAATCTGAAAGGGTTACAGCCATTCCAACCCTACCGTGAAATATGTGATAAACAGAAAATTCTTTTTCTGAATCATACTTTTCTTTTTATGCCATGATTTGATGGTTATTTGATAGCCTATTATAAACCGTGAAATTTTATAATAGAACAAAAATTTCGAATATAGAAAATATTAAAATTTGAATTTTTTAATCGAAACCTTATGAATGATCAATAACTTTTAAAACAATTTTCAGGTTTTTGGTAGATCCTTAATTTCTAAAGACCTTAAAATCAAAAGGCAAGTCCATTTCAAAGTGACAATCAAATTCGATCTTCGATCTTTGGAAATTTTGTTTTGAATTTTTGAATTTGTTTCTTAAAAAACAAGATTTTTTTCTCAGTCTTTCAAATACAGCAATTTTTTCAAAAAACCTAGGTCAAACCATAAAAAGTATATGATAGCGTTTAACTGAAGATTTTTTTTTTGTATTTAACTAAGACAAAAAGTCAATTTCTATGTCTGTTAAATTTCACGGTAGGTTTGGAACGACTGTATATTAAGGTTTACAATCCATGAATTTGAAAAAAAATATTTGATATTGGATGTGGAGATTTCTTATTTTGATTCTTTGTTGATCGATCTTAGACTTGATATAGGTTTTAATAGTTGTTCAAAAAGTAAATTTTTGTAACCTATTTTTTTTTTTTCACAAATCCAAATTTATGAGTGTAAGACTAATATACCAGAAGGTAAGTTATCAAAAAAATGAATTTTGATTTTTACGTTGCAAATTGAAATATTAATTATCATTATGATCAATTAATTAACAAAAAATAAAAAAAAAAAATAAATTTTATCAAGCTTAATGGAATAGTAAACTCAATTAAAAAGTTCAATTTATACCCCACAAATCACATTTTTTTGATAACTTACCTTCTGGTATATTAGTCTTACACTCATAAATTTGGATTTGTGAAAAAAAAAAAATAAGGTTACAAAAATTGACTTTTTGAACAACTATTAAAACCTATACCAAGACGAAGATCGATCAACAAAGAATCAAATTAACCTGTCACTACACCCAATACAAAATAATTTGTTTTTCAAATTTCAGGATTGTGAACCTTAATGTACTAGTCTATATTAAATTTTTTAGGTAAATTTAATAGAGATTTCGAATTTTTTTTGGCAATTACTTAGATTTGAAATCAAAGTGAAAAACTTCTTTGTATAGTAATGAAATCTCGATAAATGAATATTCATAAAATTTAATTATTTTTTTTATAGAAATAAAAAATTTTTCCTATTTTTTTTTTTATTATTGAAGAAGTGTAGATTACACTCTAGTTCTCCTTAGACTTAAATTCCCTTTCAGGAATTTAAGCGTAAAATCATAGATTTCACGATTATTAATTAATGAAAGTAGTTTCAAACTGTTTTGATTTGAAATTAGTTCATCAAGATTTATTTTTTTTAATTTGTTATGAAATATTAATCTATCATTTTCATAGGAAAGGCAGACCCATAAAAAATGATCAATATTTTCTATAATTTCCTTTTGTTCATATTTTGAACATAAAGGAAACAATTTATTTGAATTTTTATTGATTACATAGTAATATCTATTTAAGCAGTTAGTAAAAGATCTGAATTTTAGAATTGTTGAACTTGACAGATAACTCAAATATTTTTGAGTTTTAACTAAATAATTTTGATTTTTAATTATTGTAAAATAATTTTGTGGAGTGTCGTCAAGTGCCGTCAAGTGCCTAGGTTTTCTTAAGTTTTTCTGTTTTATTTGTAAAATCTATCAATTTTCGTTAGGTTTTTTTATTTTTTGAAACAAGCCAAAAATTTATTAAAATTTTCTGTTTATTTCAAAAAGTAAAAAAAACCTAGAACACTTCACAAATAAACAGAAAACTCAAGAAAACCTAACGACAGTTTTTTCTAATTTGAGAAATAAACCGAAAATTTCATAAATTTTCTTTTTATTTCTCAAATTATAAAAAACCTAACGACACTTCCAACTTTTGGAATTCAGCAACTCATTGAATGTGTACTTATATAATTCATTTTTTAATTCTTTTAAATCATTTGAACACCCGTTGATTTTATTATTTATTCTTTGATTAACTTTTATTAATTTTTCTAAATAAGGAAGAGATAAATTTCCTAATTTATTTTTGAATACAAATTTCTTTTTATTTACCGAAATTGTCATATTTTCAATTTTAAATTCGTTTTGTAAATAAGAATTGGTGTATTTCTGTTTATTTTGCATATTTCAGTAATACCTGAATTAATCCAAGAATTTAAATAATTTATCCTTTTTATTTGATAATTAAAAATTTCTAATCCATATGTTAGTTGAATTAATATAAAAGATTTAAATAATCTAATTTTTAAACTATTATTCAGAGAATTGTTATTGAATAATTATTTGCAGTTCTTATATGTTTCTTTAGATTTTTTTAAATTATAAAAAAAATTTTTCCATTTTTTCACTTTTTTGAAAGTTGCTTTTTTTCAACTTTTCGCAAAAATACAAAAAATAAAAAAAAAAAATATGAGCCAGAAAGAAAAACCTTGTTGTTTTTGTGGAAAAAGTACAAAAAATAGTTTGAAAAATAAACCTGAAAGGGTTTTTTTGGATTTACATGAAAAAATTGTTTGATTCAAAAAAAAATATGCAATATATGCTTTACTCAAAATAAAAGATTTTCTTTCTTTTCTTGTAACATTCTTTTTTTTCATGAATCTACTTTTTCAGTTTACACTCTTTTGTTTTTGTTGAATTTGAAGTTTTTTTAAGTATTCCCAAATTATCATTCCAAAAATTTTTGTCAGAGTCAAAAACAATCAAAAAAAAGAATTAGAACTATTTTTTTAAAAAGTAATTATTGATAAAACAAATGGAGTTCTTGATAAAGTCAAGTTGGATGAACAGAAGTGAAAGAGAAAATATTCACCCGTTTTAAATTATTTTTTCTTTTTTCAAAATGTTAATAAATATTATTTTTGAGAAAATAATTAAATCCAAAATTAATCAAAAAATTCTCATCAGTGAAAGAAATTTTTTTCAAAAAAAAATTTTTAAAAGTCATTTTTTTGGACAGAATTGTAAAATTTTAAAAAAACATGAACTAAAAGTTTTAACATGGAAAAAACCTGTTTATTTTCAATTCTAAACATATTTCAAGATAAAGATTCCAAATTTGGTTATTGGTCAAAAAAAAAAATTAATAGAGACTAGTCCCTTAAATAGCTATTTTTTCATCTTCATTTTTTTCCATTTTTGCTCTTTTTTTAATGATCATTATTTCCTCTTCCTTTTTTTCTTCTTTTATTTCTAACTTCTTTTTTCCTCATTTTTTGAAATTAAAATTAAATTTTTAGTTTGCAAAGAGAAACAAAAAAATCAAATTTGAAAAAAAAACAAAAACAAAACACTCAACAAAAAAAAAATTAAAAAGTTTTATTGCTGTTTTTTGAATTGTTCAGTCTCTTTGAAATTATAAATGAACCTAAACGGAAGTAGCATAAAAGAACAAGAAGAATTCAAAAACAATTTGAAAGGCTATTCTTAAATGATCAAACCCTTATCGACCTGGATCTTTCTTAGAATCTAATTGGAGCCGAGGGAATACAAGAATTAACTGAAGTCCTAAAGGTAAACCAAACCCTTACCAACCTGGACCTTTCTGATAATCAAATTGGAGCCGAAGGAATACAAGCATTAACTAAAGCCCTAAAGGTCAACCAAACCCTTAACAACCTGGACCTTCATTGGAATGAAATTGGAGCCGAGGCAATAAAAACTTTAAGTGAATCCCTAAAGGTCAACCAAACCCTGACCAACCTAGGTCTTTCTGATAATGAAATTGGAGATGAGGGAATTCAAGCTTTAAGTGAGTCTCTAAAAGTAAACCAAACCCTTACCAACCTGGACCTTCATTGGAATGAAATTGGAGCCGAGGGAATGCAAGCTTTAAGTGAATCCTTAAAAGTCAACCAAGCTCTTACCAACTTGGATCTTTCTGACAATGAAATGGGAGCCGAGGGAATGAAAGCTTTAAGTGAAGCCTTAAAAGTCAATCAAGCTCTTACCCACTTGGTCCTTTATAGTAATCAAATTGGAGACGAGGGAATCCAAGTTTTATGTGAATCCTTGAAAGTCAACCAAACCCTTATCAACCTGAATCTTTCTAGGAATGAAATTGGAGCTGAAGGAATAGAAAGCTTTATGCAAATTCTAAAAATAAACCAAACTATTACCAACCTGGATCTTCATTGGAATCAAATTGAAAACGAGGGAATGAAAGCTTTATGTGAAGCACTAAAGTACAATCAAACCCTTACCAGACTGGTTCTTTCTTGCAATAGGATTGGAGCCGAGGGAATAAAACCACTAAGTGAAGTCCTAAAGGTCAACCAAACTATTACTGAATTGGATCTTTCTGATAATAAAATTGGAGCCGAGGGAATAAAACCACTAAGTGAAGCCTTAAAAGTAAACCAAACTGTTACTGAATTGGATCTTTCTGATAATAAAATTGGAGTCGTGGGAATAGAAGCTTTAAGTGAATGTTTAAAAGATCAACCAAACCCTTACTGACCTGAAAATTTCTTGTAATCAAATTGGAGCCAATGGAATAGAAGCTTTATGTGAAGCCCTAAAGGTAAACCAAACCCTTATCTATCTGGATCTACGTTGGAATTGGAGCCAAAGGAATGAAAGTTCTAAGTGAAGCCTTAAAGGTCAACCAAACATTAACCAAATTGGATCTTTCTGATAATAAAATAGGATCTTTTGACAATAATGACAATAAAGAAGTTCAAGAAAAAAATGTTCAAGAATTTATACAATCCTTAAAAATCAATAAATCTATTATCAAAATATATCTTGATGGAAATGATATCAATTCAAAAGATCAAAACAAAATATCTAATTTAATAAAAAGAAATCAAATTTTTCAGAAACAGTTAACCAAATCAGCCAAAGAAGGAAATTTACAATTATTCCAAGAATTAATTCAAATTGAAAAAATTCCCTTAATATGCCAACTTATACATGATGAAGAAGTATCTTACCCAAATAACAACCAAGGACAAAGTACAATTTTTCATACAGCCATTTTTCATAATCAAACAGAATTTCTATTACATTTATTGTTTGCAAATAATGAAAAAACAGATCAAGAAATTATTTCAAAAAGAAATTTTTTATTAAATTTCAAAAATGCAAAAACAAAAAAATGTGCAATTGATTTGTTAAATCCAAATGAAATTTTAATTCAAGATTTTAAAAACTATTATACTCAATTTTTTCCATCATTATCTTCATCATCTTCATCTTCATCTTCATCTTCATCTTCATCTTCTTCGTCTTATTCTTCTTCTTATTCTTCTTCTTATTCTTCTTCTTCTTATTTCAATAATAAGGAATTTTCAAATAATTTCCCAAATAAATTAATTGCAGAAAAAGAAATAATATTGATGAGAATTGGCAAAGAATGGAAAGCAATCAAAAATGAATTCAAAAATGAATTAACTAAAAAACAAAAACAATTATTTTTAAAATGTTTATATTGTCCTGTTTCTTTTAATTTTCAAGAAAAGCAAATAATTCTTGAAGTTTTCAAATTGTTAAATATAATCCAATTTGAGAAACAAACTTTATTTTCAAATGAAAAATTATTAAATGATTTCCAAAATTATATCAAGAAATATGCAAATTCTGAAAAAAAAAATTTTCTAATCAACTTAAAAAAGAAGAAGAAGAAGAAGAAGAAAAATGATGATTTCAAAATCAAATCAATTCAAATCAATAAATTTATTCTTTGTTTAAGATCAAATTTATTTCGAGAAATGATTTTTCAGACTTTCCCTTACCAATTAGAATTTGAAAAAGAAAAGGAAAAAAAAATTAGAAAAGAAGAAGAAAAAGAAAAAGAAAAAGAAAAAGAAGAAGAAAAGGAAAAAGGAAATTGAAAACAAAAAAGAAAAAGAAAAGGGAAAGGGAAAGGGAAAAGAAAAAGAAAGAGGAAAAATAAAAGTAAATCAAACAATCAATCAAGTTACTGATTATTTCACTTCAATTCCTGAATTTTATCCATTTTTTCTCTCAGAATTATATAATTTAAATATGACTCCAATTGCTTTTATTTTGATTTTGAAAACAAAAACTACAGCAATAAGGACAATATCCAAAAAATCAGCAGCAACAAATAATCAGAATAATAATAATAATAATACCAATACGAAGAATAACAAGAATAATAATAACTATGAAAAAGAAATAATCAGAATAATAATAATAATAATAACAATAATGAGAATAATCATGTTCAGATTCATAATAATAATTATGAAAAGAAGAAAAAGAATGATAATGATGATCAGAATCAGAATCATAACACGAATAATAAGATTCAGAATAAAAACCCAACAAAAAACAACAATAATAATCAGAACCAGAATAAACCAACAACCAAAAATACCTTTCAAAAATCATCAGAGCTATTAATTTTAACAACTACAAAAGCAAAAACTATTTTAAAAACTTATAATCAAAATAATCTTAAGAATTTAATCAATTTATTTTTAGATAATGATGTTTCTGGTTACTATCAAACAAATACACATTTATTTATTTCTAATTTATTTAATTTCTCTCAAAAAATATAAATTATAACAAATTATCAAACAAAAGAAAAGAAATCGAAAAAAAGAAAAGAAAAGATGAAGTTAATCATGATGATCATTATATTCATTATTTGAAACATAATTTTATTTAATTCTCAATTTTCTATATTTAAGATTACTTATTTCACATGAGATTTTAATTGGTTTATCAGTACTTTTACATTAGAAGAATATTAATTTTCAATTTATTCTAATTATCCTTTATTTTAATGTGATTTATTTCATATAGATTAATCTGCTTTTTTATATTTTTATTTGATCTTTTTTTCAATTTCAATCATAAATAATTTTTCTCTTTTTTTTTACTTTTTATCTTTGGATCTTCTCTATTTTATAATTTTGTTTTAAAATTGAAAAAAAAGTTATCAGACCTAAAAAAACATATTTAATTAAATTTTTAAAAATAATATGAAGAAAAAAATTATCATTTCAATAAATCGAATTTAATGATTCTCAAATAAAAAACAAGAATTCAATTTTTGATCCCCCCCCCCCTTAAAATAGGTTACAAAAGTCTAATTCTTCTCTATATTATTTTGTTTTCAAAACCCTGGCCAAAATTCTCTATAATACCTTCTAAACCACATCAAATCAAACCCAAGCAGAACCTATCCTACTCAAACAAGCCTTAAACTGTGGGTATATGTGATTTTTAAATACTCATAGCCAATATATTTCAATAGAGTTCACTATTTTAAAAAAATAAGAATTTTACCAAATTTAAAAAAAATAATAATTTTTCCTAAAATCATTTTTTAATCTTTTTACTATTTTATTTTCATTTAATTTTTTGAATTACATCATTAGTTTCTTTCGATCAAAAAATTTTTCAACATTTGATATTATGTTAGTATTAAGTTCTTCAAAATAGAGAAACTCAAAGAGAATTAGTCAATTATATCTAACTATTTGATTGATCAATATTGCTAATAGAATTTAAACAAATTTAACAATCCCTTTTTTTGTTTTATTCTATCCAAAAATTTTAACACACCAATAATTTATTAGTATTGATCATTATTTATTTTTTTTTTATCAGTAGTAATTAATCAACAATTATTATGTTTTCCAAGTAGTGAATAGTTCTAATTGGATATATCTTTTAGAATTGATTAAATATGATTTTCTACTTTTTCAAAGATAGAATATTGGTGGGTTAAAAATGTTGAATTATAGTTTTGACAATTCTTTTTTTTTAAATTTATAAATAATACTTTTTATTTTTATTTTGACAAATCTGAATTTATGAGTGTAAGAAGAATCTATCAGAATTTAAGTTATAAAAAATAGATTTTCTGAGTTTGTTGATTGAAATATTGATTAACCTTTTACTCTATTAATTAACAAAAAATAATAAAAAAACAAAATTTTAAAAAGGTCTAAATAAAATAGGAAACTCAATGAAAAAGTTCAATGTAAACCCCACAAACCACATTTTTTGATAACTTATCTTCCAATTTATTTGTCTTATACTCATCAATTCAGATTTGTGAAAAAAAAAAAATAAATATACAAAAATTGCCTTTTTGAACAACTATTAAAACCTTTACCAAGCACAAGATCGATCAACAAAGAATCAAAATAACCTGTCACCACATCCGATACAAGGTAATCTGTTTTTGAAATTTCAGGGATTATTAACCTTAACAACAATGGAATATTTTATTAAAAGGTGAATATTCTCACAAGTGAAACGCTTGATCATCAAAACTATGAAACCTAAAATTTACAAAAGTTTCACTTTCAAATTCAATTGTTATCAAAAACGAATCAATTCATTTTCAAGAAAAATGCAAAATTTTTGAGATAACTCTCTTTTATCCCTTTTAATTTTGGAAAAAATGTTCAGAGTATTAAAATCATAAACAACTAAGACAAAAATTGATCTAGATAAAGTATTTCTTTGTTAAAAGAATCATAAACTAGAAGAAAAAGAAAAAGAGATATAAAATTAAATTGTTTTTCTTAAAGAAAAACTAAAAGTCAAAACTAATCCGTTTCATTTCATAAAACAAACAATAACGCTTTTTCAAAAAATTGAACAAACAAAACCAAAATTGTTTATTTGCCATCATTTTTTTTAAAACTTTTTGACTTGTTTTGTTTTTCCTTCCCCCCCAATAAAAATAAAAATCAAACAAAAAGAAACACAAACACAAACACAACCAAAAAGAAACAAGAAACCACACAAAAATAAACATCAATTCAAACACAAACGCAAAAACAAACAAAATACAAACATAAACACAAATCCAAACACAAACACAAGCATATAAATGTATTCTCAAGCACTTGACAAATTAAGATGTCAAGATCCATATGAGCAGTCTGATTGCGGATCTTTAGTTTTCGACACTTGGTACAAATCTGCGATTGAGTTTGCAAAAAGCCAGCCCAAGTTGATCAACGAAAACATTGATAGCAATTTGTACTATTGCCAGATCTATTCGCAATTAATTCAGAAACAAGACAAGACACTGATTAAGATGATCAATGTCACGTTTGAGGCGATTAATGCGACGACGCCGCGATGGTTTTTGCTTGACACCAAGACAAACGACTACCCTACCCGTAAGCTGATGGACACCTTTCGAAAGATCGTAACCATTTTAACGACGAAGCCCAAGTTTAGTGGGCTGCTCTTGATCGGGTATGGCTTCCAGCAATTGGTTGGCAACATCAATTCCAAAATTGAAATCCTCGAGACTGGTTCCTACAATAGGTCGATGCCTTCTGATTGCCGTTTGGAGTTCTTGCGGTCTCTGGGGCCAATTATCAGATTAAGGCACTTTTTAGAAAAGTATGCCAAGACACTGTCCATCCAGAATTTGCCCTTGCAGCTGAACATCAGCAAAATTGTGCTGATGGCTGCAGAGAAGCAATTGAACGAAGCAGAAAGGATTGAGGCATTAGAAGTCTTAAAGCTGTTTGGGAAGAATTACCGTGGGACCATTTTGAAGCAATTGTCGCTCTGCGCAACAGACTATTTATGCCTGGATGCGTTTTGGCAATTTGGCGCGATCCTGGTGAGCGACAAGACACCAATAATCCTTATTTTGAACCGATTAAAAAAGTCTGGCGGGCAGGGCAACTTTGACTCTGGGTTCCCGGGCGCGTTAATCAATTCGATCAACCATGGCATAGTTCGAGGCACGATCCCGATTGACTCCACCGAGAATCAGAATGTGCTGGCAAACATTCTCGGTGCATGCGATCGGGTGATGAGTAGCAAATTTAAGGGCATTGAGGATGAGGAACGGTCGCAAGAATTTTTGGAAGTGCTGAATGTGGTCTTTGAAAAGCAGCCCAACATCTCTGCAGCGCCGTTTTTTTCCTTAGCGTTAGATGACAAATTCATTTCCAGAGAGACGGTCTCCATTTTAGTTGGCATAGCTGAACGGTTTGACGAGGAGACATGGAAAAAAATCTTGATCCCGTTCATTGACAAGAAGATCTCCAACTTCCAGCTTGAGGGTGTCAGTGGCGATCAAATGGAGCAAGAGATCATTCATTTATTGAGAGAATGCCTGAGGGTGTTTTATATCAACAAGGATCTGATACCGACCTTTTCCTTGGGTGAAAAGGTGTTTAAAACAACCTTTGAGGCGATCAGGCATGGGTACATTGAAACTGAAAGATTCAACGAATTACTTTCATTGATCGTTACCACCCATTACAGCACAGACGAAAACAAAAGAGAAGAAATAACAAATTGGATCCAATACATTTTAAATGATGAGCTTTGCCACAATTTAAGAACGACAAAGGCGGTATTTGAAATAATGAACAAACTATTGGGACTCATGATGGACAGCGACATTCAAGAGCCAGTAACCCAAATGCAAAAGGAATTTATTTTGAATTGCCTGTTGAGTTCAACAAGTAATGCAGCAATTAAGGTCATCTTGAATTTTGCAGTCTCCCAAAGGATCTTTTTTTTACAGAACGAAGTTGCGCTAGGTAAGCATTTAACTACTTTAGATCAAGAATTGGATTCCAGAGCTGAGAATGACACTTTGGATTTAAGATATTTGGAAACTGTGATCGATTATTTGAAGGCCTTCTCGTTAAATCTGACACCATATAATGCAAACAAATTATTCAATTTGACCGTTAAGGCAATCACATTATATTTAAATTTCAAAGGCCACATAATCAAGTCCAAGCCAATTAGTTATGATCAAATAAACAATTTTAATCAAAAAAAGGAACAGGAACAGGAAAAGGAAAAGGATTTGAAAAAAAAGAAAAAAAAAAAAAAAAAAGACAAGTTCAATTTTACCTACGAAGAAAAATTAAAAAAAACTAATAATTTTTTTTTTGATGAATATTTAATGTCAATTATCTCAAAAATCCCTCAGAATTCTAGATTGAATAAAAAATCGGTTGACAATTCAATGCTCATTGCAGGTAAAAGTGCTCGTAAGGAACTATCAAACATTTTACCATTCCTGTGTTTAAATGACAAGGACATTGACGTGAGACTAAATTCAATGAAACAAATTTTGAAAACTCCCTACGAAATACCTAAACACGCCACAATGGTATTAAAATCTTCAATGATTTCAAAAGTTAAAGAGTTGGATTCAATTGACGAAGCAACTTCTGAATATGAATTGGCGGTTGCCTCGGCCCCCTTATTGTCGACACTAGCGTTGTTAGATTCCCACTATTTGGAGACCTGTATGCTGATGTTAGTTAAGGCAGCAAAGTCTACAAAAAAGACTGTCATTGAAGATGTGACCAGCAGGGGCAAGCCAGCTAAAGAAACCATCAGTGCTATGAGTAAAATCATTGAAGAGGGGGACGCCAATAAGCTGGTGCAATTTGCTACTTCGCATAACGGACTAAAGATTTTATATTTTTTAAAACAGCAAGATGGCATTTGTTCAAATTTTGTCAAAGGCCTACTGGAAAAGGAAATAATTAAAAAGGGGAAATTGGCTCACAAGTATTTGGTCACAAGCGACTACCAAAACAAAATGAAAAACAGCGCTGAAGAGGAATGTAAAAAAATGAAAAGGCTAATGGTTAATTTATTAGAAAAACAAAATGATCCCCTCGCCGCATTGAAAGTTTGTAAAAAAATTCTCACCAGATCGCAGAATTATTATAATAAAAGCCAATTAAATAATTATTTGTTCCAAAAGATCCTCCCCTCAATTGCCGCTTGGATCTTACCTCAGCCAATTTCGATACAGCCCTTAAGATTCATGGACAACGCACTTAAGGACAAAAATTATGACAAGGTTGTCGGCATTATGAAACAAACAATCAACTTGTTTCCCAAGGAATCAGAAATGATTTTACAGGTGACAGCTAGGATTGCAGATCTCAACAAAGCTCTCATAAAACAACGATTCCTTGAAAGGGGCAAGCCAAACGAAGCCCTAGATTGGTTAAATGAAAGAGGCATACACGACCCTAATTTGTTAACCCTGATTGAAATCTCGCAAATCAATGGCTCCTTAAATTCAATAAATCCTTTATTGGAAACGTCCAATATGAATACTCAGCAACAACAATTACTTCAACAACAAATGAACTTACAACAAAAGCAATTGTTAAACGGTCCTTTAGAATTTATTCAAAATGATCAATTTTCTTTTAATTTTCAACAACAGCAACAACAGCAGCAACAGCAGCAACAACAACAACAACAATTTAATCAATTTAATCAATTTAATCAATTTAATCAGCAGCAACAGCAACAGCAACAAATGCAAATTATGAGCAATCAACAACAACAGTTTAATCAACAACAGCAAAATTTCAATTTCAACCAACAACAACAGGATCAGTTTAAAATACAATTACAACAACAAAACCAAAAATTTGAAACCAATAATAATCAAGAGCAATTTGACCCAAATTTAATTCTCAATCAACAAATGGAAATCACTCAAATTTCAAGTGCACCTCCTCCAGAATATGATCGTGACTTTGTAGAAGAAGGGAAAAAATTAGCTCAAGAATGGAAAGAACAGAAAAATGGTAAAAAAGGGAAGAAAAAACCAAACAATAAATTATTGGAAAAAGAAAAAGAAAAAGGGGAAGAGAAAGAGAAAGAGAAGGGGGAGGAGGAGGAGGAGGACAAGGAAAAGGAATTGAAAAAGGTATTAAAAATAGAAAAAAATATTGAAAAAACAAAATTAATTGATCAAGATGATGAAATTGATTTAAATACAGATTTAAAACGAGTATCTGAAGATAACGAAACCCAATTTAATCAAGAAATTGAAATATATTTAAATGAAACAGAAGATGAAAGTGAAAAAAGTAGCAGTTCAAAAATTTCATCTTCAACCAAAAAAAAATCTAATTCTAAAAAAAAGAAAAATAACAAAAGAAAAAAACAATTAGTATTGAATTAATTCATTTTTATTCATCTAAAATACTTTTCAATGATTTGTAATATTTTATTTTTTCAATGATAAAATCATTAAAAAAATTTTTTTTTATTCACATAATCCACAATTACAAATTTTTAACATACCAAAATTCAATTTTTGAAAAAAAAAAAATCTTATTTAATAACTTCTAGAAAAAATACCCAATTAGAACTTCATTCACTATAATGGAATGCTAGCAATTTTTTATAAATTACAATACTCACAAAACAAAAAAAAATAAATAATGAATATTAATAAATTATCAGTGTGTTAAAAATTTTGGATAGAGCAAAACAAAAAAAATGAATTGGTAAATTTGTTAAAATTTCTATTCGGAATTATTGTTAGATCAAATGGTTAGATACCATCAACTAATTTTATTTGAGTTCTTCTATTTGAAATAACTCAACTTTTAACCTAATATCAATCTTTGAAAAAAATTTTGATCGAAGGAAACTGGCTACTTAATTCAAAAAATGAAATAATGAAAAAAAAACAAAAAGATGAAAAAATGATTTTCATATTCTTCAAAAATCAAAATTATTATCGATTTGAATGAAATTGTATTATTGTTATTGTTTGAAGAATTTTCACGGTGTGGAAAATTTTGAATTTTAGTTTATATTATTCATATGAAAAATACTATTTTAATTTATTTTCGCAAAATAAATAATTTTTTTTTTTTAATATTTTTCTTTTTACAAATATTCTTTTTTTTTAATATGTTAGAAACTTATAATAAACACCAAAAAAAATATTGTCTAAATAGTTTATTAATTCTTTAGAAAGAAATAAATAATTTTTCTTATTTAATTTTGATAAATTTCACAAACACCTTTTAATGAAATTAACAATTTTTTTTTAATTTTAAAGAAATGATTTAATACAATATTTTCTTCATAAAAAAAAGAAAAATTGTTGTAAAATCAGTTAGATTAAGGTATTTCCAAAAAAAGCAGGACGTTTATATTTTAAAGAATATTCTCTTTTTAAGTTGTTTTATTTGTAAATTGGTAAGATACAATTAAATGGAATATTAATAATAATCAAATTAGTATACCCCATTCCAAAAATTTGGACACACACAAAATGAAAAATAGGCAAAATAAAACCCAATTTATTATATTTTAACAAACATAAGATAAAAACACATTTAAGTTACCCGAAACTAATGTTTTTATAAGTAATCATTTTTATCCAAATAAAAGTAAAAAGATATCAAATGAAAAAATAAAAAACGATGTGTACTAAAAGATGAAATTAGTGGAACAAAAATTGTATTGATATATTTGTTGGAATTTCACCAACAGTTATAGATTGATCAAACGGTTATATATCACTAATTACTAAATCTATCTCATTTCTCTTTTAACAAACTTAACACTATTTTTTCTGTAATCCATCGAAAAAAAAATACCCAGATCAAATGTTATATATTATGCAACTAGAAAAAAGGAATGAAAACAAAACAAAAAAGATTAAAAAATGAAATAGTTATTTGTAAAATCAAAATTATTCCCAAATTGAATGTAAAGTGTAGTATTGCTATTCTTTTAACTGTTTAAAATGTTTCCACATTTTTGGAATTTAGTTTATTATTTAATTTTTTTCACCAAACCTAAAACAAAAAAATAAATAGAAATACAGTTTGTTCCCGTTTTAATATATAAATTTTCAACTAAATTTAATACACAATAAAAATCTCAAATTAAGGTACAAAATTCAAATTCTAGTAAAATAATGGGTGTTAATAAAAATTCGAAAAAAGGTCCTTTAATTTGAGATTGTTTATGCTTTAAATTTCGTTGAAATTTTGTGTCTTAGATGTGTAACTGACTGTAATGTAGCTTATAGTCCCAAATAAACTATTAAAAAATTTTTTTATTATCAAAAAATAAAAAAAAAATTATAAAAGCTGAAGATAAGTATTTCAAATTAGAATATTCAAAAATTTAAAATCAAATAATTAAATATCTCAAGTTTTTGAAAAAATAAACAAATCTTGTGATATTTCTGTTTTATCTTTATTAGTTATTTAATCCAAATTGGATAATAATTTTATATATAAAATTAATTTTTTATTTATTTTATATATATTATTTTTACTAATTAAAATTAAATCATCGGCAAATTTTGACAATGATTTGTTAATGGTGTTATTTTTAGTAAAAGAAAAAGTGAAATAAGAGAAAATATGATCAGTAATAAGGGATCTCCTTGAAATATACATAGTATTTACCTTGATAATATTTTCATAAAAACTTATGATAATTTTATATAAAATATATTTTTTTATTATTTTTCTAATTACAGCTGTTCCAGGACTACCATGAAATTTTATCAATATCAAATTTTGATGTTGATATAAATTTTTAAATGTAAGAAAAAGAGAATAAGAAAGCTTATATTTTAAATATTGTTTTCAGAAATGAGTTAATATGAAAACTATTCTTCTAATGTGAACGAAAAATAAATACATTTTTTCGAGTATATTTTATGTCGTTTCTGAGGGTATTTTAGATGTTTAGAGTCATTTTGGGTTCTGAAAATTTATTTTTTGAAAATCAAAAAAAATTCTTGAATATTGGTTCATTTAGGAATTTTTTTTTTACAATATGAGCTTTCTTATTCTTATATTGAAATTTATAAAAATTTATATCAACATCAAAATTTGATATTGATAAATTTTCATGGTAGCTTTGGATTAGCTGTTTAAAAATTTGTTAATAATTTAATTTAAAATAAATTTTTTTATTTTTATTATAATTCTTTTAAATTTAATTAAATCAAAACATTTAGCTATATCAATCATAAAATACATCTTATATCATTTTCCAACAAAAATTTTCAATTACAAATTGTCCATATTTTTTTTTTCTAATAAATAGACTTCCCAAAAAAGCAAATTGTATTTAAAAACTCTATTTGAAAAGGGAAATTGAAAATGAAATTGAAAATGAAATTGAAATTTTTTCCAATTTGATAATTCAAATACCAGCATTAAAACCCATACCAATTCCAAGATAGATCAGCTAAGAGCCAAAGCAACAAATTCACTATACCCCAAACAAGATAATCTTTTTTCTAGTTATATGGATTGTGATCCTTAAATCAATAAACAATAGTTTATTTGATGGAGATCATTTTTTTTCTTTTTCTACCTTTTAAATAACTCTCGAGAAACAAAATGACAAACCCCCAAAAAAATGCTAGTATAGGTTTAAATTGTCAAAGTTTTAATCGAAAAAAAACAAGTTTTTCTTGTGGACTTTCAAATGGTTTTAGAATCTACAACACAACCCCATTTGAAAAAAAATGTAAAAGAAAGTTTGAAGATTTTGGGATCACCCAACTTGAGCTTTTAGGGAACAGTAATATTATGGCCTTTGTGCGATCAACCACACAAAAGAAATTAACCATTTGGGATGACTACCAGTCACAAGAAATTGCTGAACTTGAATTTGAAACAATCATCACAGCATTGAAAATATTTATGGACAAGATTGTTGTGTGTTGTTCCGATCGCATTATTGTTTATCGTTTAACAGATCTTGAATCGTTGGATCGGATCAACACATACCAAAACCCACAGGGTTTAATTTCGGTAACAGAAAATGATGAAGAACAGCTGAAAGTCATTGCAGTGCCTGGAACAAAAAAAGGTGAAGTTATTATCAAAAGTTATACCACAAATTCTTATACAAACGTATTTAAGTAAGTTTTTTTTTTAAAAAGCACAAAGAATTCTTTTGTTTCAATATTTTTTTCTTCTTTTTATTTTTTTTGTGGTTAAAATAATCTTTTTTTTTTTTTTTTTTTTCTTTGTTTTCTTTTTCTTGTCTTTCAAAAGAAAAAATAAACAAACAGTTGAGAATTTCGATCACAATACTTAACCTTAAGTCCAATTTTTTGAAGAATCAAAAAAGGCTTTAAGCTTCACAATTTGAAATAAATCTTTAGATTTCATAAAATTAGTTAAATGAATTTCAACTCTACTCTGATGTGTTTTAATTTACTTTTTGTATAAACACGATCGCACGACCTATTACTGGTATTTTAATTCATAATGGAAAACAATTTTCGCTTTCAATCCCATATTTTTCTTTAATAAAAAGAGTTACAAACAAGTAGTGAAGTCTGTGATCTCTAACTCAAAAAGAAAATTGAAAATGAAATGAAAATTTGTCCCATTTATTAATTCAAATACCAGTATAAAAAATAATTGATATATTCGGAATTTTTTTGTGTTACAGTCCCATAGAGTTATCTCAAGTGATCCGTTTTTTTTTTAACATCATAAATAACAAGAAAATTGTTAAATTTTCTTTTTCTTTTGCAAATTAAAAAAAACCTAACAAAAGTGTCCGTAGAGTGCCGTAGAGTGCCTAGGTTTTTTTTTATTTCTCAAACTAAAAAAAAGCGAACGGCTGTTTTCCAAAATTCAAAAGAATAGAGGTAAAATCAAATATTTTACTCTATTCTTTTAAATTCGTGTAAACCTAACAGTACTTTTCCAGAGGTTTTCTGTTTTATTAGGAAAATCAATATACTGTTAATTTCACAAAAAAGGAACAAAATTTTCATTCAGCTTTCTAAAAAAAGAATTATCCAAGAATTAAAATAAATCACCAAAAGACACAACTCTCAAAGAGAAATTCAATAATTTAAGCTTCTTTTGAGAATTAAAAATTTGAAATTTTACATTATTTTACAACAATTTTTTGAAAAGATGAATGAAAATTTTGTTCTATTTATTTTTCAACAAATACTGATAAATTTTATTAAGTGTTTGAAAATTTTCAAACTTTGCTTAATAACCTAATGATTTCCCAAAATCTTTACACAATTACTTAGTGCTACCCTAAACTTTTTAGTGTTCTAATCTCTTTCTTATCAGTACCAATCAAGAATTATTTACTTGTTTTTTTTTACAAATAAAAAGTTTGAGTTTACAAAAAAATATATCGCAAATTTATTAAAAAAAACTCAAAATTTTTTAGAAATTGATTTTTACATATCACTAGTATGAAAAAATAAAATTGAAAAAAAAAAGTTAGACAAAACTACAACTTCATTTATCATTTCATCTTGTTAATCTGATTTATTCACAATATAATCTACATTCCAGTCCTTAAAAATCTTGAGGCTGTTGTATTTATTGTTGTTAATAGTACTACGATTTTTAAAAGTCTCTAGTCTAGAAAAAAAGGTCTATTTTGGGGTAAAAAATTTTCAATGGATGGGACAATGAATTTTCTTTAAAATCAACTTTAGGATATTTTTTTGAAGAGATAATAACTAATAGTTTTGAAAACACTCTACAAATTTAAAAAAACTCAAACAAATAAAAAAAATACTGATGATAAATATTGTGAGTGTCCGTAGAGTGTCTAGCTTTTCCAGAATTAAAAAGAATAGAGAAAAATCTTTGATTTTACTCAATTCTTTTAAATTTTGGAAAAGCTAACGGCGGTTTTTTTTACTTTTTGAAATAAACCGAAAATTTCAAAAATTTTTAGTTCATTTCAAAAATTAAAAAAAACCTAACGAAAGTGTCCGTCAAGTGCCGTAGAGTGCCTAGGTTTTTTTTACTTTTTGAAATAAAAAGAAAATTTAATAAATTTTCTTTTCATTTCAAAAATTAAAAAAAAAAAAAACGGAAAATCAAAGAAAAAATATTTTTTCCAATTAAAAAGAACAAATAATTCTTTAATAGTCAAAATGATAGGTTTACTATTTGAGAAATATTCCTTAGATTTAAAATACATTTAAAATATAATAAAATGGATCCCTTAACTCTGAAGAAAAAATTTTTCAAATTTTTTATTATTAAATTTAAAAAAAATATTAAGAGAACCTGGAAAATTGGATTTTCCAACTTAAATTGTAAAATATCTTTAAAAATATTTTTTGATCAAAGATCCTTTATTAACCAATAGTTTTTATTCTAATTGAAGTTAGTAAAAAGGGTAAAAATAGCAAATATTTAATTTTTTTTTGAAAAAAATTTTTCATGATCGTGATGTGCAGTAACAATCCAAACATTTAAAATAAATAATAAAGAATGTTTTAAAGTTAGGCACAAACTATATTTTATCAGTTTAAAAGACATTAAACATTATATTATTAATAATAATCACATAAAACATGCTTTCTCTTTTAAAAGATTAGTATTTTTTTTTATTAGGGGGGTTAATAAAAAAAAAAACAATTTACAATTTTTAGAAGGGGATATTTCCTAATAGTGAAATGGGGTTTATTTATATTCATAATCATATACATAATCATATTTATTTTAATAATAAAATTCGTTTTAATAATAAAATCATTTTAGAGCTTTTGATCAACAGCTTGGACAAATCCAATTAAATAAAAATGGAACGATGGTTGCGGTAACTTCGATTGAAGGGACTTTAATCCGTGTATTTGATTGTAAAACACAAATATTACTTTTACAATTCCGAAGAGGTCAAAAGAAGGCAAATATCTATTCAATGGCATTCAATGAAGAAGAAAATCTTTTAGCAGTTACTTCCAATCGGGGATCAATACATTTTTTTAATATACCATCGGATGTACAAGAAGTTACACGAAAAAAAAAAGAAAAAGGTGGGATCAATTATGGTAAATATGGAACCAAAAAAGATAGAAGTGTATTAAAAATAAATTTAACAAATACCTTACCAAACATAATCGCATTCATCGAAAATGAGTTGATTGTCATAATCAAAAATGGTTGGTATTTTAAATTTTTAGTAAATAAGAAAAAAGGAATTGTAAAACAAAAAGAAAAATTTCTATTTCTTAAATAAAATTAATGATAATTTCATTTTGATTAAATAGTTTAAACCTATTTTAGTAAACTATTTTTTATTAATTTATTTTTAGTATAAAAATAAAAATAAATCAACCTTCTTTTACATATATCGTCGTGAGAAGAATCCTCCTTTATTTATTTTTTTTTTTTTTTTACATTGTTGAATTGATTTTTTAATATTGTGTCCACAAACATCTCTAAAAACATTTTTTGAACTTTCATAAACCAATAAATTCATTAAAAAATAAAAAAAATTTTTAAGTTTTGGAAAAAAAGTGAAACACGGTTTTTAATTGGGATGATTACTGAAGCTGAAAATTCAAAGTAAAATCAATAAAAAGAAGAAACCAATTAACTTTTAACTTTAATCCATTATCTTTAATTCAATCAAACCAACAAATACCATTGAAATCTACTTTCATATCAAAATTGTTGGTGTGGTTTTGGAGATCTCAAAAATAGTCAATTTTTTGAACAAATTTTTAATAATTGATAAATCAAAGAAAAATCCAGACCAAAAGATAGTATTAAAAAAACTGTTATAGTGATGAATACTTCATTTTCTCTTTATTTATTTATTTATTCTGTTTTTAATTGATCTTACTTTGAATTTTCAGTTAAGGTTCCCAATTAAAAACTGTGTTTCACTTTTTTTCCTCAATAGTTTTTTCAATTTCTATTATTTAATCTCAGAACCCCTTCTTTTAAAATAATTCTTAAAATGGTTTTTTTGAAGGCTAAGTCTTATACAAAGTTACTTAAAATTTAAAAATAAAAAAATCTTGATTTAAAGGCAATGGTTAAAAAATTTGAAAAACTGGAAAATGAATAAAAAATTTTTAAATAATTATTTGAATATATGAAATTAAAATTAAATCATATTATTATTTACCAAAATTATTCAATAGAAAAACAATCTTTTGTATGTTAAAATTAAATAAAGAAAGGGATTTCCGATAATCCATTCTTTCTAGGCTGATGACAAACAAGTAGATTTTTACATTATTGAAATATCATTTTTTCCTTTTTCACTTCTTTTAAATGGAAAATCCACATTTAAAAACACAAGGGCAAATATTAAACAAATTGGGAGTGCCGTTTCCACAGGGCCTTTCAAAAAAGCAAGTCTTTAATCAACAATTCAAGTTAATTGATCAAATTATCAAAAAAGAAAAACCTACCTTATTTCCTATTGTAAGTTTCCAAAACAAACAAAAAAAAAACAAAGTGATGTTTTTATAATTTTTTTTTTAATTGAAAAATCTTTTTTTTAACATTTAATAATATAGGTTAAGAAACGTATTTTATGTTTTTATCATATTTTATCTTATATTTTGTCTTTGACAACTTTATTTTTGGGAGTGGTTTCATCTTCTCCTGAATTATTTTTTGAAGGACTGACACTTCTTGCATTTTCAAGTAAAAATTTTCTTTATTTATTTTTCTCTTTTTATTTTTCTCTTTTTTTCTTTTTCTATTTAACCATTCAAGAGACAACATTCAAAAAATTCCAAATTTTGCTTTCTTGGATTTGTATTTTTTTTTTATCAATTCGATCCTTTTTTCATGTTTTCTCTCAAAAAAACAAAAAAAAAAAAAAAAAAAAAAAATTCTAAACATAAAATCTAATCCCTTTTTTGAATTCCAACATTAACCAAATAGTTTCTAATCCAATTTTAGAGTCGTTTGAAGTCCTAAATTGCAAAAAGATTGGATACCAATATCGAAAATTATCTATTGAAACTGCGTTAGTCAATCGAAATGGGAGTACGTTCAATGTCCAATCGCATAAATTGGTACCTGGTGATATTGTACATTTGTACCCAGGCAAAAAAGTTGTTGCCGATATCCGGTTATTAAGATTAAAAACACAATATATTGAAGTTGACGAGACGGAGCTATATGGCATTAAAACCATTTCTAAAAAGCAAAACAAAGAACTAATAGGTGAAAAGGAGCCTGAACGAATTATTGAAGCAGAAAATATGGTTTTCAGTGGATCATTCATTGTCGAAGGCAGTGCAATTGGTGTAGTTGTCAATATTGGGCAAAATTGCGAGATTTATAAGATCAAAAAAGAACGAAAGCAATTTAAAAAAAAAGGGATTGCAAATTATCCATTAGGAAAGGAATTATTGAAATTAATTACATTCTTAAAAGCTGTTATTATTATATCGGTTCTGATCGTTTTCGGATCCGAAATATATAATTATTTCTTGAAGAATAATAATACAATTACAAATGTAAAATTTTTTTATTGGTTTACACCAATTTGGAAATATTTTTTAATAATCTTGTCAATTTTGTCCCCATCAAAATTAGTTTATAATTTAAAATTAAATTTAAAATTGGCAAAAGGATATCTTTCACAATCTTTTGGGATCGTGCTAACGAAAAGAAATTTATTTGAAAAAATAAAAACAATTCCACAAATATTGGTTTCGGATTTTGAAAGAATCTGCACAAACCCTGATTTACATGTCTCAAGAATAACAATTTTGGAAAATGAAAAGCAATTTACAAATTTTGCAGTTGACAATACTGGCTATAATCCTGAGGGGAGTATTAAAATACTCAACACGGAGCAAGCAATTAAAATCCCCTGTGAAAACATTGCGTTAAAGGAAATCAGTAAAATAGGCGCCATCTGTAATAATGCAACACTGTTATATGGTAAAAATGAAAAAAGGGAATATCATGAAAAAATTGGAAGTGCAATTGACGCTGCAATTCTTGTCATGGTGGAAAAAATTAAAACACCCGATCTTGAAGAAAATAACAAAATCGAGAAACTTCAAGGAAAGGAACGTTTGTCTTGTGTGAAAAGGTATTGGAAAAAGAAGTATTTAAAAATCCGAACTAATGAATATAATAAAAATGATAAAATGTCTTCAGTTTTAATAAAAAAAATTGATCAGATCATTACTAAAAACAATTTTGCAAATATTAACGAAATTGAAAACGAACAAGAAAAAGAAAATAGTAAAAATTTTATTATTAATATCAATGATTATGACGATTTCAAAAAACCAATAATTTTTATAAAAGGTCAAGCACTTATAATTTTAGAAAAATCTACAAAATGTTTATTAAATAATGGTGACCTAGTTAATGTCACAAAGGAGTTGAGAAATAAAATTAAACGTAGAATTAAAGAATTATCACAGGTGGGGTTAAAATGTTTGGCATTTGGATATAAATATACTAATGAAAATGGGAACAAGAATAAGAATATGAATGATGGGGTTGATGAAAAGGAAAATGAAAAAGAAAATGAAAAAGAAAATGAAAATCGAAAAGGAAAAGAAAAGGGAAAAGAAATTGAAAAAGAAAATGAAAAAGAAAAAGAAAAAGAAGGGGTGAAGGGAAAAGGTGAGAGAAAGGAAAATAAAGAAAAGGATTTTGTTTTTGTTGGGATTGTTAGTCTTAAAATTGATTTAGAAGAAAAAAGATTAATAAAATCGTTAAATAATTTAAAAGTATCAAAAATACATTCTTTTTTTGTTACAACAGAAACTAGTGATACTATTAAAGGTATGTGTAAAAATATTAAAGATATCCAAAAATCTGAATTTTTCACTATTAATCAATTTAATAATTTGAAAGATGAACAAATGAACAAAATCTTAAATCAAAATGAAAACAAGGATAAGAATCAAAATAACAATAACAATAAGGATAACGATAAACATGAGAATAGGAATAAGATGAATGGAAATAATGATCAAAATAAAATTACAATAATCACCAGTGCCAATGAAAATTCAAAGAACGAAATCATATTAAAAATTAAAAACAGTAGTAATAATAAATTGAAGACTAGTGTGATTGAAACAAGTCAATCTAATTTGCAAAATTATCAAAACTCTGATTTTAAAATAACTCTTGGTAATACAGGCTCGGATTTAATGAAAAACAATTCTGATCTTTATCTTTATCAAGAAAATTTGCAGGGTATTGTCAACTTTTTCCAACAATCGAAAAAAATCATTTCAAAGATCTTTTCAAATATAATTTTCCATTCTCAATATAATTTATCAATATTATTTATTTTTTTGTTCTCCAAACTGCTTCATCTACCAAACCACTTGAATATAATGCAAATCTTATTGATGCAATTATTAATAAATGGGTTGCTTACTACGACGAGAAGTTATAACCCAATGGAGAAAATTTATGGTTTAATTTCGCGTTATACAGCAAAAAAGCAACAGAAATTATTTACTTTCAAAAATTTATTTTATATTCTGGCAATTTCCTTAACAGCATCTTTTGTTTCAATATTTGGAATAATATTCTATTATATATATTTTGAATTTGGCCCCAAAGTATCTTGGTTGCAATTAACTAATTATCAAAACTGTGAATTGGATAATACCTGCAAACATTTTGATAGTTATCTTTCTTCATCAATCCTTTTTTCAATATTCTTATTCTCACAAATCATTCTTTTGATTAGCTCAATCGATGAAAATAAATGCTTTTTTTTAAATGCTATCAAAAATCGTTGGCTATTGTCTTCTAGTCTGTTTACTTTAGTCGCTTTTTTTTTAATACAAAATATTCCCTTATTTCAAAATGTTTTCCGTCTACAAGCTCTTGATATTGTGGATTTATCTCCGATATTTTTTTATAGTCTAATACCTTTGATCATAGTTGACTACTTGCTGAAATGGATTAATGTTGGTTGGAAATTTAATACTTGAGATTTTTTTTTTTTTTTTTTTTTTTTGTAGTTCGTTAATTTGGTTTATTTCATATATTTTTAATAAAACAAATTGTTTTTTTTTTTTAGAAATCTTTTTAATTAAAAATTTTTAATCTTATCCGTATCTTTTTGGTTTTTAATTTTTTTTTTTTTTTTTTTTAATTTTAGTTAAGTAAATGAGGGAAATATGTTTAAATTTAAACTATTTTTCAAAAATGAGTTCTCGCTTTATAATTTTATCGTAAGTAGATTTTCTAGGATTTTATCCAATATTCTTTTCAAAATAAAATTTCAATTTGTAGATCTGAGCATTTTTTCTAATTTATTACATTTTGTTTATTTTTCTTTTTCTTTTTTTTTGTTTTCTTTTTGATTTTTTCAATTATTTGTTTTTTTTTTAAAAATAAGTTTTTTTTCTTGTTCTTTTGTCTTTTTCCTTTTTTTAAAAAAAGGAATAATTCGAAAAAAATATATATCTTTGAAAATCCAAATAAACTTTCAGAAAATTGAGGTAATTATAATTTCTTTTCAAATAAATATAATTATCTATTAAAAAATCTTGTTGTCAAACAATTATCAATATACAAAGAAATTTTGAATTTTTTTTCAATCGGATCATAATTTTTCTAAAATATTTATTTTTTTTAGTTAATTTTTAATTTGTTTAGAAATTTATTCTATAATTATGATGTCTAAGTTGAATATCATTATTTCTCTTATTTCTAAGAAATCTTGTATTAATTGGGAATTCTTCAAAAAAAAATAAATTTTACATTTATTAATCTTCGAATATATTTATAATGAAAATTTGGTATTTTGATTTAAATTATCAGAGAAAGGATTATAGAATGTTATATTATATATTATGAGGAATAAAAAGAGTTAGAATTCAAAATAGTAATATGATTTTTGCATATTTTTTCTCTTTGTTTTAAAAAGCAAAAAAAAAAAAACAAATTAAGCTCAACTTTGGGTGAATTTAAATTGATTATTTACTTTGGAATTAACCCAAATGTTTTTAGTGGTATCGGGGGTAATAAAATTTAAATAAATCATTACTAAATAGTATAGAAGAAATATTTAGACTAAAATTTTCTATTTATAATTTTAAATGTTTTATTACAAGTAAAATTTATAAGTTTGATCTCAAAAATAGATGAGAATATTTATTTATTTTCTTTACAGTTAAATTTTATGTCAAGTAAAGATAAAATAAAATTTAATATGGCAGTTGCCTAATATAACTCGATCTAGAGATACAATATATGAAATTACTTTTTAGTAATTAATTTAAGTTATTCAATAAGAAATTTTTATGTTATTTTTTTTGAATTCTCATTTATAATAAAGTTTAAAAAAGTTGATAATATTTGAAATGATTATTTGGATACATATATAATATAAAATATTTTAAATGAACTAAGTCCTTTATTTGATGTTGTACCCTAGGAACTATCAATATATAATTAGATATCATTGAATTCAATCAATAAAAACTTTTTCCTGACTAAATGTAGATAAAAGCTTGATATTGAAAATAATAATAAAAACTAAATTAAGTGTATCAAAATTTTGGAAATTATACATTTCCAAATTGTCTCTTAGTAAACTTTTGATGAAAAAATGTCAGCGAGAAGATTTATAAAAACTCAAAAATAAATATAAAAATGAAGAATTTTCCATTTTCATGATTGATATTAAAAAATCCATGATACAATTTGTCATTTATTAGTACACTATGATCTCAATAAATATTTGTATATGAAAAAAATAAAAATTTAGTTACAAAAATATTATAAAAAAGATAGGAATAGGAATATATCAGATAGATCCGCTTTCCATTTAATTTTTAGATTTATTATCAGTTCTTATTTAAAAAAATAAAAGAAATGGTCCATCATGTTCAAATCTTTGGAGATGATTTCATTTTAATAATCGAGGGATCTATTCCAGAAATTGATAAAAATTAATATTAATTTAGAAAATAGTTCATAAATTTGGAATTAATAAAAAGTATTGAATAAAGCTTTATAATTAAACCAAATATCCAAATTAAAATATTTAGGAATTTTTCTTGAAAAGGAGGAAAAAGTACAAAAATATTTCAAAAAGTATAAGAAAATTTTCTATAAAAATTAAAATGAGTTTAAACAAAAAAAAATACTCAATAATATAAAATCCCAAATATTAAATTAGATATGTTTTCTTTGATTATTTTATGGATTACTAATTTTCGATCCATCCCAAAAAGATTTCAACACAAAATATTTGGATAAATAAAAAAGACATAAAATTTCTATAAATAAATCCACATTTTCCTAGAATATTTTTTAAAATGAAACCAAAATAGATCAAATCAGAATTTTCGTCTATGATAGAATAAATAAACTCACAAGGAATTATAAATTTTAGGTTTATAACATTTCACAAAAATTTAAATAATTTCAGAAAAGAAAATGAAAATATTAATTGGAAATTAGAAATTTTAAAATTATGAGATAAGAATCTAAGAAATTGTTAAGAAAGGTTAATAACAAATGACGTTGGGTGGAAAGTACAAGAATTTTCGAAATTGTTATATATAATAATAATATAAACAAAAATTGGAAGTTTTTTTTTTTTTAATTTGAAAAAAAAGAAAAATACTTAGATTTTCTATTTATTTTTTTAATTAAAATAAACCAAATGGTAAAAAATAATTTTAAAATGGAAGGATTCTATTTCTATTTAAAAAATATTAAATTTTACAAATAAATCAAAAAGAGATTCTTATGTCTATGATAAGAACACAATAAAATCAAAATTATGTAATATGTATAAAAAATACCATAACTTAGACATCAATGAAGATATCCATCATTTTTTTATGGGGTTAACCATTCTATAATGAGAATCAAACAAATGAGATTAAAGAATGAATCAAAACAACAAAAAAATAAATAATAATGGATTTGATATTATTCAAATAAACAAATGAGTATTTATGGTAACATATGTGAATGGTAAAGAAAATTATAATTCTTTATTTAAAAATTCTTAAAGAAAAATTTAGAAATTAGGATGGGGTTGCCAAGTACGGTAGAACTCCAATGATGTTTATTAATTAAAATGAATTTGTTAAATTTTTTAAAATTTTCTCTTAATTTCTATAATTTAAAAAGAAATAACAGTGTTTTTCTTGGGGTTTCCTGTTTTATCTATAAATCTATTGATTTTACAAATAAACAGAAACATCAAAAAAAAATAAAAAACAAGTGACTAGGTTTTTTTTAAATTAATTTCCTCACTTCAAAATAAACCAAAAAAAAAAAAACTAGAAAATTTTTGTTTATAAAGAACTACACTTTAAAAGACAATATAAAGCCTCAATTTGAGTAATTTATTTTGATAATTTTTGAGATCAATTATTTTTTTTTGACCTCACTCAAAAAAAACAATAGAAAATAAAATAAAAACTAACTAAATTCCAAAAAAAATAAGAAAGAAAAGATATTAAAAAAAGAATTTATATAAAAAAAAAAAAAAAAAGAAAAAGAAACAAAAAAAGTATTGGAGGGATCTATTTTATTATTCAAAATAATAATTAAATATTATTATTTAATTTTATTGATTTTTTTTTTTAAAAAAGTTTAAAATTATTTTAGAATTATTTTATAAAAAATAATCTAAAAAGGTTATTTTTTCAGAATTAATAGAATTTAAAAAAAAAAACAACAAAATGACGATCTTTATGCTTAAATAACTTATAATTTATCATGATAGTGCTCTAATGGGAAAGGATCTGGTTCTAATCCCTTTCTGACTCTAGTTTCTTTCATCCATTGGTTTGCTCTGGTTCCTTCTTTTAAGGGATCTTCTTCCACTATTTCCCAATGGTCGAATACACATTGTTCAAAAGCTTTACCCTGTGTTGCGCTTCTTAAATCTGCATTGAAACCGAAAGATTCAATTATGGGCAAGTCGCTTTTAATTATAACTAAATTTGATCCTTCTTTTGGTGTTTCAGATAGAACAATTCCCCTTTTTTTGTTTAACAGATTGTAGACTTGCCCTGAGATGTATTTGGGTACGCTTATTTCACATAAAAAGATTGGTTCCATTAATCGTGGCTTTGCGGTCAGTTCTGAGGCATAAAAGCTTTTAATGGCCATGGGGATAATTTGGTTTTCACCTCTATGTATTGAGTCTGCATGCAATTTGACGTCTTTAATTTCAATTTTCACTCCTCTGACTGGCTCGCTACAAAGCACACCTACACTTGTGAAAGATTGGAAGCCAGCGGAGCAAGCAGATTTAATTTCATTTAAATATTGGATCCCCTTTGTTGTGTCTATTAATAGATTGGGTCCTGTTTGCTCTGGACCAAAGGCCCAAATTTTTTTGACAAATTTTTTGTCCCATTTATATTTTGTTGTCAAAGTGTTCAGGAAGCTATTTGTTGAAAATATTTTTTGTTCTGAATTAACTTTATCAATTGTGCTGATGAGATCTTCTTCGAGGGGGTATGCCTTAACAAATAATCTGTTGTGATTATTTGCCGATTTTGAAAGACAAACCTGGGAAGATTCTTGTGTTACAGTTTCTGAAAAGGAGACGACTGGCTCTGAACTAACTATTTCAATGCCTTTACAATAGTCTTCTTTTAAATCTTTTAAGCAAATTTCGAGATGCAATTCACCTGCACCTGCGATTATGTATTCCCCGGATTTTTCATCAATTAAACATTTCACACACGAGTCTGACTTTTCCAATTTCTGCATGCCTTCAATTAGCTTTGGCAAGTTTTGAATTTTCTTGGGCTTGATTGCAATTCTGACCACTGGTGACACTGTAAAGCTCATTTGCTTAAATGGGAACGCCTTTTCGTGGGTTGTTATAGTTCCTGTTTTGACTAAATAATCATCCACGCCAACAAGCCCGATCATGTTACCACAGCAGCACTTCGAGATCGGCTCGATTTTGTTTCCCATCATTAAAACGGTATTTTGGATCTTTGTTAAAAACCGATCCTTCTTGGGCAATTCAGGGCGATAGTTTTGCCCCAAGATCGTAACCTTTTGCCCGCTTTTGATAGTACCCGAAAAGACTCGGCCGAATGCATAGAATCTTCCCTTCTTTTTGGTTGGGATCATCTTGCTAACATACATCATCAGCGGCCCCTCTGGATCGCAATTTGCGATTGCCTGCGCACACTCGTCGTTTTGATCTCCTTCATAGAGATTTTGTACCCTGTACCTTTGTGCGACTTTTGGTGACGGTAAGTGGCAAATGATCATCTCGATCAAGGCATCAGCTGCAGGCAAGAATTTTTTCATGATCGTGATCAGCAATTCCTTTGGCTCTTCTTCCCTTTCTTCGTTCGTCAATTTAACTCCAATGCCATTGAGTAACTTATTCAGGCCCGTTTCGTTTTTTTCTTTTTGGTTGACCAATTTGAATAATTGGCAAATTGGCCCCATCACATATTTACAAAAGCCCCTTTCCAATACATTTCCTTCTTTGTCTTTTTTTGTTCTCACCCATTTCTTTCTTTTTGGATCCCAAAAGTTGTCTCCCCAAAGCCTCCTCAAGATCTTTTCCTTGGGCATGTTCCATTTCTTCGCGTACATTTCTGCAAATTGATTTAAAGTGAAAGACCAGCCCTGCTTGCCTGCTCCAAAGCCTACATTGCCTTTAATTGCGTTAATTGTGCAGTCGCCCAAATACTCGTCTTCATAGCTTGAGATGATGACGTTAATCGACTCAATGACTTTGACAAATTGCTGATAGATTTCCTCTGGTTCCAGTTGTAATTCCAAGATTGCTCGATCAACTTTATTGATCATCAGCACAGGCTTGACCCTTTCAGATAGGGCTTGGTTTAATACAGTTTCTGTCTGAACAAAGGCGCCTTTTGTGTGTTGATATTAATTTTCACCATTTTAATTGTTGTGATTGGTTTGTAATTGTGAGGTTGGGATCATTTATTTTTTTTGTAATTTGGATTAAATTTTAAAAAAGATTTAAAAAGATAGAGAGAATGTTTAAACATTTTTAGTTCAAATTTATGTTTTTGAAGAATATTTTGTTTCAAAAAACAAGAAAAATGAAGTAAAAAATGAAAATTAAAATTTTTTTTTCATTTTTTATCTCTTTGTCCAGTGACAGGAACAGTTTGAAAATGAGAGAAGACTCAACAAGGAAGAAAAGCAAAAAGGGAAAAAATATCCAAACCTGAAACACAGTCAACAACAACCAAGGCACCATCAGAAACACGAAGTGCAGCTGTAACTTCGGAAGAAAAATCAACATGGCCCGGTGAATCAATTAAATTAATTAAAAAGGAATTTCCATCACTATCTTGAGGCAACGACTGTTCATCTAATTCATAATACAATGAAATCGCAGTCGATTTGATTGTTATACATCTTAATTGTTCATCGATCCTTGTGTCCATAACTCTTTTTTCACCAGCCAATTTTGAGGAAATGATCCCTGCTTTTGAGACCAATGAATCTGTAAGTGTTGTTTTCCCATGGTCAACGTGTGCAATAACAGAAATGTTTCTGATGTTAGAAGTGTGGTTCATCAGTTCTAAGATTCTTTCAAGACTATATTTGCTCATCGATTATTTTTTATGAAAATATTTTTGATATAAATTGATTTTTTTATCAAATACAAAAATGAATATGTTTATTAAAGAAATTGGTTTTTTTTTAATTTGTTGGAAATTAAAAAGAAAGAGATTAAAATAAAAATGATTTTCTTTTTGGTTTTTTTTCTTTTTGAATTGAAAATTAAAAATAATTTTGATTTTTTTTTTTCAAACGTGTTAAAATAAAAAAAATTTTTTTTTTTATCACGTAGGAAAAGTTTAAATTCAAAAATTCGTCCTTGGTAATTAAATTAGTTCTTTTGTTGGTCTTGGCCTAGTGATAATTTGGTAAATAAATAACAAGATCTACTTGGATTTTAAGTTGAATTAGATTTTTTTTAGACAAAGGACACTTGCTATTATGATACCTAAAGTTGGTAGGAATTTAGGATTTATTATCAACTTAGGACTCTGAGTTAGGTTTTTGGATTGTTATTTCATTGAGCTAGAGACAATAATTAGAATTTTCAAATTCACTCACTTAGACAAGTTTAAAACAACATGACTTTATTATTTAAGTGTTTTTTGAGAAAATTTATGATTTTTTAATGAATTGGGATATAACCAGTAACTAAAAAGATAGAGGAAATTTTTCAACATTGAATTTTTTTAATAACATTCTATTATTTGTTACCAAATAAATGGTATGGTATTTTCTTTCACATTTCAAAAAGGGGTTTTAGAAGATCAAGTATAATTTCAAAAATGTTCATTCTATAACCTAGGATAAATTATTAATTTCCCTTTTGATGATTGTGGACTTTGATGATTTCTTTTAATTTTGAGTTAGATCCTTCTGTAAAAACAAAGAAAATTTTTTAGAACTTCAGTAATTATAATCCTGAAGATGATCCAGAGGATTTGCTTAAAAAGTGTAATTGTTTGTTAAAATACCATACTTGAAAATCTCAAATGTATATTTTAAGTAAAAGGCTACTCTCAAAATCATCTGATTTACCCCGAGTTGTTGATATTTCTATTTTTAACTGGGCTAATTTATATTATTGAAAGAATAAATTTATTAATTATTTTTTTCTTGTTAATTGAACTAGAAAGGATAAAAATAGATTTTTAAAAATCAAAGTATTTCAAAATAATTGTTGATTTTAATTAGCTGAAAAAAAAGTTTATAATCTGAATAAAAATTATTTTCTTTTTGATACTTGTTTTTTTGAATTTTTTTTAAATATGAAATTTTATTATTATTCTAGTTATCTAAAACACAACATAATCACTTTTTAATAATAACTATTAAATAAGATTGATAATTTTAAGATTAATAAAATAAATGGAAAAAGACAATGCTGAGAAAATTTCTTATTTATTATAGACAAAATTTTAAGAAATTTTAAGGACTATCTGAATTTTATGCTCTTTGGGCATTGAAATACAATACAGTAAATAGATTAAGACCTTTAAAATACAAGGAATTGAGGGAAAGTCAAAATATTGCCAATTTTTAACAATTTAAGATTTTGACTAAAATCATTTATTGATCCAAAAACTTTTCGAAAAATTCCAACAAAGCAAGGCAAAAATAAAAAGCTATTTTTTTTGATATTAGGAAAACGTCACTCTACTTTCTTTTCAAATAGGTGGCTACACTCACCACAATCTCTAACATAAGTCAATATAAAGTGGAGTGACATTTTCCCAATATCATTTTGGAAGTCGAAAATTTTGAGAGAAAATTTTTGGATTTGACCAAGGGAATTTTTTTTTCAATTTCGTGAAGGATCTGAAATTTTGGTATTGCTATTTTGAAGTCTTGAATTGGTTTTGTGCTTTAAATAATTTACAAAAGAGTTTTTTTTTGTTTATTTTTGTTCTAACTTTTAAATTTTTTTTTAATTTGGAAAAACACAAAACATTTTTTAAAAGGAAGACAAAACTATCAATTGGGATTTTATATTTTGGGTTTGTTGTGCAGAAAGGATATAGAAACAACAATTAAAATCCCATTTCCCAACACAAAAAGATCGAAGCAATTACAGTCAGTTTCACTTTTAAGGCACAAACTTTCAACGGAATTTAAGGAACAAAAAAATCTCAAATTAAAGCACAAAATTTGGAATATTTTTTTTTACAATTTATTTTTACTAGAATTTGAATTTTGTGCTTTAATTTGATATTTTTTTGTGCCTTAAATTTCGTTGAAAGTTTGTGTCTTAAAAGTGAAACTGACTGTAATGAAAATTTATATATTCTAAAAAATCGCGATAATTATTAAAAAATCGTGATAAATGCCAAAATATTGAGAAAAAAAATAATCGTGATACAATAGATGAGTTTTTGTGCTAATCAAGCAATATTTTTACAGAGACAATTTTTTTGATCAAAAAACCGACCAAGTAAAAAAAATAGGTATACTTTTAAAAAATGACAAAAGAGATACTTGATTCAATCAAGGATCAGATCAAAGAGTTTTACTGTATATTCTTTTTATTTGGTTGACAAACATTTCAACCCTTTTTAGGTCAAAAAAAAAAAGAATAACTCAGATAAATAAATACTTTCTCTGTCAATCGTATGTTGTAGTCAAATTGGGTAGAATAAAAGAACTTCTAAAATAATCAACCCTTTACCCCTTCTTTCAAGAATTTGTTCTTGGGTTAAAATATTTTCTTTTTTTCAAGGGGGGCTGAAAGAGTTTGGATAACTTTTCAAAAGCTTTCACAACAACTAAGCAACATTATCACTAACTATTAAGATTTTTTGTGCAATTTTTGTTTTCTTCTTATTCTTTTTATTCTTCTTCGCATATCTTGGTATTGTGCATAAAAGTCAACTAAAGATTTGAGGCATTTGCTTGATCAATTACCAATTAGAATGAAATTTATTCTTTCTTCATTATGATTATTTGAATTGTGAAGGTAATAACTCCATTCCGAAAAAAAAACGTTCTATTTTATATTCAATTATATTTTTGAAATGGGTAATCATTAGTTTGATCATAAAATTCCTTTGAGATTTTATATTTATTTAAAAAAAAATGAAAAGAATCTAGTTAAATTTTTGATCCACATCAAACGAAGTTCATTCTGTTTCATGAAAGTTTTCAGTCTTTTAAAACTGTCAAAAACTTGTAGAAAATCACAGCCCTAATCAAACACTTTCTAACATTTCTAAAGTAGAAAAGTATGTGAAAGTCTCGAGACTTTGTAAAAGACAAGGGATTTTTTTTAAGGTGATTTCAGAAAAATAATTTTCAATTTTTGCGATATACATTTTTTTGTGATACGTAATATCGCGATTTTTTGATTTTTGGTGATCAAGTAGGAGTAATCACGATTTTTTTAATATTATCTCAAATTAATTGTTAATATTGTGATAAAAGTTATTTACATCACAACATCTAAATAAAAGATATGTTGACATCCAAGAGAAATTTTCTTTTATCTCGAGATTAGCATTCAATATCAATATATCTATTAATAATATATATTTTTAATTCGAAATAATTATTAAAAAAATAATTATAAATTAAATTTAAAAAAATAATATTTTTTTTAAAGTAAAATTTTACAGGTTAATAAACCAGAAAATTTTTCAAATTAAAATTATTTGACCAACACATTGAGTCAAATTAATATAAGATTATTTTTTATAATTTTTTAATTAAATTCATTTTTTGACTTTTAAAATCTAGATATAAAATAAACCATAATATTGAATAAGAGATCAAATACCAAAAATTATTTTAAAATATACTGGATTAATTTATATTAATAAATTCCATTTTCACAAGGACTTCATTTTAGTTTTTAATGGGAATAAAATTCAATAAAATAAAATAAAAATAAAAATTCTTGGTTGAGAAGATTATTTTTTTTATCTTTGAATAATAAATAAAGGGCAGTTTATCTTTTTTTTTTAATTTTAGATTTAATATTATTTTAAATAAAGAAGTTTTTGTTAATTTATTCAAATCTATTAAATGAAATTATTTACAATTAATTTTTTTTATTTTTTTTTCATTAATCTTCTATTGCATAAATAAAAATTTTAGAACAGTACTCATATTAAATTTTTAATTCTGGTCTTATAAAATGAATTTAATTTTTCTATCCAATTGGATATTTATTAAAATTTTATCAATAATAAAAAAAAATTTCCAATGTATTGTCTTTTTTCATTTATTATATTTATCCTAAAATTAACAACTTTGTTTAATATTTATTAATTATAAAATGATACATTGAGTCTTAAATTACTTGTATAAAAATAAAAGGTCTCATTAAAAAAATATAAAAAAAACTCTTTAAATCTTTCTGCAAAAAATGAATAATTATTTTGTTTTTTCCGATATCAAAAAACAAATATAATAACATAAAAGAACTTTATCTTTGAACTATTGTGACTTTTTATTATAATTCAAATCTGGATTATAAGACAAATAGCAAAATAAATACAGTCAGTTCCACTTTTAAGGCACAAACTTTCAACTAAATTTAAGGCACAAAAAAATTCTCAAATTAAGGCACAAAATTCAAATTCTAGTAAAATAAATTGTAAAATATAAAATTACAAATTTTGTGCCTTAATTTGAGATTTTCATTGTGCCTTAAATTTCGTTGAAAGTTTGTGCCTTAAAAGTGAAACTGACTGTATATTAGTACATCAATATCATTTAAAATCTGTTTTTTTCAACTTGATGAAATTTAGGTCAATCCTGGAGGTGCTAAGTGATATATATAATTAAAGGTTTTAAATATGATGAATACTAAATAAACACCATTTCAAAACCATTAGCCCATTAAAAATCAAATTTTGAAAATAAATATTTTTTATAGATTAAAGTTATCTATTATAATAAAAAAATTACAATTTTAATATTCTGTTCTATACACTAAATATATTTGTTTTTCATCCAAAATAAAATAAAAAAAAGTCAAAATAAAAATAAAAAAAAATTGGGCCATTTATTATGAAATTTAGTTTATATTATGAATTACTAATTGCACAGATTAGGAAAAATTAGATAAAGTCTTCTTCATTTTTATCACAACAAACATATTGTATGGTATTCCAAAAAAAATAAAATTTTTTTCAAGAATTATTTCAGAGTCATATACTTACAGATTTTTAATAGATCAGACAAAACTTCTTGTGTGACTTGTTTCCGTTTTTCCCAATTTTTTTCTTGTTTTTATTCTTCTTCTTTGTTTATTTTCATTTGTTTGTTTGTTTGGATGTCTTTTAATTCTATTCGTAATTCATTTGATTCACGTTTGAGGTAATTAAATTCCTTTAACATCACTTGCTGTAATTCTTTTTTTCCTCTCCAAATTCTGATTATAATTTCTTTTCTTTTCCTCTAAAAGCCGTTTTTCTTAGTCTTCTTTTTCTTCTTCGTAGTCTTTTTTTTTCAATTTCTTCTTTCTTCTTCTTCTTCCTTTTTATCTTTCCTTTTGCTTCTTCTTCTTTTTCTTCTTCTTTTTCTTCTTCATAGTTCTTTTGATGTTTATAAATATTCTTTTCTTTTTCTGTAATAGAATTGTTATTTGGTGATGTTGTACAAGTGGTTAATAATTTAGCTCTTGTTTTTCTAAAACCTCCTTGCTCGGTTCGTTTGTTGAACCTGTGTAATTGAGACAACAAATAGAAATCGTTGTATTGATTTTAATTTTGTTTTCAAATTGTGTGTCGAAAGTTTACTTGTGGCTATTAAGGCAAAAAGAGCATTGTTTATTTCTTTGTCAAAATGTTTTGAAAATCATGAGTGAAGATCGAACAGCGAAAAAGGTTGTTTATTTGTTTCGAAATGGTTCAAAATTGCGAACAATATCGTGTATGTGGAAAAAAAATAGTTGTAGAAAGGAAAAAAAGGAAAAAATGAAAAAGTAAGAGTAATCTTTGATCTTATTCAGTTTTTCTATTATTAAATATTTCTGTTTTGTTTAAGGTTGAAAACCTTAGATTTGTTTGAAAAAAGTAGCAAAAATGTTTATTTTAAAAAAGATTATAGTTTAATAAAAGCATTCTTTTTAATGACCCAATACTTTTGTTTTAGATTATTGTTCAAAGAATTTAGATGTAGTTTGGGAAAGTTTGTGAAAATAATTGTTGTTTTTTGGATTGTAACTTAGGTTGTGTTTGAAATCATTTTTTCTTTCTTGTTAAAGACAATTACTCTTTTTCTAGTTTCTTTAAACATCTTATTTCTTATCTAAGTGTAATTTTTTCCTGTTAATTGTCAAAGTCAATTTGAAAAGAAACTTCTACAACCCAAAAAGAAAAAACGAAAAGTTGTTTTAAAAAAATTTGATAAAAAAAGCTATCAGAAAGAAACAGAAACTACTATTTGTTGCAAAATAAATTGAACAAAATTTTCATTCAGCTTTCCAAAAACTGATTTTTATCATTGGTGTAACATTTCTTAATTTTTAATTCCTAAACCAGTTTATTATTCATTTCCCTTTTAGAGAATTCAAGAACTTTGATGATATCTTTTGATTCTTGAGATGTGATTTTTTGGAAAGTTGGATGATAATTTTGTACAATTTATTTTACAATTAACAGTGTTCGCAATGATGGTTTAATTGTTCTGAAAGTATTGTTGAAAACTTTTTTCAACCACTTTTTTGAAGGCCTTTTATCAAGAGATTTAAAATTGGATTTGAAAAGGTGAATTTGATTTCCACACCATAATCTGAATTATTTCCAAAATACGTTAAACAATTAAAAGACAGATCTGAAAAACACATTTTTTGATATTACTCATATTAATTGAAGATAGTCAATTCATCAAAATTACCTCCTGTTTACCCTTAGTTTTTCTTTTAGAAATAGAACATAAATTTAATTCATTTTCGGTTTATTTCTAAAATCAAAAAAAACTATGCACTCAAAGACACTTGATGGCACATTCTCTAATATTGAATTTATTACAATTATTTTATTCCAACAGTAATTTAACCAGAACTCATATGATGGTTTTTCTTTACAAAATTAAAGATTAATATTTTAAAGTTGAAAACAAAATTCTTTTGAACCATTTTTATTCATCAAAAACCATTGATTAAAAGGGAAAATATTTTGAATTTTAAATACTTGTAATGGATATTTTTCGTTTTTTTAATGCAATTAAATACATTTTTGAATTTTCTTAGTTCCAAACACTCCCACAACCGGAAAAAATAAAAAAAAGAAGGAATTTAACAAAAAAAATAAATTTAAAGTTGAGAAAGATTTTGTTCAATATATTATTGAGAAAACAATTTTATAGATCCTAAATTGTTCTTTTCAAGGAAAAATTCATTTTTTCACAAAATTTATTTTTCAATTTCAATCACTAAATTAGCAAGATTAAAACAAAAAGAAAGAAAAAAAAGAAAAAATGAGTTTAAGTGAAGACTACGAAAGTGAAAAAGAATTCGAAGAATCTGAATCTGTTGGATCAGACAATTATGAACAAGAACAAGAAATTTCTTCGAACGAATCTGAAAGTGTATCAGAACTTTCTGAGAAAGAGTTGTCAAGTGAACTCAATTCGTCGAGCAACAGCGAGAACAAAAAAGAGTACAATCCCAATTCCTTGAGTGGATCAGATTCGACTGACGAGATTAAAGAAGAAGAGCTTACATATTCGTCATCTGATTTAGAAAATAAACCAAACAAAACCGAAGAAAACAAAATGTTAATCTCCGATGAAAGAGATGAAGAAAAAGATGAAAACGAGGACGACGGAGACAACGATAGTGACGAAGCAGAAATTGAGGAATATGGAATTTCCACAAGTTCTGATGATTTTGAAAAAGAAAAAGAGAAAACAAATAAAGAAGATAAATATAAAACAGGATCAATAAGTTCTGAAAGTGAAGAAAAGGAAATAGAAGAATATGGAATTTCAACAAGCTCCGATGATTCTGAAAAAGAAAAAGAAATAAAAGAAAAGGAAAATGAGAATGAGAATGAGAATGAAAAAGAAAAATCAACATCTAAAGAAAGTGGAAAAGAATCAACAAGTACCGAATCTGAAGAAATAGAAGAATATGAACTTTCTCCAAGTTCTGTCGATTCTGAGAAAGAAGAAAAAGAAAAAGAAACTAAAGAAAAAGAAATTGAAGAAGAAGTAACGAGTTCTGAATCTGAAGAAATCGAAGAAAAAGAACTTTCTACATCTTCTGATAATGAAAAACAAAAACAAGAACAAGAACACGAACAAGTGATTGTAAAAAAAGAAAAAGAAACAAAAGAAAAAGAAACCAAAGAAAAAGAAAAAGAAACTAAAGTAAAAGAAGAAGAAGAAAAAACAATAAAAACTGAAAATGAAGAAGAAATTGAACAACAAGAACATTCTACATCAAGCGATAATGAAAAACAAGAACAAGAACACGAACAAGAGATAGTAAAAAAAGAAAAAGAAACAACAAATTCTGAAATTGAAGATAAAGAAGAAAAAGAAAAAGAAAAAGATAAAGATAAAGAAACAGATAAAGTAAAAAAAGAAACTAAAGAAAAAGAAATTGAAGAAGAAATAACGAGTTCTGAATCTGAAGAAATCGAAGAAAAAGAACTTTCTACATCTTCTGATAATGAAAAACAAAAACAAGAACAAAAACAAGAACAAGAACACGAACAAGCGATTGTAAAAAAAGAAAAAGAAATAAAAGAAGAAACAAACAAAACAAAAAAAATCCAAAAAGAAATACCCAAAAATGAAACAAAAACACAAGAAGAAAAATCTAATAAAGATATTAATAACAAACAACAAAAAAATACCCCAAGAAAAACAAAGCACACACCACAACCCGATCAAAAACACCAAGAAGAGTTAAATAAATATAAAGTCATGATTAAAAAAATGGTAAATATTAAAATTCCAAATCTTTTTTAATTTGTATTTTTACACAAAAAAAAACAGTCAAAATTCAAATTTTTTGATTCAGCACTAAATTTCAACTCTAGTTAAATGACAAAGTGGCGATAAAGGAAAAAATTAACACCTTTTTTCCAAACTTTACAATAGATCTCAAAACCTAATACTTTTATTTCATATTTTTTCTTTGTTTTTGATTACAATTAGACCATTCTAAAAAAATTTTGAAGTGATAACTTTTTTATATATACACTTATAATTAACATTGGTTTGTTATTAGATAATACAAGATCAGTGTTCAATAATTGGGTTTAAAGAAATTATAGAATTGTTTTCAACACAATCAGGCTTATTGGGTCTCTTAAAGCTTCCACCAAGGCATCGTTTGGATTTTTTTCAAATTTATCAGTAATAATTTTCAAAAAAAATTTCTTTGTTTGAATGTACTTTTTATTACTGTTAACGAAGTAGGTACTTTTTACCCTTTTGAAAAATTTTAATTGTGGCAAAATTACTGAAAAAAAGATTTTTTGAGTGACATGAATTATTGAAACTTTGAAAACCAAAATAACCCTTTGCTGCTTTATTTGTGAAAAGAAAAAGACACAAAGTAAATCCAGAGTTAACTCTTTGATTTTTTGAATTTTTTGAACATTTTTTTTCATTAAATTTTTGAGTTTTATTAACTTTATGTTTTGGATCTAGAAATTGTGTTCAAATGAATCGTTGAAATTAATCCTAAAATAAATCAAAAAAATAGACCTGAGAAGGTGTGTCTTTTACACAAATATTTTCCTTTTAGAAAACCAAACAAGAAAGATCACCTTAACAAGATAAACTTGACCAAATCAAGAATAAAAAAAAAAAATTCATTCAAAGTATAATTTTCAAAGATTTGTGTTTTCTTTGTCTTCTTAATTTGAAAAGATCCAAAAACAATTTAAAACCTTGGATTTCTCGCCCCATTACTATTTATTATTATTTTACAAAAACATTTTTTTACAAATTTGCTTTCAAAATTCTAATTTCAATTATTTTTATCAAACCAAGCCAAAATAAAGAATACTTTTTTAAATATTAAAATAAAGGAGCTGGATTCTCGAAACAAAAAAACAGTTGCAAAAGATTCAACCAAAAAAAAAAGAAAAAATGAGAAAAAATTTCAATCAGATTCAGAATCATTTTTAGTTCTCAATTTTAATCCAAAAAAATAATTATCAAATCAAACGAATTTGTCTAATAAATTTTTATTTCTGAATAGGGGTTGAATAAATATCCTATTTTCTGAACCCAATCAAGAATTAAATGAAAATAAGATTTTTAAATTCATTTTGGGGAATTCTTTAGAAATAAAAAGTAATTTATCTCTCAAAAATTTAACAAACAAAAGTATTTCCTTCAAAAATAAAAAATAAAACCGAGTAAAGAATAAATAATTGTGTAAAATTTTACAGATAACAAGATCAGAAATAAATGATTTTTTTTTTTTTTCTTTATCAATTTTTTAATTTTTTTTGATTTCCACTTTTTCACCAGATATGAAAAAATATTTCATCCTAGTTTACATCCAACCATCATATTTATTAAAATATTAATATATTTGGTTAAAGATTTGATTTGAATAATTCAGTTTCGTATAAACTGCGGTACTCAATTTTTTGTAAAATTTACTAACACCCTTAAATAAAAAAATAAATCAGCTCAAAATTTCAGTTCTTTAAAAAAAAAAAAAAAAAAAATATACTTGATACAGAATTTTTGTTTGACGAACAAAAAGACAAAAATCAAAACAACAACTTTCTAATTTCAACATGAGATTGTCATCCAAAAAATGTATTTCCAAAAAAGTGTAACATTTTTTTTACATTTCGTAGAAATATTCTCTGTGTTATCGGTTCTATTCGTTAATTGACAACATCATATTAAGTGAAATATTACACTAATTGGATCAACAACTATAGCATGTATTTCAAAAGATTTTCATTGAAATATTTCTTAAAAAATGGAAAAAAAAACAAACATTTTTTTTTTTTTGTAGAAAACAATCAATTACCATTTTGAATATAAAACGGGACTTATGACAAGTACACAAACTGTTTTTTCAAACAATAAAATACAGCGAAAAATTTTTATATTCTATTTACGAATTTTATCAAGATTAAACCTCTTAGGAAAAAAATTCCAAGATCGAAAAGAAAAAAATTAACATCAATTTTTACACTTGACAAATGCCATATAAAATTGGGATAAAAATTTTCCATAATTTTTATTGAAAGTAATGTATTATAAATAAACAAATTGGATTTTTCTCAAAAAACCAATAAATGATGAACATCAATTTTCTATATATATATATATTATTTTAGAAATCAAGTTTAATAAAGATATTTTAAAATAAATTTGATACACTTTTTTGTAAATAACTTATTCCCCAATCAATTTACTTTTTGTAATATTGAATGGAATTTTTGTCTAATTTATTGTTTATTTAATACTATATTTAAGAAATAAACCCATTTCCAATAATCATAATTTATTGAACAATTAAAAAACACAATATTTTTTTATAAAATAAAATATTTCTTTCATAATGTTTTTAAAACAAGAAATGATTGTATCTTGAATAAAGTTATCTTTTTTTTATACTATAGTAATTTATTTTATATTTTTTTAAAAAAATTAAATCAAAAAATTAAAATCTAAAAAAAGGATTGAAAAATTTGGAATAACATTTCTCCAATTATTAATAGGAAATAATTCCTATAAAAAAAACTCTATTTTAAAAATAAATAATGTTTTATCAAATTTAGAATCAATTCCTTTGGGTTATAAAATAACACTTATTGGAATATTTTGAAAAAACTGATTTTTTTTTTTTTTTTTTTATTTCCCATTAGGTTTTTGTTTTTTTAAACATTTTTCTCAAATCAAAAGAAAACCACACCACCAATTATAAATTTTATAAAAAGATTTTGTTAAAAATAATTTTTAGTATTTTAAAAATTAAAAAATCAATTTTTTGAAAAGATCGAAAGGATTTTTTTTCACTTTTTCAATAATAAAAATAAAAAAAAAATTGATTTTTTTTAAGATTATTCTATTTACTTTCCTTTTTTAATTTGAAAACAATTGGATAGTTACATGAAATATAACAGCATTGTACTTGGTATTTAACTTCATAAACGTTGAATAGAGTTTAATTCAAAGCCATTGTAAAAAAGAAAATATTTGAAAAATTGAGTTATTTTTGTTTTTCTACCACTAGTATTATTTTAAAAATTATCAACTAACTGCTGAGAGAAAAATGTTGGACAGAGAAAAATATTTGGACAGCAATTTTAATTGGGAACATTACTGAAAATGATTTTTAATTTCAATCATTTGTGAAATAACTAAAGAAAATAACAATAATCTACTTATTAGAATAAAGATTAATTTCATTCTACTTTTTCAAAACCTTATCTCTTATAATCTAAAGCAAGTTTTAAAATTACCATTTCCAGAATTAATAGTAAACTTTACTAAAACTTGGATTTTTGTTAAAATAGCATGATCTACTTTAGTTATAAACCATTCAAATGAGTATTCTACACACCACATATTAATGAACTTGTAACACATTTAAACCTGGATTTATATAAAAGTCACCTAGTTATCAATAGGATTTGATTTTCAATTTTACTAATGTTCCCAATTAAAAATGGTGTCCAACCATTTTTATGTTTCAAACATTTTTCTCTCAACAGTAAGATGATTTAATTTGAAATTATTTAAAAATAAAATTAATTGATATTTTTTACAAATCAAAGTAAATTGAGAAAATGAATTAATTCACAATATAAATATGAATTTATAATTAATTATTTTAAAGAATAAATATTGCTTCATATTTTTTTTTTTTAATTCTTCAATACAAGATTCTAATCACACAAACCAAAACAAAAGGGCAACACTGGAGTTATATATTATGAATTCATTAGGTGTACCCAACCTTAAAACATGGAAAAAAATTACAAAATTTAAAGATTCAAATATTAAATACCATATAAAGAATGAACCGAACTTCATATATTATGCTATAATTTTGTCCATTAATCTTTTAAAAATTTTTTTAAAATCATTATAAATTAATTTCTAATTTGATTTATCATTCATAAATAATAAACTAAACTTTCAAACAAACAAACAAACAAATTAATTAATTAATTAATAAATAAATAAACAAAACAAAACAAAACAAAAAAAAACCAAATAATAGGAACAAATTTGCACATCAAAGCCAAGTGTGAAAAGCTATCAATTATTAAATGAATTATATAAAAAATATAATTTAACACTTGAAAAGGAATTAAAAAATAAAAAACAACAATTATCACAACAAAACAACCCAAATGAAACAGCTACAAAAACTTCAAATGATCAAGACTTAGAAATTATTCGAATGAAAAAAGTCAATAGACAATTAATTGAGAAACTTCAAAAACAACATGATGATTATAAAAAAAATATACAGAAACAAGAAGATACTGGAAAAGAAAATTTAATTTTGTTAAATAAAAATAATGAATTGAATAATAAAAACAAAATTTTAGATAATGTAAATAAAGAATTAAATGGGGATAACGAACAGTTAAAGCAAACAAATAATGAATTAAAAAAAACAAACAACAAATTGAATAATACAAACAGAATTTTAGATAAAGTAAATAAAGAATATAATGAAGAAAAGGAAAATTTAAACAAAAGAAATAAAGAATTACAAAAAATCAATAAAGAATTACATTTGAGTAAAGAAGAAAAAATTAATATTATCCAAAAAATAAAAAAAGAAAAAGAAGATCAAGAGAATGAAAATAAAGAATTACAAGAACAAAACCAACATTTAATTAATGAAAATCAAAAAAAAGAAAAAGAAAAAATAAAATTTAAAAAAACGACCCAACACTTAATGGAAGAAAAAAAGGAAATGATTAAAAAATTAAATGAATTACAGGAAAGTCAAAATAAAACTAATAAAACCATTTCTTCAAAAGAAAATGAAAAATTAAAAGAAACAGTCCAACATTTAACGAAAGAAAATGAGGATATTATAAAAAAATTAAACAAATTACAAGAAAATGAAATCAACAATAATCCAAAAAAAAACCAAAACAATGAAAGTCTTGAAGAAATCAAGGAACAATTAGTCAATTTGAAAAACGAAAATGAAAAATTGGAGAATAACAAACAAAAGCTTATAAGTGATAAAAAAATGATCAAAAAAGAAAATGAACAATTAAAAAACTCCGAAATTAAAAATAGAGACGAAATATTACATCTCCAAACACAACTTGAATCAGAAAAACAAAGCAGTATTGAGATCAAAAAGGAAAATAAAGAATTGAATGAGAAAATTGACAAATATTTAAAATCAACAGTTGAATTAAAAAAAAAATTCGAAGAATTACTAAACAAATATCAAACTGAGAAAAGCAACAATAAAAAGCTTGTTGAATTAAATAAAAAACTTAAAAGTGATATTTCCAAAATTGATAATGGATCGCATATTGAAAAATCTGAAAAAATGGGTATTGCTATTAAGAAATTAAGAAAGGAAATTGAAAAACAAAATGACCAAATTACTGAATTAAAAACAGAAAACAAAAACACCATTGAACAATTACAAGAGAAAGAAGATCAAAACAATGAATATGAAGAAAAAATTGAAAGACTTGAATTTGAAATGATTGAATATCAACAAAAAACAGAAAATAATGCAAATGTGATGAATAACAATGATGGTTTAATAAAAGAAAATGAGAAATTAAAATTGGAACAAATAGAAAAAAACAAAGAAATTAATCATTTAAAAAAAGACATTGCAAATAAAGAAAATATATTTAAAGAGAAAGAAAAACACTACAAAGAATCAACAGAGCAAATAACACAGGAAAATATAAAATTAACAAAAACACTGACTAACAAAGATAATCAAATTATCAAATTTACAAATTTGATTGACAAACTTATTAAAAAACAACAAGCACAAGAAATATCAGATAATGAACTCAAAAAAGCAAACGAGCAACTTAAAAAAAAAAATCAAAATATAAACGAAGATTATAATAAAGAAAAAAAGGAAAAATTAATTTTAACAGAAAATATTGAAAAAATGGAATTACAATTAAAAAATTCTAAAAATGATAAAAATGATTTAAAATCACAAGTGAATAAATTAATTATATTGAAAAAGGAAAAAGACAATTTAACAATAAAAAATAAGAAAATTGAAGATGATAAAGAAAAATCAATTAAAAAATTAGAAAAAATCAATAATGAACTTTTAGATTTGAAAGAAAAAAATGATGAAATTGAAAAAAAAATTCAAACATTTTCTCAAAATAATAAAAATTTGAAAATTCAAAATCAAAAATTAATTAAAGAAAAAGAAGAAATAAAAAAAGAAAATAATTTGTTAAATGAAAAAATCATAAATTTTAATAATGAAAAAAATAATTTAATGAAAAAAAATAAAAAAATTGAAAACGAGAAAGAAAAAGTCATTAAGGGTTTAACAAAAAAAACCAGCGAGATGAATAATATTAAAAAACTAAAAGCTGAAATTGAAAAAAATCATCAAATACTTATCAAGAATAATAATATTATTAAAGAAAAAAATCAAAACCTAATAAAAGAAAATGAAAAAAATAAAAAGAAAATCAAAGAAAATGAAATAGAAACAAAAAAATTGAAAAATACAAAAATTGAAAATGAAATAAAAATCAATCAATTAAATAATAATAAAGGAAAATTGGAAAAGGAAATTGTGAATAATAAAAAAACAATTTTAGAATTTACGGAAAAAAATGAACAATTAAATAAAGATAACCAAATTATCAAAAGGCGAAATGGAACTTTAACAAAGGATAATGAACAATTAACAAAAAATAATAATGAAATCAAATCAAAACAAAACAAATCAATGGAAGAAATGAGGAAAATTAAACAAGAAAATAAAACCCTAAAAGAAAATAATATTGTATTAATAAAAAACAAAGAGAATCTCAAAAATAAAAATTTGACAATAAACAAAGAAAATAATGAATTAAAAAGAAATATTGAATTAAAAAATAAAAAAATCAATGAATTGAATGGGAAATTATCAAAGAACAATAAGGAATTAGAAGAAAACAGAAAAACCATTGAATTAGATAAAAAAGAAATATCAAAATTAAAGAAATTAGATACAAGATCAAAGGAAAATATAAAAAAATTAATTGAACAAAATAAAAAAATTAAAGAAAAAAGAATCAATATTGAAAAAGAAAAGGATATTATTTTTAACAAATATCAAAGTTCATTAAAGGAAAAAGAACAATTGCTAAAAAAAAATCATGAATTAAAATTAAATGAAGAAAAATTAAAAAATAGTAATTTAGAAAATGAAAAGCAATTAGATAACAATAAAAAAACAATTTTAGAATTTACGGAAAAAAATGAAAAATTAAATAAAGATAACCAAATTATCAAAAGGCGAAATGGAACTTTAACAAAGGATAATGAACAATTAACAAAAAATAATAATGAAATCAAATCAAAACAAAAAAAAGCAATTGAAAAATTAGAAAAACATAAAAAAGAAAACAACACTTTAAAAGAAAATAAAATTGAATTAGAAAACAATAATGAAAATTTAAAAAATAAAAATCAACTAATTATTCTGAAAAATAATGAATTAAAAAGAACTGTTGAAGAAAATAATGAAAAAATTGAAAAATTAAATGAAAATAAAATAAAAACAAAAAAGAAAATAAATAATTTAATTAAAGAAAATGAAAACCTTAAAAAGAAAAATGAAAATTTCTTAACAAATAAATCAAAAATAATGAATGAACTATTAGAGCTGCAAAAAAATAACCTAAAAACTAAAGAAGAAAAAATGGAAATAAAAAAGGAAATAACAATTATGAATATTGAAAAGGATAATTTAGAAAATAAAAATAAGCAATTTGAAAAAGAAATTGATAATTTAGAAACTAATGAAAAAAAATTAAAAGAAAATATTGAAAGATTAGACAAAGATAAAAAAAAGCTTGAAGGGGAATACCGAACTGTCAAATCAAATCAAGAAAAAACAATAAGAATCTTGGAAGAAATGAAAAACAATTTGGAAAAATTAAATAAAAAAAATAATCAAATGAAAGAAAAAAATAACCAATTGATGGAATTAAATGGAAAATTAAAAATTGATAATCAGAAATTAAATAAAAAAAACGATAAGCATATTGAAAATGGGAAACAAACGATCACAATTTTAGAAACAATGAAAACAGAAATTGCAAAAAATGAAAAAACTATTGAACAATTAAATAAAGAATTAAAAAATATTAACGATGAAAAAAATAATTTGGAAAAAAATCTAAACGAATTAAATGAAGAAAACAATCAATATAAAAATGAACAAAAAAAATTATTTGAACTTTTAGAAACAATGAAAAGCGAAATTGAAAAATTAAATGAAAAAAATAATAAATTGAAATCAAAAAATAATAAACTTTTAGAAAATGATCAAAAAGAAAATCAAAATAATTTACAAAATATTTTGGAAAATGTTAACAATTTAAAAGAAGAGAATTTAGAATTGGAAAAGGAAATCGAAAATTTACATCAAATTGTTGACCAAGTATCAAAAGAAAGAGACGAACTTTTTGAAAAACAAAACGAAATCGATGATATCACCTTCCAAATGAAGGGACATTTAGAAAATATTTCAAATGAAAATGAAGAACTCATCGAAAATGAAAATAACTTTATCAATGAAACAAAACATTTACAGAATTTACTTGATCTAGAAAAAAAGAAAAACAAAGAATTGCAGTCAAAATTAAAAAAATCAAATAAAGGTAAAGAAAATGAAATACCAATCGACTCTAAATCAGAATATCAACGTTCAAATAAAAGAAAATCAAAGAAAAGAAAAGGAAAAGAAAATATAGAATCGGAAGAATCAGAAGAATCAGAAGAATCAGAAGAATCAGAAGAATCAGAAGAATCAGAAGAATCAGAAGAATCAGAAGAATCAGAAGAATCAGAAGAATCAGAAGAATCAGAAGAATCAGAAGAATCAGAAGAATCAAATGACTCCACAGAATCCGAAGAAGAATCAAAACATACCAGGGGAAGGAAAAAGAAAGGAAATCTAAAGGTAAAGGATAATTTAAATGAAAAGGGAAAGGAAAAGGGAAAGGAAAAAGAAAAAGAAAAAGAAAGGGAAAAGGAAAAAGAAATAAAAATCCATTCCAAACCTAAATATCAATACTCAAATAACAGAAAATCAAAAAATAAAAATCAAAAAACGAATATAAGAGAATCAGAGGAATCAGAGGAATCAGAGGAATCAGAAGGACATTTCAATAATAAAAATATAAATCAAAGAGAATTAAAACAGAATAATAAAAGAAAGAGAAAAAATATTGAAATTGAAATCGGGGAAGAGAAAGGGAAGAGAAAGAGAGAGGGTCAACGAAACAGAAATATGAAAGAAAATACTCTCCATAAAGATAATTTCTTCAATGAAGAACTAAAAAAATCCAAAATTAAAATAATTCAAGAAAAACAAGAATTAATTAAAAAATTAAAAAAAATGATTAATAAACAAAAAGAATCTGAAAATTTAATTGAAAACTTAAATGTTGAAATTAATCAATTAACAATAAAAAACAATGACTTAAAAACCAAAAACGAACGAAGAATGAATTTATTAAAAAAAGCAAAAAAAGAATTGAATGATACTTCTAAATTTTTACAACACAGTCAAAAAACAAAACAACAAATAGTTGAAGAAAACCAAGAATTGTATAATCAAGTAAGTTTACTTGAAACAGTATTAAATAAATTTAAGCTAATTTCTAATAATAAAAATAAGAATAAATTTATGAAGACTAATAAACACGACAAATTTGATGATGATAACGATGGTCATGATAACGATGGTTCTTATTCATATTCTGAATCCGAATCAGAAGATGATTTTGGTTTTGATAAAGGAAATTCTCAATCAAAAATGATAAATAATTTAAAATTCAAGAATAAAAATTTAAATCATGAATTGAAAGAATTACAAAAAAATTCACAAATCATATATCAACAAAACCAAGAACAAAAACAATTACTTTTCAAAACAATCGAAGATCTTGAAAAAACCATTCAAAAAAATGAAAATTTAGAATATCAAATAACCGATTTAAAAAATACCATTTCAGATTTAAAAAATGAAAGCAAAACCCATAATTTGAAAAATTTAAAAAATATTAAAAAAATCAAACAAAAAGAAAATCAAAATTTCAAATTACAAAAAAATAATCAAAATCTTGAAATTAATTTAAATTCACAAATCAAACAAAACAATTTATTAAAATCTTTATTAGAAAAATTAAAAACAAATAAAACAGTTAATAAAAATAATATTAACAAAAATGAAAATGATTTTAATCATGATAATTTTACTAACCATAATAATGGTAATAATCATGATTCTGGTTCTGGCTTTGTTCTTGGTTCACATTCCAACAGTGATCAGGTTCCTTATAATTTTAATTCCGATTCTGATTCTGATAATGAAAATGATTATAATTCTGATGACTCCAACTCTGACGATAATGATGATGATACCAATGCCAACATTCAAAATAATTATAATCAATATAATAATAAACAAATCTTTTTAACCAATTTTGAAGAATTACCTAGGAAAAATAATTCTTCAAAATATTTGAATCAAGAAAAAATTCATATTAATCAACCACAAAAAACTTTTTTAGAAAAACAAAAAAAAATTCTGCAACAAAATAAAAAAAATAGATTTGATTTTCAACAAAAAATGTACGAATTAGAAAACAATTTAAATCAATTAGAAAATGAATTTATTCAAAATTAAATTCAGATATTTCATTATCTTTTTTATCATAACTTTTATTATTTTTTTTTTTTTTGAGATTTCTAAGATTATATATATATATATTAGTGTTCTTAATTATGGAGAACTGTGAATTTTTTTCTAAAAAAAGAAAAATAAAATTATTCTCTGAAAGTTTTTAATTTGAATTAAATCTCCCAAATATTGGAAATAATCCTCTTTTTAACTTTTCAATCTTATTTGGATCTTTTTGTTCAATTTATAGAAAATCAAATTTACCATTTGTTGGTTCATCTTATAAATATTCGATTTAAAAAGAACAATTTTAAACAAGTACTTTTTGTTTTCAAAAAATAATTTTTTATTTCAAAAACATTTTTATTAAACTAGTCGGTACCTTATACCATTTTTGTAAATTTTAAATTGTGGCAACCTTACTAAAAAAAGATTTTTTGAGTGTTATGGATTTGAAACTTTGGAACTAAACCAAAATCCCATGCTGTTCTATTTGTGGAAAGAAATAAAGTAAATCAGAGTTAAATTCTTTTTTTTTTTTTTTTTTTTTTCAAACTATTTTTTTTGTTTTTTTGAATGATATTTTGGATATAGAAATGTGTCAGAGAATACTTGGAATTCATCAAAGAAAGAAATTATTAAAATAGACCCAAGTAGATGTTGATTTTAAACAAATCCTTTCTTTTTAATAGACCAAACACGAAAGATCACATTTCCAAATAAATTTGTTGAAATCAAGAATGAAAAAAAAAAAAAAAATCGACCAAATCATATATTAGAAGATTTATTTCGTGATATTCTTAATTTGGATGAGATACAAACAATTTATTACCTTGGATTTCTTTCTACATTACATTTTCTTGTGGAAATATTTATTTAAAAAATTTTTTTATTAAATTTATTTTCAAAATTCTTTTTTTATTTCATTATTATGATACAATTTATAAAATAAAGAATATTGCTTCAAAGATGAAAATCCGAGGTATTGGTTTCTCGGAATCAAAAAAAAATTACAAATAATTCGATCTAAATTAGATGAAAAATTTCAAACAGATTCAGAATTATTTTGAGTTTTCAATTTACCAAAAAATAAATAATTTTCAAAAAAACAAAACAAAACCAATCAATCTATTTTTTTCTCAAAAAGCATTTAAAAAATATTTAGGTTTTCTGGATAAACATTAATTATGAATTAAATGAAAATTATAATTATAATTCATATCTCAAATTCTAGAGAAATGGAAAGTAATATGTTAATCAAAATTCTTTCCAATAAAAGTTTTCCAATTCAAAATTAAAAATGAAACTGGTCAAATAAGATATAATTATATCAAATATTACTCTGAAAAACAATAAATAGATATTTTTTTCTCAATCATTTTTTAATGCTATTGATTTGTAATTTTTTTAATTGGTTTATAAATTTATGATACTAGTATAAATTCCACTCTCATAATTATTAAAAAATTAATTGATTTATTTAAAGAAAGGATTTTAATAATTCAGTTTCTCAGAACCAGTGACACACGGAAAAATTCAAATATAAATAAACCATTAAACCAAAATAGAATCTATTTTATTCTTAAAATGAATTAAAAAAATATTCACTATTAATCTTATAGATTTTTTTTTCAAAATTAAATTATTATAATCCCAATCCTTGTTTGAACTAATTGACTTTGACTGGATTTTTTAATTTTTAAAGAAACTATTGAAACTAAGATTATTTTCATTTTTACATCATATTCTTAATACACTAACACAATATTCAATAATACCATCCTTTTTAAATAACTTTTTAATTTTTAATTTTAATTTCTTTTCAAACTTTTTTGAAAAAAAAATTAAAAGAATTCCTTTTTGTAAAAGTCCTATAAAATTGAGGGCAATTATACCAAATTTAAGACCAAAACAAACCTCAATAATTTAAATTGAAAAATAACTTTCCAAAATTTTCTTAATTTTAAAGTTCACCTAAAGTTAATCATAATTCCTTGACTTGAATTATGAAAAGACAAATAAAAATCTAATTTTTGTTAGATTTTTTATTAATTATAAGATGTAAATAAATCAAAAATATTTCAAGTTCTCTTATCCAAATAAAAAAGGAATTTTGTATTTTTTTGATATTACAAGCTGATTAACCTGAAATCCCAGATCCAAAAATCAAAAATCAGTAAAATAATAATAATATATTATTGTATTTTTCCAAACCTAATAGAAAAAAAATTTAAATTACCGAGTATTAATGTTTTTATAAATAATCATTTTGATCCAAATATAAGAAAAAAAATAAAAAGAAAAAAAAAATGAGTTGTCTAAAATTTTGAAACATGCGGAAATGAAGGATTTTGAAAAAAAAATTTTACTGGTAAATTTCAACAAATTTACCAAAAAAATATTCATCAATCAAATGATTAGATACTGACAACTTTTAAGTTTTTATATTTTTCAATTTAAAAAAAGTCAACATTAACCTTATATCTATCATCGATATAAAATTTTGAGATCAAATGAAACAGATTATGTGACTAGAAAAAATAAATGAAAAACTAGTAAAATAGTTATTTATTGTGAGAAAGGAGTAATCAAAGAAAATTTACCAAATAAAAAAGAGAAGAAGAAAAATAATTAAAATATTAAAGTTAAAAATTAACATATCATTTGCATGACCAAATTAAAAATTATCTACATCCTGAAACAGGAGGAGTAAAAACCGGATAGAAAGATTATTAACAATAAAAAACTAGTAAAATAAAAAATAATAAGAATATTTGTTAACCAAAATTATTATTAACATAGTGAAATTAGATTTTTGTGATTATTTTTCTTGTTTTAAATGATTACGAAATATTGAATTTAGTTTTTAATATTTGAAAAAAATATTCAAGATATTTTCATATAATAAAAACATCCAGATACTTTAAATAATCAAAATTAATTAATTTAATTTCACATTTAAATTTCTTGTGGATGTTTCTAATAATGATAAATTCAAAAAAATTTATCAAAAAATTTTAAGTTTAATTTCCTTTTTTTCTAAATCTTCTAACTCAACTTGTATTACAGTTTTTTGACAAAGAATATTTTGAAAGCCAACTAATTTTACAAAATTTTCTTCCATTTAAACCAAATAAACTCTTTATTTGAAGTTAACCAAAGACAAAGCTTGAGTCAAAAAATTACCAAAATGAAAAATAAAGCAAAAATTTTTCAAACAATTATTTGAATTTATCAGTAATGAACAATTAGTTTGATTTTTTTTTAGTTAGTAAATTGTAATAAAAATAAAATAGAAATTCTAAAATAATTTTATTTGTTTATCTTTATTTGTAAAATATTTTAATAAGTTTTCTATACAAAATTTTGATATGGTAATAACGAATTAACCAATCTTATTTTTTCAATTTTCGGAATAATTAAATTAAAATAGTTAATTTTTTTTTTCTATTAAAATCTAAAAAAAAAAAATTAATAAAATGTGAATAATCTCAAAATAAAAATCAAGCCATCTTTGCTTTTATCGAAATTATATTTTTGAAAAAAATGACTCAATTACATTTGCAATAAAATTAATTTTCAATTTATTTTTTACGAAATTGGACAAACGAATAAGATAAGTTTTCATCTATTTTCATAAAAGCACCTAAATTATTTAATTGGCTTTGATAATTTGGAGCAGAAAAAATGGTAATTAACTTTTTGTTATGTTTAATTGAATAACCTTCCATTTGTAACTGATGTGCCCTGAGTATCAATTCCATGTTATTTTTTTTTAAAAATTTTTTTGTTACATCTTGACCAAAGGTGCAACCCACCCCACGAGTATTTTCACTAAAGCCATTTGTCTCCCCAGGATCACTCCACATCAGATCACATAATAAACCAAAATTTGGGATATCCCTAAATCTGTCTAGATTTTGGATTTGCTCTATTGTTTTCAAATTTGGTGAAAGCCCCCCATGGATTGCAAAAATCTAATCAAATTATTATTATAAAAAAGATTAGCAAGTAAATCATAGAACAATTAAATTGAGAAAAAAAATGTTGTTTGTCAGAATGTTTAAATTAAAATTTTTATTATTTTTTTTTTTTTTTTTTTTGAGTGAATACTTTTCATTAAGTAAGGCAACCCCCAAAATTGTGGAAAAAAATGTTTTTTATGTTTGGTTTTTGAGAATTAAATAAAAAATTTTTTTCTGAATATTTGTTCTACAAAGATCCCAAAAACTTTTATCTATTCATTTAAATATTCAAATCTTATTTGTCTTTCTAAAAAAAGACATGTAAACTTTTGATAGATATAAAAAAAATTTCAATTCACAATTCTCAATTGGGATTCGATTAAGACTATTTACAGCAGTTATCTTATCTCAGTTATATTATGTGTTGGATTTTTTTAATTACTCAAAAAGGGAACTAAAGAGTATAACCACTTGAATTAATCAGATACTAAGATCAACATTAAAAGTTCAAAATGAAAATAATAATGGTAACAAAAGAATAATATAAACAACAATTATCTCTTAATATGAATATTTTGTTGGATAATAATAAAAAAACAAATTAAGAATTATGATAAAACATTCTGAATAATAATTCTGAATAAAATATTAAAATAGAAAAAATAAATTGTTTTCATGCAATACTAACGTCACAAGTGTACACATAACGTCTCTATTTCTAGATACATCATACCTTCACTTGTATTAAAACCCCCGTTTCACTAAAAATAAAAGTAATATAAAACCAATTTGAGCCATTATAAAAAAGAGTGGCGAAATAATTTTCAAAATTATCTTTAAAACAATCCACAAACTTTAATCAACCTATTTTTATTGTTCTCTAAAAAAAATTTTTTTACTACACACTCATTTAAAATTACTACATTAAAAATAAAAGTAAAGTCATCTGAAAAAAGTGAGTAATACTTTTTGTAAAAAGTGTTAATCAGTTTTTTTCAAAGAGTGAACTAGCATGTTGAGTTACACTTTTTCAAAGCATTTACATTTTTTTCGTAATTTTTAAAGAATAAAATTGTGTATAAAAATTGAAAATATTGTTTTTTTTTCTTTTCTGTTTTCTTTGTAACTGATTTGTTTTATGATTAACCGATATCAAAACTAAAAAAACATAAAAAAGAGTTCAATTTCAAAAGATTTTGTAAAAGTATTCGGATATTTCATTGATATTTTAAAAAATTGTTTTTCTGAAAAAAAAAAAAAATAAAATAAAAAAAATTTGGGTTGTCAGATATCACATATCGGCTTTATAAAAAGGATAATTCTATTATATATATATAAACTTTGTTTCAGTCAAAGTATCCAAAAAAAAACATTTTTTTCAAATATCAATTATTTTATATAATAGACCCTTTGAAGAACAAATAAGAAATAAGCAGAATAATAAACATCAGAGAATTGTTGATATATGTCTGAAAGAAAACTAATTAATCAAGAAATTTTCAAAAAAATTGAAAAACTCAAATTCTTAGTACCCTATTGAGAAAAACAACGATGTTCGTTTTAAACTTCAACTGGTATTTGAATAATAAATAGGAAACAATTTTCACTTCATTTTTCATACTTTTCTTTTACAAATCAAGTCCCCAAACGAAGTAGGTTGGTATTTGTGGTCTCTATTTGAAAAAGGAAATGAAAATGAAGTGAAAAATTTTCACATTTATTAAACAAATATCATGATCAAAGATTGGATGATATTCCAAAAGAAATCAATATGATTTCTCTACAATCATTTTCACAGTTTCAATAACAATAGAATAACACGTTTTTACCCAGTGACCATTGATCTTGCAATAAAAAAATTTTTGCTACTTAATTAGGTTTTAAAAAAAAATCGAAAAACCAAAACAAAAATGTAAAAAAAAAATTCAAAATGTGAAATTTCCAAAATAAAATTTTTCTTCTAATATCTATGCAAACCCTTTTAACATATGTAATTCACCCATTACAACTGGGTCACCTTTGACTGAAAAATAGTTTAAATATCCCAAAATACTTTTATTTAAATTAAAAAAAAAATAAAAAATGAAATAAATATATTACTTGATTATCGATTATTGCAGTTATTGGTAGATATTCGAAAAGATTACAGTAAGTTTTCCACACACTTGCACTACCATATTTTTTGATACATTCATCATAAAAACCATACATTTTGGAAACTTGTTTACTTTCATGATTTCTATATTGGAGAATGAGAAAAAATAAAACAAAAATTCGATTAATGATAAATTTAGTATAGATTGAAAAATGCAATTGGAAAAAATTATGATAAATACTTACCCTCTGAGTAAAAAAAAATTATCTGGATATCTCACTAATTAGGATTATGGAAAATAATATAATATTAAAACATTAGAAATATAAAAATAAATTAAATGATTATTAATTAATTTTAAAGTTTTGAATTTTTAATTCAAATTATTCTGATATCTTATTTGCGATTTTTATGAAAATAAAAAAAAAAGAATATATTGGAAATATAATTATTTAGTTGAATAGAGTATTTATTGGATTTTATCAATTGAAACTTTTGGGATTGAAAAGTTATATAAAAATAAATAAATAAAAAATAAAAAAAACTTTTTTTTAACAAATTCAAGCAACCCATATTAATACAAGTTGTTAGAGATATATAAACATTTTTCAATTACAAAATACTTTTAATTGTAGAAACTTCTATGGTAAAAAGCCCCTTCAGAAAAAGATTATTGGGCTTCAAAGAACATACTTATTTTCAAATTGTTTTTTGAATAAGCATTATAAAAATGATTATATTCACAAGTATCATGAATATGCTAAAGCTCAAAAAATCAATTTTTTATTTTTTAAACTTTTTACCTTTTCCAAATTTCCCTTTTTAAGTTGTTTGGGTTCCTCCTCCTTCTCTTTTTGTTTTTTTAGGTGCTTGGAGAGGTTCAAGGAATAAAAAATCATTATAAGAATTGGTGGAATTGGTCATGACTAACCTAACCAAACTTGTTAATGATCAGATCTAAAATGAATTGAGCTGGACTTATGCAACTGTAGAGAACTGAATCCAACGAATGCGATCTGAAGCCAACCAAAGTGAGCCAAATTGGACTTTCCGTATAATCTGTCGAGTCGTTACCTGGACTGGGTTTTTGCTGTCGGGTCGGTATCTTGTACTGGGATTTTGCGAAAAAAAGATTTGGGAAACTTGCAAAAAAAAAAAAAAAAAAAAAAAAAAAAAAAAAAAAAAAAGAAAAAAAAAAGCAACTCAATTTTGAAAATTTCGAAAACAAAATCTTATTCTTCAAAGCTGAGCATTTTATAGATTCAAACCATCTATAAAGTTCTAAATCAAAACTTAATAAAGTAACCTATTTCATTTGATCTATAGTTGTTCAAATATTTAGATCTCTTTATTAAAACAAGAAATTATTGAAAATATTGATCATTTTTTCTGGGTCTATCCTTCCTATGAAAAAGATAGATTAATATTTCATAACAAATTAAAAAAAAAAAAAAAATCTTAATGAATCAATTTAAAACAAACAGTTTGAAACTATTTTCATTAAATAATAATCGTGAAATCTATGATTTTACGCTTAAATTCTGAAAGGGAATTTAAGTAAAGGGTATCCAGAGTGTAATTTACACTTCTTCAACAATAAAAAAAAAAAAAAAAAAACCAATTTTTTTAAGGGGATAATGAAAGTAAACCAAAAAAATCTTCTTGTAAACCAAATAGCAAAAATTCAAAAAAATTTTACGTATCTCGAAATTGAAAAACAAAGTAAAAATATGATTCCTATAATTTCAAAACTTACTTTTAAATAATCTATTTTCAGAAATGAAATATTGTTTTTAAAAGTTTTGATCCATTTTTTGTATTTTTGAAAAGTCCAAAATTCAAAAATTTTTCCGAATTATTTTAAAAAAAAAAGTATTTTCTTTGGAAAGAAATGAATCTTATTGAATGATTGTAAAGGAAATGTACAAAAACCCACTTTAAAAATAAAGCCAGTAATTATTTGAAATAACCCAGTTTTAAAAAATCTAATTTCAAAAAAGAATAATAATTATTTTAAAATTGAAAAAAATATAATTTATTTGATCAAAGAACAGAAATAGAATCATTTTGTCAATTTATTTGAACAATATTATCTGAGAAAAATTACAAGAGTTAAAATAAAAATCCCCCCACAAATACTTTTTTTAAATCTTTAAAATTTTACATTAAAACCTAAATAAAATACTTTTTAAGTTGATTATTTTTTATCAATAATTAATAACTCAATCTTAATCATTCCAGTAAGTCAATTGGTAATAATTCCAAAGATTAAAAGTATTGATAGTATTTACTATTATTGCCCAATTTTTTAAATATTTTTAAATATACAAAACTATTTCCAATTAATATTTATAATAAAAAAAAATTATAAATATTATTATTATTAATTGAAGAAGTGTAAATTACACTCTAACTATCCTTTTACTTTAATTTCAAAATAAATAAATATTATCAAATAATTGATTTAAATAATAATAGTTCGTTGATTATACTCTAAATATTCGAAAAAGAATATGAATTCAATTTCAAGAAATATAATCAATTAATGAAAATAAAATAAAAAAGATCAATTTTTTCTAATCTTCAAATAATTAAATACCTGATTTATTTTTACTGCATTTTTAAAATAAGATTAAATTTCCAATGTTATTTGTTCATATAAACTATCAGAAATTACTAAAATTGTGCTTTCCGAAAAAATAAAAAATACTTGACAAATTTTTCTTTTTGTTTTTCCAATAAACGAACAAAAAAGATCAAATCATTTTACTGAAAATTTAATTCCCAAAAATGAACTTCTTTTTAAAAATGATAACTCATTTCTCTAAAGTTGATAAAGTAGTTGGTTTGTTGAGTTTAATTGGACCTTTGTGAAAACAAGAACTCTTTTTTTTTTTTTTTTTTTAGGTATGGAGGTAAATAAGAGTTACTAATCCCTTAAAGTAGAAGTCAAACTATCAAAACAAGAATAAACACAATTTTTGAAACAGTTTTTATTTTAAAAGTGCTTTTAATTCAGGCACATGATGGAAAAAGTTGTGGACAGAAATGTTCAGTTGGTTGCAAAGTAAAACTTTATAAAATAGTGAATTCTTCATTTATTAATTATATTTGTTGAAAAATAAAAGGAACAAAATTTTCGTTCTTTTTTCCAAAAATTGTTGAAAAGATCGAAGCTAATTGTCAGAGATTTGATTTTGTTATATGATGGGTATATTATTAATTTCCCTTTTAAATTGTGAGAGTTGGTGATCCTTTTTTATGACGAAGGAAGTGTTTTTTTTTTTCTGAAAATGTGAATGAAAGTTTTGTTCCTTTTATTTTGCAATTGGCATAAGATTAAACATAATTTTCATACAATTTTGCTTAAAAATTATTTTATTTACAATCTTTCCAAATTGAAACTCTTTATGAGACTTAGTCTTGTTTATATTTTGGGTTTCCCTTTTAGAAGAGGAATTTTCATGATTTATTGCAAATATTGTTTTTTTTGTTTTTTCCAGAAGGCTGAAGGAAAATTTTGGTTGATTTATCTTTCAATTCACAGCAAAGAAAAGTGAACTCAAAAAATGAATATTTATAAATTTTGTAACAACTTTCTTTTCAGCTCTCTCTTATCTCAAAGTTTAAAAAGGAAAAGATAATTAGTGTGAGATAACTTTTGGTTTTAATTCTTTTGTGAAGATCTTTTTATTTTTTCTATCAATTATGTATCAAAAAATAATTAATTTGTGAAATTGAAATCAAAAATTTTTTCATTGATAAAATCGAGAATGATAGGATTCTTTTCAACGAGTATTTTCTATTTGAAATTCGGAACACGATAAACTTGGAAAACACATTGGCTGTAGTGTGGCAAAAAATAAAGGGAATCCATTTTTGGTAAAGAAAAAGGATTAATTAGAATTGAAAAAGGAACCTAAATCCATGAGAAAAAGCTGAGTAACAAAAGTTTGCAGAAGACACTCAGACTGTTTAAAAGTGTGGACCAACCAGTCTAGGCAATACTTTTGAAAATTTTGTTTTCTGCGCTTTTTTTCCATCAGATAAAGGTAAAATTCAGAAAGTTATTTTTAAAAAAGTCAAGCATTCTTTTGATTACTAATTCATAACAAGTGTTTCAAAAGAATCGTTTTAAAAAGCATTATTCACCTTTTGTTGTGAATTAATAACCCGTATCATTTCGTTCTGGAAAAGTCTTTTACCTTTAAGTGCAACAAGCAAGGTGATTGTTTCTATTGAATACCCACCACGATCGACATAGTCCCCTAAAAATAAGAATTTTGTTGTTCGGTAATTGCTGATTTTTGTGAAGATCGTTTGAAGATCGTTAAATTGGCCATGAGTGTCACCACAGACCACGATTGGTGAGTTGAGATATAGAATGTTTCCTTCCTTTAAGAAAATGTCTTCTGCGAGTTGGCATATTTGATCAACTTCATTTTCAGGGAGAATTTCTTGTTCAAACAAATCAGTCAATTGTTGATCTAAAAGTATCGTTTCGTTGTTTAGTTCAGTGCTACTTTCTTCACTTTTTTTTGTTTGGATTTTGCTCATTAAATTTGATTGATAAAACAAATAAAAATTAAAAAAATGATTTCCTTCAAGTTTTGTTTAAAAAAAGTTGGCTAAAAAAGCTTCCTATAAAGAGTTACAAATTGGTTAATGGGTGATTTTATATACACACTTTATAAATACTTGTGAAAACTCTATATTGCGACTCTTTTTTCAATATAACCATTTTAAAAAAGTGAGTACTTTTTTATTTTTGAATTTGACAAAATTAAATTATATTAAAGTTTTCTGTTATAACAACTACTTTTGAAATTTAAAATTTAATAGTAGACATGTTTTTGATAAGGCTTGGTGGTTGATAAATCTTACAAACGATTTTATTGAGTTGGATCTACGAAGGAAAAAATACATAATTTACAAAAAATGTCAGAATTTTGGTAATCTCATTTGATGATTTCTGTGATTTCTGGGATACCAAAATGAAAATAAAGGTTTGGTAAATTACTCTTTGAGAAAATCTCTTATTTAAGTGAAAAACAAAAAACATTTTGACCTTGTTGGAAATTACTTACGATAATTTTTTTTTTCATTAACGAAATTATGACTGTTTTATTTTTTCACTTAAAAGGTCAAAATGAAGTTAATTGAAAATTTTTGAGGTAGAGTGTATTTGCTATTTTAAAATGAAAAACAAATTTTTAAAATATACACATTATAATTTTTTCTTGGATTTTCCCCCAAAATCGATCATTTTCCTCAAAAGATATATCATTTTTTCTTTTGAAAAAAAATAATTGATTTTTGTAAAATTTTTTAATATTAATCAATGAATCTAAAATTCCACAAAACCTTTACCGTAGTTACTCCAATCCAATTTGTATTGAAACTAACAAATTTCGTTTTTCTGAGAAACAAAACAAAACTAAACAACACCAAACTTTTATCAAAAAAAAAGTGACACATAAAAATAAACCAAAGTGTTTTGAGTATTAAGTAGTGGTGGCTTCAATCCAACAGTCAACAGATTACAAACTATCGTTGAAAAGTGTCAGTGGTAAGATCAATACAAGAACCAAAACCAATAGAACCAAGACCATAAAAACAAAGAGAAAGCTACAACTTCTTAGGAAGAATTATTCTGATAATTCGAGCCAATGTTACAATTCAAGCAACTCAAAGGTCAAAACTCATAAACACAAGATCTTTTAAAGGTTAGAGTTTTTTATTGAAATTACCTTTATTTTTCAAGTTAGAATCCCTGATTATGATTTTTTTATCATTTTGACATTTCTTAAGGTTTACAATCCTGAAATCTGAAAAGAGATTATCTTGTGTTGGGTGCAGTGGCTTGTTAATTTGTTTTTTAGCTGATTTATCTTGTGCTTGGTATGGGCTTTAATAGTACTCAAAAATGGCAACATTTGACAATTTATTTTTAATTTTTCCGGCATCTTAATTGAAGAGTGTAAGATTAATAGATTGATCGGTGTTTGAAGAATAAATTTAGATTTTTTGGTTGTAGAAGAAAATTTTCTGTACTTTTATGTCAATTAACCAAGTCAAAAAATAAAATTTTTTAAAACTCCAAAAAAAACCAAACCTAATTATGAATTTCAATTAACAACTCACAAACCAAGTTTTTTTTATAACTTAAGTTCCAGCCAATGAGTCTTAAACTCTTCAATTTGGATTTTGGAAAAAAAATTAATAAATTGTCAAATGTTGCCATTTTTGACTACTATTAAAACCCATACCAAGAACAAGATCGATCAGCTAAGAACCAAATTAACAAGCCACTACACCCAATACAAGATAATTTTTTTTTCAAATTTCAGGGACTATAAACCTAAATAAGGCGATTCGTTTTTACATATCTATTTTTTGTAGAATTTTCCAGAAAAAAAATGTGGAAAAACTTTTTTTCTTATTCAAATTGGAGAATATCTTTATTAATTTTTATCCATTTACTTTTTAATGGGCTTGTATTAAAATCCTTCGAGACAATTTCGTGTATTGCCAACAAATTCCTTCAAAAAGTGTATTTTTTTTTTTTTTTTGACAAAAGATTTTCCTTCAAACCTCAAACTCTACACTTTATTTATAGGTTAATATCTCACGTTATTAAAAAAGAAAACTTTCAAAAAGTTTTAATTCTGTAAATTTTTTTTTACTTTTTTAAAGTAGAAAACTTCAAAAAAAGTTTTAAAAAAGTGAGGACGTTTTTAAAACAGCTTTCCTAAAACTTGTGTGATTTTTTAAACAACTGGAACAAACATTTTTTTAATGTGGAAAGTACATTTTTGTAATTTGGATTGCTGTAGTTTTATTATATACCTAATCATTAAATGTATGTCTTTAATTAAATACATAAATATTTGAATATTTAGTGAAAAGAATATATCCTAGTATAATCAATTTTAATACCAAATAAATGATGGAAATCAATAAAAAATAAAAAAAATAGATCAAGAAATAATTAATAAATATTTCATTCATTTCTTAATCTTATCGCAAAATTTTGATATAATTACCTTTTCATTACTCTGTTTTATTTTGTTATCGGAATTAGACCCCAAGGAAAAAATAATTTTTAAATAATCAGATAATATCTTTATAACAAAAAACTTGTTTATATTGTGATTTTTTTAATAAAAAAATTATATTAACATTTTTATAACATATTATAATTATATATTTTCTTATCTAAATTAAGTGAGTATTTTTTTTTCTTTTTGAATATGATAAATTTATATCTTTCATACCAAATGAAATGATGTATGCTTTCATAATATTGATTACAGTAATCACCTATTTTACCTTTTACCTTTTTTTTTTTTTTTTTGAATGTGTTGTATTCAGATTTATTTTTTTATGACAAAGGAGTGTATATTTAATCCATTTGTAGAGGTTCTAAATTTGAGGAATGCAGTATTTGATTTAATATTTAAATAATTTTTTATTTTCAAGTTAAAATTTTCATTTCTATTATATTTATAGTATTCACGCAAACTGCTGTTAAGTGTTGGAGAGTGTGGTAAAGTGCCCTTCTTTTCCCGAATTTAGAAGAATAGAGAAAAATCAAAGATTTTACTCAATTCTTTTAAATTTTGGAAAAGCTAAATGTGTTTTTTTTTTTATTTTAAGAAATAAAAAGAAAATTTAATAAATTTTCTTTTCATTTCTAAAACTAAAAAATAAAACCTAAATGCTATTTTCCAGTGATTTACTTAGATTTTTCTGTTTTTTTTTGAGTTTTCTATTTATTTGTGAATTTTTCTTGTTTTTTTTGAGGTTTTCTATTTTTATTTCTGAAGTGTTCTAGTTTTTTTTTTTTTAAGTTTTCTATTTATTTAGAAAATCAATAGACTTTCGATAGGTTTTTTTTTGCTTTTCGAAATAAACCAAAAATTTATTAAAATTTTCTGTTTATTTCAAAAAGTAAAAAAACCTATAACACTTCAGAAATAAAAATAGAAAACCTCAAAAAAAACAAGAAAAATTCACAAATAAATAGAAAACTCAAAAAAAACTCAGGTAAAACAATAGATTTTCATTAGGTTTTTTTTACTTTTCAAAATAAACCGAAAATTGATTAAAATTTTCTGTTTATTTCAAATAGTAAAAAAACCTAGAACACTTCAGAAATAAAATAGAAAACCTCAAAAAAACCTAGAAAACTTCACAATTAAATAGAAAACTCGAAAAAACCTAACAAAAATCTATCGATATTCCAAATAAACAGCAAACTCAAGAAATACTGAAGGTGGTTTTCCTTCATTTAAAAGAATTGGGTAAAAACCTTGAACGAAGTGAATTCTTTAATGCTTGAAAACATCACACTAGCCGTATTGAGGTTTTCTGCTTGATATTAAAAATAGATTGGTTTTCAGAATAAACCAAAATGTAAAGAAAAACCTAACTGTGCTTTTTTTATTTTAATTTGGCAAATAAAAATAAAATTTTCGAAATTTTTAATTTGTTTCAAAAATTAAAAAAAAAACAAAAAGCTTTTTAAAGATTTTATTTGTAATGAAAACAACCTCGATTAAAAATTTGTTGTTTATTTTTCCTCTATTTGGAATTAATTTTTTATTCTTATAAAGAAAGGAATGGCTGTGTGAGTTTCTCCTCTTTAAAGTTCTGGTCACTAAAGTATGGAAACTATTTTTTTAACCTCAAAATGTTGTTCTGCAATTTTCAATTAATAGTGTTTCATCATTGGGTAATAATTCCTCTTATCTTGAAAATATTTCAAAACCAAAGCAAAATTTAAAGAGGTGTGTTGTTATAGTTTTTGTTGGGTGTGAGTTTTTGAGATCATTTATATTGTCTCTCTTTGGAAATTTCGTTTTTTTTGGATTTTTTTATTTGTCAAAAATTACTTTGATTTTTATAAAGTTTTTAATTTGACAAATAAAATTCAAAAATTGAATTTTAATTAAATAAAAGACTCAAAATGAATTCTACCTTGATGAAATTGAATTAATATATAATAAAAAATTATTTCAGATATCTAAATATACTTATTATTGGATATTGTTTGAGATTATAGAATTGGATTATTTTTACAATAAAACATATTGATTTAATATTTCGAAGAAATGACAGATCTGGCATTTTTCTTCTTATAATTCAAGTATTATTTGGGATAATAAAACTAAATATAGATTTTTATCAAAATTGGTTCGTTATTAAAGAATTTTCAAAAAGATCGAGGTCGGCCCAATAGGTATATCATTGAAAAAAATATTGCGATATGAGAAAATAAACTACATTTGACTCAAAGTGTTACATCCAAAAATGAAAAATTCACTCTTTTTTAAGAATTAACCCTTATACCAATTGTTTAGAAATAACAGAAATAATAAAATTAAGATTAGAGTTGTTAATCATAATATAAATCCCAGAACAAACCCTAAATTATAATAATAAAAAAAAAATGTAAAAAAATTTTTGGGTCACTTTCATTGAAATCTCTCTTATAAAATTTCTCAATTTCTCTGGAAAATTAAAAGTGTTGACATTAATTTTATTATTTTAAATATAAAATTTTTTTAAGAAAATACAAAGCCTCAATTTTCATAATGTTAATTTGGAGTTATATATATATTTTTTTTATCAAAGTGAATTTTTTTTAAAAAAAAAAAAAAAAATCAGAAAAAGAAAAAAAAAAAAAATAAAAGAAATCTAAAAATTTTACTAAATAATAAAAAATGATCTTGATCTAAAAATTGAAAATTTATTCTATGAAAAATACTGTATTTAACTTATAGAACATGTTCTATTTCTATAATAAAATTGAGGCACCTTTGACTGAAAAAGAGTTTACTATAAAATATGAATCAGATTATCAAAAAAAAAAAAAATAAACAAAGTAGTAGTATTTATTACTCAACAATCAGTTATCTTTAAAATACACTAGAAAATTATATTTTATTGATTTATTTATCTTTAGTTGAAAATAATTGAGAAAGAATTTATTAATTTATTCATGTGCAATTAAAGTTGGATTAAAAGAGAGTTCGATTTTTGAAAATTTCCCTTATTATGTTGATAATTTTTACACCAAAATTCTTTTGGCAAGAGAGAATTAAAAAAATGTAAGAAATGTTAAATATAAGGTTAAATAATAAAAATATTAAAAAAAAATGAATAGAAAAGTTTATTTAATGTGAAATATTTATTTTTTAAAAAAAAAATAACTTTAAAGATCATTTAAATAATATATAGAGTAATTTAGAAAAATAAAGCTAAATTGTAATATAAAAGGTGTTCCAGGAAATAAAAATTGAAAAAAAATTGTTATTTGAAGAATAAATGGTTAAAAAAAAATTAATTGTTTCGTTGATTTTTAAAAGAAAAAAAAAACAATTTGAAAGTAAAAATGAAGATTTCCAATTGCTAAATTCAAGAATTAAACTAAAAATGCCTTTTTCCCAATTTTATCAATGAAGGAAAATTTCTTTTTGTTGTTGCCGTTGTTTTTTTTTACAACCCCTGGGAATATTATAATACATTTGTTTCCTTTATACTGAACTTTATTGTCTTTTTTTCTTTGTTTTATATAATATCCGCGTTTCTTTAAAGTTTCTATTTTTGTGTTACTTCGCCAAGGTGTTTCAGAATCACACTTTCTCTGGGTACCATTCCACCTAAATTCGATATTTTTCATTGGTAGTAAATAAGCTCCTAAATAAATATAAGTCATTGTATAAAACCATTCTTTTTTCTTCCAAAAAAGCAAAAACTCTTTTTTAAAAGTATTAATTTCTTCAAATAATGACTTGAATTGTTCATTCTTTTTGACAAAAGACAATAATGCCTCAAGGAATTCAGACAATTTCTTGTACGTGTTTTCGGGACTATCGAAATCTTCGTATTTAATTTTACTTTTCATTAATACAAGTTCAAACCAAAAAGTACCAATAGTCTTTTTTAAGTTTTCAAAACTTTGAGAAATATTTGAAAACGATTCACTTAAATATTGGTTTACAATCTCTCTCATTTGTCGGGAGAAATTCAGTTGTTTTTGTTGATTGTCTTTGGCATAATTCTTGCATTTTCTTTGGATACCGTAGCTTAACTTTCCCATTTCTTGTGGCGAGTAACCAATTATCTCTTTTGTAAATAACACTTTTTTTGTATAAGCTCCAGTGGTTATCTTATCTTTCCATTTTGCAAAAGAAGGTGGATCATTACCAAAATCAAAAGCTACCTCTAAATAAGGTTGGATTCGGAAATCAGTTGATGACTCACTTCCACATTCTTCTTCTTCTAGCACTTCCAACTCTTGTTCAGACGGTTGTTGATCTTCATTTTGATCGATCTCCTCTTGATTTATTTTTTTTTTTCTTCTTGATTTTCTTTCGTCTTCTTTTTTTTTTTTTTTTCCAGAGACCCTTTCTTCTTCAATTTCAAGTTTCTTGATAAGAGTTTGTTGTTGCTTCATTTTCTTTTCTAATTTCTCAATTTTTTCGTTTTGTTTTTGGATTGTCTGGTCTTTTGATTGTATTGTCTCTTTCTGTTGAGTCATTTGCTTTTTCAAATGATCAACCTCATTTATGCAAGATTGATTTTTTTGATTACGTGCATATTTATATTTACGATTAGTTGCATTTTTCCCTTTACTTTTTTTTTTGTTTTTTTTATTGTTTTTATTGCTCATTTAATCAGTTTTTTCTAAAAAAATCAAAAAAAAAAAAATAAAACACAATTTTTTATTTTTGTGACAAACCAAGTTCAAAAATTTTAGTCACATGTGTTAATTTGAAACACACTTGTTTTTTTGAATTATTTAAAGTTTTGAAAATGTAATAAAAAGAGTTTAAAATCAATAACCTTAGAATTTGAACTTGTCTTTATAAAAACTTTGGTGAAAAAAATTGCTATTTAAACACCTTCTGGATTTTGGGTTTTGTGGATTAACGGTTTCAGGTCATTGAAAGTTAACAAAAACTTTTCTCTGTGATAACTTTCAACAATTTTCAAAAAATTAAATTAAATTATCTTTTGTTAAATAAATTTTAGCCCTTTATGGGTTTATAAACTTTAATGTATTGGGTATTCAATATAAAAGTTATCAAGGATCAGGAAACTGAAATCTTGAAGACGGTAAGATTGAAAGTTCCAAAAATTCTTATAAAGTAGGTACATTTGACATTATAAATAATTCCAAGATTGAGCAATTTCACTGAAAAAAGCTTTTTTAAATATAATAGGAGACTGAAACTGTAAAACCAAACCATCATTCGCTGCTCTATTTGTGAAAAGAAATACAATCAAAAGTATGTCAGAAAGGAATTTTTATTTGCCAATTTTTTTTCACATTTTTCGATTTGAATTTTGTTGTTTTCTAAAATTATGTTGGGATCTCAGAAATATGTTTATTCGAATTCTTGAAATTAATCATTAAACAAATCAAAATAAAATAGAAAAGAGGAGAAAGGTGTGTCCCATAAAAAAACCTTTTCTTTTTATACACCATACAAGTAAAAATCACCTAAAGATATTTGTTGAAATCAAAAGTGAAAAAAAAAAGTCAATCAAAGAAGAATATCATATCATTTGTTTCTTCTTAATTTGGATGGAATAAATAATTTATTACCTTGAATTTTGGCCACACTACCGTGTAAGATTATTACACAAAAAACCTTTTTCCAAATTTCATTTCACAATTTATTTTTCTAATATTTAAGTGTTAATATGGAATGTTGTTAAAAATAGAGTTTTTACATTTTTCGAGGCAAATAAAGAGTTCCCTGTATTTATCCAAAATTCACTAATAGAAAACGAACGTCCCTGTTTTTATTTTTAAGCTCAAAAGGATTTTCAATATAAAATCGTTTGGTGTATACCAATATTTTTGCAAATAAAATGTTTTTTTAAGGACTAGTCTATATTAAATTTTTTTTAGGTAAATTTAATAGAGATTTAGAATTTTTTTTGCCAATTACTTAGATTTCAAATCAAAGTGAAAAACTTCTTAGTATATTAATGAAATCTTGCTAAATGACATTCATTACATTTAGTTATTGTTTTTATAGAAATAAAAAATTTTTGCATTTTTTCACTTTTTTGGTAGTTGCTTTTTTTCAACTTTTCGAAAAAATACAAAAAATAACAAAAAATATGAGCAAGAAAGCAAAACCTTGTTATGTTTGTGGAAGACGTACAAAAAATAGTTTGAAAAATAAACCTGAAAGGGTTTTTTTCGATTTGCATGAAAACATAGTTTGATTCGAAAAAAATATACAATATATGCTTTACTCTTAATAAAAGATTTTCTTTTTTTTCTTGTACCATTCTTTTTTTTCATGAATCTACTTTTTCAGTTTACACTCTTTTGTTTTTGTTGAATTTGAAGTTTTTTTAAGTGTTCCCAAATTATCATCCCAAAATTTTTGTCAGAGTCAAAAAAAATCAAAGAAAAGAATAAGAACTATTTTTTAAAAAAGTAATTATTGATAAAACAAATTGAGTTCTTTATAGATTCAAGTTGGATGAATAGAAGTGAAGGAGAAAATATTCACCAGTTTTGAATTAAATTTTCGTTTTTAAAAATGAGAATAAATATTAATTTTGAAGAAAATAATTAAATCCAAAATTAATCAAAAAATTCTCATCCGTTTAAGATCTTTTTTCAAAAAAAAATTTTTAAAAGTCACTTTTTTTGACTGGAATTGTAAAATTTTAAAAAAACAAGAACTAAAAGTTCTAACATTGAAAAAACCTGTCTATTTTCAATTTTAAACATATTTCATGATAAGGATTCCTTATTTAGTTATTGGACAAAAAAAAAATTAATATAGACTGTCCCTTAAGGGAGTAGCCACTGTAAAGAAAAATTTTTCGCTTTTTTACAATTTTGAAAAGTAGATCAGAAAATAATATTTTTTACTTTGGGTTGTAACTCAATGATTTTTATTATTTAAAGTACTTCATTCATTAGATTTTTCAATTTTTTTTTTTCATGGTCTCAAAGAAATTGCCACAATAGAATGTTGAGTTGAATTGCTTAAAATATTTTTTTGAATGTTGAATGACTTATCTTTCATCCTTATCTCAACATTCTATTTTGATATTTAATTTTTTCATTTTTTATTTTTTCATCTTTTTTGAATTTTTTTAATCATGACAAGAAAAACAATTAGAAATATTTTTTTTATCAGTGACATTTGTGATAAATGTATTTTGTTAAAAATGAACAACAGCATTACAAACTAGAGAATCACAAAAGGAAACATGAATGGGACTTAAATAGCTAGAAAGATTCCAAAAAATAATAATTATCCCAAAACATCACTTGTCAGGATTTTAAATAGTTGGATTTGGTGGAATTCGAGAAGTGAAGATGATTATATTTTATCGAATTTTAAACCACAGAATTTAGCTATAAATTTTATTCTAAGAACCTAAAATTATCTTCTCCAAAAAAAAAAAAACTAAACCCCATTACAAAAATTTGGAAACATCTAAAATCAAAAATAGGAAAACAAAAAATCAATTTATTATATTTTTCCAAACCTAATATAAAAAAACATACAAGTAACTCAGTATTAATGTTTTTATAAGTAATCATTTTCATCCAAATAAAAGAAAAAAAATATAAAGACAAAAAAAATAAAAATTGTGTGTCCAAAATAAGGAAACTAGCTGAACAAAAAATTTATTCGTAGATTTGCTGAAATTGCACCAATAATTATTGATCGATCAAATGACAAGATACAATTGACTAATTTTATGTAGATTTTTCAATTTAAGAAACTCAACAGTAATATTCTATTAACCATCAATAAAAAATTCCAGATCTAACAAAACAGATTTCGTAACTCGAAAAAACGAAATGAAAAAAAAAACAAAACCACAAAAAATGAAATAGTTTATTAGATCAAAATTCTATCCAAATTGAATTTAAAATATGGTATTGCTATTATTTATGCTGTTTAAATTGTGCCCAAATTTTTGGAATTAAGTTATATTTTAATAAAAAAATAAATAAAAAAAACTATTTTATCAACATATTCTCTTTTTTTTTGTTTGACATTACTAAAAAATAAAATAACAAATAATTTTTTTAAAAAAATTTTTAGAGAATCTACGATCACACGCTACTAAAATAAAATGTTCTTACCTTATCTCTCTCAAATTTTTAACATGTCTTATGGTGTAGCTACCCCCTTAACGGACTAATCTATATTAAATTTTTTTACCTAAATTTAATAGAGATTGAGAACATTTTTTTATCAATTACTTTGATTTGAAAAACTCTTTTTATTTTCAATATTAATCATAATTTTAGATCAGGAATCCTTATTTAGAAATTGGTCGTAAAAATGATAATAGAGACTACACTAGCATGAAAAAATAAAATTGCAAAAAAAAACTTTGACGAAACTACAACTTCATTTATCATTTCATCCTTGCTAATCAAGTTTATTCATAATATAATCAAACTTACAGAACTCCAAATTCATGAGGATATTCTATTTATTGTTTTCAATATAACAACAATTTTTAAAAGTCTCTAGTCTAGAAAAAAGGTCTATTTTGGGGTAAAAATTTTCAATGGATGAGACAATGAATTTTCTTTAAATTCAACTCAGGATATTTTTTTGAATAGATAATAACCAATAGTTTTGAAAACACTCTACTCTTCTAAAAAATCAAATACACAAAAAAATAACTGATGATAAATATTCCCTATCCTAGGTTTTTTTTACTTTTTGAAATAAACGGAAAATTTTAATAAATTTTCTGTTTATTTCAAAAATTAAAAAAAACCTAACGAAAGTGTCCTGATTTAGTGAGTTGTTTTTGAGTTTTCTATTTATTTGTAAATTTTTCTTGGTTTTTTTTGATGTTTTCTATTATTTATATGTCAAGTGCCTAGCTTTTCTTGAGATTTTCTGTTTTATTAGTAGAGTGTTCTGGGTTTTTTTATACTTTAGAAATAAACAGAAAATTTTAATAAATTCTCGGTTTATTTCTAAAGTAAAACAAACCTAACGAAAATCTATCGATTTTCCTAATAAACAGAAAACTCAAGAAAAACTAAAGGCGATTTTCCCGAATTCAAAAGAATTGAGTAAAATCTTTGATCTTTCTCTATTCTTTTAAATTCTGGAAACCCTAACAAAAAGTGTCCGAGAGTGCCTAGATTTTCCAGCATTCAAAAGAATGGAGAAAAATCATCGATTTTACTTAATTCTTTTAAATTCTGGAAAAGCTAACGTTAAGTGTCCTCGTTTTTTTTTTACTTTTTGTAATAAACTGAAAATTTATAAAAATTTTAAGTTTATTTCAAAAATTACAAAAAACCTAAAGGAAAAATCAAAAAAAAAATATATTTTTAAATTTATATCGATAAATAATTCTTTAATAATCCAAATAATTGGTTATCCATTTGGAAGATATTTATTAAATTTAAAATACTATTAAAATATATGATTATAACCTCTTAACTGTGAAAAAAAAAAAATTCAAATATTTTACTATTAAATTGAAAAAAAACAAATCTTAAGAGAACCTGGAAATTTAGATTTTCCAACTTTAATTGTTAAATATCTCAAAAAATAATTTTTGATCAAAGATCTTTTTATTAACCCAGAGTGTTTATTATAAGTGAGGTTATTAAAAAGTGAAAAATTTGCAAATATTTATTTTTTTAGAAAAAATTTTTTCATGATCGTGTAGTCACTTAAAAAAAACTGAAAGATTGGTGTTCACCAAACACTTTTTTGATTAAAATTATTATGAATCTATTAAGATAATCAGAAATTTTATTTACTATTGCTAAAGCGTTGTTAAATGTTGGATCTCTTTCTCTTTAAAATTATAAAAATTCTATTATTTACAAAATTTCGAATGAATAATAGTTTTTTATTCTCAATTTTAAATTTGTATGGAAGAATAGATTTTTTTCTGAAATTCTTGGGTTTTATTACTAATACAAAAGATTAAATTTAATTGGTAGGATTATCTTTTGGTACGATTTTACTAATTGCTTTTTTAGGGGAATTTGTAACATGAAGCAATTATTGATTTACACTCAATAGCAAGATATTTAAATCTTAGACTTCTCATTGATAAACTAAATCCCTTAATAATCCAGTAAAATAATCTGTGAAAATAAAAACTAAAAAGCAAAGGATAAAATGACCAAAGGTTGAAAGCAAATAAGATCAAAAAAAAAAAAAAAAAGAAATTACAACAATTAAATAACGATCCCCAAGTGAACATTCATGATCAATTATCAAATTATTAAATCAACCAAAAGTATCGTGGCTGTGATTTTGGGAGTTCTTAATTAAAGATAGCATTGTTTTTTTTTTTTTTTTGATTTTTTACCAATTGCTTCTTATAAACCCTTTATAAAATTCTTTTTTTTTTTTTTTTTTTCCAATTTTTTTCTTTTTCCTTTTTAATTATTTACTTTTACTTTTTAAACATACAGTCAGTTTCACTTTTAAGGCACAAACTTTCAACGAAATTTAAGGAACAAAAAAATCTCAAATTAAAGCACAAAATTCAAATTCTAGTAAAAATAAATTGTAAAAAAAATAATTCCAAATTTTGTGCCTTAATTTGAGAATTTTTTGTGCCTTAAATTTTGTTGAAAGTTTGTGCCTTAAAAGTGGAACTGACTGTAAAAAAAAATTGGTTTGTATTTCACTTGAATAATCGTTGAATCTATGATTTTACACTTAAATTACCTTTGAGGAAATTTAAGTAAAAGGACATCTAGAGTGTAATTTACACTTCTTTCATCAATAAAAAAAAGATATAATTTTTTTTTTTTTTTTTTATTGTTGAGCAGAGGTGATTCAACAAAATTACCTCCTATTTGCCTGAAACTCTAAAATTGTATTTAGGGTTTTTTTATCCTAACTGTAATGTAAGCAGGATTACAGCTCAAAGGATATCTTTTCTTTAAAAAATGAAAAGAATAAATTATTTCGGAAAAAAGACAAGAAAAAGAGAAAGAAAAGCAAGAAATGAAAGAGAGTCAAAAAATAATAGAAAAAACCAAAAAACTTTCAGTGAAAAGTTTTTTTTGTGCCCCAAGTGTTGAATGAGCTGGTGGTTGTTTCCTTTTATGTCGTTTTTTTGGATCGCCACCATAGGTTGTTTTAATAAAGAGTTCTAAATATTTGAACAACTATAGATCAAATGAAAAAGGCTGTTTATTAAATTTTGATTTAGAACTTTAAAGATGGGTTGAATCTAAAAAGCTCTGGTTTTTAAGAATAAGATTTGGTTTTCGAAATTTTCTTTTCAGTTGCTTTGCTTTTTTTTTTATTTTTTTTTTGTGTTTTTTTTTTTTTTAATATTTTATTTTTTTTTTTTTTTTGTAAGTTTCCCAAATCTTGTTTTCGCAAAATCCCAGTACAAGATACCGACTCGGCATCAAAAACCCAGTCAAAGTAACGACTCGACAGATAGTACGGAAAGTTCAATTTGGTTCACTTTGGTTGGTTTCAGATCGCATTCGTTGGATTCAGTTCGGTTGCATAAGTCCTCGTCGAAGATCTGATCATGAACAAGTTTGGTTGGGTTAGTCATGATCAGGTCAACCAATTCTTATAATGATTTTTTATACTTTTTACCTTTCCAAACACCTAAAAAAACAAAAAGAGAAGGAGCATAGAGCCCAAGCAACTTAAGAAGGGAAATTTGGAAAAGGTAAAAAGTATAAAAAATCAAAAAAGATATAATTTTTGATAAAAAAAAAAAATTCTTCAAAATTGGAAAAATTATTAAAAATTTACCAGGATAACAACCATAAATACATAAATTTCACTTTTTATTTAATTAAAAAATATTTCAAGTTACTAAAAATTTGAATATAATGTCTTTAATAAAAATTATTCTCAATTATAAAAATTATATTTTATAAGATTTTTACGAACCATTAAGTAATAACTAAAAAATTGTTCACCATGAGGAATATGATTCATGTTTTGTGGAAATATAATAGTTCTTCTTGACTTCAAAACATAAACAGTGCATTTCCTCAAATTTTTGAATCATCTGATCTTCATTGTCGACATTTATTTAGATATTGCTCAAAATATTAATATATATTATTTAAAATAAATTTTTATATATAATAAAAGATTATTTTCACAAAATTGATACAATAAATCATATTTAAAAAATATAAATTTTCATTAGCAGGGACCTATAATTTAAAAAAATCTCAAAAAAAAAATAACTCATTTATCACTTTCTTCAAGGCTCAGCTAAAAAAATGACAAAAAAATAACATACCTACAAATCTGATTTAATTAACTTATACTTTATATTAACTTCTTATCACCTTGCTTACTCTTTCAATTTGGCTATTTTTAAATTGTGAATTGTTATTATTTATTATTCAAAATAATTTCCAAGGATGATGGTGAGAGTTTCTAATTATCAAAATTAGAAGTTTTGTGGGAGAAATCAAAGTAGTGACTTTTATGTAGATCAAGTATAAGCAGCTTATACAGTCAGTTTCGTTTTTAAGGCACAAACTTTCAACGAAATTTAAGGCACAAAAAAAATCTCAAATTAAGGCACATGATTTCAAATTCTAGTAAAATAATTTGTGAAAATTAAAAATCTAAAAAATTGTGCCTTAATTTGAGATTTTTATTGTACCTTAAATTTCGTTGAAAGTTTGTGCCTTAAATGTGAAACTGACTGTACTAATATTTGAAAAAAAGTGCAAATTAAAAGTGGTCTATTGATTATCTAACTTATCCAATTTGAATGTCGTCAACAAACATAAATAAAAAAAAAATATCATCTAGAAATTTCTAGATCAAATTTATCAATTTGTTTGAGTTTGATAATTTGAAGATGAATTTTGGGAAATTCTTTGTAGTGGAAATTTTTTCAAAATTATTTATATAAATTTAATAGAATTTTTTACATTTTTTATTATTATTTTTATAAAAAAAAATTGAAAACATATTTTTTTTTGTTTTTTTTGTGTTTGTTTTGCATTTTATTTTAACTACAGTCGGTTTCACTTTTAAGGCACAAACTTTCAACGAAATTTAAGGCACAATAAAAATCTCAAATTAAAGCACAAAATTCAGATTCTAGTAAAAATAAATTGTAAAAAAAAATAATTAAAAATTTTGTGCCTTAATTTAAGAGTTTTATGTGCCTTAAATTTCGTTGAAAGTTTGTGCCTTAAAAGTGACACTGACTGTATTGGTATTAACTATCCCTTTCTAATAACAACTCTTACAATTTTGCTCATTTCTCAAAAATAAGCTGATTATAATTCTCTTTTGGTAACCCTAAATATATCACCTTTTGAGAAAAATATAATCAGTAAATTTTGTCAAATTCACTAAAATAACATCAGTTGGAAGATTTGAACAACATTAAACAAATTTTATATTATTAGTCCAAACGAAAAAATAAATTCAGGGGAAAATTTAGTTTTCTTAAAAATAATTGAACAATTTTCTTACGTTGGCTGGATAATTTCATTAAAAAACAATAAATTTCTTTGAAGAAAGAAATCTTTAATTTATTCATTAAATATGGGACTAAGGAATTCCATTAAATTATCGCCCAATATCAAATAACAATATATTTTAAAAAATTTGAATAAAAATTATTTCAGATACTATCTTAGATTTATGGAGTATTGTTTCAAATTCTCAATTTGGTTTGAATATAGAATTTGATACACGAACCACTGTTTTAAATTTCACATTTTGAATTAGACAAATTTAAAACTTATTATTGATACTAAGAATTGTTAGTTAGTATAATAGTACTTGTATGATATTTTGATAGTATTAGTCATATTTTTTTTAGTTGACTATTCACTAGACAAATTTATTTGAAAGAAAAAAAGTAAAAATATTGTTAAAACATTACCATCAAAATGTTGGGTTGGGAACTCATTTGATATTAGTTATAGTAAGTGTCATTAATTAAAAAAAAATACTAAAAAAATTGTTTATAGATAAAATTCATACAGCCGTTCCATTCGACTTGTGAAGCTTTTTTCTTTCCTTTAAAGACCTTTTAAAGACCTTTTAAAGATGCTTTAAAGACCTTTTACAGTCAGTTTCACGTTTAAGACACAAACTTTCAACAAAAATTAAGGGAAAAAAAATCTCAAATTAAAGAACAATTTTTTGGAATTTTAATTTTTACAAATTATTTTACTAGAATTTGAATTTTGTGCTTTAATTTGAGATTTTTTTTGTACCACAAATTTCGTAGAAAGTTTGTGTCTTAAAAGTGAAACTGACTGTAAACTTTTTTCATTTTCTTTAAAAGACCTTTTAAAGATCTTTTAAACTTTTTTCATTTTCTTTAAAAGACCTTTTAAAGATCTTTTAAAGATCTTTTAAACTCTCTTAATTCTTTTAAACTCTCTTAATTCTTTTAAAACTTCTTTCAAACAAACAAAAAAAAACACAAATAACTACTACAGTCAGTTTCACTTTTAAGACACAAACTTTCTACGAAATTTAAGGCACAAAAAAAATCTCAAATTAAGGCACAAAATTCAAATTCTAGTAAAATAATTTGTGAAAATTAAAATTCCAACAAATTGTGCTTTAATTTGAGATTTTTTTGTGTACCTTAAATTCAGTTGAAAGTTTGTGCCTTAAAAGTGAAACTGACTGTAACAAAAAACACTAAAATTAGTTTGAAACAATTACTACCACTTTTACTCTGGCTCTGCCTAAGATTAGATCTTAGACATTGTTATTCACAAGCTCTACTCAATTTTACAATACTCTCCTCTATTTACCATACAGCCAACTCTTAAAGTTGATAATTTGTTCCTAAAATTGCTTTTAAAAACAAATTAAAATTGTAATCAAAAATATTTTTTTCAATACAATTTTCCAGTCAATTACTTCATGGACAAATCGATCAAATCTGTGTCGAGTATTCAAGATTTTAGAATAAACTCTCTATTCTTGTAAAGTAAAAAAATTGATATTCAACTCTTTGGGAGATAATTTTCTTCTTTTCCAATTTCAATTTAAATAGGAGTTTGAGAACTTTTGACATAGATTTGATCAATTTGTCCATGAAGTAATTGACTGGAAAATTGCACTGAAAAAAAATATTTTTGATTACAATTTTCATTTGTTTTTAAAAGCAATTTTAGGAACAAATTATCAACTTTAAGAGTTGGCTGTATGGTAAATAGAGGAGAGTATTGTAAAATTGAGTAGAGCTTGTGAATAACAATGTGTAAAATCTAGTCTTAGGCAGAGCAAGAGTAAAAGTGGTAGTAATTGTTTCAAACTAATTTTAGTGTTTTTTGTTAGTTGTTATTTGTGGTTTTTTTTGTTTGTTTGAAAGAAGTTTTAAAAAAATTAAGAGAGTTTAAAAGATCTTTAAAAGATCTTTAAAAGAACTTTTAAAGAAAATGAAAAAAGTTTAAAAGATCTTTAAAAGGTCTTTTAAAGAAAATGAAAAAAGTTTAAAAGGTCTTTAAAGCATCTTTAAAAGGTATTTAAAAGGTCTTTAAAGCAAAGATAAAATGATCCTTAAAGCACTTTTAAAGGGTAATCCTTCACAAGTCGAATGGAACGGCTGTATAAACTTCGTTTCAAAATTTTTAAAACTCCAAAGTTCAATCTTTGAAAAAAAAATCTGATTTAATCAATTCTCAAAGTAACATCATATTAGAACAATTCACTTTTTGGAATTTTAACAATTGTTTATAAATTACTATACTCACAAAACAGAAAATAAATAATAATCCAAACTAATAAATCGAGTTTGTGTTAAAAATTTTGGATAGAGAGCAAAAAAAATAAATCCATTTGTAAATTTGTTGAAATTTTATTAAGAATATTGATCAATCATATGGCTAGATATTATTGACTAATTTCATTTGAGTTCATATAATTTAAAACAAGCTAAACTTTAAGGTTTACAATCCCTGAAACTGGAAAAAAGATTATCTTGTATTGGGTGTGTCAACTTGTTATTTTGGTTCTTAGCTGATCGATCCACAACTAAGTTTGGATCGTATAGGTGGTTGAAAAATGCTATTTTTGTGATTTTATTTATTTTTTTTCCGAAATCCGAATTGATGAGTCTAAGATTAATTAATTGGAAGATATTTAATTAGTAATTGATTTTTTTGTTTTCTATGTTGAAAATTTTATTTACGCTTTGTATTATTTGATGCTTGTAAAAAAGATGTTTTTTATTTACTCCTAATTCTGTAAAAGGAAAATGATAATTTCAATTGACAACCAAAAAATTAACACTTTCAATTCAATACCTTTCAATTAATTAATCTTAAACTCATCAATCTGGATTTCGGAAAAAAAAAAAAAAAATGACAAAAATAGCCTTTTTCAACCACCTATACGATCCAAACTTAGTTGTGGATCGATCAGCTAAGAACCAAAATAACAAGTTGACACACCCAATACAAGATAATCTTTTTTCCAGTTTCAGGGATTGTAAACCTTAACATAATATCAATCGTTGAAAAAAAAAGTTTTGATCAAACTTAACAAATGATATAATTCAAGGAATGTAAAGGATTTTGGGAATAAATGATTTTCATGTTTTAATAAAAATTAAAATTATTTCCAATTTCAATGAAATTGTATTATTTTTATTCTTTGAACCATTTTAATTTTGTGGAAATTTTTGAATATAAGTTTGGAATAAAAAAAATAATAAATCAATAATGTTGAGTAAAATATAAACAGTTTTTCAATTTCGTTCATCATGCTTTGGAAGGGGGGATTGTATAAAAAAAATAATAAATTTACAAAATAATAAGATTAATCTCATAAAAATTAACAATTTAAGTGCTAATAAAAAGATATTAGAAAAGAAAATATTTATTTACTGTGGAATGTTTGATGGGAAAAAAGTAACATAAATCTGAAAATAAAAAAAATGAGAATAATCAAAAGAAGTAGTGCAAGTTAAAATATTGTCAAATATTAATTAAATAGAAAATTAAAAACTTCAAAAAGATGGTTCAAAAAAAAATGAAAACGAAAAAAGAAAGAGAAGATGGGGGTATTATTTAATTCTGAGCAAGTTGAATAAATGATTTTGCCAATCCTTCAGAAGTATTTGATTGGAGAGAACGTCCTTTACCAATTTTTGTAATTTCATCCATATCCGATTGATACGAATTTGATCCTAAAAGAATTGCATCGATATGTAAACCTTTTCTGCCATATGGCCCATTCATATATCCTTCTAATAATTGGTGTAAAGAGGTATTGCTACCACAATTTCCACCATCACTAAAAATGATCATTTTAGGGGTTCTACCTTCCAAATTTATTTGTTCCAAGTTTTTGTATGCTAATTTAAAGCCTTCATTAAAATATGTACCTCCATAATTTGGTTGAGAAAAATTTACAATCAAATTTGTTGCCAATTCTTCATTGCTGAAAATCAAATTGGCGTAACTATCAAAATAAATCAAGGTTATACGATCATTTGAACTGACTTTTTGCCTTTCAATTATGTATTCACCAACGGCTTCTAAAACAGCTCCAAATCGATTATTTGGGAAATGATTTCGAGAATACCAAGATTTGTTATTGGAAGGTACCACATCATTGTCGTTCATTGAGCCAGAAGTATCTATGATTAAAAAAGTATGAATAGATGGACTTTTGGGTATTTCAAGTAACTCGTCTTTCTTTTGGATCTCATCATAATTCAAAGATAATTCTTTGTTAAATCTTGTATTCGGAAGATATTTCATAAATATTTTGATTTCTGTTGTTGCAAAATGGAATGAAATTTCCAATTTTTGTTTGTTTATAGGAAGGTTTGATTGGGGAATAGGAATTGAAAATGATGCCATGATTATTACATCTTGAGAGTCCAAATAAATTGATTGGTAATTTGTATCCCATTTTTTTTCGGTTCTTAAAATATTAATCTTCATTTCAGTGGAATTTTTTTGAATTGGAGTAAATCTTTCTTTCATTGGTTTGGATAATTTGATTGTATCTCCTTTAAAAATTATTGGTTGGAAAACGTTGGCACATCGGTCTTCTCTTTGGTTGTTTTCATTTTGAATAGAATATTTGTAATTTGAGTCATGGCATCTCGAATCGAATTTTGGAGAAACTAAAATACCATATGTATATGAAGACTTTCGAATTGAAATGATTTTTGGATCAATACCATATCTTACTGCTCCGATAACTATTGACTTGTCGGGATAGGGAGATAACATATATTGATAAGTATTTCTTCCTAATAGTTTCTTAATTGATTCTCTGAAATAATCAGAATTCGAAAGCCCACCAGTAAAAAAAACAATTTCAGATTGCCTGAAGATGTCGGATTTTTGTTTTAAATTATTTAAATAAGCTCGAAATTTTTGAAGTGGCTTTTTAAAAAAGGATTTTACTCTATCCCCTTTGAGTTCGATTTCATCTTCATCATCGTTCCATTTTATTTTGGATAAACCTGAATTTTGATTCATTTGATTAAATAGATCTGTCAAATATTCAAAATCTTTGATTCCGAAAGTTTTTTTTAAATATTTTACAACAATTTTGGGCATTTCAATTAAATGAGAATCGTTTCGAGTCATTTCTTCCTTTAAGATTCCTATTTTAATATTTTCCCAGGCGTACATTAATTTTAATAATCCTTTTGGGCAATCGTTTTTGAATTGACTGAATTGATTATCATTCAAATTCAAAAAACTTTGGAAAAACTTGAGAAATTGTTTGTCAATATAAGTTGAACCAAAATCCCCTCCTTTGGGAACCATTAAGATTTCAAACTCTGTGATCTTTTTATTTTCAATTCTTGGTCGAATCATGGTCATGTCAATTGTTCCACCTCCTTGATCAATAACTAATACTTTTTTCATGTTTAAGTCATATTTATTCTTGAGTGAATAAAAGAAATCTAAAGCAGCTGCTTCAGGTTCATAACAAAAGATCAAATCGTCTGAATTCTTACTTGGAATCAGTCCTGATTTATAAAAGGCCTTCCTCATGATCTCTTTTGATTGATCTTCCCAAATTGCAGGAACAGTTAATACCCATTGGACTGAATGTTCATTTAAATTGAGTGTTTTTTTTGTGCTTTCTTGATAAGAATCAACAAATTTTTGTGCAACAAATTGAAATAAGCCAGATAAAACTCTTGTAAGTTCCCATTTGACTCCAGAGTATGATTTAATTTTGGGATCTTTTTTCATCGTTTTTTATATAATTTCATTTTGAAGTTCTTAAAAAAATTGATAATTGTTCCTTTCCTTTGGTCTGAGTTTTAAATATTTTTTTTCTGCTTCTTTGCCAAATAAATTTGGTTCCCATTTATTCCCATATGCTTTTTTAAATAAAATTGCAGTGTTCGTTTTAAAATTCTCATCATTGTAATCTAATTTTATTTTTTTAATATTGGAATGTGGTATATTTATATTTCCTTCATGAGTCGTGTACCATGCGGCACCTGTTCTTGATGTTCCAAAATCAATTGAACAGGAAACTTTGAATTCTTTTTTGAAAACTATTATCAAAAAAATCAAATTAAATAAAAAAAAAAAAAAATATTAACAAGAAAATTGTAAATAATAAAGGTTTAATTTTTAAAAGTTGAAAAAACAATTTTCTTTTTTTTTATCAACAACAAATGTAAAACAAAATCAAGAGTTAATTGTTTTTCTTTTTGAATATATTTTAATTTTGTAAAAAAGCTTCAAGACATTCAGCCAACTTTTTGTCCTTTATTGATTGCTGAAAATGAAAAAAAAGAATTTAAAGATTAATTTTGGAAAGAAGATTTCGTATCATTTTTTGATTCACAAAGTAAAAAAAAAAAAAGAATAATCTTTTTGTTTAAAGATCAAAAATTATTCAAAAAGAAACAATCAGCAAAACAATAAACGTTTTTTTTTGAATTTGTAAATCAACAAAAAAAAATTCACTTAAGAAAATAATTATGAGAATTGTGTTTTTTTTTTTGATGTGATATCTGGAGGATGATCAAAATACTTTGTTTATTTTTGTTTTTCCTAATGTGTCTATTTGTTTGGGACAAAAGAAAGAAAAAACAATACGATGGAAATTGTAAAACTTTAATTCCATTTTAGAAAAAAGTATTGAAATAATTTTGATCGTTTTTCAAGAGTCATGCTTATCTGGGAAGAAAAAAAAAAATTAAAAAAAGAAAAAAAAAAATAAAACTTACAGTAAAGGAGCATTTGTCATAATAATAAACGAATTAAAAATACAAAAAAATGATTTTGCATTTGGAAAATTTCCTATTTTAAAGAAATTTGAGTTGAAGAATGAAATTAATCTGATCTAGATTTATTCCCCTTTTTACTTCTATTGTTTTTATTTTTGTATAACAATCAGATTTAGTTTTGAAAGAAACAATTTAATTTTACTGATGAGCAAAAAAAAAGGGTAACAAGATAAAGAAAGAATTGTTTTTTTCAACAAAAGAAATTCTTTAGAAACAATAATAACCAAATCCAAAATAATGTATTTTCAAAAACATTAAAAGATTTAATTTTTTTGGATCAACCAACATTAATAGCTGTTATGAGAAGAATAAATGATAATAAAAACTTTTCGTATGAACTTTTTCAAATTAATCTTGCGTTCACAAGTTTTCAAAGAAATTGATTGTTATTTATGGTCTCTGTTTATTTGATTGGTACTGTTTTTTTATTGAAGTAATAGTTGTCAAGGCAAAATCGCAACATTTATTATTATTTTCCAATTAATCGCTGAAAATTTTTATTTCAATTTCTTTGATGAAGATTCATGATTACTGCTACAATCAAATTAGAAGAGTGAAAATTTTTATTTTAGAGTTAACTTAGGAAGTTTAATTTGTTGTCTAAAAATATCATTTCTAAAAGATTTTGGTGTTTAAAAGATCTTTGAATTTTCTTCAACTTTATTAACTAAAAAAATATTTTGGGATGTGAACTAAAAATTTTCATTTTTTAATTGCAAAATAATGGAACATAAGCCAGAATTGATAAAAGATTGTATTCTGAAATTGTGTTCCACTTGATGACCAAATACCAACAAACAATTTATTTGATAAATGTGAATGTCTATCTGTATTTTGTATGAGAATTATTTTTATTAACAACAAGATATTTCTTTCGTTAAAGAAATGTTGAAACAGGTGGTTGTGTGAAAAGTTCAAATCGAGAGCTTGTGGTTTTAAAAAAAGAGAATTGAACATCATCAAAATATGCGTTCCCAATGACTTTAATCTGTGTTTTAAAAGAAATAATATGTAACTTTTTATTTCTTCTGTTTCCAAGGTAACATCCAATTAACTACCCAATAGTATATCTAAGTTCAAAACAATTTTAAAGCAAAACTCGTTGATACTTTAAGTAAATTTTTAATTATGAATGCACTTTGTTGAAATTTTTCATATTTTTTGAAAGTTTTTATGAAATTTTTTGTTTTTTTGATTGGATAAAAAAATTTGTGAAAAAATTTATTCTATTTTTTGAGACAAATTTTCCAATTTCCTTTTTTTTTTGAAATTTCTTTTGAAATAATAGAACTTTAAGAAGTCAACAACATACAGCCGTTCCATTCGACTTGTGAAGGATTACCCTTTAAAGGTGCTTTAAGGATCATTTTATCTTTCCTTTAAAGACCTTTTAAACTTTTTTCATTTTCTTTAAAAGTTCTTTTAAAGATCTTTTAAAGATCTTTTAAACTCTCTTAATTCTTTTAAAACTTCTTTCAAACAAACAAAAAAAACCACAAATAACTACTAACAAAAAACACTAAAATTAGTTTGAAACAATTACTACCACTTTTACTCTGGCTCTGCCTAAGACTAGATCTTACAGCCATTCCATTCGACTTGTGAATGATAACCCTTTAAACATGCTTAAAGGATCATTTTTCCTTTCCTTTAAAGACCTTTTAAAGATGCTTTAAAGGTCTTTTAAACTTTTATCAATTTTTTAAAAATTCTTTTAAGAACCTTTTAAACATGCTTTAAAGGGCTTTTAAACTTCCCAACTTTTCTTATTTTCTTTTGAAGATCTAATCAAAAATTTTTGAAAACGGTTTAAAACCGACAAAAAACAACTTTTACCCTCAATTTTTCTCATTGTTCACACATAAAAACACATTTAATGTTGAAAACTCTCATGCACTAACTAGACTACCAAAAATTATTCAAAATATAAAAACAAATTAATTAACAAATAAAAGGAAAAACTTTCGTTTTCAGTCTAAAAAATATGATATGGTCGAGTTTTCAAAAAAAAAAAAAAAAAGAAAAGAAAATATATGAAGATGGAATCGATTTTTGCTCCTTATTTGTTTTTGTTTCTAAAAAAGGTTAAGATTTTTAATTTAATTTTTTTAAAATATTGATCTTCTTCATGAAATGGGTTGTTATTATCATCTAACCACAATATAATTTGGCTCAGAGTAAATCCCTTTTCATGCCTTACATTATCAATAACCACATTAACATAGGCATCTATATAAAGATTCAACTGTCTAGTTAATGTTGGGTTCGATTGTGATACACCCAATTTCTTTAACAATAAATTTCTAATCTTTTCTTGGCAGTTTATTAAAAAATTTTCTTCGCTAGAAATATTGACTTGTTTTTTGCTTTTATAAAATGGATTTTTTAGAAAATTGTTCCCTATTTCATTATTCACTGTATTTTTTAAAACAGTGTCCAATTTTCTAAATTTTTTGATCCGTCCTTTGGATCCAAGTTTTGTTTTGGTCGGTGTGTTTATCTCTCCAGTTAATAATTTTCTAAGGGTAGGTCCCCTACATCTTCTTTTTTTCTGGAATATTTTAATGAATCTTTTTGCCTCTCTCATATTACTATAGTGGTTTTCTTTCATGATTTTTTTTATTCGTTTTTTTTTGTTTATTTGTTGCCTTATCAAAAAGCTTTTTACATTCAAAATTGTGATTTTCGACATCCCGTTTATTATTACATAACCAACAGAACGGGATGTCATCATTGATTAACATTATTTGTCTTCTTTTATTTGGGGTTTTTTTCGGAAGAGTCTTTTTTGGTGGGGGGGGTAGTTAAATTAATTGGCGGTATTTCTTTAGGTTCATTTAATGTTGGTAAATTATCAACATAATCTTCCAGAGGAGTACTAGTAACACTCCGGTCTAATTCTGAATCTGACCAAGAACTAGAACTGGGATCAGAATAAAATAATTTTTTTTGAGTTGAATAATTAGTTTTTTGATTTTTTTTCTTTGGAGGTGTTAGAATTTGACATGTTTGATCATGAAAAGAATTTTTATTTTTTTCATTTTGATTAATTTCATCTTTTTTTGCTTGTTTTTGGTTTTCTGTTTCTTTCTGTATTTCCATTTTTTCCTTTTCTTTTGTTTTGCTTTTTTTTTGTTTCTTCTTTCTCTCTTCTTCATATTTCTTCTTCTTTTCTTTTTCTTTTCTCTTTTCCTTTTCCTTTTTTTTTCTCTTTTCCTTTTCAAATTTCTTCTTCTTTTCTTTTTCATGAATCTTCTTTCTTCTTTCTTCTTTTTCTCTTTCTTTTCTTTTTTTTTCTTTTTTCTTTCTTTTTTTCTTTCATTTTGAGGTACGTTTTTCTTTTTCTTTGATTTCTTTCTTTTTCAGTATCAATTTTATTTATCTCTTTCTTTTTGTATTCTACTTCGTGATCTTTATCTGGATTTTCTTTTTCCTTTTCGACTTTTTTTGTGGATTTTTGTTCTTCTTTTTGTTCTTCTTTTTGATCTTTGTCTGATGTTTCATTTTCTTTTTTGTTGAGGTTTTTGTTCTTTTTTAACATGTTTTTTAACATGTTTTCTATTGGTTTGCATTGTTTATCTTCCTTTCCTTTTTTGGTTTTATTTATATCTCCAAAAAAGGATTACCAGTCAAATAATAATTTTTTTGGTCAACATTTTCAGCTTCTTGTTGGTTTTTTTATTTTTTATTGTATTTTTGGGAGTTGGAGTTTGATCAAAGGTTTGTTGGTAAATTTTTGTGTTTTTATTTTGAATCATATTGGGATTTTTAACTAGGATGGGTTTTTTAATTGGGTTGATTGTTGTTTGAATTTGGTGGTTGCCCTTCGGATGATACTTGCTACGTAATGTTTGAATTACATCTCGTGTTACTTCAGATAAAAATTTTTGTGAATAATTTTTTTTAATTCTTGGATCAGCAAAGTTTTTTTTGAAAATGTTTTTGATTTTTGTTGCTTGGGGTACTGTTATTTGTTTATTGGGGAAAAAGCCCAAATCGTGTAAAAGTAGATGCATATCTACTAGACTATCATTCACAAAATCCTCTGAATCAACAATAATACCAATAACCTTCTTCTGTTCTTCCGTGTTCCAGAGATTATATTTTTTTTGGTTGGTATTCATCTTTGTTAACACGAATGTTTGTTTTTTGGCTGTTAAAAGCCAGTTGGTTTGTATTTTGTAACAAACTAAAATTGAACTGATGTTTGTTATTGCTTTGGGAAAATTTTGGTGATAAAGGATCTTGCTTCTGATAAGAATTAAAAAAATCACCCCCTTGATAATTGCCTTGTTGTGTTTTAGGTTTTGTTGGGCACACTTGCGATCTTGTTTGACTGTTTTTGAAAATAGTGTTTGATTGTTGAACGTATTTGGGAAAAGGGTTTGAGACAAGTTCATCATTAAATGGCGAACTTTCGCTTGTGTCTTCTTCTTCCATGATGGGCCGATCTGACATAAGTGTTTGAAAAAAAATGAAAAAAAACTAATAACCAAAAGACTGAAAAAAAGGAAATCGTTTTCAAGAATTGAATCAGTTCGTTTGAAACATTCTAAAATCGAAAGAAGAATGTTTTTTTTTTAAAAAAAAAGAGAAAACAAAAATTATTTTAATTGGGGGTATAAATTGAGAATAATTGGTGTTACAGTTATAGTATTGTTTTTTTTCACTCTAAAGAAAGTTTTTCATCAAACAGAAACAAAAAAGTATTAAAAAAAAATACAAATGGTAAAATTAAAAAAAAAGTTATTTAAAAAAGATAAACTCTCTGGAAAAATATTCTAATTTAATATATTAGCTTATTCTTTGATTTCAAAATTTTCTCAACCCCAATTTTTTGAAAAAAAAAACAAAAAGTGTTCCATATAAAAAAAGAAAAAAATAGTGTTTAGTTCATTTTATTTTAGATCACATCAAACAATTTCCACCAATTAAATTGTTCAGCATGTATATCAACCAAGAGGGCGGGATTTATTAAAAGGGGAGGGGGTATGGAATTGAAATGGTATCAAGGGTATTAACCGATCTCCTCGATCTCCTCGATCTCCTCCTAGATCGTGGAATCTTCCGTTCTCAAAAACAAATTTCAACGAAAAACCGTGTTTCTTGTGGTTATGTTGCACAGTTGAAGATTGTTCTTTTTCAGACCTTTGCCAATGTCTATTTAAACGGCTATAGATTCAACTTACAAGGTGGCAATCATTATGGTGCTAGGTACCTTGGAAACATCATGGCTGAGGCCTACTTTCAAATTATTTACCTCAAAGGCCAACAAAAAGAGAAAAAAAGAGGAATATCAGAAGAAAAAAAGAGAGAAATTTTCCAATTGACTTCTATGATCATATCAAAATTGGAAAATGATTGTTCACTTTATTTAAGGGAAATCCAGCAAAAAATTTGGGATGACCATCACCATTACCTTTCAATGAGTACCATCCACAATTACATTAAGAAACGGACAAACTTTTCACACAAGAAAATCAATTTTCATCATCCCAGGAGATACTTGAAAGGGAATTTCCAAGTGCGCTTAACATATTTAGAAATAATTTTACGGGCATTAAGGACACTAGGGAAGGAAAATATTTTTTTCATGGATGAGACAGGGTTTAAACAGAATAAAAGGGACAAAGGGTGGTCTTTGGTTGGTGAAAGGCCAAGTATGATTGATAAACGGGTAATTAAACCCAAGTGGAATGTGTTTGCTATGATTAATATCCATGGAATGTATGTACCCATTTAATTAATCATAACGCCTGTGGCATCGATCATGCCGAATTTATGTTATACAAAGCACTCCCAAAAATTCGAAACCTTCCCAACTCCGTGATTGTAATGGACAATCATCCCATTCGTGTTGCTTGTGAACCTGATCTCTCGGATTATTTTCAGGAATTTGGCTGTCATATAATTTATATGCCAGTTTATTCCCCAGACTTAAATCCCATTGAAGAAGTATTTGGGGTTCTTAAGCACTTGATGAAAAATCATCGTAACAGTTGGGATTTATCACCAAGACGATGTATTTTACAGACAGTTTTGGATTTTAATCTCAATAATTATTGCCAAAATTTCATTGAGAAAATTTTTTATAACTTAATAGCAAAAACGATCTTTTGAATCTCATTACTTTTCTTATCAAAAATATTCAAATTGAAACCAATTTTTTTAAATTGGAAGGGCTTTTAAATTTAATTTCTTGCCCAATACTACCTTTTTTAAACATTTTGAAAGAAATAATTCTTTATAATAAATCCTTCTCCTGGCTTGTTATTGAAAATGAAATCTAATTTTTCATTTTCACTCTTTTTTATTTGTTAATTTGATTTTTCTTAATTGTAACATTCAAGCTTTTTATGGGTGAGAGTTAAAAATAAAATGAGGAATATTGATCTCAAAAAGGTCGAAATTAAAAGAAATTTTAAAAAAATTCAAAGAGTTTAAAAGGTCTTTAACAGGTCGTTTAAAGAAAATGAAAAAAGTTTAAAAAATCTTTAAAGTATCTTTAAAAGGTCTTTAAAAGGTCTTTAAAGGAAAGTTAAAATTTCAGGTTTGCTTAAAGGAAAGAAAAAAGCTTCACAAGTCGAATGGAACGGCTGTAAAATAGTGTTACTTAAATGAAAGGAAAAGATATAAGGAATTTGTGTTTTCTATTTGTTTGGTTGAGCTATTTGGTAATTCCTCATTTCCTATTTTTGGTTGAACTTGAGACTAAAGTGGATTTTAGAATAAAAAAAAAAACAATAAAGAAAATAAATTTTACCCTTTTAAGGTTTGCAATCCTGAAAATAAGAAAATTGAGATTATCTTGTGTTAGGTGTGGTAACTTGTTAATTTGATTCTTAGTTGATCGATCATGAGCTTTGGTATGGGTTTTAATAGTGGTTCAAAATGGCAATTTTTGACAATTTATTTTTTTTTTTCCAAAATCCGAATTGGAGAGTTTAAGATTAATAAATTGATCTATAAGTCAATAAAGAGTTTTGTTTTTTTTGGGTTGCCAATTGAAATATTGATTTTAGGTTTAATTATATTAACTAAAAAAATAACAATATTTTTAAGAAGCTCGAAATAAAGCCAAAACTAATCAAAATTTCAATTGACAACACATATAATTATATTTTTTTTGATAACATAGCTTATAATCTCTTTATTTTACACTTTTAAATTGTTTTTCTGGTAAAAAAAATTTAAATTGAAAAAAATTATCCTTTTTGTGTCACTTCTAAAACCTATACCAAGTCCAAGAATCTATCAGACAAGAAACAAAATAACAAACATAAATACAAGATAATCTTTTTTTTTTCAAATCCCAGGGATTATAAACCTTCAATTTCAAATAGTTGTTATAAAAATTACAGCCAATATATTCAACTTGTGAATTTTTTCTTTCCTTTCGTAATATAACCTGAAACAAAAAAAATGTTTTAGGGCATTTTTTTTCTTTCATCATGTTGACACAAAAATTGTTTTGTTTCAACTTATAAAGTTTCATTCTGAAAATTTACAAAAATTCTTGTTTTTAAACCGTAAACCTCCATTAGAGCCAATCTATTCAACATGAGAATTTTTCTTTCATTATGAAGTTTAACTTGAAAGAAAAAAAATTCTAAAAACAATTTTTTTGTTTCAGGTTATATTATGAAAGAAAAGAAAAAATTCACAGGTTGAATAAATTGACTGTATCTCATATATTCCAATTTTTAAGTTAGGTATAATAATTCTTAAGTAGCCATTTGGGTTTATAATCCCTGAAACTGGAAAAATGTTTATCATGTGTTGAGTGAAAGACTATGTAAGGTTTTTCTGCAGTTGATCGATCTTCAAATTAAAATTAATTGTCCAAGTATCTAAGAACCATAATAATAAGTCTCTTACACTTAAACATAAGATATTTTTTTTTCTATTTTTTGGGGATTAAAAAACTTCAAGGTTCTAAATTGGGCAAAGTTTAAAAATTCATAAATATATCAATTTGAAGTATTTGGGAAATGTAGAAATTTGAAAATTTATATGATAAAATTACTGGAAAATTGAAAAAAAAATGTCTTTCTGAATGAAAGTTAAACACAGGTTTTTTAATCTACAAGACTTTAAAAAAAATAACTACAATCAAGTTAAAGAAGAAAAGATAAACTTTAAATAATAATTCAAGGATTATAATCTTCCAAATCAATAAAATTATTTATTTTTACTTTTTTTATCAAAATATAATGATTTATTTCGAAAAAATCAAAAATTTTTAATAGTAGATCATTCAAAGAAAAAAAATTACAAAAAGAAAATATTATAAAAACTATATTTTTATTTAATCCTCCATTTTTTCTTTAATTATTTTTTTTTTTTTTCATTTTTTTAAATTAAAATATGAAAAAAATACCAACTATTACATAAATCAAGAGTTAATTTTTAATTGTTGTTATTACAAATTTTTTTTGGTCATTATTTTTTTTAAATTCAAATCCTATTATTTAAGAATAGAAAACTGAAAATTATAACTTACTTAGTTATTAGAATAATGATAAATGAAATTACACTTGTTCAAAGTGATAACCAATTAATTAAAAAATAAGAATAAAAATGATGATTTTTCAAATTCATAGTAAACCTCAATAAAATTTTATTATTTTTTTTAAAAAAAGTTGTCCCACTTAGGATATCAAACAATTAAATAAGGATTATATAGAAAACCCCCACTTTAATGAACCTTAGGTTGTTTTATTACTAAGCTTATAAAAAAAATAGTGATTTATAAAAAGAATTTGATTTTGAATTTTCACAGTGTTCCTATTTCAATTACAGTCAGTTCTATTTTTAAGACACAAACTTTGAACGAAATTTAAGCACAAAAAAAAATCTCAAATTAAAACACAAAATTCAAATTCTAGTAAAATAATTTGTGAAAAAAAAAAAAATTCTAAAAAAAGTGCTTTAATTTGAGATTTTTTTGTACCTTAAATTTCGAATACGTTTGTGTATTAAAAGTGAAACTGGCTGTATGTCATGACCTATTTTCATACTCAAAATGTCTTTTTTTTTTTCATTAATATAATCTTACTTTACATTTCCATGTTCAGCAACCGTTTCCACTTTTAAGACACAAACATAAACAAAATTTAAGGTACAAAAAAATCTCAAATTAAAGCACTTTTTTTAGAATTTTTTTTTTTTTCACAAATTATTTTACTAGAATTTGAATTTTATGTCTTATTTTGAGATTTTTTATAGCTTAATTTTCCTTGAAATTTTGTACCTTGAAAGTGGAACTGAATGAAATTTGCTTGAATATACGAAATTTATGTACCTTAAATTTTGTTGAAAGTTTGTATCGTATAATTGGAACCGATTTTATTATGATTTCCAAATAAAAATTGTGTTTTGCTTTTTTTCCAAAATTTTTCTAGTGATTATTATTTGGATAAATTATTAATCGTTTAAAAAAAAATTATTTTAATAATTTATTTGTTTTTTTTTTAATTTATAAATTAATTAATTTTTATTGTATTTATTTTTTTCTTTTAATAATTGTTTCAAAATTCTATATTGCTCTAGATTGTTTAAATTACAATTTTTTAAAGAAGAAATTTCAACGAATTTTGAAATTAAAGAAAATAAGTAATGTCAGGATCAACGTTTAAATAGATATAACAACTATTTATATTATCCAATGGAAATATGAAATTAATAAAATTGCTATACTCAAAGTTTTCAAAAAATCACTTTTTTATTTTGATTTTTTTATATTTTATAAATCCATGAACAAAATATTCAAAATTGAATTTTAATTCTTTTTATGATGTTTCAAGTTCTTAAATTTGTTGATTTTATTTATTTTTAAACTTATCTGGGGGCAAAATCAAAATACTGTTTTAAATAAAAAAAATATTCCAACAAAAATCTTTTCTTTTTTAAACAAAAAAAAAATATCACAATAATTTCTTCAAGATAGAAAATTTTGATTATTTTTATCCATAGATTATATGTCTGTTATATTCAAAAATAATTAAAAACAGAATTATTTTGATTCAACTAATAATATATATATATATATATATATATATATATATTTCAAAATAAACTCTATTTCCAAAATTTTGACTCACTCAAAATAATAAAATAAAAAAACATATATATCTTAATACATCCAATAACATAATCAGATTGAACTAAAAATTTCAATTTTAAATTTTTCTGGAAATATTAAAAGAAAAGTAATTAATAAATAATTATATCAGAAAGAAAATTGAAAAAATAAACATTATATAGTTACATTACAGATTCAGAACTTTTTTGTCATTAATTTTCAAAAAATGCCAAGAAAATCTTGTAATTAATTGTCAAAAAACAATAAGAAAATTTATCAAAAAAACTCCATGAAATCGTTTATGACACCTTTTTGATTGATAAAAAATGTTGAAAAAAAAATCATAAAAAAATGTCAAAAATTAACAAAAGATATCAAATCAGAAAAAATCAAAATAAATCAACTGAGAAAATATCCATATATATCAAAATAAAAAGATTCAAAAATAAAAAAAAAGTTAGAAATAAAAGAAAAAAAGAAAAGAAAAAGAAGAAATATTTATCATAATTCATCAAACTTTGATACCAATTTTTTCATAAAATTACCCCCTTTGAAGACCTCCACAAATTTATCTATAAATTGTTTATTTTTATTTTTAATATTTTCAAAAGAAGATTTTATTATATGTGAAAATCAAAAAATATATTTAAGGGGGTAAGAAAACACCAACTCAAAATTTCAAACACATCAAAATTCAATTTTTGAAAAAAAATCTTATTTAATCAATTCTCAGTTGAAATACCAATTTAGAGCCATTTGCTAATTGAAATGTTAGCAATTGTTTATAAATTACAATACTTAGAAAACAAAAACTAAATAATTATCAATACAAATAAATCAAAAGTGTGTTAATTTTTGGATAGAGCAAAGCTAAAAAAATGTATTGGTAATTTTGTTTAAATTCTATTAGCAATTTTTGATAGATCAAAGTTTAGATACTATCAACTAATTTTATTCGAGTTCTTCTATTTTGAAAGAACTCAACTTTAACCTAATTAAAATTGTTGAAAAAAATTATTGATTTAAGGAAAACAGGATACCTAATTCAAAAAATGAAATATGTAAACAAAAAATTAAAATATGAAAAAAATAATTTTCTTTTTTTACAAAAATAAAAATTATTTCTCCTTTGAATGGAATTGTATTATTGATTGTTTGTTTGGAAGGTTTTAGCTTTGTGGAAAAAATTGAATTTTAGTTTATATTAGACATATTTTGAGTTTCCCCAACAGTTCATGCAAAACTAAATTATTCAAATCATTTCTTTAACTAAATATATTATTAATATGAGAGTGGAGTATATCGTATTCTAATTTATTTAAAACTCTATTAAACAAATTTAAATCAAAAAAAAATGAAAAATTTGATCATTGAAAAAATTAATAAAAAATATTTATTTCTTTTTTTTTTTTTTTTTTTTTATTTTTGAAGAGAGAAAATTGCTTTTCTCCTGTGTGCCCTAATTTCTAAACTATTTTTTAGAAATTTTGTTAAAGAATCACAAATTTTATTATCACTTACTAATGATAATATATATGATGAATTCTTTTTTATTAATAATATCTCTGATATTATTAATTTTTTATTTTTTTTCAAAAATTCAGATATCCAGATTTTTTCGATTTATTTTATAGGCCGGACAGTCCCATAAAAAAATGATCGAAATCTTCAATGATATCAATATTTAACTTTTCTTTACATAAATCACAATTTTTATTTTTTAATTTTTACTTGTTACATAAGAGTACCTATTTAAACAATTAGTAAAATTTCGAAATTTTAGAATTGTTTTTGAAGCTTTCCAGTTTAAATATTTTTGTTGTTTGAAATTGCAATTTTGTTGTTTTATAATTTTTAGATATTGTTGAACTTTCCAACTAGGTGAATTTTCCAATTCGGTTAATCGAAAAACTTTTAATTCTAAATCTAATAATTTTAATCCCTTAGTGTGCCAATTAATATTTTCATTTTCCAATTTTCAAAACTTTAGTATTGGTTTTAATTTTTTTAAATTTAAGAAATCTAATTTTTCTATCAATTTATATTTTCTTCGGTATACTTTTAATCTAGCGAGATCAATTTTTGCTTCAGTTTTATAAATTAATCGAGGTGAATGGATATTAATTTGTAAGAAATTTGTGACTGATTTATTGATAAATCTATCAATTCTTTCAAAATCATTTTGTTTCAAGTCAAATATTTCAAGACCATAATAAAGTTGACTTAAAATGAGAGCTTTGAAAGAAGTTATTTTGACTCCATTGTTGAGTTTATTTTGTTGAAACAATCGATTAAGTGTTTCCAAGGACTTTTCTACTTTTTTGAAATTATATTCAAGATGTGTGTTTTTTTCTAACCAAATCCCAAGATAAAAAATATCTTTTAATTCTTTTTTATATTTGGTTTTTTTATTATGTGGGTTCAAAAAATAATTATTTCTTGATCTTATTTGTAAAATTTGACACCACTACTTCTTCTTTGCTTGGTTTGATTTTTAATTCTTATTGGAAAAACTTTTGTTTGGAAAATTTTTGAAGAAACTTTTAGTCCTATTTCTAAAGAATTTTCAAAATTAATTTTAATTCCTATTTTCAGTTAATTCATCTAATTCTAGTTTTGGATTCAACAAAATAGGATATTAAATTTCTATTCAGAAATAAAGATTTAATCGATGAATTTGTTTGGATTTTACAATTAGTTATTTAATTTTAATTGAGGGTTAAAAACTCAAATGAATTCTGATTCTTGATTTGTATTTTTTTCTCAATTTTTCTTTATCTTAAGGGTTGAATCTTTTGTCGCTGTTTTTTTTTTTTTTTTTTTCAAGAATTCATTCCATTTACTTTTATCTTGGATACAGTATTCTTTGTTTTGAATTAGGTAGGCATAAATATATTTGAAAAAAGAATTTTCAAAACAAAATTGTAAAAAAATGGTTTTGTTAAATAATAATAAATAGCAATGGGGTGGGAATCCAAGATTATAAATTGTTTGAATTCAAACAAAATAAAGAAGAAAAAGAAAACAAATCTTCGAAAATAGACTTTGTCTGTTTTTTTTTGTTTTTGATTTCAACAAGTTTATGTGGAAATGTGATCTTTCTTTTTTGAATTTGTAAAAGATAAGATTGGTTTAAAATATGCACCTTCTCTTGGGTCTATAATTTTGGTTTACTCTAGGATTAATTTCAAGCATTCACAAAAACAAATTTCAAGATCCTAACCAAATTTAAGGTTTACAATCCCTGAAATTTAAAAAAAGATTATCTTGTGTAGGGTGCCTTGAGTTGTTGATTTGGTTCTTAGCTGATCGATCTAGTACTTGGTATGGATTATAATAGTGGTTGAAAAATGCTATTTTTGTGATTTTATTTTTTTTTTTCCAAAATCCGAATTGATGAGTCTAAGATTAATTGATTGAAAGGTATTGAATTGAAAGTGTTAATTTTTGGGTTGTCAATTCAAATTATCATTTTTCTTTTACAGAATTAGGAGTAAATAAAAAAAATCTTTTTTACAAGCATCAAATAATACAAAGCGTAAATAAAAATTTCAACATAGAAAACAAAAAAATCAATTACTAATTAAATGTCTTCCAATTAATTAATCTTAGACTCATCAATTCGGATTTTGGAAAAAAAAAAATAAAATCACAAAAATAGCCTTTTTCAACCACCTATACGATCCAAATTTAGTTGTGGATCGATCAGCTAAGAACCAAAATAACAAGTTGACACACCCAATACAAGATAATCTTTTTTCCAGTTTCAGGGATTGTAAACCTTAAGGGAGTAGCCACAATAAAGAAAAATTTTTCACTTTTTTGCAATTCTGAAGAGGATCAGAAAATAAAATTTTTTACTCTGGTTGTACCTCATTGATTTTTATTCTTTAAAGTACTTCATTCATTAGATTTTTTAAATTTTTTTTTCAATGTCTCAAAGAAATTGCCACAATAGAATGTTGAGTTGAATTGTAAAAATAGTGTTTTGAATGTTGAATAACTTATCTTTTATCCTTCTCTCAACATTCTATTGTGGCATTTAATTTTTCTATTTTTCTTTTTTCATTATTTTTGAGATTTTTTTAATCATGACAAGATAAAGCAATTAGAAATATTTTAATATTAGTGGCATTTAGGATTAATGGATTTTGTTTAAAAAGAACAACAACATTACAATTGAAAGAATTATAAAAGGAAACATAAATGGGACTTAAATAGCTAGAAGGATTCCAAAAATTAGAATAATTAAGTCAAATTAGTACTTATTAGAATTTTAAATCGTTGGGTTTAGTGGAATTGGAGAAGTGAATATGATTATATGTCATCAAAGTTTAAACCACAAAATAGCCATAAATATTATTCAAAGTATCTGAAATTATCTTCTCCCAAGATTAAAACTAAACCCCATTCCAAAAATTTGGACACATCTGAAAATCAAAAATTGGAAAACAAAAACTCAATTTATTATATTTTCCCAAACCTAATATAAAAAACCATATTTAAATAAAATATTATTAATAGTTTTTTAAGTAATCATTTTCATCCAAATATAAGAAAAAAATATAAAATAAAAAATCAAAAATGAGTCTATCCAAAAAATAAACGAGCTGAAATGAAAGAGTTTGAACAAAAAATATATTGGTAGATTGGTTAAAATTACAACAACAATTGTTGCTCGATCAAATGTTAAGATACCATGCACCGGTTTTATGTGGATTTTTCAATTTTTGAAACTCAACACTAACATTCTATCAACCATCTATAAACAATTTTCAGATCTAACTAAACAGATTAAGTAACTGAAAAATAGAAAATGAAAACAAAAACAAAAAAGACAAAAAATGAAATAGTTTGTAAAATTAAAATTAATTTCCAAATTTGATGTAAATCATGTTATTGTTATTTTTCCAACTGTTTAAACTGTTTCCAAATTAATGGAATTACGTTTATTTTAATAAAAAAATAATAATAATAAAAAAACTATTTTATCAATATAATCTCAATTTTTTTATTGTTTAACGTTACTAAAAAAAAAAATAACAAATAATTTTTTTAAAAAAATTTTAGATAATCTAAGCTCACACACTACTAAAATAAAATGTTCTTATCTCATCTCTCTCAAATTTTTATCAGGTCTTATGGTGTAGCTACTCCCTTAAGATTAATAGATTGATAGCTGTTCAAGAATAATTTTTGAATTTTGGGTTGTAGAAAAGAATCTTAATTTACTTTTATGTCAATTAATCAAATGAAAAAATAACATTTTTTAAAAAGCTCCCCTAAAACCAAACTTAATTAAAAATTTCAATCAACAACCTACAAACCACATTTTTTTATAACTTAAGTTACATCCAATTAATCTTAAACTCTTCAATTCGGATTTCGGAAAAAAAAAAAAATAAATTGTCAAAAATTGCCATTTTGAACCACTATTATAATTCATACCAAGTACAAGATCGATCAGCTAAGAACCAAATTAGCATGTTGTAACAAACGACAAAGATAATCTTTTTTCAAATTTCAGGGATTGTAATCCTTAACAAAACGAAAAATTTAATCAAAAAAATTTAAATATTAAAGATTTTACTCTGGATTACTTTGGAGTTCGTTTTCTTTTCAAAAATAAAGCAGGGAATGATATTTTGGTTTTAAAGTTTCAATATCCGTTACACTCATAAAATCTTTTTTCAGTAAGGTTCACACAATTACAATTTTTCGAAATGTTAAAATTAAGCTTCTTACTTAAAGAGAACTAGTAAACTAAAAAAATTTTCAAGTAAATATAAGAGCAAATTCAAAAATAAATTATCACATCTTGAAATTAAAATTACAACAAGTAAAAATCCAATTACCACAATACTTAACTTACTTTTAAAGCTATTTTCCAAAATTTATTATTGTTTTAAAAATTTGATCCATTTTTTCTCATTTTTGAAAAGTTCTAAATTTAATATATATTTCAAAATTATTTTAAGGGTCTATTCATTTACCGTGAAAATGCTCCATCCTCATGGGGTAACCTGAAACCTAAAAAGGGTATTCTGAAATACCCTTTCTTTTGGTTGACAAAATTCAAATAACCAAAAAAAAAATTCCAATTGATCTCTTTGACAAAAAAGATTAAACGAAGAAAAATAAGTTTGAAAAGATTCTCAATTTCAAAAAATCAAAATTTAAAAAACAAAATTCATTTTTTCTTATTTTATATTTCCAAATGGTCAAATTTCTTTAATTTAAAACAAATTGCTTTCTTGAAGTTCGCAATCAATTTGATTCGATTTAATCTGATTTGTGGTTATTTTGTAACCCTCTAAATTTGAACAAGTAAGGATATTGTGATATTCTTGAAATAAAAATAACTCATTTTCAAAATGAAAAAAAAGAAAAAAAAAATCACCAAGATCTCAAAAAGCGCCAAAGATAGACACTTCAAAACTGACAGAGTTGTTTTCAAAATTGTAATTGACAGCCATTCTTATTGGAATTTGAGTGTCGCTCTTTGAGGCTTTTTTCTAAAAATGTCCTCATCTTTAGTTGTTGATTGTTGGAGATCGATCATACATTTTCGGTTGGTTGGTTTTTGATTGGTATTATTATTAGATACTCATAAAAATTACAAAAAAGTTTTTTTCCATTTTATAAAAAAAAAATTTCACCGTAATGACTGTACCCTTAACAAAAATTATTTTTGTTAAAAGAGTAAAGAAAACAAACTTTTTATCTATGAAGGAAATGTACAAAAATACCCTTTAAAAATAAAACAACAAAATTTTAGAAATACCGCAATATAAAAAATCTACTAAATATCAAAAAAATTACAAATAGATTTTAAACTTGAAAAAATCTAATATTTTTTATTCAAAGAACAATACAAAACAATTTTTTCTTTTTATTGAACAGAAAATCCCAAGAAAAAAACAAACAAAACATTAAATTAAAAAATTCTCACAAAATAATTTTTTCAAAGATTAGTCAAATTTTATGGTTAGTGAATACTATTTTTCCACCTATTAACATATTTATCGTCTTAAAAGAAAGTTGATCTAAGGGATCATGCTAACTTGAAAAATTTTTTTTTTTGGAAAATTTTGAGTTTGGCAAAAAAAAATTTTCCTTCATCAAATCCAAATTATTCTAAACAAATTTTGAAGAAAAAAATTTAATAAGGAAAATGTCTCTCCACTTTCTTTTCAAGTATGTTAGAGTGTAGCGAGAGAGTATAAATATACTTGAAAAGAACGTGGAGTGGCATTTTCTTAATATCAAAAAAAAAATAGCTTTTTAGTTTTGGCTTGTTTTGTTTGGGAAATTCAAACAGTTTTTGGATCAATAAATGATTTTCAAGCAAAATCTAAAAATCACAAAAATTCCAAAAATTGCAATATTTTGACTTTTCCTCAATCCATTGTCTTTTAAAGCTTTTTTTCTGTTCATGGTATTTTATTTTAACCCCCACCGAGCATAGAATTCCAATAGTCCTTAATCCCAGGAAAAATGAATTTATAACCAAAAGAAATACTTTTTTAATTTGATTATTAAAAACCAATGGTTAATAACCCAATCTTAATTATTTCAGCAAGTTATTAACAACAAAAAGATTTAACGTATCAAAAGTTTTTGATATCATTTCTCAATTTTTTAAATAGTTTCAAACAAATAAAACTCATTCAAATTAATAATTTCATTAATAAAAAAATGAATAGATATTTTTAAATAACATGATTTTAGTGATAACAGTTCCTTGTTTATACTCTTGTTATTTGGATAAAAAAAAAAAAAAATTACCCAATCTTTTCAATTTCAAGAAATTAACTCAATTATTGAAAAGAAAATAATCTTCAAATTTTTAAGTTCTCCAAATGAATTCAATATATTGATTTATTTTTCTGGTATTTTAATATAAGATTCAAGTTCCAAGGTTATTTGTTCATAAAAACTCTCAAAAATAACATAAAGTAAAATTTCCTCAAAATCAAAATGTTTTTACAAATTTTTCTCTTTTTCTTTTTTGATCCTAAAAGCCAAACAAAAAGGATTAGATCTTTTAACTGAAAATTTAATTGGAAAAAAAGAACTATTTTAAAAATATTAACTCATTTCTCTAAAATTGATAAATGAGGTTGGTTCTCGAGTTTAATGGTGCCCTTTTTGTAAATAATCACATTATTAACTTTGAGAAATAAATAAATGAATACGAGTTACTAGTCACTTGAGGAAGTAAGTAAATTTACCATTTATGGAAAATTGAAAAATCGATATTAATTGTTAAACAGTAGTAAATGTTTTCATTTAAAAATATTTTATTAATGTCTTTTTTCCTTCATTTAAAAACAAAAACCAAGTTCAAAAATGAGATTGGTTATTAGAATTAAAATAAAATTCAAAAAAACACATGGAACCAAAATTTAAATATTTTCAATTCTCAAAATTTAAGATTTTAATTGTAAAAATAAGTAAAAGTGAATTTTTTTAGATTTTTTGTTTTCCGCTTTTTCAATTCATATGAAATTGTCTATAAGGGAGTATCATCGGTAAAGGTAAATTTTTCACTTTTTTGCAATTTTGAAGAGTATCAAAAAATAAAATTTTTTACTTTGGTTATAAATCATTGATTCTTATCTTTTAAAGTACTTCATTCATTAGATTTTTAAATTTTTTTTTTCCAAAGCCTCAAAGTTAATACCGCAATAGAACGTTGAGTTGAATTGCTTAAAACAGTGTTTTGAATGTTGAATAACTTATCTTTTGGCCTTATCTCAAACTTCTATTGTGGCATTTAATTTTTTCATTTTTTATTTTTTCATCTTTTTTGACTTTTTTTAATCATGACAACCAAAAATTAATTAGAAATATTTTTTTTTTATCAGTTACATTTAGGATTAATGAATTTTATATAAAATGTAAAAAAACATTATTATCGAGAGAATCAAAAAAGGAAACATGAATGGGGCTTAAATAGCTATAAGGATTCGAAAAAAAAATAATAATTATCCCATAACATTACTTGTTAGGATTTTAAACACTTGGATTTGGTGGAATTGGAGAAGTGAATGTGATGATATTTTATCAAATTTTAAACCAAAAAATAGTTATAAATTTTAAACTAAGAATCTAAAATTATCTTCTTCCAAAAAAAAATAATGATTTATTCCCAAAATTTGGATACACCAAAAATCAAAAATAGGAAAACAAAAAACTAAACCGCATTAATGTTGTGGAAAAAAATGAAACTGGAAAAAAAGTGAAACATGGTTTTTAATTGGGAAAATTACTGAAAATGAAAAGTAAAATCAATAAAAAGAAGAAACCAATTAACTTTTAATAATAACCCATTATATTATTTTCAATCAACCCAACAAATACAATTTAAATCTACTTGATTTCTTGAAATTGTTTATTGTGGTTTTACAAGATCTCAAAAATAGTAAATTTTTTGAACAAATTTTTAATAATTGATCAATCAAAGAAAAACCCATACTAAATGATAGTATTAAAAAAACTGTTATTGTGGCGAATACTTCATTTTGTCTTTATTTATTTATTTATTCTTTTTTTAATTGATCTTACTTTTAAATTTCAGTAAGGTTCCCAATTAAAAACCAGTTTTACTTTTTTTCCACAATGGTTACAAAAATTTGGAAATATCTAAAATCAAAAATAGGCAAAAAAAACCCAATTTATTCTATTTTCCCAAACCTAATATAAACCCACATTTAAGTAACCAATTATTAATGATTTTATAAGTAATCCTTTTCATCCTAATAACAGAAAACAATATAAAACAAAAAAATCATAATCAGTTTCCAAAATAATGAAACGATCTAAACAATAAATATATTGGTAAATTTGTTAAAATTGCACCAACATTTGTTGCTCGATCAAATTATAAGAAACAAATTAAAAAATGAAGGTGATTTTTCAATTTAAGAAACTCAACCCTAACATTCTATTAACCATCGAAAAAAAAATTTTAGATATAATCTAACAAATTAGTAACTCGAAAAAAACGAAATGAAAACAAAAACAAAAAAAAATCAAAAAATGAAATAATTTGTAAAATCAATAATATTTCCAAATTGAATTTAAAGTATGGTATTTCCATTCTTTTGGCTGTTTAAACTGTTCCCAAATTTTTGGAATTAAGTTTATTTTAATAAAAAAAAAATCAAAACTATTTTATCAATATATTCTCTTTTTTTTGTGTTTAACATTACTAAAAAAAAAATTAACAAATAATTTTTTGAAAAAAATTTTTAGCTAATCTACAATCACACTCCACGAAAATAAAATACCCTTATCTCATCTCTCTCTAATTTTTATCATGTGTAATGTGTAACTACTCCTTAAGAGTTTAAGAATGGTTATTAATCAAGTGTGGGAAATTTCAGTCTCAGATATCTTCTTTAATTGTGGAGCAAAAGTAAAAAAAATAATTGAAAAATTGTCCTTTTTTCACAACACTAAAAGGAAAAAAAAAATCTGAGAATTAAAGTTATCCAAAACCAAATATTGGATTCCATTTATACATTTTTTATAAATTATTTTTCTCAAATTTTGATAATTTTAAGTAATTAAGCAAAGATAGTTATTAAACTCTTTAGGATTCGAATATCTCACCTTTTTCAAAATTACCAACTTTAGAAAAAAACACCTATTTTTGGTGTATTTTTTTTTCAAATTAGTTAGAATGAATGAACTTTAGATTGAACATGAAGTAAGAAAAAATAATTTATGTCAAAACAATTTGCAGAAAAAAACCAGTGGAATATATATAAAAACTCAAACATGGAAAAAAAAATAAAATGATAAATAATCAAAAGAAGTAGTGTAAGTTACAATATTGTCAAATATTAATTAAATAGAAAATTAAAAACTCCAAAAAGATGGTTCACAAAAAAATGAAAACGAAAAAAGAAAGAGAAGATGGGGGTATTATTTAATTCTGAGCAAGTTGAATAAATGATTTTGCCAATCCTTCAGAAGTCTCTGATTGGAGAGAACGTCCTTTACCAATTTTTGTAATTTCGTCCATTTCTTCTTTATAACACTTTGGGCCTAAAAGAATTGCATCGATATGTAAACCTTTTCTGCCATATGACCCATTCATATATCCCTGTAATAATTCGTGTAAATATTCATTGCTACCACAATTTTGACCATCACTAAAAATGATCATTTTAGGGGTTCTACCTTCCAAATTTATTTGTTCCAAGTTTTTGTATGCTAATTTAAAGCCTTCATTAAAATATGTTAAACCATAATTTGGTTGAGAAAAATTTACAATCAAATTTGTTGCCAATTCTTCATTGCTGAAAATCAAATTGGCGTAATCATCAAAATAAATCAAGGTTATACGATCATCTGAACTGACTTTTTGCCTTTCAATTATGTATTCACCAACGGCTTCTAAAACAGCTCCAAATCGATTATTTGGGAAAGGACTTTGAAAATACCAAAATTTGTTATTGTAAGGCACCACATCATTTTTGCGCATTGAGCCAGAAGTATCTATGATTAAAAAAGTATGAATAGATGGACTTTTGGGTATTTCAAGTAACTCGTCTTTCTTTTGGATCTCATCATAATTCAAAGATAATTCTTTGTTAAATCTTGTATTCGGAAGATATTTCATAAATATTTTGATTTCTGTTGTTGCAAAATGGAATGAAATTTCCAATTTTTGTTTGTTTATAGGAAGGTTTGATTGGGGAATAGGAATTGAAAATGATGCCATGATTATTACATCTTGAGAGTCCAAATAAATTGATTGGTAATTTGTATCCCATTTTTTTTCGGTTCTTAAAATATTAATCTTCATTTCAGTGGAATTTTTTTGAATTGGAGTAAATCTTTCTTTCATTGGTTTGGATAATTTGATTGTATCTCCTTTAAAAATTATTGGTTGGAAAACGTTGGCACATCGGTCTTCTCTTTGGTTGTTTTCATTTTGAATAGAATATTTGTAATTTGAGTCATGGCATCTCGAATCGAATTTTGGAGAAACTAAAATACCATATGTATATGAAGACTTTCGAATTGAAATGATTTTTGGATCAATACCATATCTCACTGCTCCGATAACTATTGACTTGTCGGGATAGGGAGATATCATATATTGATAAGTATTTCTTCCTAATAGATTCTTAATTGATTCTATGAAATAATCAGAAAGCGAAAGCCCACCAGTAAAAAAAACAATTTCAGTTTGTTTGAGGATGTCGGATTTTTGTTTTAAATTATTTAAATAAGCTCGAAATTTTTGAAGTGGCTTTTTAAAAAAGGATTTTACTCTATCCCCTTTGAGTTCGATTTCATCTTCATCATCGTTCCATTTTATTTTGGATAAACCTGAATTTTGATTCATTTGATTAAATAGATCTGTCAAATATTCAAAATCTTTGATGCCAAAAGTTTTTTTTAAATATTTTAAAAGAATTTTGGGCATTTCAATTAAATGAGAATCGTTTCGAGTCATTTCTTTCTTTAAGATTCCTATTTTAATATTTTCCCAGACGAACATTAATTTTAATAATCCTTTTGGGCAATCGTTTTTGAATTGACTGAATTGATTATCATTCAAATTCAAAAAACTTTGGAAAAACTTGAGAAATTGTTTGTCAATATAAGTTGAACCAAAATCCCCTCCTTTGGGAACCATTAAGATTTCAAACTCTGTGATCTTTTTATTTTCAATTTTTGGTCGAATCATGGTCATGTCAATTGTTCCACCTCCTTGATCAATAACTAATACTTTTTTCATGTTTAAGTCATATATATTCTTGTTTGAATAAAAGAAATCTAAAGCAGCTGCTTCAGGTTCATAACAAAAGATTAACTCGTCTGAATTCTTACTTGGAATCAGTCCTGATTTATAAAAGGCCTTCCTCATGATCTCTTTTGATTGATCTTCCCAAATTGCAGGAACAGTTAATACCCATTGGACTGAATGTTCATTTAAATTGAGTGTTTTTTTTGTGCTTTCTTGATAAGAATCAACAAATTTTTGTGCAACAAATTGAAATAAGCCAGATAAAACTCTTGTAAGTTCCCATTTGACTCCAGAGTATGATTTAATTTTGGGATCTTTTTCATCGTTTTTATATAATTTCATTTTGAAGTTCTTAAAAAATTGATAATTGTTCCTTTCCTTTGGTCTGAGTTTTAAATATTTTTTTTCTGCTTCTTTGCCAAATAAATTTGGTTCCCATTTATTCCCATATGCTTTTTTAAATAAAATTGCAGTGTTCGTTTTAAAATTCTCATCATTGTAATCTAATTTTATTTTTTTAATATTGGAATGTGGTATATTTATATTTCCTTCATGAGTCGTGTACCATGCGGCACCTGTTCTTGATGTTCCAAAATCAATTGAACAGGAAACTTTGAATTCTTTTTGAAAACTATTATCAAAAAAATCAAATTAAATAAAAAAAATAAAAAAATATTAACAAGTAAATTGTAAATAATAAAGGTTTAATTTTTAAAAGTTGAAAAAACAATTTTCTTTTTTTTTATCAACAACAAATGTAAAACAAAATCAAGAATTAATTGTTTTTCTTGAATATATTTTAATTTTGTAAAAAAGCTTCAAGACATTCAGCCAACTTTTTGTCCTTTATTGATGGCTGAAAATGAAAAAAAAGAATTTAAAGATTAATTTTGGAAAGAAGATTTCTTATCATTTTTTGATTCATAAAGTAAAAAAAAAAAAAGAATAATCTTTTTGTTTAAAGATCAAAAATTATTCAAAAAGAAACAATCAGCAAAACAATAAACGTTTTTTTTTGAATTTGTAAATCAACAAAAAAAAATTCACTTAAGAAAATAATTATGAGAATTGTGTTTTTTTTTTTGATGTGATATCTGGAGGATGATCAAAATACTTTGTTTATTTTTGTTTTTTCCTAATGTGTCTATTTGTTTGGGACAAAAGAAAGAAAAAACAATACGATGGAAATTGTAAAACTTTAATTCCATTTTAGAAAAAAGTATTGAAATAATTTTGATCGTTTTTCAAGAGTCATGCTTATCTGGGAAGAAAAAAAAAAATTAAAAAAAGAAAAAAAATGACTAAAACTTACAGTAAAGGAGCATTTGTCATAATAATAAACGAATTAAAAATACAAAAAAATGATTTTGCATTTGGAAACTTTCCTATTTTAAAGAAATTTGAGTTGAAGAATGAAATTAATCTGATCTAGATTTGTTCCCCTTTTTACTTCTATTATTTTTATTTTTGTTAACAATCAGATTTAGTTTTGACAGAAACAATTTAATTTTACTGATGAGCAAAAAAAAGGGTAACAAGAGAAAGAAAGAATTGTTTTTTTCAACAAAAGAAATTCTTTAGAAACAATAATAACCAAATCCAAAATAATGCAAATTGAAAAACATTACTGGTATTTGAATTATAAACCGGAAAAATTTTCACTTCATTTTCAATTTCCTTTTTCAAACAGATTCCACAAATTACTACCTACTTCTTTGAAAACTCAATTTGAAAAAGAAAAATATAGAAAAGGAAGTGAATATTTTTCCAATTTAGAATTCAAATACCAGTAAAGATTAAATTTTTTGGATCAACCAACATTAATAGCTGTTATGAGAAGAATAAATGATAATAAAAACTTTTCGTATGAACTTTTTCAAATTAATCTTTCGTTCACAAGTTTTCAAAGAAATTGATTGTTATTTATGGTCTCTGTTTATTTGATTGGTACTGTTTTTTATTGAAGTAATAGTTGTCAAGGCAAAATCGCAACATTTATTATTATTTTCCAATTAATCGCTGAAAATTTTTATTTCAATTTCTTTGATGAAGATTCATGATTACTGCTACAATCAAATTAGAAGAGTGAAAATTTTTATTTTAGAGTTAACTTAGGAAGTTTAATTTGTTGTCTAAAAATATCATTTCTAAAAGATTTTGGTGTTTAAAAGATCTTTGAATTTTCTTCAACTTTATTAACTAAAAAAAATATTTTGGGATGTGAACTAAAATTTTTCATTTTTTAATTGCAAAATAATGGAACATAAGCCAGAATTGATAAAAGATTGTATTCTGAAATTGTGTTCCACTTGATGACCAAATACCAACAAACAATTTATTTGATAAATGTGAATGTCTATCTGTATTTTGTATGAGAATTATTTTTATTAACAACAAGATATTTCTTTCGTTAAAGAAATGTTGAAACAGGTGGTTGTGTGAAAAGTTCAAATCGAGAGCTTGTGGTTTTAAAAAAAAGAGAATTGAACATCATCAAAATATGCGTTCCCAATGACTTTAATCTGTGTTTTAAAAGAAATAATATGTAACTTTTTATTTCTTCTGTTTCCAAGGTAACATCCAATTAACTACCCAATAGTATATCTAAGTTCAAATCAATTTTAAAGCGAAACTCGTTGATACTTTAAGTAAATTTTTAATTATGAATGCACTTTGTTGAAATTTTTCATATTTTTTGAAAGTTTTTATGAAATTTTTTGTTTTTTTGATTGGATAAAAAAATTTGTGAAAAAATTTATTCTATTTTTTGAGACAAATTTTCCTATTTCCTTTTTTTTTTGAAATTTCTTTTGAAATAATAGAACTTTAAGAAGTCAATAACAAATTTAATTAGGTTTTATTGTTGGTTTCTTTGATCGACTAATGTATACTGGTATTTGAATAATAAATGGGATTTTTTTTCACTTCATTTTTAATTTCTCTTTTTTAAGAGAACATAGATAGAGAACCTCTTTCTTTAAGAACTATATTTATAAAAAAAAAATATGGAAAAGGAAGTGAAAATTCTTTCCCATTTAAAATTCAAATACCAGTAGTTCTTGGATAACACAAAACACAGGCTTTATATTTTGAAGACTTGATTAATCTCTATGATGCATTATTTTGACATCAGTAATTTGTGATACTGTTAAGTTTGTTAGGAACTTTTGTATGCTATTTTGAACTAAAATAGTGTTACTTAAATGAAAGGAAAAGATATAAGGAATTTGTGTTTTCTATTTGTTTGGTTGAGCTATTTGGTAATTCCTCATTTCCTATTTTTGGTTGAAACTTGAGACTAAAGTGGATTTTAGAATAAAAAAAAAAACAATAAAGAGAATAAAATTTTACCCTTTTAAGGTTTGCAATCCTGAAAATAAGAAAATTGAGATTATCTTGCGTTAGGTGTTGTAACTTGTTAATTTTATTTTTTAGCTGATCGATCTTGGATTTGTAAGGAGGTTTTAATAGTTGTTCAAAATGTCAATTTAAAAAATTACTTTTTTTTATCTGAAATCCCAATTTTTAAATGTAAGAAAAATGGATTGATCGGAAAGTCAATAAAGAGTTTTGTTTTTTTGGGTTGCCAATTGAAATATTGATTTTAGGTTTAATTATATTAACTAAAAAAATAACAATATTTTTAAGAAGCTCGAAATAAAGCCAAAACTAATCAAAATTTCAATTGACAACACATATAATTATATTTTTATTGATAACATAGCTTATAATCTCTTTATTTTACACTTTTAAATTGTTTTTCTGGTAAAGAAAAATTTAAATGAAGAAATTTCCTTTTTTTTCACTTATAAAACCTATACCAAGTCCAAGAATCGATCAGATAAGAAACAAAATAACAAATACCAACACAAGATAATCTTTTTTTTTTTAAATCCCAGGGATTATAAACCTTCAATTTCAAATAGTAGTTATAAAAATTATCACATATATTCCAATTTTTAAGTTAGGTATAATAATTCTTAAGTAGTCATTGGTGTTTATAATCCCTGAAACTGGAAAAATGTTTATCATGTGTTGAGTAAAAGACTATGTGAATTTTATTCTGTAGTTGATCGATCTTCAAATTAAAATTAATTGTGCAAGTATCTAAGAACCACAATACAGTCAGTTCCACTTTTAAGGCAGAAAATTTAATGTAATTCAAGGCATAAGAAAAAACTTAAATTATGGAACAAAATTCAGATTCTAGTAAAATAATTTGTAAAAAAAAAAATCCCAAAAAAAGTACTTTAATTTGAGATTTATTTTTGCCTTAAATTTTGTTTAAGTTTTGTGTCTTAAATTTGAAATTGACTTAATATAAGTCTCTTCCACTTAAACAAAGATATTTTTTTTTCTATTTTTGGGGATTGAAAAACTTTAAAGTTCTAAATTGGGTAAAGTTTAAAAATTCATAAATGTATTAATTTGAATATTTGGGAAATGTAGAATTTTGAAAATTTATATGATAAAATTACTGGAAAATTGAATAAATTAAGTATTTCTGAATGAAAGTTAAACATAATTTTTAATCTACAAAATTTTTGAAAACAAAAATTACAATCGAGTTAAAGAAGAAAAGATAAACTTTAAATAATAATTCAAGGGTTATTATCATTCAAATCAATAAAATTATTTATTTTTACTTTTTTTATCAAAATATAATGATTTATTTCGAAAAAATCAAAAATTTTTAATAATAGATCATTCAAAGAAAAAAAATTACAAAAAGACAATATTATAAAAACTATATTTTTATTTAATCCTCCATTTTTTCTTTAATTATTTTTTCTTTTTTTTTTTTCATTTTTTTTAAATTAAAATATGAAAAAAATACCTACTATTACATAAATCAAGACTTCATTATTAATTGTTGTTATTAAAAAAATTTTTTGGTAATTTTTTTTTTTTTAATTCAAATCCTTTAATTTAAGAATAGAAAACTGAAAATTATAACTTACTCAGTTATTAGAATAAAGATTAAGGAAATTACACTTGTTCAAAGTGATAACCAATTAATTAAAAAATAAGAATAAAATGTATGATTTTTCAAATTCATAGTAAACTTATATAAAAAATATTTTTTTTTAAAAAAAAAGTTGATCCACATAAGATATCAAACAATTAAATGTGTATTATATAGAAAACCCCCACTTTAATGAACTTTAGGTTGGTTTATTACTGAGTTCATAAAATAATTTTTGATTTATAAAAAGAATTTGAAATTGAATTTTTAATTGTACAAATTATAATTATGTCATGATCTATTTTCATACTTGTAATTTCTTTTCTTATTTCATTAATATAATCTTACTTTATATTTCCAGGTTCTATAACCGTTTCCACTTTTAAGACACAAACTTTTCAAGAAAATTTAAGCCATAAAAAAATCTCAAATTGAAGCACTTTTTTTTGGAATTTTTTTTTTTTATCAAAGTATTTTTCAAGAATTTGAATTTTATGTCTTTTTTTCAGATTTTTTTATAGCTTGTATTTCCTTGAAAAGTTTGTATCTTTAAAGCGGAACTGAGGGTAATACGCTTGAATTTGAGAATTTTTTTGTATCTTAAATTTCGTTAAAAGTTGTATCCTAAAAGTAGAACTGATTTTATTATGGTTTCCAAATCAAAAGTGTGTTTTTGTTTTTTTTCCAAAATTTTTCTGGTGATTATTACTTCAATAAATTATTAATCGTTTAAAAAAAAAGTATTTTAATAATTTATTTGTTTTTTTTTATTTATATAATTATTAAATTTTATTGTATTTATTTTTTTGTTTTAATAATTGTTTCAAAATTCTAAATTGCTCTAGATTGTTTAAATTAAAATTTTTTTGAAGAAAAAAGTTCAACAAATTTTGAAATTAAATAAAATAAGAAATGTCAGTATCAACGTTTAAATAGATTTAACAACATTTTATATTATCCAATGTAAATATGAAATTAATTAAATTTTTATACTCAAAGTTTTCAAAAAATCACTTTTTGATTTCGATTTTTTTATATTTTATAAATCCATGAAAAAAAATATTCAAAATTGAATTTTAATTCTTTTTATGATGTTTCAAGTTCTTAAATTTGTTGATTTTATTTATTTTTAAACTTATCTGGGAGCAAAATCCAAATACTTTTTTAAATAAAAAAAAAAACATTTCGTCAAAGATCTTTATTTTTTTAATAAATAAAATATCACAATAGTTCCTTCAAGATAGAAATTTTTGATTATTTTTATTCATAGATTATATGCCTGTTATTTTAAAAAATAATTTAAAAAAATTTCTTTTAATTCATCTAATAATAGGGTATTTTTTTCAAAATTAATTCCATTTCAAAAATTTTGACTCGTTTGAAATATTAAATTAAAAAATATATCTGTCTTAATACCTCCAATAACCTAATCAATTTTGACCTAAAAATTTTATTTTTAAATTTTTCTTGAAATATTATAAAAGGAATTTATAAATAATTATATCAATAAGAAAATTGAAAAAATAAACATTCATAGTTATAAAAATTGAAAAAAAAACTTGATAAAACAATTTAATAAATACAAAATTTTTCTTGATTTTTGTGATATATTTTTTTCAATTCAGATTTTGTCAAAAAAATATTAATTTTTGTTTTTTTTCTAAAATTTTTCAAAATATCAAATCCCTCTTAGTTTTGATGATTAAATAACAAAATAGTTTTTTGGTAAATTTTGGAGTAATTTACACCTCATCATGATATTAAATTACTTTAAAATATAATTTATCTGCATAAAAAATATTTTTACAACATGTAGACAATTTATTCTATCTATTGATTGCCATTCAATGACAATACATTTATTTAATTCTAAATAATTTGTAAATAAAAAAAAAAATATAAATTAAAATTTGGAAAAAAATAATATTTGTTTTTTTTTGTATGTAAAAACTTACAGTTTTTTCAACAAGAATTTTTTTCAATTTAAATTATTTGGTCAACACTTCTAGTCAGATTAATTTTGATTTTTGTTTTTTTAATTTCAACTATTTTATAATATAAGACTATTTAAAATCTAGTTATAAAATAATAATTATTATTCAAAAAGCCACCGAATATCAAAAAGTATTTACATGGGTATAAGTTAGTTTAGATTAATAAATTCAATTTTTCGAAATATTTTTGGAATATTTACCCATAAAAAATAAAATTAATTTAACCTCATTTTACTCAAAGTTTCCATACCAAAAATGAAGAATTCACTTATTTTAGAAATCAAGAAAAATCTTTTAGAAATAAGAGGAATAATAAACTTCGGATTAGAGTTGATAATGATAAAAAGAATACATGAACAATCCATAAATTTCAAAAAAAAATGTGAAAAAAAATTTTTTATGAGTCTTTTCCTTGGAACACCTTGTATAAATTTTCTCAATTTCGTTAGGGCAATTAAAATTATTTACAATACAGTCAGTTTCACTTTTAACGCACAGACTTACAACGAAATTTAAGGTACAATAAAATCTCAAATTAAGGCACAAAATTTGGAATTTTAATTTTTACGAATTATTTTACTAGAATTTGAATTTTGTGCTTTAATTTGAGATTTTTATTGTGCCTAAAATTTCGTTGAAAGTTTGTACCTTGAAAGTGGAACTGACTGTAAGATTTTTTGAATTTTCCGGTATTGTAGGGTGCTATGGGGTGCCTATCTTTTCCTAAATTTGTAAGAATAGAGAGAAATCAAAGATTTTACTCAATTATTTTAAAGTCGGGAAAAAACTAGCTGTGGTTTTTTATTTTAATTAGAGAAATAAATAGAAAATTTATAAATTTTCTTTTGATTTCCGTAAAAAAAAACCTAACTGAAGAATCAAAGAAAAAATATTTTTTCCAATTTAAAACAACAAATAATCTTATAATAGTTGAAATAATTGATTCCCAATTGTAAATATATTTATTAAATTTAAAATACTTTTAAAAAGAAAATAAAAACATCTCTTAACTAAAAAAAAATTTTTTTCTAATTTTTTTCTATTAAATCTTATCAAATCTTAATAAAACATTGGATTTTTCAACTTAAATTGTAAAAGATCTTGAAAAATATTTTCAGAGTCAATTTTTTGTTTTGTTTAAGTAATATAACATCTTGTGAGTAAAGATATTAAATAGTGAAAAATTATTTTTCCTAATCGTGACTGGTTTTATATCTGAACATGGTTATTTGTTTAAATGCCAAGTTATAAAAATAAAAAAGTCTTAATTGGCGGAGTAAAGAAGTTCTAGAAACCAATTGAATTCAAGACACACTTTTTTATTTATTACACATCTGGTTTGTTTTTTCATTTGAAAATTTTCCAAAAGCAAAAAGATAGATTTTCAATGTTAATTATGTGAAAGAGATTTTGTAAATGTATTTCTTCTGATGAATCGTTTTACAAAAAAAAGTCGTGTATTATATATTTGGGGTGAAGTATTGGAATTTAGGGCTGAAAGTGAGAAAAGTCTTTTGGAAAAAGTAGAATTTCTATCCAAAAAAAAAAAAAAAAAAAAAAGGTTTATTTATTTTTTAATTTGATAAATACATTTTCTCTGAGCATAATGTCAATCAACAAAGAACCAAAAACTAAAAATACAGAAAACCATTGTTTGGTTGTAAGAGGGTGTTTAAAATAAATAATAGACAATAAAATTGTTAAGAATTTTCTGGTTGTTGTGATTACTGAAACAACAAGAGAATCAAAATTTTTCAGGCATAAATAAATGAAGATCTGTCCGATGCCAGCTAAAAAGCCAGAAAGGATTAGCAAATATATAACCATGGGGTTTTCTTGAATAAAGGGAATAAAATGCGTTCTTTCTTTGGTGTTGAAAAGCCAGATTGGCAGCACACAAACGATCAACCAAAAATTGACCCAATTCATTGAGCGGAAGACGGAATTGGATGGGTACTGCTTATGCAAGTGATCAAGGTGTTGGGAATAAAGGCCGTCTGAGAATAGCGCAAGTGACAAGAGTATGAGCGACAGCATGATATTTTCTGATTTTGATTTCTTCAAGTTCTGTTGCGAGCTAAAGAGCGCAATCCCGCCGCACATCACGACGATCGTCGCATAGCGTGAAATTGGGTATTTTTTTTTATAAAAAAGGGATCCCAAAAGCAAGATCGAAATTGGTTTGCATGACTTGACAAGAATTTGTAAAGGGTAGTTTGTGTAATTAAAGGCTATTACGCCAGAGACATAAGAAATCGTTTGCATAAACGAGACAAAAAAAAATTTCAGATAAGGGATGTTTGTTGATTCAGCAACCAATTTTTCGTTTTGAAGGAGCTTTGTTCCCAAGTTCTCATTACGGTATTCTTTTTTGTGTTTCATCAATCTGACTTTTTGATTTCCATCCAAACTTCTAACACCGTACCCATTTTCATTTTCGTTTTCAGAGTCATATTCATTTACGTTTGCATTTATATTTGAATTTACTTTTGAATTTTCATTTTCATTTTCATTTGCATTTTCGTTTTCATTTTCATTTTCATGTCCATACCCGTTCACATTTTTGATTCCGAATTTAGATCCCCTGCTCCCAAAATTATCTTTTAAAAGAGTCGTTTTGTTTTTCGAAAGATCTTGTGCCTCGAAAAACCGTTTGGAAAGATACTGGAAGGAAGAGCTAATTAAGTACCCGATGGTACTATTCGTAATAATGAGTGTTAAAGGAAAGTAAAATTTTCCTCCAACCCAATCTCCATAAAGAATTTTTTCTAATGAAAGAGAGTATAAGGTCCAAGTGACATAAATACCAAGTATAGTAAATATCAAACTCACAATTTTTTTCTTTGCATACTCAACCATTGCAACAGAAAAAAACTTTTATATGCAAAAAAAGGTTCAAAAATGAATTGGCTTTGTTTCTAATTTTCAATTCATGTTTCCAGAGATAAGGATTTGTTTCTTTTGTTTGACTGGAGAACTGACAATAGAAAATAGTTATTTGAGTTTTCCTTTCCCAAAATGCAACTTTTGATTTGTAATTAAAAATATTTGAATAATCAATTCTTTCTTTTTGATGCAAAACTGAAAAAAAAATAAACTTGGTAGAATATAAATTAGGAATATTCGAAGATCTGTAAACTGAAAGCAATTGAGAAAGTTTTAAATAACCCGCTTTTGTCAATGAAAAATATACTTTCTCAATTGGTAATAATCATTAATGAAATCATCTTTAATTGTGAATTATCAATGCAATTGTGTGAAAGTGTTCAAATGCAATATTGTGTACAAGGTAGAAAGGAATTAAACAATTATTGATGAATCAAAAAATATTAAAAAAAAAATTATTTAATTTTCTTTTTTGAATGTAATTTACTCTATTTTTTCCAAACGTTAAATTAATAATTGAGTATTTCAAAAATCAAGTAATTTAAAGACTTTTTTAACGACAATGTTCTATATTTATCAAATTACTTTACTAGTATTTGATTTTTAAATTGGAAAGATTTTCACTTCGCTTTCAATTTTCTTTAGGAAAATGAGACACAAATTACTACCTACTTGTTTGAGTACTCTATTTATTAAAGGAATCTATAAAAGGAAGTGAAAATTCTTCCCATTTATAATTCTAATACCAATAACATATCCGATAAATTACAATAAAGGCTTGGAAATTTTTCACTATTTTCCTTTTAGAAATTTTTATGATTAAGCTTTGAAATAAAGCATTTTATGAAGTCAACTGAAAAGAAATTCTCTGAAATTAGTTGTTCTTCAAAATATTCTTTATAGTGGACTGTTTGTTCAGAATTTGTTCGAAGATTTTAACTAAATTGGAAATTGAATTAAAAATTTTTTGAAATTTATTAGAATTTATCAGTATTGATCCAAACCCATTTAAATTATGAAGTTTGATGTTCACCGAAATATTCTCCAATTAGAATCAAAAAAAACATTTTCTGAGCATTTTTTACAGGAATAACACAAAAGAACCTTTAAGGTATATAAACTCTAACACTATATTAAGACACATCTATATGATTTTGAAAAATAACCATGATTTTCTTGACTCAAAAATGAAGATCAATAAAAATACTCTCAATTAACAACTCTAATTTTTTGAAGAATACATTTAATAAATTTTAACTTTGGGTCATTCGAATTGTGACAATACAGTAATTAATCATATCAATTCTAACAAAAAATTGTGGTTTTCTTTTTCTTTTTTTGGTTTTTAGATCGTTTTGTTTTCTCTTAAGGTTTACAATCCCTGAAATTTGAAAAAAGATTATCTTATGGGGTTTGTTACAACTTGTTAATTTGGTTCTTAGATGGTCGGCCTTGCACTTGGTATGGATTTTAATAGTGGTTCAAAATGGCAATTTTTGACGATTTATTTTTTTTTTTTCCAAATCCGAATTGAAGAGTTTAAGATTTATTGACTGTAACTAAAGTAATAAAAAAATGTGGTTTGTAGGTTGTTGATTGAAATTTTTAATTAAGTTTGGTTTTATTGGGAGCTTTTAAAAAAATTAATTGTTTCATATAGTTAATAGACATAAAGGTAAATCAAGATTCTTTTCTACAACCCAAAATTCAAAAGTTATTATAAAACACCGATCAATTTTTTAATCTTACACTCTTCAATACAGATTTCGGAAAAAAAAAAATTAAATTGTCAAAAATTGACATTTTGAACCACTATTAAAATCCATACCAAGTGCAAGATCGACCAGTTAAGAAGCAAATCGACAACTCAAGACACCCTATACTAGATAATCTTTTTTCAAATTTCAGGGATTATAATCCTTAAGGGACTAGCCTCTATTATTTTTTTAATGACCAATTTCAAATATAAGGATTCCTAATCTAGAAATGTGTTGAATATTGAAAATAAACAGGGGTTTTTAAATCTGAGTAATTGGCAAAATATTTTCTCAATCATTATTAAATTTAGGTAAAAAAATTTTAATAGAGATTAGTCCCTTAAATTAAAATTTCCCAACAATATTTTCAAGAAAGACAAATTACTCTATTTAAGATTTAAAAGAACCTACATTGTAAGTACCCAAATTATTTTGTTGGTTTTTGTGTAATATTTTATTTGTCTGAGTGTTTTCTCTCAAAAAGGGTTTTTCAAAACAACAGAGTTCTATTTATATTTTATGATCTAAGGATCTTGAAATCTAATGAGTTAACCAATAAAAAAGATTTAAAGAGGCTAATTAAAAGAAGGATATACTATCACAAATTTTATGTTTTTGAGAGATTTTGTGGAGAAAAGAGTTAGGAACTCAAGTACATTTTTAAATAAAAGAAGGCAAAATTTTACAAAACAATTTTGTTACTCTCTTATAGATATAATTATCTACTTTATCTGATGGTATATTTTAACAATTTTCTAAAGTTCTTAAATATTTTAAAATTGCACTGGTATCAAGTGAACAAAGAGCATTTTGATTGTCCTACCTTTTTAATAACAATTTTTTACTTTTAAAGTTGAAACAAATGTTTTTTACTAATTGACAAAAAGTTTGAAAAAAAAAAAGGAAATTTTACATTTTTACAGGATCTCTTGGTAGGATATTTTTTCAAGTTTGTGAATATATTTTTTACCATAAAAGTAATATTCACTTATAGAAAAACTTTGATATACCTTCATTCATTTTCGATTTGGATAATTTATACAATATTTTTGATATTTATCAATCTCACAAACTTAGGATATTTATGAATATTTTTTATAATTTGAGGTTCTTAGAACTAATTATATATATATATATATATATATAAATAAATATATATTCTCTACATTATGATTTGGAAATCACATGACAAATCTTTATGTTCTTTTTCTTTGATTGGATTGAAAAATTTTAATAAAAACAAATTGTGTATTATTTATACGAATAGAAACTTATTGACAAAAGTTATGATTCTTCTAAGGATTGTGCAATTTTATTTCATTAATAATAATCTTTTTATCTGGTTAACTTCCCCTACAAATTCCTGATCTTTATAATTTTTAATTTGATCTTATAACTGATATTATTATTCTTTTATTCAGATATTTATATCATTTATCTTCTTTGTTTAAATTCTGATAAATTTATTTGAATTATTCTTTTCTCCTAAATAAAAAATCAATTAAAAAACAATTCAAATTCTTTTCATGGAATTAATTACAACTTTTGCTGTTTCAGATTATTGATTTATTATTTTGATTCTTTTTTTATTATATTTTTGAAATTATCTAAGCAAAGGAACTAAATTTAAGATAGTATTCTCGGGTTTTAATGAAGAAAATATAATCTTCAAATTTTTACATTTGTTGATTTTCCATTAAAAAATTTTAAGTTGCGACGAGTCCAAGTCTATTAATAACTTCCATTTTTAGAATATCATCTCTCATTTTAGACTGGAATTAGATAAAATGTTATATGAGACCGTACTTTTATCCAAAATCCATTTTTTAAAAAAGAAGGAATCCCAATAGATATACATAATAGTATTATCTTAGAAGTTACACGATTGAAGAAATATTTTGATTTGAAAAAAAAATGTAATCAAGTGACTCTGAGCTATTTCCAAAAAATGGTATATTTTGAAGTAGGTTAAAATCATATCTTTTCCTTTTTAGAGTTTTGTTGGAAATGTAATGGATTATAATTGTTGTCAGTAATTTTATGAGAGTTTTGGAAATTTTTTTCATTTGTAACGTATTTTAAAAAAAAAATTTAGAAAAAAATAGACGAAAAATATAGAATTACTTTGGATTACTTTTCTTATTTTACAAATTATTTAAATATAATCCCAAAAAAATACAGTTGGCTCCACTTTTAAGACACAAACTTTCAACGAAAGTTAAGGCACGAAAAAAATCCCAAATTAAAGCCCAAAATTCAAATTCTAGTAAAATAATTTGTGACTAAAAAAAATCTAAAAAAAGTAACCTAATTTGAGAATATTCTTTACTGGATTAAATATGAATATTATAAAAAATAGATTTGTTACATTTTTTGGGATAAATAAAGAGTTATATACATTTATCCTAAATTTGGCAATAGTAAATATAATATCTGATTATCTTAATAGACTCATAATAATTTTAATCAATAAATCATTTGGTGAACATCAATCTTTCAAATTAAAAAAAAATCATTTTTCAGACAAAGTTTTGATATTTTTCAAACAATTTAATATTGAAAATCCATTTACGATCAAAAATCAAAACTTGTGTTGGGTGTACCTGTAACCAAAATTTGGATAAATGCATTGAACTCTTTATTTATCCCAAAATTGTAAAAACTCTATTTTTTATTTTTTTTTTATTTAGAAGGGAGTAAATTAATTTCCTCTTACAGGCGTTAGTTTTTCTTGGGTTTTCTGTTTATTTGGAAAATCAATAGATTTCACAAATAAAATAGAAAACCTCAAAAAAACCTAGAAAACTTCACAAATAAATAGAAAACTCAAAAAAACCTAACAAAAATCTATGGATTTTCCTCAATTCTTCTAAATAAATAGAAAACTTAACACCCCACGCACTCTACAGCACTTTTCCTAATTTCTAAATTTTTGTTTAGAAATTTCAATAAGAATCATAATTTTCTTTACCATTAACTAATGAGAAAATAAATAATGAGTCTTTATTTCAAATAATATCAAACAATCTATTTTTTCAACATTCCATATTTACACTTGTTTTGTGCCTTGAATTTCATTGATTGTTTGTGTATTAAAAGTGAAACTGTCTGTATTAAATAAAAATCTTTTATTGAGAATTTTTAGTATGGTTTTAAACCATATTTTAATAAAGTGGCATTAACATCTTTTTAAAATATAGCACCTCAATTGATAGTTTTAAAAAACAAATTTAAATTACAGGGTATTTATTTTTTACTTTCTTGATTAGTTAAAGAAATTGACAGATAAAAATTTGAAGTTAATTTTATGGATTCATTCTTAAATGTTTTTTTTTTTTTTAATATTTTATAATTCTAAACTCTTTTTAACTCAAAGAGGCCCAGTTTTATTGAAGAAATTAGGGATATTCTATAAGTTTAATCCAAAATTCTTATCATAATACAATGTTCAAAATTTATATGATATTTTTTTATCATTTAATCTAGTTTTTTTTTTTTTAACTTTTTCTAAATTTTTTTTCCTTTTTTTTTCTTTATTATTTTTTAAAAAAAGCCAATTTGAAAAAAAAAAAAAATGTTCAAAACTCCAAATTAACATAAAGAAAATTGAGGATTTGTAATTTCTTTAAAAATATACATTTGCAATTTATAAAATCTTATTTGTCAACAATTTTAATTTTCTAAAGAAATTGAGAAATTCTGCACAAGATGATCCAATGAAAGTGACCCAAAAATTTTTTTAAAATTTTATTTTTTGAAATTAAAAGTTTACTCAGGTTTTTCTTATATGAACCTCAACTCCAATCCGAAGTTTATTATTTCTCGTTATTTCTAAAAAATCTATATTTGGTTGGATCTCAAAAAAACAAGTGAATTTTTCATTTTTGGCTGGTACATCTTTGAGTGAAATGGAGTTTATTTTATTTCATTCTTTTATATTCTTAACATAAAAAGTTAATATGTAGTAAATTTATTATTTTAAAAATCAAAATTAAAGAATTTTTTTCAAAATACAACAATCTTATCCCAAGTTACAAAAAATTATTTTTTTGGTAAATGAAAAAAAAGAAAATTCAAACTTATTACTGTATTTATTCTCTTTTTCTTGTGTAAATCAAATGAAAAAAAGAAAAAAACAAATTGAAAAAAGAAAAGAAAAAATAAAAAAAAAAAAAGAAATAATGAAAAAGGAAGAAAATTTAATCCCTCTTCAATAACATAACAGCTTCTAAATGTTGTGTGTGTGGAAATGTATCGATACCTACCAATTTAATAACCTTAAAAGGTTTACCAACAAATCGATTTGATTCTTTTTTTGTCAACCAAAAAATATTTTTCATCATGGTTTTTTGGTTACAGCTGACATATACAATTGTTTTAATCTTTTCACAGGCACGCAATGCAATACAGGGTGTTTGATGAAGGCCAGAACGTGGTGGATCGCTTTTAATAATTTGTAAAAAAGTTTCATAATAGTTTACGAAAATATAATTATAAAAAAGTAGAATTAACATTTTTATGAAGCTCGAAGAATTTACAACTTTTTAATCTCTCCAATTTCTAAAAATAGATTTAAAAACAAAAATATTGTTTTCATAAAGTTTTGACAAAAAATTTTTTTAATAAGGGAAGTTTCCAAAAAAGCGGGTTATAATTTTTTTTTATATTTGAAATAAAATATAATCATCTCTTGATAGGAGATCTATTCGTAAATTGATAATATCAAATTAAGTGAAATATTAATATTAATTGAATCAACACTTATTGTATTTATTTCAAAATATGTTCATCAAAATATTACCCAAAAAAATGAAAAAAAAAAAATTTTAAACCTTTTTTGGAGAAAACAATGAGGTATGGCATATTTCAATAAAAAACTGGTAATATGTCAAGGACACAAACGATTTTTAAACAATAAAATACATTCTTATTATTTTTTTTCATTCGATGTGGAATTTTGTCAAAGATGAGCCTCTTTGGAAAAAAATTTTTTCTGATCAAAAAGAAAAAAATTAATCACCAATTTTCACACCTTAAAAATATCATAAAAAATTGTGATCAGAAACTTTAATATATTATATTCATGTAAGACCTTGCAAACAAACAAATTAAATTATTATAAAGAATCAATTCATTTTGAATAACAATTAGGAATATTTAAATGATAATATTGGAATAAAGTTTAATAAAGAGATTTTAAAATAAATTTACTCTGCTTTTTTGAAAATAGCTGAACATTAATCATCGGTCTATTGTAAAATCTTTTTCAGTCAGGGTGGGGGTGAAGTTAATTGAAAAAATAGAACAAACTCTATGAGTTTTATCCAATATTCTTATCAAAATAAATTTTCAATTTGTTGATCAAAATCATTTTTTCTAATTTTGTCAAATTTTTCTTTTTTTTTAAAGGCAATGAAGAAAAAAAATGTTTCAAACTCCAAATAAACATTAAAGAAAAATAGATTTGTCATTTCTTTTAAATTGATACATTTGCACTTTATAAAAATCCTATTTGAACCAATTTTAATTTTCCAATAAAATTGAGAATTTTTGAACGAGAGATTATCCAATGAAAGTTACCCAAATATTTTTTTAAAATTTTATTTTTTGAAATTAAAAGTTTACTTAGGTATTTCTTTTATGAACATCAACTCTAAACTGAAGTTTATTATTTCTCATATTTCTTATTAATTTTATATTGGTTGGTATTTAAAAAATAATTTGAATTTTTCATTTTTGGCTTTTGGGTATTGAGTGATGTGAAGTTTGGTTAGAATTCAATATGTTAGATACACTTGAAAACTTTTTTGGTCAATTTGTTTAAAATCAAACTCTTTTCCAGTCAAAGTGGCCCGGTTGTAATGGTAGAATTACATGTATTTAAAAGTATTGAATGGTTATTAAAAGATAAAAAATTTATTTGGAAATTTCAAAAATTAAAATCATTTTTTCACATTTTTCTTGTTACTTTTTTTATTTTTTTACTGTTGTGGAAAAAAAGTGAAACTGGAAAAAAAGTGAAACATGGTTTTTAATTGGGAACATTACTGAAAATGAAAAGTAAAATCAATAAAAAGAAGAAACCAATTAACTTTTAATAATAACCCATTATATTATTTTCAATCAACCCAACAAATACAATTTAAATCTACTTATTTATCGAAATTGTTCTTGTGGTTTTGGAGATCTCAAAAATAGTCAATTTTTTGAACAAATTTTTAATAATTGATCAATCAAAGAAAAACTCATACTAAAAGATACTATTAAAAAAACTGTTATTGTGATGAATACTTCATTTTTTCTTTATTTATTTATTTATTCTTTTTTTCATTGATCTTACTTTTCATTTTCAGTAAGGTTCCCAATTAAAAACCGTGTTTCACTTTTTTTCCAGTTTTACTTTTTTTCCACAACGGTTATATTTTTTATTATTCATTTTTATTTTTTGATTTTTTTCATTGACACTCAATTGTTTTGTAAAAAATTATTTTATTGTAAGATCTATAGCCATTAAATAAAAAATTGTTACTCTAATGCTACTAGTATTTGAATAATAAATGGGAAAAATTTTTTACTTCATTTTCCTTTTCCAATTTTTCGATTAAAAATAGAGTTACTCAAAGAAATAAATTGTAATTTCTAATCTCGATTTATTTGTTAGGTACTTTTTTTTCTTGGATATATTTTGGGTGAACTAACAACCCTAAAATGAAAATCAAATTTTCAGAATCGAAAAAATGATAATTAGTTGAAATTTTATCCCTTTTAAATTCCAAATACCAGTATTAAAAAAGTGAAAAAGATTTGAGAAAAATTATATTGATTTTTTGTCCTTCAATTAAAGATCAAAATGAACCATTTGTTGATTGTTTTTCAATAAGTCCCTAAGAATTAGGAATTTTTCAAGTTTTAACGAAATCTATTGATATATTTACTTCATATGGGTATCAACATTTCACTGAGGTGTGTTATCCTATTTATTTCTTCTTTATTCTTTAAAGGTCAATTCTAAAAAAAGGTAATTGATCTTTGAAAAAATTTTATTGGGATAACCTTTGACAGAAACAAAGTTTCATTTTTCATTTATTTCATAGATACCTTTGAAAACTTTTTTATCGCACTTTTTTAAAAGGGCAATATTTGATTTATATTAATAACATATTATTCTTGAAAATATATCTACAGAGAAATCTTTTCTTTATATTAATTTTTCCGTTTTACGCAAAGAAATTTTTAAACAATTAATTATTGAGAAACAATATCCAATTAATAATAGATATTATTATTATTTTCTTATTAATTTGGGTGCATTTTTTTAAAGCAAAATTGATAAAAATATGATCTTTTCCATGAAAATAAAAATCTTTTTCGGAAAAATGGAATTTTTGTATCAAAAACTTGATGAATAAAAAAAAAAAATTCAAAATAGAGAGAGATAAAGAAGAAGGAAAATGTAAAATAAATATAATAATGTAACTTACACTATTGCGACAATATTAGTATATTCTTGAATTGGGAATTTGTTTATAATTGAAGGCAAAACGGCTTCAGCTTTGCCGCAAACATATTCTGCATTTTTAACATTATTCAAGTTGGCATTTATTTGTGAATCATCGATGGCGCTTTTGATCATATCTATACCTACGATCTTTTTTGCATGAGACGAGCAAGTTATTCCAATTGTTCCTGTACCACAGCACACATCAAAGATGGCTGTATTTGATTCCTTGCTTAGAGTAGCAAACTCGCGTACGGTGCTGTATAGGACTTCTGTTGCCTTTGTGTTGGTTTGGAAAAAGGATAGGGTGCTAATTCTAAAAGTGAATCCCAATATTTTCTCGTGTATGTATCCCTCGCCAAACAGAATCTGTGGTTTGCAATTTGAATCAACCTCTTGATGCTTGTCCATCTCTAAGAGCACGAGTGTTGAAATTTGTTGTGATTTCCAAAATTGGATTAATTTCTCTAACTCTTTGTTCTTGGCATCCTCGTCGTTCTGGTAGTGATCCTTTGCTACCAAGATCCCGACCAAGGCCTGATCAGGGAAGGCAAAGGACTCGCGGACAATAAGCGTTCTAAAGAACCCGTCCTTCGTCAGTTTATTAAAAATCGACGCATTGGTTTCGTTCAAAAATTCGCTGAATGCCTTCACAAGCCTTTTCATTTTTTCGGTGACAATCACACAATCAGAAACCCCCATCACATACGATTTCCTATTTTGGTTTCTTCGGTTTCTTCTCTTGTTGAACATGAGTTCCTCCAGCTTCTGTGTTTGGAAGCCAACCTCAATTTTCGATTCTTCGTTGTAGCCAATCGTGAATTCACATTTGTTCCGGTAGTTCTCCAGGATCGGCGATTTGATCACGTCCTGCGTGATGTCGTGCCTGTCCTTCCACCACTCGGGCAGTTTTTCGTTTGTTCGTTTGAATTCTTGGAAGAGGGAGCGCCACTCTTGGTGAAGCTTTCTTGATTTTCGATACAGCTGCTTGTCGTACGGCATCTCATATAAAGAAGCCACAATGTCATTAATTGACTTAATTTTGGTTTCCTTTGGTTTGCTCTCCTCGTTGCCCTCGTTCTGGTTCGTTCGCTTTCTTTTCAGATCGCCCCTTTTGATGTCTTCTCTTTCAAGGCGCTTTTTCCTTTGGTTCTCTTTATGCTTAAATTTTGAAATGCAGACACGTGCATGGATTTGTTTTTTTTTGAAAGTGTAGCCAGTTAACGCATTTAAAAAGAGATCCCTTGCTTTTTCACCGTACACAGAACAATACCCAGTTGGGGTCTTGTGGTTTTTTGTTATCTGTGTAATCGGGAACGGAAAATTAAACCTTCTGAGCAAGTTGTTAAGTTGTTTACGGGTCGCATAAGTGTCCAAATTTGAGATCCTCATGTGGAATTCTTCTAACTCTTCTTTTTTTTCTGTTTCTGTTCCTTTTTCTTTTTCTTTTTCTTTTTCGATTTCCATTTCCATTTCTTTTGGTATGCCTAATGGATAGGCTGGTACCTTTCTTGTTGTTCCTCTTGGTGCATTTCTGCGGTTATAGTTTTGGTATCGGTTTTGGTTCTGGTTCTGATTTTGGTTCTGGTTTTGGTTTTGGCTTACCTTTTGGATTTCGTTTTTTTTTGTTGGAATTTTCTTTTGGGGAGAATTACGTATTTTTTTTTTTTTTGGTCGTGTTTTTGGTTCTGGTTTTGGACTTGAAAAGACTGGACCCATTTTGAATGTTTATAGAATAAGTTCAAAGAAAAAAAATGAAGAGCAATTCCTTTTGTTAATTGAATCGAAAAATAACGGATTTTTGGTTTCTTCTTTTTTTAAATTACTTTTTTAAGGGGCGATTAATTATTGAAAAAATTGTGCGAATGAAAAATCTCGATAGATTTGGATAATCTTTGTTTTTGTCAAAAATAGATTGTTAGAGAATAATTTGTGAATTCAATCAAAGAGGAATTGAATTAACTATTCTGATCAAAAAAACCAAATAAATTTTTAATTTATAATATTTATAGAACCTGAAAATGAAATGTAAGTTCAGTAAATAAAAGAAACCAATTAGCTTCAAAGAATAAAACATGATATTATTTTTAATCAAATCAGTTAAAAACAATTTAAATGATCCTTGTTTGATTATCGAAATCTTGAGGGTGATTTTGGAGATCTCATAAATAATCGATTTTTTTCTACAAATTTTTCATAATTGATTATCAAAGAAAAACTAATTATCAAAAGAATGTAATTAAAAAAAATTATTATTGTGTTGAATCTTTCATTTTGTCTTAAATCATTTTTTTTTTCTTTTTTTCATTGGTCTCAATTTTAATTTTCAGGTTCTATTAATGTACCAATTAAAAATCACATTTAAGTGCCGAGTCAGTAAGGTGAAAAATTTTTTTATGGAATAGAAAAAAACTTTTTAGTAATTTTTATGAGAACCTAACACCAATCAAAAACCAACCAACCTATGATGTATGATCCATCTCCAAAAATCAACAACTAAAGATGAGGATATTTTTTGAAAAAAGTGCCAAAGATCGAAACCTAATTTCCAATTAGAATGGTTAGAATATATAATTTTGAAAATAACAATACCAGTTTTGAAGTGTTTCTCGTTGGCGCTTTTTGAGATCTTGGTGATTTTTTTTTTTCTTTTTTTTTTTCATTTTGAAAATGAGTTATAGTTATAGTAAGAATATTACATAATCCTTACTTGGTTAAAGTAAAGGGGTTACGAAATAACTAGTAATCCGTTAAATGGAATTAAATTGATTGTGGTCGAAAGAAAACAATTTGTTTCAAATTGAAGAAATTTGAATTTTTGGAAATATAAAATGAGAAAATATGAATTTTTTTTTTTAAATTTTGATTTTTTGAAATTGAGAACTCTTTTAAACTTATTTTTCTTGCTTGAATTTTTTAACAAAGAGATCCGATGGAATGATTTTTTTTTTATTTAAATTTTGTCAACCAAAAGAAGGGCTATTTCACAATAATCTTTCATGATCTCATGTCACCCCTTGAGTATGCTGCATATTCATGGTAAATAACTAGACACTTAACTTTTTTTCCCAAATGGTTAAAAAGAATTCTTTTAATTCAAAATTCGGAAATTTACTAGATAATTAATTTCTGATGCTAGCTTTATCCTCAAAATAAAAGAGAAAACGTGTTTAAAATATTGACCAATCCATGAGATAAAATTAAAATGTAAAGAGATTTAAAATGATAGAAAAATAGGAATTATGTTCTTTAAATCGATATTTGGAAGAATTATTAAGAATTTGGAATGTTAAATTGCAATTTTTACAAAAAAAATGAGAAAAGGATCATTTTTGAGAATTTTAACAAAAAAAAAAAATATTTTGTAATTATTTTAATTATAACACAATTATTTGAAACAGAAGAAATTAATATACTTTAGTTTTTACATTGATTCAAGATATAGTCTCAAAAGTTTATTTGAAGTTAATTAGAGTGTCTAAAAATGTTATCTTCTATTTAAATGCCCGAAGTAACATAAATAGTTTGATTAATTAGGTTGTTTTTATGGGGGTGCTTAAAAGTCTTATTTATTATTTTTTTATTTAATAATGATAAAATACTTATTTCCACAGGGGCACAATCCAAAATTATAAATGAACTCATCTATAAACTATAAAGGGTTTGGTTATTATTTTTAAAACAAATTTTCTTTTTTACAATCAAATTTTTAGTGTAAATATTTGATCTTTTTTCTTTATAAATTAGGATTGAAGTAAATAACGAAAAATTTACAAAATATTTTTAATTTTCAGAAATCTCATTAATAGTAATTTATTCGAATTTATATGAAAAAATAGTATTAAAAAATTGAATTTAGAAAAAAAAAATACATAAAAAAAAAAAAAATAAAGAAAGGAAGCAAGGAATCATTGGAAATATAATCAAATTGATACTTTCTTTTATTGTCAATAATTTAATAAATTTATTGAAATTTAAAGGGTTTGATAATATTCTTTTTCTCTTGGCAAAGGCGTAAAAAGTGAATTTTTATTATCAAAATTGGTTTTTAGGATATTTAATTTTTTGTTTTTTGTAGAATTGATAATTTAAATTCTTTATATTTGTTTGAAAATTATTTTAATAATTGTGAAATAATAATAATAAAATCTGTTGATACTTTTAATCTATATATTATCACTACTCTGTATAATTTTGATTGTTTTTTTTTTTTTTGCTTTTAGATTAAAAATAATCAAATATAATGGTCTTTCTTTTAATTAAAGGATGAATTTTATATGTTTTCAAAAATTATTTTTAGAGGTTTTTTAATTTGGAGATTCTGTTTTTTTTTTCTCGCCTTTTTTTGTTAGAAAAAAAAAAAAAAACTTAATTTCAAATGTTTATCAAATAAACAAATTAGATTTTTTTCAAGTTTGTAATAATTATTATATTTTTTGGGGGGGTTAAGGAACCCCTTTATACTGAGTTATTTCAAAATGAACTGTTTGTATTTTAAAAAGGAACTTTTTGTACATTTCCTTTACAAAAAATAATTTTTCTTCCTTCTTAAAACAAAAATAATTTTTGTTTAAAAAAGTTCAGAAATATATCGGATTTTGAATTTTTCGAAAATTGGAAATATGGATAACTTTTAAAAACAATAATTCATTTCTGAAAATAGTCTTGAAAGTAATTTTGATATTGCAATAATTATATTTTTACTTTGTTTTTTTAATTTCAAGATGTGATAATTTATTTTTGAATTAGCTATTACAGTCAGTTTCACTTTTAAGGCACAAACTTTCAACAAAATTTAAGGCACAAAAAAATCTCAAATTAAGGCACAAAATTTGGAATTTTTTTTTACAATTTATTTTTCTAGAATTTGAATTTTATATCTTTAATTTGATATTTTTATTGTGCCTTAAATTTCGTTGTAAGTTTATACCTTAAAAGTGGAACTGACTTTACATTTATTTGTAAATTTTTTGTAGTTTACTAGTTCTCTTTAAGTAAGTAGCTAACATTATAGGATTTTTAAAAATATGTATTTTGGTCATTTTACTGGAAGGGGTTTTAATTGAAGTGTCATGGGATATTGAAACTTTGAAACCAAATATTATAGATTGCCCTATTTGTAAATAGAAATCTAAATAAAAGTATACCAGGGTGAAATTCAATTTTTTCACATTTTTTTAAATAATTTTTTTTTAATTATTAAATGATATGCAGATAGTAAAATATGTAAGAATATCTGACTTAATTTATCATTGAACAAACCCAAAAAAAAAAAAAAAAAAAAAAGTACAACAGGAGTTGAGTATCATAAAGAAAACATTTTCTCTTTAGAATCGAATAGTAAAAACCTTATTTCCTGTAAAATAGCTTAAATTCGTTACACTTTTAATACACAAAATCCCAATGAAATTTAAATACCAAAAAATTCCAAAATATGAGAAAAAAATTTGAATTCTAGTAAAATAATTTGTGAAAAAAAAAAATCAGAATTTTATACTTTAATTTGGGATTTTTTTATGTATTAAATTTCGTTGAGGGTTTGTGTCTTACAAGTAAAACCGACTATAATTAAAAAAAAATATCTTACAATATATAAGGTCAAAGATGTTTCGTATATCTTCCTAAGTTGAAAGGATCCAAACGTTTTGTTAGATTGGGTCTCTGACCAATTGCTATTTATAATTATTTTAAAACATTTTTTTTAGAAATTTGTTAATCAAAATTCTTTTTTCAAATATTTTTATCAAACAAAGCCAAAAAAAAAAAAAAAAAAAAAAAAAAAAATACTGTTTCAAAGATTAAAGTTAGGATTATTAAATTATTGGAATCAAAAAAAGGGCTACAAAAGTTCCAACATTAAGAAAAAGGAAATATTTTTAAAAACTTTAAATCATGATTCGAATTCATTTGATTTTTTTCATTTTTAATCATAAAGAAAATTGTGTAAAATCCAAACAAATACTATCATAAATCTTTATTCCTAAAGAAGAATTTAATAAATATCCTATTTTCAGATCCCAGTCAAGAATTAAAATTTTAATGTAAAGAGGATTAAAAATTCATTTTGGAAATTCTTGTAAAAATAGAAAGTAGTTTGTATATCAAAAATTTCCCAAAAAAAAAAAAAAAGTTTTTTCATAAAGGTTTAAAAATTAAATCAAGTAAAGAAGAATTAATGTTATCAAATATTACAGATAAGAACAAAGAATAAATGTTTTTTATATATTTTTTTAAATGATCAATTTTTTCATTTTTTTGATTTCCTCATTTTAATTGGTATAAATATATTCTACAAGGATATATCCCACTCACCTATTTAACAAAATACTAATCTTCTTATTGAAAGAATTGATTGGACAATTCATTGAGTTACATATCTACCGTGGCACACAAAATTTTTAAAATGTTCATACCCCCTTAAGTAGATATTTAGATATTGTTCTTTTGCAAAACTGGGAGACTATATTTTTAAAGGGTTTTTTTTTTTTGAATACTATTTACAAATATTAAGATTTTTGTCTTGTTTCAAAGAAAATAATTTTTTTTGAAAATAGGTATATTTTTAACTTTTCCATTATTAGAAAAAACTGATCAAAGTTTAAAAAACAAAATTGGTTTCAAAAATAGTCAATTAAAGTTAAATTTAGTCTTGTTCTCAAATTTTTGCCATATTTTTTGATTTCATATGTTGAAATTTTTTTTGAATTCGCTTTTGAATTTAAAGTACAAAATTTTTTTTTGTTTCCTTGTTTCTTAAAAAAACTCTTTTTTTCAAAAGCCATCTCACCATATAATCTTTGAGATTTTTTTTTCAACTAAAATGGTCTTATGTGGATCAAAAGATCATAAAGATAACAATAAGTGGTAAAAATATTTTCTTACTTTTACAATTTTTTTGAGTAAAAAATAAAATGTATTAATTAACTCAGGGGGTAAGGCATCATCACACTGTTCTAGAGGTACATTAGAACTGAAAAATGAAAAGCTTTCTAACTATCAAGATTTGCCCTTTGATGGGCTTCTATTAAATGTTATCTCTGGTACAGTTAAAACATATATAATTTACACTATTGCAAAATATTTCTCCAAAAAATTGGTATTCTGTGGTGAAAATTTAAAAAATTGTTCCTTCTTTTTCGATTTTATAATTCTTGGAACTCTACCTGAAAAACCAAACACTAACAAAAGATCAATAACCAATGTCAATGAAAGTTCAAAGTTTCGTTACACTTAAACGCATTTTATGATTTGTTTCCAGTGATTTCACAAATTATCAAATGGAAAACTGAAGTGATAATTTAAACACTTTTTTTTGGATTTACCAGAAAAAGTAACCACTTTAACAACTCAAAATAACAATAATAGGTCTGTTACAAATTTATTAACGATTTGTAAAAAAACAAAATTATTTTCCACTCTCATATTCGATCATCAAAATTTCGAAAAGTTCCTATTTTTTTTTATTTTCGCTACACAAGTTTTTTTCAAGAGAAAGACTTTTGTTATTTAATATGTTCTCTTTTTATTCGATGAACTTTAATAATTTTTTTTTTATTGCATTACGATCTTTTCTCGCAAAACTGTTCAAATGATAATTTTTTAAATCAAACATTAAAAATTGGGGAATTCAAATCAATTATTTTTCAGAAACTCAACTTTTCTAACAAAAATTATTTTTTTTACAATATAAATAATATTGATAAATAATTCGTTTTTAGTTGAAACAGCAATCATGTTAGCAATTGAAAATACACAAAAATTTCATGAATAATTCGATTCCAAACATACTTTTCCAAGAATTTTACTTTTTGCAAATAAAAAACAAAAAATCCAGAGTAAAAAAAAACACATTCCTGACGAGACTAACATAAAACTGTGTGGCAAAACCAGTCTTGTTTCATTTTTTTTTCGAATTTGTCCAGTAAAAAACAATCTTTTTATTTTTTATCAAATTTCCTTTCTTGTTTAACGATTGATCCAAAATCAAAATTAAAACTTGAAAAAAAAAAAAAAAGCTTGTTGAATAATTATGATCGAACAAAAAAGGGCATCACTTACGTTAAAAAAAAAACGAATGTCTTTCCTCTTCTCAACAAAATTCAGCGCCACCAAGCTATCGCCAACGATAACACGTAAATTTATCCCGCAAAAACCACAGTGTAAAACCAGAGAGAAAGTTGTTGAGGCTACCAACAACAGCACTGATCAAAAGGAAATCCAAAAACTGAAGAGAGTGCTTCTGGATCTTAAAAAAAAAAAATTCCGATTAAAAAAACAAGAGTTGAGAGAAAAGAGCTTTGAAAGGATCCAGAGTGTGGATAGCAAATTGAAAACAATAAAAAAAGAACTCAAGCAAAACAAAAAGAAATTGGAAAAGTTGAAATTTGAGAATCACAAAATGGAAATGTTAAAAAATGTAACTTTAAACAGCGAATACTCTGAGAAAATGAAGAAAATGAAAATACTGAAGGAAAAGGAAATTACAAACTTGGAAGAAAAGATTGAAAGCATAAAGTACATTCAAAGCGGCGAAAAAATTGAGTTGCGAATTGTCCAAAAAACCAAAAAATTAAAAAAATTTACTTTGCAAACAAACAGCTTATTAAATGATTTGAACGTTTCAAAAATGGATCTCGAGAAAGTAAATCTCAAATTAAGCGAATACCTGGAGGGCAACAACCAAAATAAGGCAGGTTACGAATTGATGCTCATTGAGAATAAAATGTTAAACACCTTTTCCGAGCAATACAAAGCAATCAAAAGAAGAAAGAAAAAAATCTCTTTTGATTTACACAATATTAAAGACGTGAAATCAAACTTTTTAAAAGTCAAACAAAGGCTGAAAGATATCAATAGAGATCTCAAATCGAGAAAATTGGACAATAATATTCTCAAATCAAAAATACAAAAATTGAAAATATTGCTACAAGCAAATTCGGAATTGGTGCAAAGTTCCAAAAAAAATTTGCAATTGGATCTCTTTTCAAATGACTCAAATTCTGTAATTTCTCAGTCAGATCGCGAAACAGATTTTTCCGAAACACAAAATTCCGATATCTATTTTGACGAAAAAGAAAATGGAAATCAAAAAGACAGCTCAAATGAAAATGAAAATGAAAATGAAAATGAAAATAAAACCAAAAAAGATTTGGTAAGAAAAAGAGAAACTGTCAACAAGACAAAAGAAAGAGAAACCGATAATGAACAAACCAATTTGATTGAAAAAACAATTACCAAAATTGAATTTAAATCGTTAGAAGAATTATTAGCAGTAGAAATTGCTGTCCAATATTTTAAAGAATTTTTATGCCAACAATTAAACCAAGAAAATATTATGTTTTTCCTTGAAGTCAAGTCTTTTAAACAAAATTGCAATTCAGAAAGGGTAAGTATACAAAGAATTTCAAATATTAATTAATTCATTCATTCTACTTTTATTTTTTTTCTACAGCTACAACCATTCCAATAATACCATGTGATTTTTTTTTTCTATCTCAAAATTTGGTGTTTATCTAATTTTCTTCAAAGGCTGAATATGAGAATAAGAATGCTCTTTTTAAAAAAAAAAAAATTCATATGTGTGATCATTATGAAGAATGTTTTCTGATCATGAGAACAATAAATTTTTAGATACGCTAAACTGACTTGAAAAATCGAAAATTGGTTGAGAAACCACTTAATTTTAATTTTTAAAAAAATAAATTTTTTTTGATTATATCACAAGAAAAATTTTTTCTGAAGAACTCATTTTTGATTTTTTTTTTCAATATGATCTTTCGAATTCTCATTTTCAACTTTTTAGGAAATTAGATATCAACGCCAAAAATTGATATTGAAAAAAAAAAATCACGATAGCCTTGGAATGGCTGTATTTAACATATCAATATTAACATTTATTTTTTCATTATTTAATTAAGAACAAAATATTTTAAATTTTCATTATTTAATTAAGAAAAAAATATTTTATAATGACGAAAAAAATATTGAAAGTGTTCTTTTTATAGCCAGAGAATTTATAACCGTGTTAATAAAATACCCTTCTTTTTATTTAATATTATTTCAAAATTATTCATAAATTAAAATTTTGTTTCTATTTAATAACTCTTTTAATAAACAACAAAAAAAAAAAAAAAAAAAATCCAAAAAAAATAGCAACTTGTCAAAACTTCAAAACATATTTTTAAAACATTTATTGAACCAGGATCAATTTTTGAAATAAATATCATTTCTGAGATGAGAAAAAAATTAATAAGCCAATTTAATGAAAAAAGTTATTCGATAATGATGTTCGATGAAGCACACAAGGCTGTTATTGATCACATGAATTTAAATTCATGGCAATCGTTCCAAGAATCCATTTTATATAAGAAACTAATCAACAAATTAGAACGTGATCCCAATTTCGCGTTCAGGCCAAATTTAAAACGATTAAAATTAGTGCATCAAAAGAATCAGACGGAGTATTTAAATGTGGAATACCAAGCAAACTTAGAAAAGTTTGTATCGTATGAAATTAGCGAAAAATTGATGGTCAATCTAATTAATTTATTGGACGCCAACTACGCCGTCTCAAGAGAATCAATTAATATGAAAACCATTTCAAAATCGATCCCGTTTCGGAGATTTGTTCAGCACACATCCTCATTACAGGCAATAGACTTGGAACTGATGACATTCCAGGAGAGAACTTGCTTTTTTTTAAACTTGTATAACGTGCTGTCCTTGCATAGCTTAATCGTCAATGGCGTTCCGGGCGATAGGGGCGCGTTTAAAAAGATTTTAAAAAAATCTGCCTATTTAATTGGCAAATACAAGTTTTCCTTATTAGATATATACCATGGCATCCTGAGGGGCAATTTGACTTCAAAGCACAACGACTATTTTAAAATGGATGACCCCAGAGCCAAATATACACTGAAAAGAGTCGACGGCCGATTCCATTTTTCAATTATCAACCATTCGTTGCTTACTCTCATCAAGGTTTATCGGCTAAAACAATTGAACCCAACCCTAGATAAGATCACCTACCAAGTAATCTCAAGCTTTTTTACAGCCCAGGATAATACAATTTTTCTTCCCAAATTGTTTGAAAAATTCCACAAAGATTTTGGCGGCGAAGAAGAAATTGTGACATGGATTTCAATGTTTTTAAAATTAAATCATACACAGTTTTTAGAATTGAAAAGTCATCAAATTAAATTTCTTCATTGCGACCAGTTTAAACCCATGATTTGGATAGATTTAAAACGAACACTTTCAAGAAAATTTCTTTATGGGCAAATTATTTAATTTTGCAATCTTTTTATTTGCCTTTCTTCTTTTCTTTAGATATAGATATATATATATATATATTATACTATTTAGTATTAATATTTGGAAAATTTTTAATAAATGTAAAATTTAATTCAAATAATTTATTATTCAACTTTTTTTTTTTTTTTTTTTTTTTTTTTTTTTTTTTTTTTCAGAATTAATTCAAAAAAATGTTTTTAAATTTTAATTCAATAAAAATTGAATTGAGAAAAAGTAAAAATAGAAAAAAAAAAAAAATTGAACTTTTATTGTTATTGAGTCAGTAAAATCAAACAATCAAAAAAATTTGTAAAGTTGTTTGGGTTGATCCTCTTTTTAAACTTTTTTTCCTAGGTTTGGGAGGTAAAAGAAATTAAAAATTATTATAAGAATTGGAAAACTTCTTCTAATTATATCTTAAACAATTGCCAGGGTTCACATTTTGGTTCTTTTTTGAAAAAAAACCAGAATAATTCTTTTTTTGATTCTATGGAATCAAATGATTCTTTTTTTGCCCAATGATTAGTCTCAACTCGTTTCTTATTTACATTCATTTTTACATCAAATCATATACTTCTCAAAATTTTTATAATTAATTATTTTTTTTTATTTTCAAAAAGAATTTAATAAATCTCAAAAAAATAAATATTTAAGGTTTTTCTTCTTGCATTTTAGTTTTCATCGTATCTTCACAAATCCTGAAGTTTTTAAGTTTATTCCAGATAAGAAAATTATTTTACTTTGAAATGGAATCAAAAGATTCTTTTTTTTTTTTTTAATAGAGTTTTGGTACCAAATAAAAATTCTTTTTTTTTTGATTCCATGGAATCATAATAAACTAATTTTTAATTTTTTGAAAAATTGTACTTCAAAGGGATTTTAACAAGTGGAAAATGGCTGATAAAAATTGATTGATTGTAATCATTTTAATATTATGATTCCAAATTTTAATTTTTTGAAGATTCTAAAAATTCCAAAAATGGAATCATTTTGGGAACTCTATCAATTGCAATTGATCTGATTAGATCATAAACAAACGCGAAATAATTAAATTAACTTTTGTGATTTCAACCAAATCGTACCTAACTGGAGTAATGAAATCAAAATTTCCACAAAATATGCTGACTTGATACTTGAGCTGGGTTAAGGATATGATTTAGCTGTTTCCTTGACTTGTTTTTTTTTTTTTTTTTTTTGTAAAAATAGAATCTGAAACTTGTATAAAAAAAAAAAAAAAATTGTTTAAAAACAAAATCTTATTAGTAAAAACCGGTGTTATAGATATCCAACTCTATCTTTCAAGGTTCTAATTCCAAACTTAATAAAGTAAAATATTTAATTTTGTCTATAGTTGATCAAATAATTAACTCTCCCCCCCCTTTCAAACCTATAATTGTCGATCAAGAAATTTTCAACATAAAAATGAAACAACCAAAAACCCACTCAGCAATCAGATTAAAAAAATAAAAATAAAATTACCGGTTTGACGGTTTTGTTATTCATTTACTTTCATTTGTTTTTTTCTTCTCTTTCCCTTTCTTTCTTCTTAACTGATTTCATTTCATTTCATTTCATTTTATTTTTGTTATAAAAAGTTGTTAATTATTATTTTTTCTAATTATAATTAGGATAAAAAACCATAAATTCATGTTAAGTTTAAACTAAAAACGATATAAAATTCTTGAATCAACTCTCTTCAATAATCAAAAAAACATCAAAAAAAAAATTCTTTTTTATTGTTGTATTATCTCTCTTTTTAAAGTTTTTGGAAAATAAACTAGTTTCTCAAATATTGAGAATATTCTAATTTTTTTAAAGTTAATAAAAGTTATAAATATTATTTTTATAAACTCATTTACAAAATTTACTTAGAAATTGTGTATTTATTCTAAGATGAAATTTAAATTTTTCATAATATAATTTTCTTGTTGATATTAGGGAATTAAGTAATTTTATCCTTATAATTCAAAATCTTTTTTTTTTTATTTTAAAAATAATTGAAATTGTTATAAAAATTCTTTTTAATAAGATCTAACAATTTGTTTAAAAAAATTATCAAAAATAAAATTCCTTTGAAATTTTTTTTATTTTTTGGAAACCCAGAAAACGATTTTCCAAAACTTTAACACATTAAAAAAAATTGAAGGTATTTAAATTAATTTGATTGATAAAATTTTAAAATTATATCAAAATTTCATTTATAAAAACATCTTAAATTCAATTAGTTTTATTGATCTTGATTTTTTTGCTGATATTTGGATATAAAATGAGATTAAATTTTGCTTCATTTTCCAATTTTTTCAATTCAAAATTCTTCAGTATATGATTCCTTGTGCACCTAAAGTTCCATAGTAAACACAATAAAATAGACAAAAAAAAGTAAACAGTAAACAAAAATTACAATCTACTTAATGTTATCTCTTATTTTTGGAAAAGAGAGAACCATAAAGCGAACATTTATTCCATTTATTATTCTTATAACATTAATAATGTAATTATGGAATGTTGTAAAAAATAGAATTTTTATTATTTTTTAGAGAAATCAAGAGTTCGATGAATTTATTCAAATTTTTGTAATAATAAAGATAATATCTAATTATCTTAAGAAACTGATAATAATTTTGAACAAAAATTCTTTTGGTAAATACCAATCTTTCAATTTTAAAAAAAACCATTTTTCAAACAAAGTATTGGTATTCACCAAACATTTTGATATTGAAAATCCATTCAACCTGAAAAATCAAAACTGAAGTTTCATTTACTATTCCAGAAATCCTAGATAAATGTATTAAACTCATTGATTTTTACGAAAATTGTAAAAACTCGATTTTTTACAACATTCCATATTTTCTCGAGCGATTATGAAAGTTTAACTGGAAAAATTTTGTTTATTTTATTCTCAGACAAATAGAAAACAAGAGCCAAATTCAAATGAAGAACAAGATGGATAATTTGAAAATATTCAGAGAACTATTGGGTTTAAAGAAAATGTACCCTTAAATAAATCATTAGATTTCATTTTTGTTTAACTTTGTTTCTTTTAGCAACTCAAAACCCCAAATGACAACTTCTGGAGAAGAAGACAAATTAGTTCAAAACGCAAGAACAATGGAATTTCAACAGCTTGATCTGAATTCTAATGTGACCTTCCCATCCACCAAATATAATTTCCCCCAAGAATTAAACGTCAAAATTACAAAAAAACCAATCATTGTTTGCGATCCTTCTGCAATTGGTTTGTGTTCTTTAGGCATGGTTTGTTTAATGGTATGTATGAGTTCGTTTGGTGCTACTTCAACATCAGTGGGTAATTTGTGTTTTCTTTTTTTCTTTTTTATTGATTTTTTTTTCTCCTTTGAAACTTTTCTTATTGGATCCTTTTTCTTTTTGAAAACAAACTTCCTCTTAATAGTTTTACAAGCTCCTTGGATCATCGTTTTATCTGGGTTTCTTATGTTAATTGCTGGTATTGTTGATGCTTTTCGAAGAAACATTTTTGGTGCAGTTGTTTTTGTGGTATGACAATAATTTTCATTCTTCCAGTTTTTTTTTTATTGGCCCCAGAAACCAAAACTATTTTGAAAAAGAAAACCAACCCAATCTTATCTTTATGTATTTTTTATTAAAGATCTTTTTTTTTTTTTAATAATGGCTTTAAATTTAACCAACATAATTTTTTTTCTTTTTTTCAATCAAAATTTTCCACCGTTAGTTTGGCTTTCAAATCAAAAAGGAATTCAAAACCTAAAAGGTAATTTTCAAAAAGTGAATAAAGTGCCAGTTTTAATAATTCATCACAAAAACAATTCACTTTTAATTATTAGCCCTTTTTATTTACCTTAAAATTTTTTTTTTACTTTATACTTTTTGGAAATTACTCTCAATCTATGAAACAGTAAAAAAAATCATTTTTTTTCAATTTATTTGTTTCATTTCACTTCTTTTAGAAGTTTTCTATTTGGGAATAATTAATTTATTTTCAGAATTTGAGTTTGCAAATTTCTCTTTTTGAGTTCACTACAAAAATCATACATTAGTTTCCTTTTAATTCAACTATTTAATTATATTTCAGAATCGTGGGATTAAATAAACTTTCAGTGGTTTATATTGATTTCAATGTGTTTAATAACTTTAAATATATTGAAATGAAGCCATTTAATACTACAATACAAAACGAAATAGATTTAAATTCTAGTTAAAAAACAATAAGGGTTGGAAATATAATAATAAAGACAAAGATACAAAAAAAACCTATTAATGTATTTAAAAACAGAAATAGATTATAAAGTATAAATGTATTCATTTTTATTTATAATAAAATAAAATCTATTTTTGCATTTGTGATTTTCATCATGTTTATAAATTAGCTCAATAACAAAATTAAGCATTACAATTTCATTGGATCTAAACTCTGTTTCAGTCAAAGGGGCCCAAAGTTTTTTTCAAATATCAATTATTTTATATAATTGACCTTTGAAGAACAAATAAGAAATAAACAGAATAATATACTTCAAAGAATTGTTGATACATGTCTGAAAGAAAACTAATTAACAAATAGATTTTCAAAAAAATTGAAAAACTCAAATTCTTAGGGCCCCATTGAGAAAAACAACGATGTTCGTTTTGAACTTCTACTGGTATTTGAATAATAAATATGAAACATTTTTCACTTCATTTTCCATACTTTTCTTTTAGAAATCAATACCCCAAACCAAGTAGGTTGGTATTTGAGGTCTCTATTTGAAAAAGGAAATGAAAATGAAGTGAAAATTTTTCACATTTATTAAACAAATATCAAGATCAAAGATCGAATTGAATTGCAATAGAAATCAATAGATTTCTCAACAATCTTTACATGGTTTCAATGGGATTAGAATAACACGTTTTTACCAAGTGACTATTGATCTTGCAATAAAAAAAATTTTTGCAACTGAATGACGTTTTAAAAAAAAAATCGAAAAAAAAAAACAAAAATGTGAAAAAATGATTTCAATTTTGAAAATTTCCAAAATAAAATTTTTCTTCTAATATCTATGCAAACCCTTTAAACACATGTATTTTACCATTACAACTGGACCCCTTTGACTGAAAAATAGTTTACTATTATAATTATTTTTTAAACAAGTAGTAATATTTTTTCCTTTTGTCTAATTATCAAATTTGAAAATAATTCTAACAAAACAATATTTTTATTGAATAAAGGTGAATATTAAAATTTATGTCCACTTATAATATTATTTTAAATTTTTTCATAATAATTTTAAAAACATTTATTTCAAAAAACAAAAGTCAAAAAATTCTTTTTAATAGCAATTTAAATTATTTTTTATGAGTAAAAATTTTCAAAAACAGCAGAAGGCCTTGAGAAAAATATATTATGAAATAAGCACTATTATATAAAAATTTGTGTAATGTTATAGTGTGTTCATAGTATAGTATGTAAATCCAATGTTACTGGGAGATATTACAGAAAATATTATAAGCTTAATTTCAAAAATAGGGGCAGATTTTTCATCAGAAAAAACTTAGTTTAATTGTGTTTTTTTTTTGAATAATAAGGTATTTTACTAATTTTTTTATACACAATAGCCAATATAGATTAATAAATAAAAATTTTGTATAATCATTATATTTTTTGAAAGACAAATGAAAAAAGAAAAAAATAATAATAAAAAAGTTTGCCCCTAATTTTGAAATTTAGCTTATTGCATAAATAAGCACAGCGCTTGATAGCGCAAATTTTGAATTATCACCCATAGAATATATTTTTAAACCTTGAAGGTAAAAGGAAAAAAAAAAAAAATAGAGAGAATGGATTTTCTATTTGGTTAAAAATCAAGATTTTCAAGTTATTAATCCATGAAAATAGTAACAGAGTTTTAACAAGGTCACATAGATTTTAAATAAAAAATTATCATTTAAGTCTGCAAATTCCAGAATTTATTTTATGAAAATGAGATTATAAAAATTCGATTCCAAAATACAATTTTTTAAGGTAATTTTGTAATTTGTGTTCAGGAATTATATTTTTTCAATTTTTTTTATTAAAAATTACCAAGTTCAAAAGTTTTTTGGAATCCGAAAAATAATTTACAACCAATTATCCCAATTAGAATGCTCTAAAACAGATAATCCCAATAAAGAAGAAAAACATTTTAATCAAAGAGTATCTAGGGATAAGATAATAGTTGGAAATTATTACACTATATTGAAAAATAAATTCAAAATTTTATCTTATCGATATTGAGTGAATATACTCAAATATTCAAAATTTGTTGTCATTTAACAGATTATAATATATTTATATGGGACACTCGGGGAAGATAACTCTTGTAAATAAAAATTCAATTTTATTTAATTTCAATTTTATTTCGATTTTATTCATTTTATTTTTTTTGATTTTCCGACATTATTTTTTTAATTGTTTTTTTATTATTGTGGAATCTTTTAAAAAAATATTAATCTCCAAATTTATAGATGTATGCCACCTTTTGGCTTGCTCTTGGGTGTGCCCAATTTGCCACTCATTTTGGATCTGAAGATGATGTAGAAGGAGGAGCTCAACATAGCGGGGCAGCCGTTTTTGGCTATATCATTTTCAACTTTTCCTGTATTTTGATATCATTATCTTTAAACAAAATTCTTTTCTATATTATGGTTGCTATTGAATTTGTACTTGTATTTTTAACCCTTGAATTGCTTGAAGGGACACCCTCATGGCCAACAGGCCTCTTTTTATTAATCACCTCCCTTCTTTCATTTTATTATTGTTTTGCTAATTTAATCAATCACTTAGCAGGTGGTGATCTCATTTGCGTTGGTAAACCAATTTTCTTATGGAGTTCATTAGTACAGAAAAAATAAATCGTTTACATTTTGAAAAATTTAATTATTCTAAAGCCTAATATCAGTTTTTATTTTATTTATTTTTTTTTTTTTTCCAGATTTTAAGATGAATCTATTTTTACTTCTGATATATTGACGTTTTTGAGATTTTAAATATGTCTAATTAAACATATTTCCAATTTTATCTTAATTTTTTTCAATATTTTTTTAAAAAGAAATAATTTGATAACATTTTTTTTTTTGCTAGATTTGGTTTAAATCATATAATTTTTTTTTTTTTTTCTCCCCTATAAAATTTTTATTGTCTCATTTATTCAAAAATCGCCTTTATATAATTCTTAATTTTGAATTACTTTGAGACTCAAAATATTATGGTATTTTTCTAGTGTTAGGATTATATAATCATTGTTGATTATATATCTCAATATAATCTTATATCACTTTAAAAAAATATCATTTCTCTTGTTATTTCTACTCAAACTTGAATCATAGCAAAGTGATCTTTTCGAAATCTAAAGAATTAATTTTGTGATTGATTTGTGTTTTAAGTCTTTTTTTTCTAGTTAAAAGTACTTTTTAAAAAAGTGGGCCATATTTATTTTTAAATGAATCGACCTCGATTAAAAATTTGCCGTTTATTTTTCCTCTATTTGGAATTAATTTGTTATATTTTTATAAAGAAAAGAATGGTTAAGTGAGCTTCTTCTATTTAAAGTTCTGATCATTAAAGTATGGAAAGTTTTTTTTTAACTCAAAATGTTGTTCTGCAATTTTCAATTTTTAGTGTTTCTTCATTAGGTTATATATCCTATTATCTTGGAACTATTTCAAAACTAAAGTTATATTTAAAGAGGTGTGTTGTTATAGCTGTTTTTGGGTGTTAGTTTTGAAGATCATTTGTATTGTCTCTCTTTGAAAATTTCGTTTCTTTTGATTTTTTTATTTGTCAAAAATTACTTTGATTTTTAAAAAGTTTTTAATTTGAAAAATAAATTTAAAAATTGAAATAGAGATAAATAAAATAAACAAAATGAATTCTACCTTGATTTAATTGAATTAATATATAAAAAAGAATTATTTCAGATATCTAAGAATATTTATTATTCTATATTTTTTGAGATTGTAGAATGGGATTATTTTTACTATAAAACCCTTTTATTTAATATTTTGAAGAGCTGATAGATCTTGCATTTTCCTTCTTATAATTCTAGTAGTATTTGGGATAACAAAATTAAATATAGAATTTTATCAAAGATGGTTCATTATTAAAGAATTGACAAAAAAAATCGAGGTCAATTCAATATCATTATTTAACTATATTACACAAAAACGATCTATATTTCCAAAATTGTTAACCATAAATTTAAATGTCATAATAATCTAATATTTTGGTTTTTTTGAGATTAATTATGATAATATATATATATATATATCAAATTTTCTGATCAAAAATTTTTAGGATATTTTTTAGTAAGTGAAAATTTTTATTATTTTTTTCTTATTGACAAAAAAAACTTTTTCCTAAGGGGTTTAATCTTGATAAAATGTCAAATGGATGGACGTATTATGATTGTATTTTATTGTTTAAAAAAATTTTTTTACCCTTTTCATCTTTTCAGTTTTTTATTGAAATTAGTCTTACATCTTGTTTACACCAAAAAAATTGTAATTTTTTTTTTTTTCATTTTTTGGAAATATTTTTTGAAATAAATATATGAGTTGTTGTATTTGATCAATATAAATTTTCACTTAATTTTATATTACCAGTTTACATTAAAAAAATTTTCTATTTAATATGTAAATAGAATGTCTCGTCGTTTTATATGCGAATTATATCAACTCTAAGGACCAATTATTAAAGTAAACATTATTAATCATAATCATTACGTTTGTGATTTGAAGGTCTCTTAATTAAACGATAGTATGATGATTTTATTATTTATTTTAATTTTTATTTTTTATTTTGAATGTGATTTTTTTAATACTATAGTAAACCTATATAAAAATCTTTTTTTTTACTTTTTATTTTTTTATTGGAATATTATTAAATTTCAAATTTGTTCAAATTTAAAAATTGACCAAATTGAATTTTTTTATATTTTTAAAAAGGTTATTGATTATACTAACCAGTATGAAATTTTTTTAAAAAGTCTTTAATGATTGTGTGTGTGTGGGGGGGGGGGGAACAAAAATATTATTTTAATATTAGTGCTATTCTATGACGAAAATTGTAGAGAGCTTTTAAAAGGGTGAAATAATCAATAATTATTTTTAAAAAGTTTTTAAAAACAACTTTTAAGGAATATAACTAACTTGATAATTGTTTACCCTTGAAACAAGTAGCACACATCTAATTCCCTAATTATTTATTTTTTTAATTAAAATTCTATCAAAAATTCCCTAATATATTATCATAACCACATGAACCAATCTTAGAATACTCTAACATACCCAAAAATGCCTTCGCATTCCTGCCAAAGAGGGTTTTATATTTCTAATAGCCAACATATTTTAATAGAATTGACAATTTTGTATGGTATTATTTCGAACTTTTTTCTTCCATAATAAAAAATTTCTGTTTTTCTTTTTGTATACTCTTGTTTCCTTCACAATAATAAAAAGAAAAGATATACATTGATTTATAATACTAGAAAAGTTATAATAAGGATAAAAATGATAAAATAAAATTTAAGTAGTGTAGTAAAAGGATTTATCTTTCTTGTATTATAATTTTGTCTTCAATTTGACAAAAAAAAATTAATAATCTTTTAAGTATCAAGTAATTATGGTGAAAAATAATTTTCTGAAATTGAAAAAAAAATTGTATTTTTTATGAGTGCCTAATAACAATCAAAAACTAACCAACATGTGATGTACGATGGATCTTCAAAGTTTCAACAATCAAAAACGGAATCAGTGTTAGAAATATTATCCAAAGAGAGATATTTAATTACCAATTTTAATGGTTATGAATATACAGTCAGTTTCACTTTCAAGGCACAAACATTCAACGAAATTTAAGGCACAAAAAAATCTAAATTAAGGCACAAAATTCAAATTCTAGTAAAAATAAATTGTAAAAATTAAAATTACAAATTTTGTGCCTTAATTTGAGATTTTTTTGTGCCTTAATTTTCGTTGAAAGTTTGTGCCTTAAAAGTGAAACTGACTGTATAATTGTAAAATAACTATGTGTTAATTTTGAAGTGTTATTGTTTGATTTTTTTTTTTTGATCTTGTAGATTATTATTTTTTTTTCTGTTCTGAAATGAGTTATTTTTTCCATTAAATGTAAAAAAAATCTTTAATATTCAAATATATAGAGTTACAAAATAAATACAATTCGAATTAAATTAGATTAAATTAATTAGGTCCGTAAAGTTAAGAATTAGTTTTTTTTTGGAAGAAATTCAACACTTTTGGCATTTTAAAAAAGAAACAAGAATTTTTTTTTGTAGATTTGATTTTTTGAAATTGAGAATTCTTTACAAGTTTTTTTTTTGTTTAATTTAATTTTTTTTCCAATGAGAATGTTTTTTACTTTTTTTTTTATTGAATTTTTTGGCAGTGAGAATATCCCAAGAAATTTATTTTTTTTATTTAAATTTTATCTATCAAAAGAAGAGCAATTACACAATATCATTTTTGGTTTTAGGCCATTTCCTGAGCATATAGCCAACATATAGTAAATGATAGAACATTAAGATGAATTAATATATATATATATATATATATATTATTCTATTCAAGGCATAAGCATCTATCAATCAAATGTCTAAGATTAAATTATATTGTTATTGGTTCTAAATCAAATAAGTGCTCCAGAGTTCAAATATCTCTAAAAAATCGATAAGTCAAGTTATAATATTTGTTGTTCTCATCAATTAAAAATATTCCTTGTATTAGTTAAAAACACGAAAGAATTTCAGAATAAAATCTACCAATAGCAGCAAATTTAATGTTTGAATTATCAATATTCAGACTTTAAAATCATGTAAAATATATTGATTAAATTTGTCGCAAAATGTAGATTAATTGCTAAAAAATACAATTTTTTTAAAAAATTTAAATAATTTACGAATAGAATATTTTGAAAAATTATTTCTGAAATCTTAGAAATATATTGATATGACAATTAAGTGTATAAAAAGAAAACAAAACTAAATAGTCTTTGGGCTTTTTTTACGTTGATGTTTATATGGTTAATCTTTGAAATTCAAAACAATAAAAAATAGTAACTTTTAAAAATTTAAAACATGAATTATTAAATACTGGTAATACTGTTATTTTGAGTTTCTTTTTATAAGATTTAAAAAAGTAATGTAAAAGAAAAAATTCCAAAATGATCATTTTTTCTTGTGAAAATTAGTAAAAAAATGTAATTATTTATTGTGTAATCATCTTAATAATGATTTTTTGTGTTGCAGAAACCTTTTGTACAATGAGAACTAATATCATTTACCTGCAATAACAATATATTTTGATTATCAAACGATCTATGGTGAAGTCCCACCCACTCCATCCCACCCCATTTATATGAAATTCTAATTTTTATAAAATGTCCTTTATAGAAATAAACAGAGTTCCTAAAATGATTACATTTTTTTTTTTAATTGTTTATGTCCGTAATTGAGTCGAACTATATTCCTATTCTATGGGAGTAGTTATTAACAAACTTATTCGTCGGTTTGTATATTCATTTGTGGTTTATATTAGTTAGTAGTGTGTAACTATTTTTCTCATTTATTATTTTATTTATTACAATGATTACATTTTTGGAATTTTTAGAATCTTCAAAAATTTAAATTTTGAAATAATAATATTAAATTGAATTCAATGGAATTAATTTTTATCAAATATTTTCAACCTTTTAAAGTATTCTTTTAAGAATAATTTTTCAAAGCCATCAAAAATTATTTTATTCTGATCCCAATGTAATCTGCAACAAAATTTATTTTTTATTTGGTTACCAAAACTCTATTAAAAAAAAAACATTTTTTTGATTCCATTCAAAATTAGAATAATTTTCTGACCAAAAATAAACATAAAAACATCAGGATTGGAGAAAAGATGATGAAAACCAAATAATACAAGAAGAAAAAATTCAAATATTTCTTTTTTGTGGAATATTAAATTCTTTCAGAAAATTGAAAAAAAACAATTATTGATTATTAAATTTTGAGAATGATGAGGTTCGTTGAAAAACAGAATGTAAACAAGAAATGAGTTGAGGTTAATCATTGAAAAAACAAAGAATGATTTGATTCATCAGAATCAAAAAAAGAATTATTTGAGGTTATTTTCAAAAAAGAATCAAAATGTGAACTCTTGAAATAAATTATGATCAACTACATTATTTCATTTATAAAATTTTTAGAGTTTTTGGGTTGTAGAGAAATTAAATCAAGAGTTAAAATTAAAATAAATTGTAATATTTGACAATTCTTCATAAACAAGAAAAGAAAAAAATATTAAACAAATTAAAGTATGTATCCGATTAATTAAAAACACAGAATTCACACAAAACAGAGAAAAATAATTATACCAAACCTAATACCCAAACTTGTAGACTCGCATATCACAACATACTTGGATTTTTAAACATTTAATACCGATAAATTAAAAAAAAATATTTACAATTTTTTGGTTTTTTTCACTTTTTTTCAGTTTTAACACGTTTTGAAGAAAGAATTGTCTTGGTTTAAATGCAACTAAACTTTGTAAAAGGTTGATTTTTCAAAATTTTCTTTAATATGAAATGTTTTTAAAGTATAGTTGGTATCAGATTTTAAAAAAAGGAAAATTGAACTAAAAAATTGTTTACATTTTATTTGAATTTATCGGTATTTTATCTTTCAATAATTTTAACAAATAATTTGAAAGATCAAATTTGAATTGCATAAAGTAGTTCCTTTTTAATGAGTTAAACACACTTATTTATACCTGTAAAAAAAATACATATTAATAAAGATCTTTTAGTATTGTTTTGTTACAAAATCTGCTTGATTTATTTTTTCTTAATAATTTTCGTAAAAAAAAAAATTGTTAAAATTTGGATCCAAATTCAAAAAATGAAAATGTATGATTTATTTATTTTATCTTGTTTGTGTTGATCTTTCAACCTTGAAAAACAATTTTCTGTTTATCATATATTTTCCCGTTAAAATATTTCTATAATTTTTCAAAATTGTTCGTCCATAAGTAATCTTTTCATTAAAAAGTTAGGTATAAAAAAATAGGATAAATAAAAGACAAAAGAAAAACAAAATATAAAAAGGTTTTAATTAAAAAGTTCGATCAAAAAAAAAATAAAAGAAAGAAATAAATTTTACAAGACAGAATTTAAAGTCTTCTTCCTCTTCTACCACCATGTTTTCTTGTTCCATCGGTTGGGATTGGTGTAACATCTTCAATTCTTCCAATTTTCATTCCTGCTCTAGCAAGTGCACGCATGGCTGCTTGTCCACCTGGACCTGGTCTTCTTCTTCTGTTTCCTCCTCTTCCTCTGATTTTTATATGTAAAGCATTAATATTAAGTTCCTTTTGTTTTGTTTTTTTTTATTTAATATTTTTTTTTTTGTTATTGTGGTTAAAGTCGCTTTTAGTGATGATTTTTTTGAATTTGATTAATGTTGTTTTTCAAAATTTGGAAACTGGGTGATAGCGTTCCAAAAAAGAAAAACAATATAAAAAGATCAAAATCGTGTTGTTGTTGAAAAATTATTTTAAGTACATACTTTACATCTTGTAATAATGTCGACAACAGCAAGCATTGCTGCATATGGTGAAGATTCGTCACGATCTGTTTTTACTTTTTGTCCACCTTTTTATTTGAATTTAATTAGGATACATTGTTTTTATATTTTGATTGAAGAAGAAATTATTTGATTTTGTTATCAGGATCGATTGTTTTTGATCAAGATTAATTTTGGTTGTGGTTGTGGTTTTTTGAAATAAATTTTAGCTTGTTGACAATTGTTTTGGTAAATTAATAAATCTGCTTTAAAAAGTGGAGACCAAAAAGATTTTTAAAGGTGTCTAAAAAAACAGTCCACAAACCTCAATGGACACTATTTTCATGACCACATTAAAAAGCCTTTTTTGGAACACTTTTTGAAAACACCTTTTGACAAAATAAAATAAAAAACAAACCTGATGTTCTTGCAATTGTTTCACTTCCTGAAAGATCTGTAACATGGATGAAAGTGTCCTTTTGTTTTCCAGCCAATGTGTTTGAAAATCATTAGAAAATGAAAAGGGATCATTTTTCGAAATTCGAAGAAAGAAAAAAAACATAAAAAAAGCAAGAAAAAGAAAAAAAAAAGATAAAAAAGCAAAAGGTTTTTTTTTTAGAATTCGGGAAATAAGTAAAACAACTATCGCTAGTGAAGAATTGAATTTAATATAGAACAAAAAAATCGATGTTAATTTAATTCATTTACATTCCATGAAGCATAAATATGTGCGACACCAAAAACAAGTTCGCCTTCCTTGACTAAAGGACCCATTTTTTTTTCTTCAGTGTCTTTTTGTTGTTTCTTTTGTTGTTTTTTTCTTCTACTCATTTTGTTATGTTTCAATAAAAAAACAAAAAAATAAGATCTGTTTTTGCATTTTTTGATTCACATTTTATCAATTCATCTCCAGAAATATTAAAGAGTTCTTAAATTGTTTTGAAAAATAGTTTTGTTCGAGAGGAAATTCCATTTTTGCCAAGTAAGTAAAAATTTTAAGGTTAACAATCCCTGAATCTGTGAAAAAAGGGTTACCTTGTATTAGTTGTAGTGGTGTACTGTTTAGGGTTGTGTCTGATAGTTCTGTAACTTTATTCAAGAATGGTTTAATAGTTGTTCAACAAGGCTTATGTTTTGAAATTTATCCTTTTCTTTCCAAAATTAGAAATTATGGAGTCTAAGATCCATAGATTGGAAGTTAAGTGATGAAGAAATATAATTTTTAGGTTTTTAATCGACATTTTTATTCGTTTCCTTTTTTACTCAATTACCTAATAAAAAATAAAATAAATTTTTTAAAAGATCAAAATAAAATGAAGCTTAACTGATAACTTTCATTTAAAAACACAACAATGACAATTTTTATTAAATCCTTTTAAACCTATTAACCTTACATTTGACAATTCAGATTTTTCGAAAAAATTAAATAAATTTTCTATTTTGAATGATTATTAAAATTAATTTCAATGTTGAAGATCCATCAGCTAGGAAACAAACGAACTTGTCAGGATAGTGAATATAAGATATTCCGTTTTTCTCGGTTTTAGTGATTGTAAAATATAAGGATGGGGGAACCATAAAAAATATTTTAGTAAAATTGAATGGGCAAATTCAAACAATTGTAACTAAAACATGAAATTGTAAAAATAAATTAAAAAACCGAGAAAATATAACACTAGACTTGTTTTAAATCTTATTTTCAGAAATTGATCATTTCGTTATAAATGATTTGATATATTTTTGTTGTTTTTTTTGAAAAATTTCACAATCCAACAAATTAACAAATTATTTCAAAAAAAAAATATTTCCTTTGAAGGATAATGAAAATAAATTTCCTTTGAAGGGGGTTTACAAAAATACACTATTAAAAATCAAGCCAAACATTTTACAATAACCCAGCAATAAAAAATCAACTCTATTTCAAAAAAATAAGAATAATTATTTTGAACTTGAAAAAATATATAATTTATTTATTCAAAGAACAGTTTGGATCAATTTTATTTTTTTATTAAATTTTAATAAAAAAAAAAAAAAAAAAACAAACCATTAAATTAAAAATCCTCATGAAATACTTTTATAAAAACTAGATAATTTAATTTTAAACAAAATAATACTTTTCAATTTAATTATTTTGAATCAATAATTGATAAAATTATCTTAATCCTTCCAATGGGTTTGAAAACTCAACGGATTAAACTTTTCAAAAGATTTTATATTTATTTTCCATTTTTTGGAGGTTTTTCAAGCAAATAACATTAATTCCAATTAATTCAAAATATTAATTCAAAAAAAAATATATATATTCTCAAATAATTGATTTTAATATAATATTTTGTTGTTTATTCCCAAAATATTAAAAAGGGGTTATTAAATTGTGTTTAAAGTTCAAGAAAATTTGATAAATTATTAAAAATATAATAAATGTTTTATTTATATGTAATTGGATTTATGATACATCTCAATAAAATATTAAATTAGTTAAAAAGGTAATTTTATTACCCATTAATAAAAATGATGACCAACGGATACCACTTAATTAACCACAAATTTCAATTAATAAAACTCTCCAAAGATTTTTTCTTAAATTATTTATTATAGAAATCAATTATTCTTGTGACTTAGTATCAAAAAAAAAAAAAAAAACAATTTGGATTGAAAAAAATTAGATACCAGAATTGCAGTTTTAAACTTATTATATAAATATAAAAAAATAATAAATTAATTGAAAATTTAAAATAATTAAATCAATAAAATAGATATTCATAAATTATTTGATTCTATTCATCAACTCCTTATTCATTATTCAATTATAAAATGTATTAAAAATGAAATTATAGTAAAATATTTACTTTTTAATTATCCAAAAGAAGGAATCTGTATTTATTGGGGGGGGGGTACATTATATTCTTTTTTTTTTGGGGGGTTTATTATTCATTTCCTCTTCGTAAAAATCAAATAATTGATATTGTATTTTTGATTTTTTGAAGATGATCTGAATTTTACTTAAGTAAAAGGTCATTAATAGAAATCAATTTTCAATTGCAGGATATATATATATATATATATATATATATAAACTATTTTTCATAAATTTTGAACCACTTTATAATGTTAATGGGAGTTGTTTTAAGGGTTTATTCCAGTATTCTTAACAAAAAATATTTTCAAATTTTTGGATTCAGACTCATTTTTTTTTTTTTTCTTTTTTTTTTTTTTTTTTTTTTTTTTTTTTTTTTTTTTTTTTTTTTTTTTTTTTTTTTTTTTTTTTTTAAAAGATCCTGTGGAAAAAAAAAAGAGAGCTTCGAAAAGACAAATAATCACTAAGAAAATTGAGACTATGTAATGTCTTTGAAAATGGATTTAATTATTCATAAAAAATCTTGTTGTTCAACTTTTTTTCAGTGAAAGTTCAGTAATAAAAAATGGGTAATGCTCATTTCAAAAATTGTGACTCACTTTTTTTTAGTTTTTGGTTTTATTTTTTTTTAATTTTTAATATATCAGGCTTTTATATATTTAGAATGACTTAAAAGTGAATTACAAATCATATTTAGTTATTAATTGTTCTTGAATACTAAAGGATAAATTTTTTTTTTCAATTTATCATTTCAAGTGAGTCACAATTTTTGAAAAAGAGTTTATATATATATATATATATATATATATAAGAGATTTTGGATGAATGGTAAAATTGATAAAACTAAAAAAAAAAAAAAAAATATCAATGGAAGTCTTATATTTTGGTATTTGATTAGAGAAAAAAAACCATTTAAAAGTTAACGTAGATAAAGTTAAGACTAATTTTAAGAAATTAATCTATATCTTACAATAAAAAAATTTTTCTAATGTATTAAAAATTTAGTTTTTAAAGATGTGTTGCATAGTCAATTATTATATTGATTAGAAATATTTGATTGGAAAAAATAGATTTTACAGAAAACTTATACTTGGGTTAAATAGAAAAAAATTACAAAATTTTTATTAATTAAACAACACCCCCCTCTCTCTCAGTCTTATTTATAAAACTGGAGTAAATATTGGTCTTGTCAGGATAACTATATAAAAAAAGATTTAAGTTAATTCAAAAATTAAAAATCTGTTTTACTGAATTAATGAATTATCTTCCTTTTAGAAAAAAGGGATTTAAAAATATTAATTGGTGTTCCAAAATTTGAAACAACTAGAATATTAACTAGAAATGTTTAGAATTAAAAAACTAAGAAAATAATGTAACTTGGAAAGTTTAAAAATAATTAAAAGGTTTTCAAATCAATAATACTATAAATAAACAGTAGTGTATATGTTTTCAATAATTTAAGAAACGAAAAGTAATTTTTTTAAATTTTGGGAAACTTAAACAAAAAAGATATTTAAAATCGAAGGGTTTAGCCTTAATTTTAAAACTCTGAAATTTTACAAATCACCTCAAAAGGTATGATTATTCTATGAATAAAAATAAATCAAAATCTTGTGATTTATGTAAAATAATAAACAATTTAGAAATCATTTAATATTTTGAACATTTTCTATGGAATTGCCCAACCTATGAAAATAGTCGCAAAATCCGGATACCTGAATTAAAAAAAACATTAGTATATCTAATATGTTGAAAAATAATAATATAATTAATACAATTACAAAAAAGAATTTGATGTACTTATTAGCCTTAGTGGGTAATAAACTTGCTTGTGTGTCTTTAATAAAATTCCTAAATTAAATGTTAGGAATTTGTGAAGAGTGTTGTTAAGTGTTGTAGAGTGCCTAGGTTTTCCAGAAAACAAAAGAATGGGTAAAATCTTTGATTCTATTAGATTCTTTTAAATTATGGAAAATCAATAGTCAACAAAGGGGTTAATAACCCCTCCCTTAAATAAAAAAAAAAGGAAAAAATTCCATTTTTTTCTAGATCTTCCAAATATTCAATATTTGATTTATTTTCTAGTATTTTTAAAATAAGGGTAAAATTTCAATGTGATTTTATTCATACAAACTCTCATAAATTTCTAAAAGTTAGATTTCATCAAAATAAAAATCTTTCTAAACTTTTTCTTTTTCTGTTTTATGATCCAAAACAAAATGTGATCTGATCTTTTGACTTGAAAATTATTTTGGTAAAAATGAAATCTTTTTGAGAAATGATTAACTCATCTCTCGATAAGAAAAATAAGAGTTACTTACCCCTAAACCACTTTTTGTTTGAGAAAGATCGACAAAATGATTCAAGACAAGACTTTTTTAATATTCGAGTTCGTATTTGTGATGTCTGAACAAGTTTCTGAAATTACTGTAGTTTTACTCTAACTTTCGAGTAAGTATTTTGATTAAAACTTGAAATAATAACGCAGTTTTTATTTTCAATAAGAGTATCTCTTCTACTTCTAACTCGCTTCCAACTATAGTTTTCTGTTGAAACCGAAAGGGTAGGTTTGGTTCTAGTAGTGTATGTCTTTTTCTTGACACGTTCAAAATAACTTTTAATGAAAGATTTCATAAAAATAAAATGACCAACTACTAAATTTTTTAAAAACCAGTAAAACCTTTTATGACTCCCTCATAAAACAATTTTCTTTGTGACTTGGATGTTTTAGTCTTTGGTCATTTTATTTTGAGGAAATCTTTCATTAAAAGTTATTTTGAACGTGTCAAGAAAAAAAATCTGAAAAATTGTGTTCATTAATCTTTGCGAACAAAAAGTGGATATTTTTGTGAAGGGGCAATTTTATTGAATAAAAGTAAATCTCGTTGTTCTTTTTTTCTCAAGCACACTGAAATTTGACCACCAATAACAAAATCGTCACCAATAACAAAATCGTCACCAAAAAGGAAATTCCACGCCAAACTAAAGTGAGTCTACCATTGTTTCAAAAGACCCACTTTTATGTTTCATTTTTTGTCCACGTTTTATTTTTCTAATCATTTTTATTTTAGCAAAATGAAAAAGATTTTACTTCTCCTCGTTACTTTAATATTATTTTTTGACCAAGTTCGCAACCACCCTTTTGTTGTAATTAATGACGTTTCACCTGATGACATTTATACCAAAACCCAATTTACATTAAATGGCCAACAAGGGTATAGCGGCTATATCAACGTCGATAAAACATACGGTGCAAATCTTTTTTATACATTCTGGGAGGCCAGAGATGGAAACAAAAATGCTCCAATTATCCTTTGGCTCCAAGGTAAAGATTAGTTTTTAAAAAGGATACTTTTCTTCGTCTTTTTTTTCTTTGATAAGACAAAAGCGTTTTTTTTAAAAAAAAAAATTGAACAATACAAAAACAACTGACTCTCATTGGAAACTAAATTGCTGTTTCGCTTTGACCTTTTTGTCTTAACCTTGATTTTTTGCTTTTTAAACACTTTTTTAATCGAATTTTTTTCTTTTTCCCATTTTAAAAATCTATCTCCTAAAATTCCAAAAAAAAGGTGGACCAGGCTGTTCAAGTATCTATGGGTATGTAAATTTTATTTTTCTCACTTCTAACAATTAAGTTTAATAGTTCGAACTTTTTTTTTCTAATCTCTCTGGATTAAATAATCTAAAGGATCATTCTTTAACACTGATTAGATCTAATCGTTAAATTGCTTTAAAGAAAGCAACTGCATTTTTTCCAATAAAAATGAAATTCAAAGATGTTTTTTTGTTCGATAAAGCTACTCTGATGATTAATTTCAAAAAAAAAACTTTTTTTTTGTATTTTACAATTCTGTAAATTGATGAATTTTCAGAAAAAAAAAAAACACATTTAAAATCTAATCAAAGTGGTTTTTCAGAAAGAGACTAGAAAATAAAAGTCCTTTATGAAACTTAATTTAACAGTACTCTTGTCTCATTCTAAACAAATATCATTAATTAACAAAAATTTACAACCCACAAATTTGTATTCTCTGATTTTATTCTTCATAAAACCCTTTTAGAATGATGAAAGAAATCGGACCAGTTTTAATTGAAGACGGAACTTTGAAAAACAATGCAAACACTTGGAATCAACATTACCATACCATTTTTATTGACAACCCAGTCGGAGCAGGTTACAGTTATGTCGAAAATTCTGACGGATATGTTACCGATGAATCACAAATGTCTCAAGATCTTTATGATGCACTTACAGTCTTCTTTTCAAAATATTCGGATTATTCCCAAAACGACTTTTATGTTTTTGGTGAAAGCTATGGAGGTAAGACAGAAATTAATTTCATTTGATTTGTTAAAATTTCTCTTTTGATTTCTTTTCCCTTGAACACAATTTTTTTAAATTATGAGTTTCCAAACAATCCCAAAAAATAGAATTCTTGGAATTAAAAACAAAACGAACCAATCAACTTTCTTCTGAAAATCAAATTTCGAAAGTTTAATTATTTTAAAAGAGAATTCGACTTCCTATTTCAATTTTTAGAAGAATACTGTGGAAAAAATACCCATGTTTGGCACATAAAACCCGTATTTCAAATTCAACCCTTGCCTTTTTTCTTCTTCTTGTTCAAATAGAACACCCAATTGATTAACTTCTCAATAGTATACCTAAGGTAGAACCCATTTCGAAAGTTAACTTGTTGAGCTTTTGAGTAATTATTAAATTATGAATGGAATTTGTACAAAATTTTTCCTAATTTTTTCCACTTTTTCAGAAAAGTTTTGTGTTTTTTTTATTTGATTAAAAAAATTTTCTCAAATTTCAACTCTATTTTTGAGAGAAAAATTTTAAATTTAATATTATATTTCAAGAATTTCTTTTTTTTTAACTGGTAGGGGTTTAAGAAACCAATGTCATATTTAATTATTGCTTATTGCCGATTTTGTTGATCATTTACTAAAAGCTTTCGAGAAAAAAGAAGCTCGACTTTTAATTTGAAACATGTGTTTAAACAAGTATACACGGATTATTTAAGCAACAGTAAATTAAATTAAAAGAATATCCAATAAGTTGAGTTTCACTTTTTTTTTTTCTCGCGTTTTAAATCAGAAGGTGGACTATCAACTTATTTCTTCATTAAAAACATTAAAAAAACCACTCTCTACTTTAACAATTCTGAAATATAAGGACTTTTTTCATGAAATATTATCAATAATAAAAGTTAGCTGCATTTATTCTCAAAAGTTGAAGAAATGAAATTAACTTTTAAATAGTCACTTAAAATAACCAAGAAAGAAAAAAAAAGCAAAATTTTTGATATTTGAGATTTTCTAATAGCCTTATTTTTACAATTTTTACTTCTTTGGTAATTCTTTTATTATAAATTTTTTCAGGCAGAAAAAGAATTTTTTTTAATTTACTAAAAAATAAGTTTTCAATAATTCGAATCGCTTTTTTTCCAGAAAATGAAAAAAAATTGAAAAAGAAATTTCTTTGTTTTTGAATAACTCTTCAATTAAGACCAATTTTTAAACAAGTTCTCTCATAACTTTTTTGAAACTGAAAAATTTTAATTCGAGTATTTGACAAAATGACGAAAATAAAACCGATTCATTTATTGAGAATTTAGCAAAATTTTTACACGTTCGAATTCTACTGTGCCTGTGACAAAATTTTGATAATCGCCAGTGTCTGATATTGTGCAGACAAGGAATATATTTTCAATTTCAATTTATAATTTTTTTTCTAGGAAAATAAATCATAGATTTTCGATCAAAAATAAAAAGTGATCTTTCCACAATTGATGAAATTTTTTTTAGATACCTTTACTTGATAAAAATTTTATGATTTTGGTTCTGGCTCTTTTAAAAAAGTGAGGAACTTTTTCTTAATTTTTTTTTTTTTTTTTTATAAGATTGTTAGAAAAAAAACTTTTTACAAACTTTCTGTTTTAATAAAGTGAAGACTTTTTTGAGCTATAATCTTGCCTAAATTATAGCTAGCATAAAAAACTCTGAATACAAATTTAGGGTTTCAGAAAGTGTTGTCAAGTGCCGTCAAGTACCTAGTTTTCCAGAATTCAAAAGAATGTAGAAAAATCAAATAATTTACTCCATTCTTTTGAATTCTGAAAAAGCTAACGGTGGCTTTTTTTAATTTAAGAAATAAAAATAAAATTTCAAAAATTGTCTTTCAATTTCTCAAATTAAAAAAAACCTAACGGTAAACAGGAGGTAATTTTGTTGAATTTACCTCTCTTTATTAACAATAAAATAAAATAAAATATTATTTTTTTGAGCACAAATTATATTTTGTGATTTTTTTAACTCACTTTAGATAAAGAGAGTATTAAGAATTTTAATATTTTTAATTCAATAATAAAAAAAAAAAAAAAGTGAGGACTTTTTCGTTACAAATGCTCTTTTATTACCACTTCAACCCCTGCCTTACATTTAAAGGCTGAGTCCTCATTTTTTTCAAACTTAATTTTTTTTGAAAATTTATAATTAAAAAAAAATTCTTTAATTTTTTTATAAATCAAAAACTCGAAAAAAGTTTTACACAGGCACTCACTTTTTTAAAATAGTTGTAATGCTGTGTATATATTTAAATTATTACCAAACAAAATTTCAACAGTTTTTTTTCAAAAAACTGAAATTTCTTTGCTTGAGACTCACACTTTTTATTTTCAAATCAAATTCTACTTTTAATTTGTATTTTAATTTAAACAAAATCCCAATAATTACAATTCTGTCTTGTATATTGTTTATCGAAACCTTATAAAAACCAATTTTTTTTTATGAAACGATCACAATAGGTAAATATGTACCAGCCATTTCTTATAGGATTTATGAAGAAGGAATGAAGATCAAGTTAAAAGGATTTGGTGTTGGCGATGGTTTAACAGATCCAATTAACCAATTACCATACTTTTCTGAATATGCTTATGCCCTCGGGTTAATTGATCAAAACCAAAAAACAATTGTTGAACAATACCAACAAAATGCAATTGAAGCAATTCAAACAAAAGATTGGGATCATTGTGAAACACTCTTTTGGAAGGCACCATCAGCAGTTTCCGAATATGGCGGAGGTGTTAATGTTTATGATATTCGAAGATATTCATCATACGACGATAGTGATATCGAAACTTATTTAGATTCAGATACTGCAAAGAACATTTTTGGTACGCAGCGAGATTGGCAATTCTGTTCATCACAAGCAGGATCATATTTATACAAAGACTTTTGTAAGTCTGTCAGGCCCCTAGTTGATGTCCTTGTTCAAAATGGCGTTAAGGCTATGTTCTATAATGGACAATTCGATTTAATTGTTAATTTAATGGGGGCTACTAATTGGATCAATCAAATCAATTGGGCAGGCAAAAATGATTTTCTTAATGCAGAAAGAACAATTTGGAAAGTTGATGGCCAAGTGGCAGGCTATGCAAGAAATTACCAAAATTTATATCAAGTTTTTGTAAACAAAGGTGGCCACATGTCTCCAATGGACCAACCAGAAAATACCTTGGATATGGTTACTAGATTTATTGAAAATAAATCTTTTAACTAATTGATTTTTTTTTTTTAGAAATTTATATACATTGCTTTAGATAATTTCTATTTAAACATATTTATTCAAATTCTTTTTTAATTTCAAGTTTGATAATTTTTTTTTTTTTGTTTCAACGTCTCCATTTTTTAAAAAAATTTTTAATAAGAATTCTTCAGCAAAATCAAAATATTTTAGTTATTTATTTGTTTTTTTGAATTTTTTTTTTCCATACTGTTTGAAATAATAGCTAAACATTGTAAATTTTTTATTGGAAAGTGATCAAAGAATAAAATTTTAATTAGGAAGATTTAGTTTAAAATTCCTTTCTGTTGTTCACTAAATAATTAAAGTAAAAAAAAGTTTGTTGATATATGTATTGACACAAGAAGCTAATGTAAGAATATAAACTCTTTTTCAAATATAAGGGCACAAAAAATTTCAAGAATTATTCATAAGTGAATCAAATTAATTGTAGTATCATTCTAAAATCCAAGAAACGCTTTAAAACATAAAAAAACACTCAACTGAATCTTTAAAACTCATTAAAACAAAACAATAAAAATTAAAATTCAATATTTTAAAAATTGGTGTGCCCTTTTATTTGAAATCAGAAATCCCATTTTGTAAATTATAATGAAAAAAATTATAAAACCAATAAAAACCTTTGAACAAGGCGAATTAGGAAAAAGTTCTCACATTTTATTGATAATTCTTTACACGTCAAACTTTTGTTCTTTAGTGTCTCATTTTCAATATAAAGCTGAAATTCATCTGGTCTTTTGTTGGAATGTTTTTTTCTTTATTTCTATTTTCTTTGTTCCATGCATCAATCCAATGATGATCTTTCTTAATTCCTATTTCCTGTTCATCCGAAATCAAACTTAAACTATTTCCAGTTTTATACTGGCAGATTATTTCCAAATTGGTTTCTTCTTATCTTGTTTTCTCATTTTCCAAATGTTCAATATCCAAAAATAAAAGAAGCAAAAAATGAAAAAATGAATAATTAAAATGAAAATCACCAAAAAAGTAATTATCTTATTAACAATCAAATTCGATGGTATTGGAGATTTGAGAGGTGTGCCCTTTTGTTTGAAAAATAGTTTAGTTCATTATTTTTTTTTGAATTAAAAAATATTATTAAATTTTAATGAAAATTGATATCGTTGTTTATTTTTTTTTTAGATCTTTAATTATACTCTTTTTAAAATAAATCTGAATACTTGGATAATCCATGTTTCAAAATTCACACATGTGTTTTGTTGTTCTAATAAGGATTATACATTCAAGAATCGAAGACACTGCCAATAAATAATAAATTGGTTGTCGTTGACTTTTAAAAGTTCGTAAATTTAAGAACAACTTGGATAATATTGGAGCATTTCTGAATTTTTTGAAAAAAATACAGAAAATTTTTAATAAAAAAAACAAAAAATTTCGATAAAAAAATTTATGAAAAATGTAAACAAATTTCATTCATAATTTAAAATTTTGTTCACAAATCAAGTATTTGATCTTAAAAAGTAAGCATTGGGTATATGTAATATAATTTTTCACTAAATAAAGTTGTGTTTGAAGACAAAAAAAAAAAACATATTTATATTTGAAAAAAAATTTATTATAGCAACAACCATCTTTTTAACTACATTAACTATGATTATTGATTTTTTTATTAAATTTCAAAAGAAAAAATAAATAATGTTTTTTCTTGAGTAATTTAATATTTTATTCATATTATTTTTATTATTCCTATTCTGAAAACGTTGAAATCTGAATTCAAATGTTTTTTTGAAATAGTTGTCAAAGTAAAACAAGGGTATTTTCATCCAAACTGTCTCTTATTTTCATATCAAAAATAATTCAAATTGTAGCATAGTATTGAAAATTCTTTTTATACAAAATTCACATTCATTTTATTATCTAGTTAAATAAATTTCATTTCATTTTACTAATAAATTACTCAAAATCAATACCATAAATATAGGATTGTTGTAACTCCAGATATTAAATAAAAAACATTGAATAATTTAAATTGATGGTAGAACACATAAACACCCGATTTCCGAAAGAAAGATTCAAATCTTAAATAATTTTTTTGGGGTTGATAAATTTCATTATTACATATTAAAATATTATTATTAGTAATATTAAATTTAAAGGATTTCAGTATTATTCATTGGATTTTGTTTCAATATGTTTACAAAAAAATTTTTTTTGACTGTAATTTTTTTAAAAAACAATTTAAATAAATTGATTTCCTTTTTTATAAATATCCATTACCATGAAACACATTTCAATTCACGATAATGCTTCAAAAAACCGTAATAAATATTATAAAATTGATATTGAAATATTCATTATGGTATTCAAGAAAATAATGATTCGTGACAAAAATATCACAATTAAGCAATATTAAGTTATACCATTTTCTAAATTTTCGAATTACTCTCAAATATAAAACTTTTAAATAAAAATAATTAATAGATCATGCTTTTTGGTCAATTGTTATTATTATTCAATAATTGGAATTAAAGTACCATTTTGGAGATAAAGTAAAAATTATTCGATATACATTAAGCATTCATAATTGGGGTATTTTTTAAATAAAAAAAATGATTAATTTTGACCTTTTGGTAAATGCAGAAATTAAAAAAATCTAAATAATCTAAAATTATTCAAGAAAAGCAATTAAAAAAGTAAATCGAATGTGGTATTACAATTTGGGCAATTGACATTATTTTATCTTTTAAAACATTTAAATTGATTTTCTTTTAAGAAAGATGTTTAATAATTCTGAATTTTAATAAAATTGAATTTACTAAAACTATTACCTGAGAAAATACAATACCTTGAAGTTAAAAAACGAATCTAAAAATTTGAAAAAACTTATAATTCGAAGGATCTAAAAAAACGAACTTCTTATTTTATACACGAAAATACAAACTTATTAGAATAATAAATATTTCCCAATAAAGTTATTATTTATTTAACATAAATTACTTATAAATTAAACCCCGTTCCAAAAATTTGGACACACCCAAAATCAAAAATAGGTCAAAAACCCCCAATTTATTGTATTTTTCCAAACCTAATATAAAACCACATTTAAATAAACCCATTATTAATATTTAAATAATTAATCATTTTAATCCAAATAAAAGAAAAAAAATATAAAACCATAAAATAAAAATCGGTCTGTCCAAAATAATGAAACGAGCTGAACAAAAAACTAATTGGTTAATTTGTTGAAATTTCACCAACAATTATTGATCGATCAAATTGATACGATACCATGGATCAATAGTATTAGATTTTTCTATTTAAGAAACTCGGCACTGACCTTCTATCAACCATTGAAAAAAAATTTCCAAATCCAACAAAACAGATTACGTAACTGCAAAAAAGAAAATGAAAACAAATCAAAAAAGACAAAAAATGAAATAGTTTGTAAAATCAAAATTCTTTCTAAATTGAATTTAAAGTGTGGTATTGCTGTTCTTTCCACAGTTTAAAATGTGTCCAAATTTTTGGAATATAGTTTAGATTTTAATTTCACCCCTTTCTTTATTAATTTTGAATATTTGTGATTTTTTTAATTGAAACTTTTACCGCAGCAGTTAGAATTGTATATTTAGAATATTTTGGTAAAAATACGCCTATGGTAACAGTAAATTGTTATATATATAATATAAATTTAATCCTTATTAGTCCGTGGCTAGATCCACAAGATGATTTCAATTTTGAATGGGATGGGCTCTCATGAAAATAGCCATTAATACACATGGTTATACTAATTCTTGTAATTCAAGTACAAAAAGTTGATAAAATAAAGAAATAATTTAGAACAAAAAGTATCATTTTAAAAATGGAAATTTCATTTTTCTTTTTTCAAAAATAACATATATTTCAGAGAAAGTTAACATACAAAGAAAAAAAATGGAATTACTCTATTTGGATTTTTTCAAAAAAAATGGTTTAAATATGATAAAAAATCACAAAGATTATAACAAAAAAATGAATTATTTAAAAATTATCCTTTTGTCAATTGATTAAATTGCTTATGTTGAAAAATTTTTTTAAATTAATTAATTCTTGATATATTTTGAGTTTTTATCATTTTAGTTTGATTTCTTGAACTCCATGGTATAAATTTCTGAAAAAAAAAAACAATGTAATTTGAGATCTCTCCTTTGCTTCTTGAATTGGTTATATTCAAATTAAAAAAAATTGACAGTTAAAAAAAAATAATTTGACGGAATTAGCATCATCCAAGAAGAAGTCTAAAATTAAAGTATATTGCTATAAAATGTAAACGAATTTATTACCCCTTAATTTAAATGTCTCTAAAAAATCTACAGTCAGTTCCACTTTTCAGACATAAATTTCCTATTAAATTTATGAGACAAAAAAAAATCACAAATCAAGGTACAAAATTCAAATTCTCGTAAAATAATTTGTGTAAAAAAAAATCCAAAAAATGTGCTTTAATTTGAGATTTTTTTTATTCCCAAAATTTTGTTCAAAATTTGTGTCTTAAAAGTTAAACTGGCTGTATTAGTAAAATAGTACACATTTCTGAGACATCAAATTAACAAATTATACTTGTACTAGCAAAAAAGACCAAGAATTTGAAAAAAAAATTCTTCATTTTTTGACAAATTTCGACTTTGCTGTTATACTATAAAGAATTTAGAGCTAGGTAATATCTTTCATAAATTTATCCCTAAATATAGATTAGTAGTACAAAAAATTGATTCGTTTAAACAATTAAATAATCAACTCTAAAATTATTTTTATAAATTATTTTCATACATTGGAAATATATTGAAAATCTAATTTATAGAAAGAAAACAAAATTAATCAATCTTTGGTTTTATCTGTTCATAATTATTGATATAATCTAGAAAAAAACAACCACTGTTTTAAAATTTCTCGAATTTTTTTCTGAATAATAAAAAAAAAAAATAAACAAAAAGAAAAAAAAATAAAGTGTAAATATTTGTATTTATTATAATTCCTTAATTCTATTATTTAAATAAAAGAGAATTATTAAATGATGAAAATAAATCTTACAAAACCATATAGGGCGAAAAATTGTGGTATACTGAATTTATAATAAACAAGTCAAAAGAAAATTTGTAACAATTTAAATAGCTAATTATGGGTTATATACTGTTGGTTTTATTTAAAAATTTTCAATTTTCATTTTTGTTTTTTGGAAATCTCTCATATATAATATTTTTGATTTATTTTTAATTGGTATAAGATCTTTCTAAAAATTTCCAAAAATTTTTTTTTTTCATGTTAATAGTTCTGCTTGTATAAAATTTGTTTTTCCCAAGATTAGTCAATAATGAAAGTATGTTGTAATTGATAGCTGAATCATATTAGTACTAATTGGTTCAAAGTTCTCAAAAATCAATTCTAAATATTATTAAACATAAATTATTAGATTATTTACTGAATATCACATTTAAAAATTCTAATTTTTTGGGATTGTTTTTTTTTTTAATTATCTACCCAAATATAATATTAGTTATCACAAAATAATATTATAACAATGAATCAGAATCAATATTTGTAACACTCAAAAGAGAACTAAGCTAAATTTTAAAAATAGGGGCCCAAATTTCGAGATCTCGTTCTAGAATCATTGGATTTCAATATGATGTTGGGCAGTTGATTAATGATGTAATTTAAATAAAATTTTCTACTTCATAATTTACTAACCAAACTTTTGACTAAAAAATTGAAGAAAATAAAAAAAATTTTCAAACAATCAGATGACAATTTGATTTTTTTTTGTTTGTTAGTTTCTTCAATCGATTAGTTTCAGATGCCAATTTTTCTTCACTGATTTACATTTAATATTTTTACATGATGAAAAATTTCAATTTAATTCTCAATCAAATTACTCTTACAACCGAAAAAAAATTCGATAATATCCCGATGTTGTAAAATTTTGGATGATTTTTTTAGCCAAATTTTTGTACAATAAATGAAATAGATTTTGTTCACTTATAAAAAATTTTAAAGAAGACACCTTGTTAGTATTTAATCTTCTTATGTTTATCCATCAACTTCTAGTTTATTGATGATTATTTACAGGGTTCCTCATATAATTAGTTTTCCTGAGTATCATTTGAAAAACTGGGCCCTTATTTTTCGAAAGTAGTTTATTTTTATAATTTTTTAGTTCAAGATTTAACTCAATAATTATTAATAGATAATAAAACATCAGATTGATTATATTTTTTTTTCATGAAATTAGTAATATCATCAATATATTCTCAACATCTGAAAAAATTTTTCAAATTAATTTCTTGGTTTCATTATTTAAATTTTTTAGCTACTCACACTCTTTCATAACAAATTTAAGAAAGATATTTACAATAATGGGGTTTGATTATTGATAATCCAACCTTTAGATTTATGGCAAAGTGTAGATTTTTTTGTAAAAGTCTTGATTTTTTTACTAAAACAACGGTTATTTTCCATTGATTAGATACAAATTTTGAACTCTTTGGCAAATGGAATTTTATAAAGTAATTTAAAAACTATGTGTCAATAATTTGATTTACATCCAATAAAAACCTACTTTGATTTGGAAGGTACTTGTAGTAAGCACAAATTACTCAATAAGATCATACCATATTAACTTTGTATTACTTTTTCTTTTTGTGGGACATTTAATTCTCAAACCTCTTAGAAATAAAAAAAAAAAAAAAAAAAAAAAAAGGATGCTTTTAATTAGAACAACGTTGGTTTGTCAAGTCTGAATAAAATATTTGAACAAATTAAAGCCCAAATTTTAATCTAAATACACCCAATTCCACTTTTATAATACAAAAAATCAAGGAAAATTTAAGGTAAAATAAAATTTTCAAATTAAGGCAATATTTTTGGAATTCTAGTAAAATAATCTGTGGAAAAAAAAATTCCAAAATTTGAGCCTTAATTTGAGATTTTTTTGTGCCTTAAATTTAGTTGAAAGTTTGTGTCTTAAAAGTGGAATTTACTATAACCTTTATTTAAGGCATCAATTCTTCTTGAGAATGGTGTAAAATTCTAATGTATTTTATTGGTGACATTTTCAAATAAACAATTTTTTCAAGGTGAAGTGTCCAAACATTCTCATCGACTAAGAAACCCAGAGTACAAATTTTTCTTTTTTTCAATGAGAAAAAAAATTGTTTTCTATTGATTATGATCAAGAAAATCTTTAAATCCCTTTTATTTTTAACATTATAAAAAGTTTTTATTTTTGACTTATTACCTTTCCATAACTTATTATACAATTCCAAATCTGTGTTAACATGATTATTAATGTAAAAAGTTTTTTTCTTTTTTGAGATAATTCTTTTGGTTAAACAAAAAAATTGATTTATTCAACTCCTTGAAAAATATTTAGAATGCTTTTAGAAGCATAGTTATAATTATTAAATATTTGAAAGTCAATTTACTTATTTTACATATTCATTGTTTTTTTGTTTAGAATATAAAATTAGATTTTTCAAAATAAAATTTTCTTCAAGATATTTGGGAATTAAGTAATTTTTTAATCCTTAAAATCCAAAATCAATTTTTTCATACAAAAATAATTTAAATTCTTATTATAATTATTGTGAATAATCCTCAAAAAATTTCTAAAAAAAATTAGTACAAAAAAATATTTTTTTTTTCATTTTTTGAAAATCAGAAAACAACTTTTTCAAAACCTTAAAGAATAAAATTTTTTTGCTTAATAGATCTCAATTTAATTGATAAATTGTTGTTATACCTCTTTCAACCAAACATTCATTTATTTTTCACCAAAATCTCAAGAAATTTTATAGGTTGAGGTTTGGATTGAATGATTAATAATTAAAAATAATAACAAGTTAAAAAATTTTCTTACCGAAATCAAGACTTTCCAACATAAAACAAAAAATATGTTGACCATTATCAAGAATGGACTTAATTTTTAAACAAAATAATAGTTTACTTTTTTTCTTGTTTTATATTAGAAACTAAATGAAATTTGAATTTGAAAAAATATATACAAATTAAAACATTACTTAAATGATGTTAACTTTGTAATTTCTTAAACTCAAAAAAGTACTTTACAAAAAAAACTTGTTCAAAAGATCTAAGGACACAATCACATTTTATAGTTAAAAAATACTACTACTGATAAATTGCGATTTATATTTGGAAATTTTTATTTGATTATCCTTTTTGAAATTATTCTTCTCAAGCTTTGAATAAAGCATTTTATGTGGTCAAGTGTTAGGAAACTCTGTAAATTAGTTGTTTTTCAAAATTTTCTTTGTCCTGGACAGTTTGATAAGAGACAGTTCAAAGATTTATCAAAATGGAAATTGAACTAAAAATTTTTTGAAATTTATTAGAATTTATCAGTATCATAAATAGATTTTTTCTGTTTGAGAAACAGGAGTGAATTTTGAAATTACAACTTTTAAAATATATAAAAGATTAATATGTTATTAAGGAATATCATTAAACAAAAAAAACTTTGGTTATAAACAAGTGAATAAATTTATAAGAGGAAATAAAAATCTAAAAACATTTTTTTGAATTAATTGGTTTCATTTCTTTTTTTTACAAAAATTCTTCAAGCATTATTTTAACATTTTTTGTAAATTATTACGTTTATTGTGTTCTTATTTTACTTATTTTTAAGAAACTAAACTCTTAAAAAATAACCTAATGACACAAAGAAATGCTTCCTCAAGAAAAAAAAAAAAATCAAAAAAAAATCAAAAAAAAGAATTTACACCACGTCGTTCACGTCGGTTAATTGAACAAAAAAAATGGCTGAAAAGTATTGAAAAACTTGACAAAAATGATTCATCATCAAAAAGAAAACGTAAGTCCCTAAAAAGTAAATCGTTGACGAAGGAAAAAAAAGAATTAAAAAAACCACGATATAACACAAGGAGCAGAAACAAAAGCCTTCGTTCAAAAGCGATAACAAAAACAAAAACAATTAATAGATCAAAATCTCAAAAAAAAAACAAACCAAAGACAAAACCAAAACCCAAACCAAAACCAAAACCCAAACCAAAAACAAAACCCAAACCAAAAACAAAACCCAAAACAAAAACAAAAACAAAAACAAAAACAAAAACAAAAACAATTAATAGATCAAAATCTCAAAAAAAAAACAAACCAAAGACAAAACCAAAACCCAAGCAAAAACCCAAAAAAAAAACAAAAAATAAAAAAACAGAACCAAATAGAATACTCTCAAGTCCAATTTTGGAAAACAATGTGTTTTCTGGTTTTAATTCCTTTTCATATTTAAGTAAATTTCTTTTCTTTTTTTATTATTAAATATTTTTTTTTTTTTTTATTGAAACCGAAAAAAAAGACTTGTTTGGTATTTTGTTGAAACCAAATACCCAATTAACTCAAACAATAAAAAAATTTGTGATTTGTAATTCAAAACCTAAAAAAAAAATTTTGAGGTATTTTCTTTTGAAAAAAAAAATCAATTTAAAAGGATTTGAGAATTACTCTTTAAAAAATCTTGTTCTACAATGATTATTTTTTTTTAACAAAAATTCTTTTAAATTTACTCGTGTTATCTCTCAAAATTATTTTATTAACAACAAAAAAAAAAAAAAAAAAACTTTAGGTGATTTTTCATCCTCAAAAGGAATAAAAGAAATTTTAAAAGGTTTAGGAAGCGATGATCAGTATTTAATAACACGATCATTGAATGAATTAGCAACGATGCTAAGTTTAATGACTGAAGACGATTTTTCATTTGATTTTTCGTTTGAGTCCATATTACCTGCACTATTAAAGCTTATGAATTCAAATACAAATGTTGAAATACCATTATTATCTGTGAGGTGTTTTGCAAATTTGCTGGAAGCCTTACCTAGTGTCATTGAAATACTTATTGACTACAAAGTACATAAAGTGTTATTTGAAAAGCTTTTGGATCCTGAGTATATCGAACTTGCAGAAGAAGCAATTTCGCTTTTAGAAAAGCTCACCGTCGAATACCCAAAATCGCTGTTATCTGCAGGTGGCCTTTTAGCTGTTTTAACATTTGTGGAATTTTTTTCCTTGCCGACTCAGCAAAAGGCCCTTTCTGCCGCAGCTAATATGTCACGTGCCACCCATCTTGAACAAAATACGACAAGTAAAGAAACAAGTATTTTTGAGCAATTTCAAAAATCACTTCCACTATTAACAAATTTAATCCAGGCACCAGATCCAACTGTTTCAAATAAAAGTTGTCTCTGCATTTTTAATATATTTTCAAATTACTTTTATGATCAAAAGAAAGTGCATTTACTTTTAACAGAGTCAAAAACCATTATTTCTTCAATTTTAAGAATAATTGCAAACGAGCCAAAAAGAAAAATTTTTACCTCTGCAATCAAATTCTTTTGTGATCTTTGCAATTACAATTCAAATGTGATCACTGATTTAATACAATCCAAAGTCGGTATCATTTCAATAATATGTGACACTTTTAATATTTCCTTAAAGAAAGCTAATAAGAATCAACTTTTAAATAAATATGGCACCTTTCATTTAACCAATCATAAAGTTAACGAATTAATTAGGTTATCTGATAATTTATTACCATGCAATTTAACAAGTTTAAATTTAATACCTTCATATGTTTTTCCGTTCGTTTTAAATTTTGAAAATTCGCCAAATAAAACATCCACATTAACACCCAAGAATAATAAGAAATTGAAAAAAAAGCCGGCAACAAAACAAAAAAGAAAAACGAAAAAAAATGAAAAGGAAAAAGAAAAGGAGAAGAAAAAAGAAAAAGAAAAAGAAAAAGAAAAAGAAAAAGATCAAGGAAAAGGAAAGGAAAAGAAAGAAAAAAAAAATTATCAAAAATATTACAAATTATTAGTACCAATAATGAATTGTTATTTAAGTGGCAGTTTAAATTATTTATCACAAATGAGATGCTTGTCCATTATATTAAAAATATTTTACTTTACTCCAAAGAAATTTTTAATTTCAAATTTTGAAGTTCACCATTATGGAAATGAATTAATCAAAAAAATCAGTTCATTTATATTTCAATTAATTTATAAAAAAACAAAAATTAGATCTGTGGGTATTGGATTAATAATTAGTAATTTACTTTTAGAAAAATATTCTAAATTTTTTTTGAATGCTTTTGAAAATATGGACATATTTCTATTGGCAAAAAGCATAACACAAAAAAAAAATCAATTTAATATTCAAGATTTTAAAACAAAAACAGACGTCGAATCAAATAAATCCAAAAAATTAAATCAATTGAAATTCAAAAAAATAAATGATTGGATTATTAAGTGTTCAAAGGAATTAATTTCAAAAAATAATGATAATAATATAAATAATAATAATAATAATCGATTGAAAATTAAATCAATAAAAAAAATAAATAATCAATTTATAGAAAATAAAAAAATTGCATTAAAAAATTTCGCCAAAATATTAAACCAATCCATTTCTTCAAATCAATTTATAGAAAGCGGACTACTTGATTCTATATTAAATTATTTGACAATTCAAAAAACTGAAAAAACGAAACAAAGTCAAAAAGAAATTAATTCCAAATTTTCACAAAATCTAGAAAATTTTCATGATCTTTTTTTTACAGAAAATTTAATTTTGAATGAAAAAAATAAAATAAAAAAGCCATTAATTTATAAATTAATTGATTTATTGCATGAAATTTTAAATTATGAAGAAAATTTTAAATTCAAAATTTCCAATATTAATGGCTTTTCTTTGTTAAAAGATATGATCAGATTACAATTTAAATTAGATGAATCAACATCAAGTAATGATAATACAAGTTCAGAAGAAATAGATATAGATTTAATTAATATTAGTTCTTCAGATGAGCCAAATAATGATGATATTATAATTTTTAATAATAATGATTATTATGATGGTTACGACGATGATAATGACGATGACGATGATGACGACGATGATGATGATTTGGATGATTATACTTTGGGAGGATCACTTTTAATTAATAAAAATAAAAAAATAAAGAAAAAGAAAAAGAAAAAGAAAAAGGAAAGGAAAAAGAAAAAGAAAGAGAAAAAGAAAAAGAAAAAAGAAAAAGAAAAGGAAAAAAAAAAAAATCAGAAGAAGAAAAAAAAATTAAAATCAACAAATTTAAAAAAAATATTTTTACCGGATGTCATAGGTTTGGATCCTGTTTTCGTTTCAATTGATGATTTAGAGAATTTTTTATGGAATAAAATAAAACCAGATGAATTAAATAATTTTAATTTTTCCATTAATCTTGGTTCACCAGAAGAACATGATCTTGAGAACAATTTTTATACTTCTGATAATTATGGTGATGGTGATGGTGATGATGATGATGATGATGATGATGATGATATTGATGATGATGATGATATTGATGATGATGATGATGATGATAAAAACCTTAATCCCTTCCAAAATTTACAGATCAACAATAATAAAAAGAAATCATCCAAAAATGAAAAACCAAAACACCATTTACATTTATCCATTAATGGAGAAAAATTATATTATGGTAGATTATTATACCAAGAAATTTTTAGGATTTGGAAAGAATCAAATTCAAGTTTAAGTTTAAAACTCTTTTGGTCAAGGGTCCATAAGATCTCGTATCGATTAATAAATGTTAAAAAAGATGTTGCAATGGATTTTTCAGAGCGTAATTTAACAAAAAAATCCAATCAAAATAATGATCATAATTATTATAGAAACAATAGTAGGTGTTGTAATAAAGATGGAAATAATGATAAAAACAAAGAAATTGAAAAGGAAGAAAAAATGGAAATAGAACCTGACATAGAAATTGACCATCAAAATGAAAAAATCAAAAATAATATAATTAAAAAAGCTTTTAAAATTAATAATAGAAAATTTATATTAAAATTCCCAAACAATAAAAAAAATCAGAATAATAATATTAATAATGAGAGACAATTACCATTAATTGATCCACCAATTTATCAAGATATTATATCAATATATCATGGAAAAAATCAAGCATTTAAGCAAACGCAAACACAAACACAATCGCAAACACAAACACAGGCACAAGCACAATCGCAAACAGAAATTTTTTGGAAAACGTTAAATTTATTAAAAATCTGTTACATTTTGAATACAAAATGGTATCAATTAAATAAATTTACAAATGAGATTTTTTTGATAACAAAAAAATATGATAATTTTAAACCAATTATACCAAAAAACAATTTTTTATCATTCAAACTAAATACCAAAATTTCAAGATTATTGGAAGACGTCTTAACCATTACTTCAATTGGGCTACCAGACTGGATCAAATATTTAGTTGAGAATTATCCCTTCCTATTTACCTTAGATCTAAGAAAAGGCTTTTTTAAAGTCACCCAGATGGGAGTCTATCGCTCTATTCAAGAAATTGAAAAAAGAATTGAGCAAGATTTGAATCAAATTCAAATCGAAAATTACCAAACCAAAATCCCTCGGGTGCCTAGATTCAAAGTTAGGGTTGTTAGGAGTAAAATTTTAGAATCTGGAATCAAAATAATGAAATTGAAAAAGGCCAAAACGAAAAGATTATTAGAAATTGAGTATTTTAATGAAGTGGGTACGGGCTCTGGCCCAAGCCAAGAATTTTTTAATTTGGTTTGCCAAAAAATTAAACAAAGAAAATTAAATTTATGGAGAGAAAATTCTTTCATTAGTGTAACAAGTTTAATCAAAAAAAATAATAAATCACAATCAGAGGAAATTATTCAAACTGATTATGGCTTATTTCCCAAGCCAATTAATAATCTTAATAATAATAATAGTGGTGGCAGTGGCAATAATAAACAAAATAATCATCATCGCCACTCTCATAATCACAATATTGGCATTAACGACATTGAAAATAATAAATTTAAAAATAATCTTAATAATAGTAAACTATTCAAATTTTTAGGAAGATTTGTTGCACGATCAATTTTAGATTTTAGAGTACTTGATTTGTCATTATCCAAGATATTTTACAATTTAATGTTTTTACAAGAAAAGCCTACCTTATGGCATTTATCCCAACTCTCGCCAGAAATATATTCTGTTTTAATGGATTTTTATAAAATTATTGAAAATAAGGACAATCAAAATTCAAGAGAGCAAAAGACTGGCAAGGGAACTCAAAATGAAAAATTAAAATTATTTACTTTAAAAAATACCAAAATCGAAGATTTATATTTAAATTTTACACTCCCTGGTTATCCAGAAATCGAATTAAAACCAAACGGCTCTCAAATCCGATTAAAGACAGAAAACTTACAAGAGTATTTAAATTTGGTCATGGATTACTTTTTAAAAAACGGCATTAGCAATCAAATGGATCAATTTAGAAGGGGATTTGAAGAGCTGCTATCAATTAATTCCTTAAAGATTTTTGAATTTGAAGAGTTTGATAACATGATCAATGGTATCCGGAAAGAAGAATGGACACAAGAACTGTTGCTTAATTCAATAGAGGCAGACCATGGTTATACTAAGCATTCACAAACCGTTCAAGACCTGATCCAAATATTAACAGAAATGTCAAACGAAGAAAAAATTGAATTTATTAAATTCTGCACAGGCAGCTCTTCCTTAAAAAATGGAATCCAAAAATTGTCTCCCAAATTGACGATCGTTAAAAGCACAATCAAAGAAAATACCGATAAATATTTACCCACAGTAATGACTTGTACCAATTATTTGAAAATTCCTCAATATTCCTCAAAAGAAATTTTGAAAAAAAAATTGTTTACTGCGATTCAAGAGGGACAAATGTCCTTTCATTTATCATAAGTTTTCTGCTTTGAATATAATTATTTAATAGTATTATATTTTATTATTATTAATTTTTTTTATTTATCGAGTTATTTTGTTTCTTTTAATAATGTATATTATTATTATTATTAATAATAGATTCATGCTATACTTTTAAAAATTAATTTTTTGTTTTTTTTTTTTGATTTACAATGTTTTTTTCATATAAAATAGAATTTAATAAAGTTTTTATTTGTTTTTTTTTATTATTATTCTTGATGAAGAAGTGTAAATTACACTCTAGATTCTCTTATACTTAAATTTATGAAAGGGAATATTAAGCATAAAATATTAGATTTCATGATATTTAATTAATGAAAATATTTTTAAGCTATCTTGATTTAAAAATCAAATTAAGGATGAAATATTTTTTAAATATAAAAATCAAATCTTGAAAAGATCATTAAAAATTCTTTTTTTATAATTTGTGCTTGGCTTTATGAAATGAATGAGTTAACTTCATTTAAACAATGTATTAATTTGAGTCTTTTTTTTGAAATCCAAAATTCACATGTTTTTATATATAAAACAAGAAAAAAAGTAACCTATTATTTTTATTAACAATTCAGTTCATTCTTGAAAATGGGGAATAATATTTTTTGTTTTATGTTGGAAGTTATCGATTTTGAAAGAAAATTTTTTTTATTGTGTTATTATTTTTAATTATTAATCTTTCAATTCAAATCTTAACAAATACAACTAATTGAGATATTATTGGTAATTATAAAAAGTAAAATTTGAAAGAGGTTTAACAAAAATTTATCAATGAAATTGGGATCTATAAAGCAAAAAATTTTTATTCATTAAGTTTTAAAAAAAGTTGTTTTCTGGCTTTCAAAAGAGGATAAAAAAATTCCAAAAAAAAAATATTTAACAAATTGTTTGATCTTATTCAGAGGAAACCTTGTATAACAATTTAAATTATTTTTGTCAGAAAAAATTTGATTTTGAATTTTGAGGATAAAATTAACTAACTCCCCAAATATCTTCAAGAAAATTGTATTTTGAAAAAATCTAAATTTCATCTTTGAGCAAAAAATCAATTTCTAGTGTATTTTTTGTAAAGGATTTTTCAAATGTTAAAGGTTGAAATTATCCTTATTAAAATAATTCTAATATTTTTCCAATAGGTTGTATAAATCATTTTTTTTTTTTTTTTTGATTAACGACAAGAATTATTTGGATAAATTAAAAAAAATCTTTACATTAATATCCCTGTTAAACTAGACTTTATATTGTATAAAAATGATGAAAACAACTATTAAAAAATTAAAAACATTTTTTAATTTAAGAAATAAAAGGAATTTAATCTTTTTCTTAGTAAAAAAAAAATGAAAAAAAACAATTGATCTCACAAAAAAAATATTCTCTTTCTTGGGTTTCTGAGTTGATCAGAATTTTTTGATACTTTAAATCTTCAAATTTTGTAAGAAGAAAACATTGCCAATATAATATTCATTAGATAGCACTGTTGTTGTGGAGTACTGATCCCTTAAGGGAAATAATTTCAAAGAACTTATTTACAAAATTAAATTATTGAGATTTTATATCTTTTATTGTATTTTGGAATATTGATCTATCATTTTTAGAGTTGTAACATACTATTAAAAAATGATCAATATCTTCTAATATTTCTTTAGGTTCATATTTTCAAGCATAAAGTAAAAAAGCGGTTTGAATTTTTTTTATCTATTACAGAGTAACACATTTTTCAACAATTAATAAATACCCGGATTTGAAACCCTTTAAACTTGTGGAATAACTTATTATGTTTTGATTTGTCTAGTTATTTTAAAAAAGTTTGTTCTTTTTTTAAGATTGTCAAAATTCAAACTTTTTTTAAAGTTGTCTATTTTTATAAAGATCAGAAAATTTTTGAAAAAAGTACTTTCTTCAGATCCCAACCTGTATACTACAATTAAAGGTGGTTCTTCTCTCTTTTTTTAAATAGAAAACTTGAAAAAAGTTTTAATTGTGAAAAAGTTACCACTTTTTTAAAATATATATCTTTATAAAAAAAGTTTTCACAAAGTTATCACTTTTTTTAAATGGCTGCATTTTTAAAAACTAAATAGTCAAGCACGTTTAAATAATTTCAATTTAAGGTCTCTTTATTGATCTGTGAAAAATAAGTGAAAATATACTTTGTTTCTGTTAAAAGGGCCCAATTTAATTTTCAAATATCAATTATTTTAAATAATTGACCTTAGGAGATTAAATATCAAATAAATAGTATAATAAACACCAAAATATAGTTCATACCCATCTGAAATAAAACTAATAAATCAATAGATTTTCTTAAAAAATCTAAAAAATCAAATTCTAGGGACAAAAATTGAGAAAAATAACAATGTTCATTTTGATCTTGAATTGAAGATCAAAATAAAATACCAATAGAAATCAAAATTATTTCAATCATTTTTACTATTTCAATAACATTAGAATAATATGTTTTTACCAAGTGACTATCGATCTTGAATAAAAAAAAATTTAAAATGAATTAACTGTTAAAAAAAAATTAAAAATGTTAAAAAAAAAATGATTTCAATTTTTTCATTTTCGAAATAAAATTTTTCTTCTAAAGATCCATTCAAAAAACTCTATAGACTCATATAATATACTATATAAAAACTAGGCCACCTTTGACTGGAAAATGGTTTATATTACAAGATTCTTCAAGAATAAGAATATAAATTAAAAACCTTCAAAAAACAGATTACTGAAACTTTACTCTTCAAACTACTGAAAGATAATTTTTTTTCTGCTACTAATACAAAAATTTAACAAAAAAATTGTTTTAAAACTAATTTTGAATAAAAAAAAAAAAAAAAAAAAAAAAACAAAAAAAAAAATTATTAATGGTTAGTATCGTATATTTCGAAAAATTTGATATTTATTAATATTTAACAAATATCCTCAACTCTTTTTAAAAGAAAAAAAAAAATAGTTAAACTCAGAAAAATAAATAATAAAAAAAAAAAATAAAATAAAAAACCTCAAAAAAATAATAATGCTTGAGAAATAATAATCAAAATAATAATAATTTAATAATCAAAATATTATTAATATTATTATTAATAATAATAATAGTGAATTATTGATTAATTAATTTAAAAGAATTAAAAAAGCCATTAGAAATATTAATAGAGGTTAACAATAAAGCGAAAATTGAAATGAGAATTGAAGATGCCTTTAGATCTCTTAACAAATAAATTGCGCCGATTATGATAATTCCAGAAATAGCATTAGTTGTTGTGAAGAATATATTGATCAAAAATTGAGGGATATTATTCACAAGGGTGAGCCCAATGACTGAGGCTAAAACGAGAACCATGGCGTGTGTAAGGAATTGGTGATTGGAATATGTCCCTGTCAAAACCACTAATGTGATAATCGCCGCAAAAAATAACGTTTTTTTCAGGATTGAGAATAAAGAGAATTTCTTTTTTTTACTCTTTTGAATTTTTTCTTCAATTTTTTGCTTTTTTAAAATTTGTATTTCCTTTTTTTTTTCGATAATCCTTTCGATTCCTGATTCGAATTCAGATTGTGATTCCAATTTTTTTGAAAAGTGGTCCATGATATTATTATTATTATTATTATTATTATTATTAAAGGACTTTGTGGGTTTCCCATTATAAAAGATACACATCGCATTAATAATTTGATTATCCTTGTCGACAACGAAATCCTGTGCGGAAGGATGGTCGTCCTCTGTGAGTAACGGGCTTTGTAGCATATATTGAATGATTTGAAATAGATTTGAGGAATACATTTGCGAGGACAGGATGTTCATTTTGGAAAGATAATTAGTCATCCCGATTACTGTCACTCCGTTATAATTTACAATTTCGCCGGCCTTGGTGATTGCGCAATTGCCGCCCATGTTGGCATTGAGGTCTACCACTACGGATCCTTCTTTCAAATATTTGAACAATTCTTCGGGTAATTTCAGTGGTTGCTGGTTGCCGCGATCGAGCATTGTTGTGATCACTATGTTGGCCTTTTTAAATAATCGTTTGAAATAATGCAAATGTCGCTTCGTCAATTCGATTTTATTTGGGTCCTTCATTTTCAATGAAGAGGGCAAAATGAATTCACCGCCTAGATATTCAACCACTGGCCGTGATTCCAAATCAAAATCAAAAACGAGTACCTTTGCGCCAAGGCCCTTGGCGCATTTCAAAGCGGAAATTGCCTTGTCGTCAGATCCAATTATTAACACCGTTGCGGGCGGATATTTCCCAGCTGCGGTGACCTCGCCAAGGAAGAATTTCTCAAAATGCGTTGCAGCTTCGATTACCGCTCGGTAGCCGACTATCCGGTTGAGGGACAAATTAGGATTGAAGCTCTGTGTTTGCAAAATATTTGGTAAATCTTCAATGCTGAGCAATGTCAGTTTTTTTTCATTGATTGCTTGGATCAGTTGCTTGTTTCTTATAAAGGAGAAATAGCAAAAGACGATTTGCTTTTCGTGCGAATAATTGACATCTTGTAAATTTGGTGGTAAAAATTTAATAATGATATCAGAGCCATCCCAAATCTCTTCCACGTTGGAAAGCATCTGTGCTCCCGAATTCTGGTAATCATTTTGTGAATAGTTGATATGGCTTTCTATTTCAGAATGGATCAGAATGTTAAATCCCAGCGAATGATATCTTTTGATCAGCGTCGGTATGATGGAAATTAGGATTTTTTCTTCTTCCAGATCTTCGAATACGAATCCAATTGTTTTGAATTTTTCAACCAAGTCAACTTTGCTTATTTTAATTTCCTCGCTGGCAATTTCCGTGCCAGTGTCGGTATCGATATGAATATTTTTGTTCTTCTCGTTCAGCTTTTTGTTTAACGTATTTTCAAGCTCCAATTCCAATTCTGATCCTGTTCCTAACCCTGAGCTTTCTTCTGACTCGGACAATATTTGGTGCTTTTCAAGGGATTTGCTTGGCCTGATATGCGTTTTTTTGATTTCCTTGTTCATTTTCCTTTCCTTTATTTCGTCTTCGATTTTCCTTCTTAAGCCCTTTAATTCCTTATTTAGAATTGTAATGATCTCTTTAATGTCGCCTAAGAAGAGTTTCACATTGCGCTTTTTAAATGTTGGGTTTCTGCGCTTATTGTAGCCCTTTGCAGAGCCCTTTTTAATGACAACAACGTTTTTGGCATTCCATACTTTCAAGACGGGGACGCCCTGAAAGTTGGAATCTGGGTCTTCGACAAACTCTGAATTGATGATATCGTTGCCACCTAAAACTAAGACGAGCCCATATTTGGCCATTTTGGAATTGCACGTGTTTAAATCGGACACGGCACTAAATGGAACTTGCGCGTCATTTAATAATTCCAAGATTTGGTTTGGGCATCTTCCTGCAATGGGGTTAATGGCAATTGTAGCATTAATTTTGAAATTTGCAAGTAATTTAAGAAATTCTGAGAGCACGTGCTGCGCCTGAGACACAACCAGGCCGTAACCTGGCGCAATCAAGATTTTTTTATTATTCAGAATCAAATTTTTTAATTGGCTCAATGGAATGATATTAATTTCCTCGTCATTATCTTCGTCATTTCCTTCATAGTCGTCGCCTTCTTTCTTTTCAAATAAATTGTTAAAAAGAAAATCAACAATTTGGATCTCATTCTTTTGACAATTTTTGAAAAAGGTGATCAAACTGGTCCCACAAATAAAGCTTCCCGCGGCAATCAGAAAATTGTGTGAAATTACAAACCCTAAAGTGATGCAATGTAGCCCGGTTAGGCTATTTAAAATTAAATAGCTTGAGGTTATGTATTTGTGATAGACAGTAACGAAAAATGTGATCCCTAAAATGCTCGACAGCACAAATACCATTAAAATATATTTCAAGCCAGAACTGATATTGGTTGTGATCGACAGTATTAGGAAAAAGCAAATTGCGATGACCACTACAACCATAAAGATGTTTCGAATTATATTCGCCATTGTTTTCCCTTGTTTGCTTTCCTTTTCTTTTTCTTTTTCTGTTTCTGCTTGCTTTATATTCCCATTTTCCATTTTGGCATAATGATTGATTCGAAAATAAATAATCGTAGATCCACAAAAGTTAACAAACCCAAAAATGATGCTCAAGGTAATGAAAAAGAGTAATAGTTTTTCTTTGTTGATGTTTAAATAATAATTGTCAGCGGGGTCGACATAGATTCCAATGCAGCAAATGCCAACAGAAACACTGCCAAATGAATTCAACAGCATCAGTTTCCGTTGTGGGTGAAATGTTTTGTTTTTAATGCCCATCACTACACCGATAATTACCCCAATTACAACAGACAGCACCAAGACTAAATACCCGTAGCCATTTATCAGATCAGAATAATCAATTGCACTCATTAAAAATGAAACTACTACCGCGGCAAATGCAAAAGTGTATCCCATCTTTAAAAGATGGAATTTTGTTAAGCAATAAACAGCAAAAATTACAAAAACTATAGATTATTAGAAAAAGAGGAAAAAAAAAAGTGAATAATTTTTTGTTTTTTTTTATTTTTGTTTTTTTGGTTATTTTTAAAGAAAGATCGATCTTCTTCGTTTTCTTCCACTGGCTTGATATTGTTCAACAAGTGGATTTTACTTTTTGAGAAAAGGTGTAAATCGTTTTTTTTTGAAGAGTGTTAAATTTCTTTCTTTTTTTCTTTCTTATTTATTCAAGTCGTGAGAAAATTAAAATTTCAAACCAATTGCTAGAATTTGAAAAGTTTCAACACTTTCACTTACAGAATTTACCATTTTTATTGTTTTTTGTTCAAAGGAAAAACTGAAAAAAAATGATTTTTTGTCAGATATTTTTCATTCCGTTTCAAAAAGGATGGTAATTGAAATAATGTATAATTCGCTCTTTTTTCACATAACGAGGGCTGTTAGTGTATGTTCAGAATTTGAAAAAAATTCTTTTGTATTTTTTTTTACAATAAGAGCAAATGTTAAGAATCGTTAATATAAAGATCTCAAGTTTGAAGAAACAACGCTTTCTTGGTAGTGTTTCTAATCTTGAAGAATAGACTTTTCAACTGTTTTTTTTCATCTAATTGGAGGGATATTTCATATTTCCCCATTTGTTTTCTCTCATTGAGTCATTTCTCATTTTAAAGTCCAAACAAATAATAATCCAAAGGATCTTGTTCTTTGATCTAAATTTAGAGCTATGTGTAAAGTACAAGATACCTTTTGAATACCAAAGAAATTTACAAACTCGTCTATTGAACCCTTCATGGTAAGTTATGTAATTTTCAAATTTATAAAAATGACAATTTTTTCTTCTCTTCTCCCAAATAGTCCTTTTTCACATGTAGAACAAGTCTCTCCAAAAAAGATCTTGACAAATAAATTCGTAACGAAACCAAAGTTAACTCAAAATATTCTGACTTGTAATTCTGGAAAAAAGTGAAACAGGGAATAAAAGTTAATTGTAGTTTTTTTAAAGTAAAAAGTAATGAAAACGAAAAGTAAAATCAATTAAAAGAAGTAACAAATTAACTTTAAGAATAATCGATAAGATTATTATCAACCCAGTCAACCAACACAATTTAAATCTACTTGATTTTCAAATATAATTCAATGGTTTTGTGGATCTCAAAAATAATTGAATTTTTTGAAAAATACTTTTTAATAGTTGAATTACAAAAAAAATCCATATAAAAAGTTAGTATTAGAAAAACTGTTATTCTGTTGATTTCTGCATTTTCTCTTTATTTATTTATTTTTTCTCTAAATTCTTTTATCAAAAGCACAATAAGGTTAGTCACATAAAGTAAAAAAAAAAAACCAATAACACAAAATAAAATATTGGTAATGTTAATACACCATATTTTTTTTTTTTTTTCAACATTGACAATAATCTAAAAAAATAATATGTGCCCCTTTTTACAATAATTGTGGCTTAAAGAATAATTATTGTTTGTAACTTTTTTGATTAATTTATATGTGCCTCAAAAAGTGTTTGGACTATATATATTTTTTGAATTAATTTCCTAATTCAAGATCAATCTTATAAAAACGGATAAAAAAATAGCATTTTGTAAAAACTGTGAGTCAGATTAACCCCTAATTTTGTGTTTTTTTTTTCTTTATTAATAAGTCAAATTCCAAAAATTTGGACACTTCCAAAATTAATAATTGGTAAAAAAAAAATCCAATTTATTATATTTTTCCAAAAATAATATGATACATTATTTTATTTATCTATATGTAATGTTTTTAGAAGTAATTATTTTTTACCCAAATAAAAGAAAAAAAAATGATGAAATGAGTACAATTAAAAAATGTACAAGCAAATTTGTTGAAATTTCACTAAAAATTGATAGGTCTAATAAAAAGATTCAATCAACCAATAGTATGTGATTTTTCTATTTAACTAAAGTCATTATCAATTACAATCAATGATCGTTGAAAAAATCATCAATCTAATGAAACTAATTACCTAACTGAAAAAAATCAAATTAAAACAACAGAAATAACAAAAAATAGAATATTGAAAAATAACATTTATTTCCAGATTGATGGAAAGTTCAGTGTTATTATTCTATCAATGTTTTTGAACGGTGTCCAAATTTTTGATAATTTCGTTTAGAACTAAACTTTTTATTTTCTGTGGGGTTTCTAATTTTAAAAAAAATTTGCACTTTTTAATCATACTTCACTTTTTTCCAAAAATAATAGAGCTTAGTTAACTTTTGGGAAAAAAATAATTTTTTAATAATTGTAATTCAAAGGTAAAGCTGGTATTTGAAATTCCAGTGGTCAAAAGTTGGTATTTTATATTATATTTATTTTAAAATTATTCAAAATCTATTTAATAGAATTATATTTTTTTTCCAAACATATATAACATCAAATAATAATGAATCTTATAAAATAAAATCGAAGATTAGAAATTTAATTTTATGATAATGGTAATTTTCATAATAACTTTTGAATCAATAACATTTTATTTTCATCAAAAATATCATAGGATTAATTTATTTGATAACTTGAAAATATATATAAAAATTGGAAATTTGTTTCTCATAGTATAGATAAATATAATAAATTATTAGTTTTTCATCAATCGGTTTAATTGGAATATTGTAAAATTATTCGAAATGTATTAATTATAATATGGGAAATTGTAGTAATCATGAAAAAAAAACAAATATTCATAATTTTAAGAGAGAAGATGATATAAAATAAAAATTTTATTCTAACTTACTTTGACAAATTATCAATTTATTAGAAAAAAAGTAATTTTTTATAAATGTAAAAATTAATTTAATTATGATAAAAGTTTTATATACCTTAGATCTATTCATTGAAAATTAAAAAATGTAGAAGAATTTTTATTGAATCAATAGTTTTGCGAAATTGTTAATAAATCCAAAATAAAGAAACACTATTCTCAAATTAAAATAGATTGAAATATTAGAATTTATAAAAATAATAGTTTTAATTGTAAAATCCAATATAAATATTTAATGGTACTATTCAGTTATTTTCTTGGTATATTTTGATAGTTTGGGATTTTTTTGGACTCTATAATTGTAAGTTCATTTGATTGACGTATTGTGGATATTATTTAAATTTTACAATAAGATTAGTTAATTTTTATTAAATACTTTATATTTTTATCTATAAGTAATAAAGAGTAGATAGCTCAACTTTTATTAATTGTTATTAATTCGGGAAAGAAATTGTTTTTATTTTTTTTATTAAATTTCTCGATTTTAAATTTGATATTAAAACAAATAAAAAAAGATCGAAGGAAAATAATATGTCATTTCTATTTTAAATACTCATAGAAATTTTTTTTTTCAGAAATAAATTATCCTAACGTTTCTAAAATAAAAAGAACCCCCATTTGCTAAAACATTGAACCACATTATAATTTTCTAATTGGAAAAGTTTATATTTAAATATTATTTGAAAAAAAATTCTCATTCATAGAAGAGTCACATTTGATAATTTTCAAAAGTTGAAAAGTTGTTAATAAATCTATTATAAATAGGGAATATATTTCATCTTAAAAAATTATTTATTGTTTTAAGTTGAAAAAAAAACTATTTTTGATTTTCGATTTTTCGATGAGTTTATTTTAATTTCTGAAATAAACCGAAAATTAAATAAATTTTCGGTTTATTCTATAAAGTAAAAAACCCACGACATTTTTCCTTTAGGTTTTCTTGATTTTTTTTGTTTATTGGTAAAATATTTGATTTTAAATATAAAACAGAAATCCTACAAGAAAATCTAGGCATTCTACAACACTCTACAGATATTTTTAATGTTTTTTTTTTTAATTTCAGAAACCAAAAGAAAATTGAAGAAATTGTCTATTTATTTCTTACCTATAAAAAGCCGCTGATAGCCTTTCCAGAATTCAAAAGAATTAGGTGAAATCTATGGATTTTAACAAATTATTTTAACACCAGGAAAAACTAGAAGACTTCGGTTAGCTTTTTCGGTATTCGAATGAATAGAGTAAAATTCTAGGAATTATACTTGATTCTTTTAAATCCTGGAAAATAGAGGACACTTGATTGAAACTAAACTAAAATTCAAACATTTCCACACCTCTAAAATATTCCAAACAATCATAATAATACAATTTCATTGAAATTGGAAATAATTTTGATTTTTAAAAAATATGAAAATCATTTTTTCATCTTTTAGTTTTTTGTTTTCATTCCATTGTTTGAATTACTTAACTTATTTCGTTCGATCAAAATTTTTTTGAACAATTGATATTAGGTTAAAGCCAAGTGGTTCCAAATAGAAGAACTCAAATAAAATTCATTGGTAGTATCTAATCTTGAGATCGATCAATATTCCTAATAGAAATTAAACAAATTTACTAATGTGTTTTTTTGTTTTGGTCTCACCAAAATTTTTAACACATCGATGATTTATTTGTATTGATAATTATTTGTTTATTGTTTTGTGTGTATTGTTGATTTATAAAAAAGTGTTACTATTTCAATTAGTGAATGACTCTAATTTGGTATTTCTTCTTGAATTGATTAAATAAGTTTTTTTTTTTTTCACAAATCGAATTTTTGTGTTTTAGAATTTTTAAATTGGTGTTTAGTAATATTTATCACAAGTGATTTTTTTTCTATATCATTTTATTTTGATGAATACACCCATTAAAACAGTATATATTATCTATCCAAGAAAATATCACAACGTTGAATTAAACTTAAATTTATCTCTATGTTAATTTAATATATCTAACTTCTAAATAAAGTATTTTAAAAAAATACCTGACAAGAAAATAATACCGGAAAAAGTTTTTAATTGTAAATATTATTAAAATTGTTATGTAATCATATTTATTTACAATCAAATCCTTTTTTTTTACTAAGAATCAAACTTTCTAAATTATTACTCACCCTTTTATTTTAATTATGATTAGTGAAATCACACTTGTTAAATAAAAAATTCAATTAATCAAAAAACGAGAATAAAAATTATAATTTACCTAACTCTAGTAAACCTCTATAAAACTCAATTGTTTTTCAAAAAAAGTTAAATTTACTTAGGCTATCAAGCAATTACTCGAGTATTCTAGAGAACCATTACTTTGATGAATTTAGGTCGGTTTATTACTAATCTCATAAAAAAATTGGTTATTTATAATAAGGATTTGATTAGAAAAAAAAAAATTACACCACAATTTTACTAATGTTCACAATAAAAAATCATGTACGGTATTTTTTCCCTGCTATATACCCTATTTTCTTGAACAGAGACTTTTAACAATCCCCTTACTACTAACAACAATAAATAAAATGACCACCGAAAATTGAAGTTCTTGTGTGTTGGTTATATTGTAAATAAACTTTATTGCTAATGGTGTAAGTTTAATTGAAGTAGGAATATTATCTCACTGTTGAGAGAAAAATGTTTGACATAGAAAAATGGTTGGACAGTATTTTTAATTGGGAACATTACTGAAAATGATTTTTAATTTCAATCGTTTGTGAAAAAAATAAAGAAAATAACAATAATCTACTTATTAGAATAGCAATTAATGTAATACTACTTTTTCAAAATCTAATCTCTTATAATCTAAATCAAGTTTAAAAATTACCATTTTGAGAATTAATAGTAAACTTTACTAAAACTTGGATTTTTGTTAAAATAGCATGATCTACTTTGGTTATCAATCATTCAAATGAGTATTCTACACACACCACAGATTAATGAACTTTTAACACCTTTAAACCTGGATTTATCTAAAAGTCGCCTAGTTATCAATAGGATTTGGATTTTCAATTTTACTAAGGTTCCCAATTAAAAATGCTCTCCACCATTTTTCTGTGTCAAACATTTTTCTCTCAACAGTCACTTAGAATTTAAAATTTTATTGTTTCATTTCAGCACTTTCCAAGATAATTATTGAATTAATTGTTTCATTTAAGTAGGTTTTGAGGACTTTTCACTCATAACAAAGGAAAATTAAATCATTTCTCAATAAACCAAAACAAAACGATAGTTGTCGAAATGTTTCTGAAGAATTCCTTTTGAACAGACCTCAGGAACTTTTTATTATCCACTTGTTTGGCCTTTTTTAAAAATCTAGGGACTAATACTTTTTTCAAAACAATGCCTTTGTGATACAACAGATTATTTACTCACTTTTTCAAGACTTTATAATTCAAGTTACCATTTAAATTTTTCAATCGAAATAATTTATTTTTTTCAATTTTTCTTTAGATCAAATTGTAAATCAAAAACGAAAACGAAAACCAACAACCAACCACCAACAATAAACACTTTTAAAAATATCTGCAAGGCAAACGATTTTTCAAGTGGTCCATAATGAATGACACGTCCATTAGCATCTTCAAGTGTAAAGGGGATTATCTCCAAACAAAAAGCCGTGATGTCTATCGCACAACTTTACCAACATTCCAGTCCCAAGAAAAGACACGCGAAATCCATATCGATGGAATATCTCAAAACACATTAAAGCCAAACCAAACTCTTGTGATTTTATACAAAACAGACTGTGACATATCTGGAGTTGATTTAAAAGATTCAAATTTGGTCAGCTTTCCAAAACAACAAAAGCATGGGCTAAATGTGCTCAATCCAAAAGATCATCCAATTTTTTTGACATTTTTAGGGTTTCTCGTGGCTTATTGTTTAACCAACCTTTTGCATATCCCACTATCTTTTCTATCGATCAATTATCGTTTATTAATTTATGCACTCAACACTTTTTTATTGGTTTTACCTTCGATCTTTTATTGCCACAGATACAAGATCGATTACAAAAAAGTCTATCGTTTGAATCTCAGGGCTGTTACATTTTATACAGTCATTCGTTCTTTGTTGTTCAACGTTTACATAATTTTCTTTTATTATTTAGCAGCCTTATTAATGCTAAAACAAGAAGTTATAGCAACTAGACCCCTAATAGTTTTGGATTTTGGTAATGTTGGGGAAATCGTTTATGTCTTTATAACTGTTATTTTGGTTCCTGCTTTTTGTCAAGGTATCTATTTTCCCTTTTTAACGAAACTTTTCTTTGAAAAAACCCGTAAAAAAAAAAAAAAAAAATAACAAGCTTTCAATTCAACCATTTAATTGTAAACAGAAAAGTTGTGGTTTAACTTTTGTTTCTGTGGTTGGTTTTTCCAACAAAAAAAAAACTCATAAAAAATACTGTGGTCAGAAAAGAAAGTCACTTTCTGAATTATGTCTTCCCTTCTGACCATAATCAGATACTACAAAATTATTGTTTTTCTTCTGTACGATTTTTGCACTAATTGATTCAAATTGTTTTGAATGTAATTGATCCCAATTTTGACAACTTTCTTTTTGTTTTAAGCAGCGATCTATAAGCTTAAATTAAAGAACAAATTAAAAAATTGTAATCAAAATAATTTTTTAATCTGAGGCAAAAAAATTGCTCTATTAAGCTCATTTCACATGCTTTTCCCCCTCTCATTTTAAATCAGAATATTGGTTATCAGCTTAAATATTAATTACAGCCCTTCCAACCTCCCAGTGAAAATTTATTAGACATAGAAATTGGTTGCTGATTATAAAATTGTCTATAATCAAAATAAACCCCATTCCAAAAATTTGGATACACCCAAAATCAAAAATAGCCAAAAAAAAAAAAGCACAATTTATTATATTTTTTCCAAACCTAATATAAAACCACATTTCAGTAACCAAGTATTAATCTTTTATAAAGTAATCATTTTCATCCAAATAAAAGAAAAAAATATAAAACGAAAAAAATAAAAATCTCTGTGAACAAAATAATGAAACGAGCTGAAACAAAAAATATATTTGGTAAATTTGTTGAAATATCACCAGCAATTGTTGATCGATCAAATGATAAGATATCATCGGCCAATTGTATGTGGATTTTCAATTTAACCAAACCCAACACTGGCTTTCTATCAACTATCGAAAAAAAATTCCCAGATCTAACGAAACAGATTAGGTAACTGGAAAAAAGGAAATGAAACCAGAACAAAAAAGACAAAAAATGAAATAGTTAGTAAAATCAAATAATTTCCAAATTGAATGGAAAGTGTAGTATTGTTATTCTTTCAACTGTTTAAACTGTGTCCAAAATTTTGAAATTTGGTTTAGAAAATTCAATTCCTATCATAAGATAAAAATTTCAATTTCTCTTGCATTCTTAGAGAAAAAATTTTTTTAGATTAAACCAAGACAAAAAATGAATTTCAAAAGGAAAGAAATCACCCAAACTTCAAAGTATTTTTCTGAACAATTGAAAATATTAGTAAAAAGTCAAAAATATACTCTCATTTGACAGACAAATATATGGATTATCGAGCAACTGTTAACTGTTCTAATTGGGGTGTTGTTTAAATATTCCAAATCTATACATTCAAACCTTTTGGTAAATGAAGAAATAAAAAAAATCCCAAATTTGTAAAATTAATTGTGAAAATGAATGAAAATTGAAAATCCTAATTTATTGTGATTATCCCTTAGACAAATTCTAAATTTATTAGAAAATATCAGCTATATGAGAATTTTTTTGTTTTAACATTTATAAAATAAGACTTTTATTTACTTTAGATCTTTCCTTTAATAGTTTTTTCAAATTTTGAAATTTCAATTGGGTAACTTAAAGAGAATTTTTATTTATCAAAATGGTGTTTTCAAAATTTCATGTAAATTCGCAATAATCAAACACCTTTCCCAAATTAAAACAATTCAAATATTTTTAATTGCTAAAAATGATAGATTTATTTTAAATTTTACTATCAAAATTAAATTTTGGTTTTCAGTCAAATTCTCAATTAATTTTACAAATTTGGGATTTTTTTAATTTCTTCATTTACCAAAAGGTTTGAATGGGTCAATTTAGAATATTTAAACAGCATCCCAATTAGAACGGTTAACGGTTGCTCGATAATCCATATATTTGTCTGTTGAATGAGAGTATATTTTTGACTTTTTACTAATATTTTCAATTGTTCAGAAAAATGGAATTTTAGGGTTGTTTAAAATTCCCTAGTTTTAGGTTTTACAGTTACTAATAAAAAAAAAAAGAAATTCCTTCAAAAAAATTTTTTTTAAGGTGAAAAAATGAAAAAACAATAAGTTTATTAAATACTATTATTTTCGTAATAAATCGTTCAAATTTCTTTTTAAAATCGATTTTCTATTTCAATAAATTAATTAATTTTTTTTTTTTTTTCATTTTTGAAGAAAATTTCGTAATGTGTTAAAGATTAATATTTAATATTTACTTTTTTTGTTATTTAAATTAATTATCAATTTTTTAATGTTTTTTTAATAATGCTTTGTTTAAATGAATTTAAGGCAAGCTACTTTTTTGTAAAGATTTTTTATATCATAATTGATCTTATTTCATTTTTTCAAATATTTATTGGATTACCAATTTTCGATTTCAAACAAAAAAAAAAACAAAAATAAAAAATCTCTTCTTCCTTTTATATTTATTAATAATGTATGTAAATTATTTTCTTTAATAATTAATATTTTTATTTTTTTAATATTTTATAATTGATAGGTATTGCCATTCGTGGGTTTTTATTGAATATTTTACTCCAAAAGTATGATAAAACAAATGCAATCTGGATCGCAACATTTCTCTATGCGTTCCTTCGTTTTAATTATAATTTTTTCGGGTTGTGGTACATTCTAGATATTTCACTTTTTTATAATTTCATTACAATACGAACAAATTCCACAATACCTTCCATTTTATGCCATATGCTCAACAATACTCTTTCTATCGTTTTAACAAACTCAAATGATTTTTTCAAAAGAATAATTAACAAAAATATTTATCAGGAATCCTTTTTAATAGTGGCGATAATAGAATCTCTCTTTTTGTATATAATGCTTTTTTCAAATGGCAAAATTCCAAATGTTCGAAAATTGAAAATAAAAAAAATAAAAAAATTATGTGTATAGTAAATAAAGTAATTTATTCATGTTTTTAAATATGTATTATTATTAAACAGCTTTACCAAATCTACCAACTGAATATATTCCATATTGATAATAATTATTATTTTTAAAAAAATGTTCTATTTTAATAAATTTTCAATTGAAAATAATAATAACAAATTCACTATTCACTAATTTCATTTTATTTTTTTTCATTTCCATACACTCGGAGATTTTTGGCAAAAATATTTTTTCTTAAAATTATCATTTTTCAGGGATTATTATCATTTTTTTAAAAATTAATTTCTGTACATTCTTTTTTCCAAAATCAATTATTTAGATATTATTTCAAAATAAACTCTTCCTCAGTCAAGGGGGCACAGTTTTGTTGGATAAATAGAACATATTCTATGAGTTTACTTCATTATTCTTCTCAAAATAAAATTTTCAATTTTTAGATCAAAATAATTTTAAATTTTTTTGTTTTTGTTTTTTGATTTTTGCTTTTTTTATTTTCTTTTCTTTTTTATTTTTTTTTTAAAAAGTCAATTTGAAAAAAAAAAATTTTTGAAACTTCCAAATTAACATTAAAAAAAAGTGAGAGTTAGTATTTTCTTTTAATGTGAATACATTTATAATTAAAAAATCTTATTGTCAATAATTTTAAATTTCTCAAAAAATTGAGAAATTTTACACAAGTTCTTTACAATAAAAGGGGACAAAAAAAATTTTTTAACAGTTTTTTTTTTTTGAAATTTATGGTTTGTACGGGTATTCTTCGTGTATAATTATCAACTCTAATCTGAATTTTATTATTTCTCTTATTTCTAAATAATTTTAGTTTGGTTTATTCTTAAAAAAAAAAAAAGTGAAATTTTCATTTTTTGGCTTGGTTCTTTGAGTGAAAAATATTTTATAATACCAAAAAAAAAAAAAAAAAATAAAAATTAAAAAATAAATTAATAATATAGTCACTTATTTATTTAAGAGTTCTAATTAATTATGTTTTTAAAAATTGAAATACCTCGGGTGAAAAGTTAATTATTCACATTTAAAATCACCAACGCAATTACAAATAAGTCCACTTTGTACCTACACTATCCCAATTCTTTCTCAAAAAAAAGTTTTCTGTCAAGAAAAAAAAAATCCAAATAGAATATATATAACTCACCTTTTTAATTTGAAATCTATTTATTTTCTAAAATTTAAATGAAGAAATTAGTAAAATCAGCATTTTTCAATAATGATTTTTTTTACATTTTATGGGTATTTTAACTGGGGTCCACAAATATAATTTCCAATTAATAACAAAATAATCAAACCTAGAAATAAGTTGTAGTAGGACCACTCCCTTAAGGAAATTACCCAACAAAAATTTGGGAATTGATTCCAAAATATTCAAGAAACAAAATATAAACACAGTTCTTACATTTTTCTTGATAACTTAGTCGATCTATCAAAAAAAATACAGAATAAAAACAGATTAGTTTTTTGTGTTTTGATTTTCTCAAAATCTTTCAGTTGTATTTATAGTGAAAACAATATCGCACTTCTGAAAAACTTTGAATAAAAACCTCATACAAAATTTACAAAATCAAAAATTAATAATCAAGACTCACAAAATATGAAATAAAAGAAAGCAAAGAAATAAAAGATGAGATTTTATTGTAAGTGTACTTGAGTAAGGTTCTACCATTTTGATAAATATTGAATCTTAATGAAGCATTTCAAAAGGATTCTTCACGTTATCAATTTAGGTTTTAATTCTTTTGTTTTATTTTATTTTATCATAAAGGATTAATTAAAGAAAAAGAAAAAGAAGTAGATTTGGAGGAGAAAAAAAAAAACTAATCAAAATTATTTGGCCTTTGTAAGAGTTTCAAGTTTGTCACCAAAATAAGCATATAGTCTCCAACCTGTGGTGTAAAGTAAAGAAGCACAAGCTGCACCAGAGCCAACATAACCCATCCAGTTTTTTGTTGATTTAAGAAGGATCATTGGGAATAAAAATAAGATATATGAGGCGTATTTGATCCAAATTTTTTCTTTTTGTAATTCTTCGATCTTGTCTTTTAAAGGACCTTCAACTTCGTCAAAATAAAAAAGGAATAGTGCACTACTAAAAATGAAGATTGTTGTGTCCATGATGTAGCTAAGAACTGTGGAAAGAAGAAGAACTAAAAAGATTGCAAGTGTTGCCTTAACTTTGATTGGTGCTTTACGAACCAATGGTTTTGCCTAAAAGATAAGGTGTTTATACAATTCGGTTTTGGATTGAGAAAACAAAAACAAGAAAAAATTAAAAAAAATCAAAAATTTTTAAAAAACAAAGAAAAAAATATAAAAAGAAAAAAAAAAATTTTGAAAAGTAAGAATATTACATTGAGGATCTGGATCTTTTGTAAGTGTGGAATTAAATTTTTAATGTCAGTTTGTGCTTGTTGAACAAATTGCATGGTACTAAATTAAAAAAAATTAAAAAAAAATTTAAGGTAATTGGTAAATTGGTTGGGAGGGTTTATCAAAGAAAAAAAAAAAAAAAAAAAAAAAAAAAAAGAGTTTTTACGTATTATTTTTATAAAGGAATAAAAGCTAAAAAAATGATTTCTTTAGAACTCAGAATGGTGTTTTTTCCTAACAAAAAAGTCCTAGATGTTTAATACAATTTATTGTTTGGGTATTTAGTTTCTCACAATCTTTGAAAAATTATTTGTTTTCATTTTTCGAAAGTCTCTTCAAGATTCAAACTTGTGTTTGTAAAAATAGCACCTTTTAATTTGGTGAATGTGTTTCTTTTTAAATTGGTTCCAAGTAAGGTAAGAGTTTCTTGTTTTTTAATCAAAAGAATATTTATTACCTTTTACTGAACTTTTAAATAATTTAATACAGATTTGTTTCATTATTTAAGTGAGTTTAACCAAACTTTAAAGTCAATGTAATCATTCAAAATCAAACACTCATATATTAAGTTGTTTTTGGGGAAAAATAACTGTGGTTTGTAATTTTCAACGAAGGCTGAAGGGGTTGTTATTTTGATATAAATTTCAAATAAAAATAATTATCAGTTCTTGTTGTGTGTTTTTAAAATAATTCTTTGATTATTGGTTTTTGAGTAAGGTTCAGTGAACTGATAAATTACAAAATAGTGTTCTCTCCTCTGAAATTTTAATCAAATGACTTGTTGTGGGTTTTCTTTTTTCAATCAGCTTGTTTCTTTCTTAGAGATTTTTTCTCTCTTAGAAAAAACAAGTGTGAATAATAAAAAAGGATCTGTTCAAAAAAGATCAACCACTTAGTACACTTTGTTTCTTGGAAAATCAATTCAGAAAAGAAAAAAAAAAGTGAGAAGTTAATATGAAACTTTTGTACTATTTGTTATTCACATTTCTTGAGACCAATTCCAATTACCAGAAAGTCAAAAAGAACCTCTTGTCTATCTAATCCATGATATAGTTTAAATATCGGAATTTGATAGATTCTACTATAAGATCTCGTTAGATGAGAGAAAAATTGATTTTCTTTTTCATTCTTAAAAAAATGTATTTCTTTCAATTACTTTATAAATCTTGAAACAACAACAACCATTGTTTTTGGTGGGAACCATTCGAAAAACAAAATTTTCAAATAATCTAATAAAGGTTTTCATAGGTTTTGTAAAAAAAAAGTGTAACAACAAAAAAATAGTCAAATACTTTTTCATAGTAAACCGAACTGAAAACGAAAAGTAAAATCAATTCAAAAAAGATACTAATTAGCTTCAAATAATAGTCTGTTATATTGTTATCTCTCAAATCAACAATTACAAACCAGATCAACTATTTTAACTGCATGTAATAAGTTATATTATGGATCTTAAAAATTGTCTAATTTTTCGAGCAAATTTTCAATATCAAACAAATAAAAACCCTTACCAAAAGGTGGTATTTAAAAAACTTTTTAAGTGTTTTGAGTCCTCATTTTTTTTTTTATCTTTTATTTTTTCGTTAATTTGTAGATCTCACTTTTCCTTTTCTTCTTCAATTAAGTACTCCAATTCAAATTTAGAGTTTCCATTTTTTTCGAAATGGCAAACATCAAAATTCAAGCAAAAAATGTCAAAAACTTTTTTAACTTTGAATAGGATAAAAATAAATTTTAATAATCTTGAATAACAGTTTTTGGAATTGAGTAGTGTCTATATTTTTATCCCTTTCATAAAATTCAGACAAATTTTTGTTCAAAATTCTTAAATATTCCAATTTCTTCATTTTATTTTTTTACATAACAGCCACTTTTTATTTTTCTCATTTTTTCATTCAAGGTTTTTAAGCACTAAAAATTAACCAAACTTTCATCCAAAAACAAATTGGACTTTTGTCTTTCACTTTAGTTTTCTAAAGGAAGCTACACCTCAAAATTTTGCTGTAATAAATGACTCATAAAAAGAAAAAGAATAAGAGCAAAAAGAATAATTCCGATTCAAAAAACAATCAACAAGTCGAATTATTACAATCACCCTTTCGCAAAAAGAAAATTAACAAACCAAAAACAAAAATTGGGAGTTACAAACCAGTTTATAAACAATATAAAGGAATTAGTAAGGATCTTTATTATTTTTTAATTGGATTAATTTTTACCTCGTTAAAATTAAATTTCAAAACACAATTCAAAAAAAAATCCAAATTTTTTCAAACACAACCAACAATTTTCCGAGTTAATAAAAATTAACACCACAAAACTCAATTAAAATTTTTACCAAAAAAAATAAAAAAAAATAAAAAAAAAAAAATTCATTTAAATTTCTTACCAAACCTCACAGAAGGATCTTATTTAGGACCACCAATAACGATTAATAAAATCCCACCAAGTCCAAAGGAGCTTTCTCAAAATATCCATTTTCCTTTTTACCTTGGAACAAATGGCAAGTTGTTTGACAAATATTATTTACCAATCCAAAAACAAAAAACGTATTTTTCGTTAAATGGGAATCAAGAAAAGGATCTGAAAAAAGACAAGCACAAAATTGATCCTCTGAAACAATACTCAACCATTAAACCTACCAAGTTACCACCGTTTCCAAATCCCGATTCCTTTAAGAATTATAAAGATGTAACGTTTTTTTTTTTTTTTTTTTTTTTTTTCTTCTTCGATAATTCTCTTTTTTTAAAAAGTGAGAGCCATCTCTTTAAAATTGATTTTTTGAAACTGTGCTTTTGTTTTGGATCTTTACGATTTGTTGATCTTGTTAATTTACCAAATTACCTTTCAAAACTCTCTTTTTCTTTTTTGTGTTACAAAACAATTACTAGTTTGAAATTAGTGCACTAAAGTGGGGTCAAATGGTCGAAAATAAAATGGGGTATTTACAATTACCAGATATAATTGGGACTGACTATTCAAGACCAATAATGAACATTCCAAACGTAATTTCGTTTTTTTTATTTCTTTTAATTCTCGAACAAACTAAAGTCGTTCAAAAAAAAGTGTGTCAAAAAAAAGTTCTAAAAACAATTCTGCAAATAGATCTTTTTACATTTCCCAATAGTTTTATAGACACTTTTGAAAACTTTTTTGTTCGCACATTTTTAAAACGAATCTAACAAAAAAACAAAACAAAATAAAATTCAGACAAAACAAAAACAAACAAAGAAAAACCTATTTCTGTTCAGAGATTTTTCGAAATTCATTTTTAATTTCTGCTAAAAAATCTATCCCCAACATACTAATAACCTAAATTAAATGATCTTCTTTTGCACCAAACCCAAAACTAAAAACTATTCAAACCAACAAACAATTTATTAACAACCAAAAACAAAACAGAAAAACTTTCATACAGAAGATACAGATTGGGACTTAATAACAAATGACGGCGAAGACTATGATGAGTTTGATAATGAAGAAACGTCTGAAACCTTAATTACGAAAGAAAAGAAACAAAATTTCAATAATGAAGAAACCACTTCAAAAGTGAAGTTAATCCGCGACCTCTCAAAACAAAACCTAAAAAGAGATCCCTCTTTTTATGGCGATTCGTCTTGGACGTCTCAGCAAATCCATTTAGAAATGGAGGAATCAGATTTCATTTCAGCTAACCAAGAAAAGGCACTCTATGATTATCTTTCACAAGCAAATAACGATTTGTAAGTAATTCTTGTTATCCAAAGGCTTTTTGTTATATGTCCCTCTCGATGAGAATAACTTTTTTTTTTCTTCAACATCTTTAATTTTCATTTGATTTTTAAAATAAGAAAATTACTGATCGATACTACCATGTTAAACATATTAAAAAAAAATTGATAAAAAATGAATACACCAAAAACAATATTTAATAAAAAATTAACCATTTGTGAAAAAATGTGAAAAAAAGACTAATAAGATTTTTAATTACTGAATTCTTGATTTGTGAAGAAAAAACTAAAACAGCATTTTGCTCAATACTCGCTAAATAAATTCTTTGTTTGCCCTTAAAACTTGCAATTGTGATGTTCAATAAAAAATCCATCATTTTTTATTTCTGAAATTAAAAAAAACCGCCGTTAGCTTTTCTTGAGTTTTCTGTTTATTTGTGAAGTGTTCTAGGTTTTTTTGAGGTTTTCTATTTTATTTCAAAAAGTAAAAAAAACCTAGAACACTTCACAAATAAATAGAAAACACAAAAAAACCTAACGAAAATCGATAGATTTAACAAATAAAACAGAAAACCTCAAGAAAACTTAAGTTATCTTTTCCAGAATTTAAAAGAATTGATAAAAATTAAAGATTTTTCTCTATTCTTTTGAATTTTGGAAAAACTAGGCAATTTACGGCACTTATATCTTTCCTGAAACTCTAAAATTGTATTTAAAGTTTTTTATCCTAACTATAATTTTGGCAAGATTATAACACATAGGATATCTTTTCTTTAAAAAATGAAAAGAAAAATTTTTCTTTATTAACAAAGACAAGAAAAAAAGAAATAAAAAAGAGTAAAAAAACAAAAAAAAAGTAAAAACTTTATTAAAAAGTTTTTTTTAAACCCCCAATTGTTGAATGGGTTGTTGGTGGTTATTTCCTTTTATGTCGAATTTTTTTGGATCGCCACTCATAATTTGTTTTAATAAAGAGTTCTAAATATTTGAACAACTATAGATCAAATGAAATCTGGTTACTTTATTAAGCTTGAATTTCGAACTTTATAGATGGGTTGAATCTATAAAGTTCTGAGTTTTTAAGAATAAGAATTGGTTTTCGAAATTTTCTTTTCAGTTGCTTTGCGTTTTTTTTTTTATTTTTTTTTTTTTTTTATTGCAAGTTTCCCAAATCTTGTTTTCGCAAAATCCCAGTATAAGATACCAACTCGACAGCAAAAACCCAGTCCAAGTAAAGACTTTACAGATTGTGTAGAAAATTCGGAAAGTCCAATTCGGTTAACTTTGGTTGCATAAGATCGCTTTCGTTGGATTCAGTTCAGTTCAGTTGCATAAGTCTAGTTCGATTCATTTTAGATCTGATCATGAACAAGTTTGGTTAGGTTATTCATGACCAAGTATACCAATTCTTATAATGTTTTTTTTATTCCTTTTACCTTCCCCAAGCACCTAAAAAAACAAAAAGAGGACGAACTGAAGGAACCTAATGAACCTAATGAACCCAAGGAACCCAAAAACTTAAAAAGGTAAATTTGGAAAAGGTAAAAAGTATAAAAAATAAAAAATCCATCATTTTTACTTTAAAGAAATTTTTAGTTTGAACAATACTTGAAAATAAATTTATTTCTTATTTTTTTACAAAAGATAATTGTCGATTGTCGGATTAAAAAATTAATCTTAACGATTACGTTTTACAATTCACCAAATTGCCCAGGCACAATTTGTTTCCAATCTCATATCAAATGTAAAGGAATCATCTTCAAAATATTCTCCAATTAAGATCAAAAAAACATTTTCTATTCATTTTTAAATAAAAAATGAACAAAAAAATTTTGGGATAACTAACCTCGAACACCTTATTAAGAAACATGAAAAGGAAAAAGAAAAATAATCACAATTTTCAAACCCTAAAAAATGACTAATCATTTCAAACACTCTCAATAAATAACCCTAACTTTAAAAGATCACATTGTCTATGAGTTTTGATCATTTGAATTAGTTGAATTATTACATTGTCTACTCTACAAATCATAACAATCCTTACAAAGTATGTTGTGATCTTGTCTTTGTTTTTGGCTCTTTTTGTTTCTTTTGGGTTTTTTCTTGAATTAAATCCGCCCACCACAACTCTTTCAGTGATGGTATTTACTCTATTTGCTTTTGTAACAACAGATCCACCATTACCCAATACCCAAATACACTTCAGATTTTTTTGGTGCTTTTTTGATAAATTTTTTTTTATTTGAATCATTTATCTGAAAACCCAATTGGTTTGATCAAGATAAATTGTGTTGGAGGTTATGTGGGAAAATGTTTTGAAGAATTTTTCATTCAAAGGATCTTTTGAGAATTAAATTTGCAAAAATTAGTCAGTACTTGTATTGCTAAAACAAAAAAAAATATTGTCTCAGTTGATTGAGAAAAAATGATCTTTATTTTTTAGGAAATGGGGATTTTAGTGGATTCCATACAACACCAAACCCATTGTAGTGCCTTTTCTCAGAATTGTATTTATATGAAAAAATAATAAAGGATTAGTCATCAAAAATTTTAAATCCTTTCAATTGTATGTCATTTTTTAAAACCCTCTCAACTTAATCCCCAAACATAAAAAAAAAAAAAAACAGAGAAACTTCTCAACAAGGTGTCTCAGGGTTTTAAAAATTGACATAGAAGGAAAATTATCTTCAAAAAACTGTTTTTTTACCATCCTTCTTTTTCATTTTGTGAGTTCACATAAATCACATAAATCGCAGAAATGAGTTAGAAAAATTTCGTAAAAATATGTTATTTTTTTTTTGATTCTTAGATCTTGCTGAATAAAAATTTGTGAGATTTAGCAACCTCTAAATACAGATTATAACATATAAAACTTTGAATTCCAATTGCAAACATAGACTTAAAGAATCTATTAAAGCTAAAAAACAGAATTTTCTACATTTTTTAAACATTTTTTTTTTTCAATTTATTTAAATTGTTAAAGTACAACCAATATCATTTTTAAATTAACAATCTTCATTTTTCAAAAACAATATGAAAAAATCCTCAAAACAAACGTTTCTTTCATAAATATAAATAATTAATATTATTATTGTTATTTTTAAAACATTAACAGAGAAACGAATCAAAATGATCAAAATAAACAAAATATTAAAAAATGGTTAAAAGAAAATGAACAATGGTCAAGTCAATTGATTCCTCAGGAACCCAAACCAAATTATTACGAAACTTTTGAAGAATTTGAAAGAGCATATAGAAGATGGTACTTAATCATTTCAAAGAACACTGAACAAATACCCATGCACCCATTACAATTGAAAAAACAAATCAAATTGTTGCCTTCAATAAACAAAATAAAAAAAAGCAAATCAAACAGCATAAGCACAATATATAATATAAGGAAGAATGAAAACAATTCAAAGGCCTTAATAAATTCAAAAACTGAAGATTCAATTTTCCAACACCTTTCTTGGAAGAATAATCACAAACAGACATCACCAAATTTAGAAAAATTTTTACCAGATATTTCAACAGAAATTTCAAAACCAACAGATCCCCTGCAGAAAAGAAGACGAGTTACAAGAGTTCAATCATCAAATACTAAAATTTTGGAATATCATATTAAAAAAATGAAGCAAGAAAAAAAGGAAGAAATTGAAAAAACAAAAAAAAGGATATTAAATCATTCCTTTATGAATGCAAATGAAAGTTTGTTTCAACAAATTTCTCGTCTTTCTATCAATAAAAAAATAAAAAATAAACCACCCAAATCAGAAATGCCTAGAGATACGATTGTAAGTGTTTCTTTTTTCTTCTTAATTTTCTCGAATTATCAAAATGTAATTTTAAGCAATAATTTTTTTTTTTTTTAATTTTACTTTAATTATTAATATTTTTCTTTTCTAATTAGTTTAAAATCCAAAATAATTTTAGAAAAATGTATCGAAAAATTAAATATAATCAAAAAAATTATAATTCAAATACTCCGCCACTGCTAGGCAAATTACATGGAGTCATTCAGGTAATTATCATTCTTTTTTTTTTTTTTTTTCCTTTACTTTTACTTTTTTGCATTTTTTACTTTTTCTTCTTCCCAAAATAAAAAAAAAAAAATGCAAGATTTTTATTTTTGAAAGATATCAGTAATCATCAAATTATTTTTTAAGAAACAAATTATTTATTATAAATAAAAGAAATTTAATCAAGAATTTAACTTACTATATCTATATCTATAATTATATAATTATATATATACATATATATATATATATATAATAATCTATCTATATATTTAAATATGCATTCTATCTTTTCATATATTAACTAAATTTTAAATAGGGCAACAATTATAAATCAAAAAGATCAACAGCCTTATCATCTTCTGCTTTATTAAGGTCAAAATTAGATAAGGCTTCTGAAAAAAAACGAATGGATTGTGAAAAGAATATTGAAAATAACAAAATAGAATTTCCTGTACCAGAATATGATTTAAGAAATCCCATTAATTTAAAAAGAATAAAGCAAGAACCAATTTATTTAAAAGAAAGAACAATTGAATTGTTAAATCAAAGTATTTCATATGAGCAAAGCAAATCAAAATCATGGTATCAGCCAAAAAAGTATCCACCGTCATATCATTTAAAGCAAATAAAAATAGTCAAATATTTATCTAGGAAATTTCCAAAATTTACGATTTTTAGTATTAAAAAATTATTAAAAATTCCCATGTTTGTTAACACATTTAAAAAATTATTAAAATCAAAAATTGGCAGAAGATTAAAAAAAACTCTAGATAAATCTATTGAAACTTATTCTGATTTGTTTTTAAGTGTAATTAATAAAAAAAATTTTAAAATTCTTTTTATTAATGCTTGAACGATCTAATTCGAAATTAATTCATTCAAAAATTAGTTTATTAATATCTTTATTAATACCGACAAAACTATTCACTCAAATAATATATTATTATTTAAAAGAAGTTAAATTAAAAGAATTTTATTTATTATTATATGGATTGAATTTTCAGTCTATATTAAATAAAACAATTTTTCCCTACGAAAACCAACTTGAGGATTTTTTATTATTAGTAAATATTTGTTTTTTTATTTTATTTTTTATTGTTCAATCGAATATACTAAAATTATTTCTATTTTAATTTATTATTTATATATATTTTTTTATGAATTTAAAAAAAAATACTCAAAAAAAACACAAAAAAAAACAAAAACAAAACAAAAAAAAACAAAAAAAAAACAAAAAAAAAAAAAACAGTATTCTTTAAAAAAATCATCAGTAAAAAAATTTTGTGTTCGAATTCAAATTTATTATTATTTAAATAATTTAGCATCTCTAATTATTGAAAATGATAAATTACATGTAAAATCCCGGACAATATTAAAATTTATTGATAAAACAACCAACTCTATCTACACTAGTTTAATAAAAATTTTAAAAAAGGAACCAATAATTCTTGAAAAGCAACTATTCCAATGCATAAGTTTAAAAAACAAAAGATTTTCACATTTTTTTTCTTTTATTTTTTTCCAATTTATTAAAATTGATAATGATAAATTATTTAGAATATTAAAATCAAATTCAGTAAATTTGGTTGAACAGATTAGACAATTAACAAGAATTAAATATTCTCATGTCCAAAAAACTTGCCAATTCATTTGGATGAAGATGTTGGATTCCAAATTTGTTGATTATTTTGTTTATGTTTATACTCACAATTCTTCAATTCTTCTGGGCGATTTGTTTAAGGATCAATTGAAATTAATTGAAAAAGATCAAAAAAAAATGAATTCCTTTAAAATTAATTTAGTTGAAGAGAACGAATATAAAAAGAACAAAGATACTTATTATGAAGATGTTTTTCAAATTCAAAAAAAGCAAATTCAAAGGTCAAATAAAAATAATAATAATAATGATAATGATAATAACAATAATAATAATAACAATAACAACAACAACAACAACAACATAAATGAATCTAATGAAACTGATGAATCTGATGTAGATAACGAGGGCAACGATGAAAATCAAGAAAATTTTAATTTGATCGAATCAGAAGATGAAGAATATGAAAAGGATTATTTTGGTTTAAAAAAGTTTAAATTAATTAAAAATAAAACTTTAATTATTAAACCAAATTTTTTAACAAAAGTGTTAACTGAATATTTTGAAAAAATTTATTTTAATCTTTCTGCAAATAAAATGAACCAAGAACTGATCTTCAAAAATCGATTAAATTTATTATCTGAAAATTTATTTAACAAAATCCTTGAAAGAATGGAAATCTCTATCCATTATCAATCATCTTCTTTCAATATAACTAGTAAATTTTTTAAAAATATGGTTTGTTGTTTATATAAATTGAATTTATTTGTTGGAACGAATTTTGAAAAATCAAATAATAATCAAAATATGATTGATAATCAACCAACTTTGACGAATAATGTTATTATTGACAACACGAATATTAGCAATGACAACAAGAATGAGAATAACATCCAAAATCTTAATAATCAAAATATTAATATGAATAATAAAAATAGCAAGAATAATAACAATTCAAATAAGCAAGACGAAAATGATAAGAACAAAGGCAATCTTAATTTCAATATGAAAAGAATTAAGATCGGCAAATTTCAAATAATGAAATTGTTTTACATTTTAGAAAAGTGTTTAGAAAATGATTTAGAATTTTGTAAAAATATTTTGAATTCAATAAGATATTTATTAAAGGTTGCTTCTGTGCAATTGGAAGTTTATAATGATCCAAATTTCCATTCTCAATTATCAAAATTGTGCTCACACCAAAATTTTAATTTAAACAAAATCGCATGGAAGACTTTTTACCAAATGATCATTGTGAATTCCAAATTGACTTCAATATTAGTTAAAAACGAATTAAAACTTTATATTAATAATCTGAATACTAATTTAACCAATTCCTCGAACGGCTTGCATTATTTAAACAAGGTATTTACAATGACGACAAGTGAAAAGTTTAGAAGGCAAGTCTTAGCCCTGCCTTCAAGAAGAAAAAATCAAAAAAATTCAATACATTCAATGAAAAAAGACCAAAAGAAGTTAATAGACACGCTTGTGAAAAGGCATTTTGTTCTAAGATTTAATTTATTAGTGAAAAAAACAATACAAGAGTTTTTTGACATACAAGCAAATAAAATTGTTTTTTCTTTAGAAAAAAACCCTGGAATGCCCTTTGTAAAATTAGCTCAGGTATATTATAATATAGCCTTTGATAAACAAAATTCAAAAATACTATCTTATATCAAAAAAAATAAGGAATATTATACACCTTTCCAATTTATAATAGCAAATTTTCCAAAAGATAAAAATGTAACCAAATTTATTTCTCAATTGAAACAAAAAAAAAATATTTTTTCCATACGAAAAAAATCTGGATCAACTAACGAAATTAAATAACCGTATATTTTTATTTGTTCTTGAAGAAAAATCAATTTTTACTGAATCTTGAAAAAAATAAATATATATATATATCAACTTGAATAATCATTTCTCATTTAGTATTACAATTCATTATATTGTGCTTTTTATTAAGATTGCTTTGGTTGATATTTTAATATATATATATATATATATTTCTGAATTAAAAAAAAATTGAATATGACAAAAGAATAAAAAGATCTTTTTGAAAAATTATTATTAAAATATTTTTTACAATTTTTTGATAAGAAAATCTTTTTTTCAATTAGACTAATTTTTACATTTTATTTTTTAAAATTTATTTTGAACTGAAATTAATTCTATCAAATGTCTACAAAGAAGATTTGTTTTATTTATTTATTTTTTTTTTATTCCAAAAAAAAAAAAAATTATTAAATTAATCGTTTTAATTCAAAACAAAGAATTATTAAAAATATTGAAGATTATAATAAAGTCTAATTTTATATTTAATTCTTTGTTATTTTTTAATTTAACTAATATTTTTAAAATATTATTTCATTTTCTTACTTAAAAGATTTATTATATTATTATTTAATTCATATTAAATTTAAAAAATATAATTGAAAATAATTTTTTTTTATTATTTTTTTTGTTTTTCTTTTTTGTTTTTAATAATTTTTGGATTTTTGAATAATAAAAAATAATCTATATTTAAAAGATTGCTATATTTTTAATTTTCCCATTTCGGAACTGTTCAAAGTCAATCATGATAAAATTGATCTGATTCTATTAATTTAAACAATACATCTCGAACATAATTCCGTTAAGGGAGTAGCTACACAATAAGACATGAGAAAAATTTGAGAGAGATGTGATAAGAAAATTTTATTTTAGTGGTGTGTGATCGTAGATTCTCTAAAAATTTTTTTAAAACAATTATTTGATATTTTTTTTTATAGTAATGTTCAACAATAAAAAAAGAGAGAATATATTGATAAAATAATTTTGATTTTTTTTTTTATTTAAAAGAAACTTAATTCAAAAAGTTTAAGCATGGTTTAAACAGTTGAAAGAATAGCAAAACCATACTTTACATTCCATTTGGGAAATTATTTGATTTAACTAACTATTTCATTTTTTGTCTTTTTTGTTTTTGTTTTGATTTTCTCTTTCCAAGTTACCAAATCTGTTTCGTTAGATCTGGGATTATTTTTCCATGGTTGATAGAATGTTACTGTTGAGTTTCTTAAATTGAAAAATCACATACAATTGGCAAATGGTATTTTATCATTTGATAGATCAACCATTCTTGGTGAAATTTCAACAAATCTATCAATACATTTTTTGTTCAGCTCGTTTCCTTATTTTGGAAACAGAGTTTTGATTTTTTTTATATATTTTTTTCTTTTATTTGGATTAAAATGATTACTTATAAAAATATTAATACTCTGTTACTTAAATGTACCTTTATATTAGGTTGAAAAAATATAATAAATTGAGTTTTTGTTTTCGGATTTTTGATTTTAGATGTGTCCAAATTTTTGGAATCGGGTTTATTTTCATTTTAGTAGAAGATAATTTCAGATTCTTAGAATAAAGTTTATAGCTATTTTGTGGTTTAAAATTTGATAAATAATAATCATATTCACTTCTCCAATTCCACCAAATCCAACTATTTAAAATTCTAACAAGTAATGTTAACGGATAATGATTTTAATTTTTGGAATCCTTATAGCTATTTAAGTTACATTCATGCTTAATTTTACGATTCTCTCGATTGTAATATTGTTGTTCATTTTAAACAAAATCGATTAATTCCAAATGTCACTGATAAAAAAATATTTCTAATTGTTTTTGGTGTCATGATTTAAAAAATTCAAAAATGATGAAAAATAAAAAATGAAAAAATTAAATGCCACAATAGAATGTTGAGAGAAGGATGAACAATAAGTCATTCAACATTTGAAATACTATTTTAAGTAATTTAACTTAATATTCTATTGTGGTATTTTTTTTGAGACTTTGAAAAAAAAAAAAATTAAAAATCTAATGAATGAAGTACTTTAAATAATAAAAATCAATGAGATACAACCAAAGTAAAAAATGTTAAATTTCTGATCCTTTTCAGAATTGCAAAAAAGTAAAAAAATTTCCTTTACCCTGGCTACTCCCTTAAAAGTGTTGGAAAAAAAACAAGAAAATTCACTTTTTTTAATTAAAAAGAGAAGTTTTTTGATAAAACCATCTCAAAATAAGCTTAATTTCAAAAATAGGGGCAGATTTTTCATCAGAAAAAAATTTGTTTAATTGTTATTTTTTTTTGAATAATAAGGTATTTTACTATTTTTTTTTACAGAAAATAGACAATATAGATTAATAAATAAAAATTCTGTTTAATCATTTTATTTTTTGAAAGACAAATGAAAACAGAAAAAAATAATAATAATAAAGTTTGCCGCTACTTTTGAAATTTGGTTTAATTTAATTTTTAATTTTTTTAAACACCTAAACAATTTAAAATTGTTTATAAGTTTTGAACTTTTCATAATTTTAAATGCTTTAAAGACTGAGAAAAAGAATTATCTTATAAAAAATAATTATCAGTTTAATAGCAGAAAGGAAGATAAAAATTTTCACTTTCATACCAATTCAGAAATTGATCTGATCTCTATAGTTTTTTGTTTGCGACTGCACACCCTTTAAAATGAGATAAAATTCTCAATAATATTATTATATTTTTTGTATTCAAAACAACAAGAACACATTTTCCAGATATTTCTATTTAGAGAATATGAGTATCTATTCAAACAAGTAGTCAAAGATCCAAATTTTGAGAATGTTAGTGGGAATTGTTGGAATAAGAGACTCTTGTTGTTTAATTTTAATATTTTATCATTATTTAATAATCATTCTTTAATATATAGATGTTTTCAATCTTTATTTATATTTATAAAATATGTTATACAATTTTTCGATTATTTTATATCTATTCTTTTTTTTTTTTTTTTTTAATTTGTTCACTGTTTTCCATTTAATAATATTATTTTTTTTAGAAATATATGTAATTATCAAAGTTATAAGGTAAAGTGATTATGTTTAAATAACAATGTTATATTTTTTTATCCGTTGTTATTATTCATTAATTTGAGTATAAATCAATAAAAAAAAATTTCCTAATAAATAATATTTATTTGCGCGTTTCTGGGACCAAATTATTACTCTTAATCTCTTATTAATCCAATTTTAAAAACTATTTTTCAAAAATATTCACTCACTTGATAATGTTATAGGAAGTGGTTTTGAAGAAGATTTATACCTGATTCTTATCAAAAAAATATTTTCAAATGTTGAGATCAGAATTTTTTTCGAATTTTGCAAATTTTAGTTTAGCTTTTTCAAATTTTTTATTTTTCTTTTTCAAATTTTTGTTTTACCCAATCAAATTATATTTTTCTTTCTTTATTTACTTTTTTACTGATCCCAACCTTTTTTTTATTTTTTCAAATTTTGTAATATTTTTTTTTTGATCCATTTTTTTTTACGTAAAAGATCAAGTGGAAAAAAAAAAAAACTCATAGAAAAGACAAATAATCATTCAGAAAATTGAGACTATGTAATTTCTTTGAAAATGGATTTAACTATTCATAAAAAATCTTCTTGTTAACTCTTTTTCAGTGAAAGTTTTGGAATAAAAAAACGAAAATGTTCATTTCACAAATTGTGAATCACTTATTTTAGTTCTTGGTTTTATTTTTTTTTAATTTTTTAAAATATCAGGTTTTTATGTTTTTTGAATGATTGTAAAGTAAAATATTAATAAGATTTAATAATTAATTGTTATCAAATAATTAAAGGATATATTTTTTTTTTCAATTTATTATTTCAGGTGAGTCACAATTTTTTAAACGGAGTTTAGTTTTACAGCTTTTTATGAAAATCTTGATAGGGTATTATTTATTGTAATTGGACAATACAAATAGAGAAGACGAAAAGAAAAGAAAGAAATTATTTTTATTGTTGAAAAAGCAAAAATAAAAATTAAGAAAAAAGAAAAAAAATATAAAATTCAAGCAATAATTTTTAATAATTTATTAATTATGAAAAATAAAAATAAAAAAATTCCAATTTAGTACTGAGAATTTTGTTACTAGGAACCAATTATCTTGTAATCCTTTTTAAAAGGAAGTGACTAAAATCATTTCAAATATTTGTTTTAAATAATCACAAATATATAAAAGACAATAATGAAAAAAAAAAAAAAAAAAAAAAAAGAAAGGAAAGAAAAAAAAACATAAAATAAGAAATGAAAAGAGAAAAATCAATGGATATTAAGAATAAAAAAATTATTTAATAAAACATAAAAATTAAAAAAAAAAATAATAATAAATTGAAACAATTAAACAAATCAGATGAACAAATTAATCGATTAATTTTTGTTCTACTTCTTTTCTGAAGTGTCTAAGTAAACCTTCGATTGGTAAAACAGCAGCATCACCTAAGGCACAAATGGTATTTCCTTTAACTGTGGTGATCAAGCTTTCAAGTAATTTGAGGTCTTTTCTGGTCCCTTTGCCTGCGACGATTTGGTCCATGATTGTTTTGACCCAGATGGTACCTTCTCTGCAAGGTGTACATTGACCACAACTTTCATGTGCATAAAATTTTGACAATCTGGCAATAGCCCTTACAATATCAGTAGATTTGTCCATTACGATAATTGCACCAGTACCAAAGGAGCTGTCGTACTTGGCCAAGTCGTCGTAATCCATTAAAACTTTGTCACAGATGTTGATTGGTAATGCCGGGGTTGAGGATCCACCTGGGATGATTGCAAGTAAGTTTTTCCATCCTCCTTTGACACCTCCAGCGTGCTTTTCAATTAATTCCCTTAATGGGATACTCATTTCTTCTTCAACAACACAAGGTCTTTTGACATGCCCTGAAATTGAAAAGATTTTTGTTCCATGATTGTTTTTCCTTCCAAATGAATTATACCATGATGATCCTCTTCTGAGGATTGTTGGACAACTGGCAATTGTTTCAACGTTGTTTACATTCGTTGGGCATCCCCATAAACCAAATTGTGGTGGGAAGGGTGGTTTGATTCTTGGTTTTCCTTTTTATTTTTTATTTTTTATTTTTTATTTTTTGTTATTTGTTTTTTATTTTTTATTTTTTTTTTTTTATTTTTTATTTTTCGTTTAATTTCATCAGAGAATTATGAAAATTAATATGGATTTATGGAAAAAATTATTTTTTTTAAAATAGAAGAATACAAAAAATATAATTTTTTTAAAAAAAAAACAAAAAATAATAATAATAATAAATTAGCATAAATGAGTTTAATTTTAACTAATATTTTTCAAAAAAAAACACATAGACATTGATTAATATAAATTAAGATTTAAAAAATTTTTTTCATCTAGTTTTAAGATTAGAAATCTTTTTTTGTCAATTGCCCAAAGAAGGTTTTCATTAATAAAGTCTGTAAGTGTACAAAAAATATTCAATATATTCTACTCCAACGAAAAAAACATGACAAAACGTTTAGAATTTGGTACACCTTCTTTCAATTTTTGTGGGAAGTGCCCTAGAGTTCGTCAAGTGCCCTGTTTTCTATTTTATCTGTTAAGTGTTCTAGGCTTTTTTGAGTTTTCTATTTTATTTCTAAAGTAAAAAAAACCTAACGAAAATCTATTGATTTTCCTAATAAACAGTAAATTCAAGAAAACCTAACGGTGATTTTATTAAATTGAATAAATAAAAAAATAAAAAAAAATATAGTGATGATTTTCTTGGGTTTTCTATTTATTCTGGCAATCTATTGCTTTTCAAATCACACAGAAAACTCTCAAAAAACCGAATGAAAATTTTGTTAAAATTCAAATTAATTTAAATTCTGGAAAGCCTAAAGGCGGACCAGTTAACTTTTAACTTTTGTAAAAATTTTAAAATTAGCATAACTTTATTAAAACTCATTTCAATTGAAATGAAAAATTGTTTGTTTCTATCTTCAATCTTCTTATATTGTGTTTTAGATCGAAGATCCTTGTTAAAAAGTAAAGCTTCAAATGTAATCAATTTAAATGTAAGGCAATTAAGGGGGTAGTTCTGAATGAATTCTTCGGATATATTACAAATGCAATCCTTTCATTTTGGTTAAGTTTCAGTAAGATCCTTTATTCAAAGATTAAAATAAATTATTTTTTACAAAAACCGTAATTTTTTGGTTTTTATTTTTTGTTTGTAAATACCCACTTACCACAAAGTGTTAATGAAGAGTGGTATTGATTTATGGTGAAATTATTCAATTTTATTAGGTTTTTTAGTAATTTGGTGCCAACACTTAACTGAATAAAATGAAAAAATAATTGAGTGAATCTGTTCTTAGGTGTATTTTTAATGGCTTGTGAATTGTGATTTTTAAAGTCGAACAAAAAATAAAATCCAAATTTACAGAAGAAAAATACCATTTCTTGCAAAAATAAAAATTAATTTTAATCTGCTGATAAAAGATCTTACACAACCTTAAAGAAAAGGAATGATAGCATTTGTAGTGTATGTGAAGAATTTTTTTGAACGAACATCCTTAATTTAATTTTTATTTCTACAGTTAGTTTCAAAAAGTGAGTAATTGAAGCTTTAAAAAGTATATCCTCAACTACTTGGTTTACGCTTTGAATCCTTTTTACTACAAGTTAAACTTTGGTTACCCAATTTTGATTTTTTACAATAGCAAGGATGAAAAAATTGAAAACAATTTTCAGGTTTGGTGGTTGTGAATTGTAAAATGGTCGTAAAACCAACACTGTTTGGTATTTGTTCTAATGAGAAAAATTGTTTTGTGAGAAAAAAGTAAAAAAAATTTATCCAACAAAAAGCAAACAAGAAAAATAAAAAAAAAAAAAAAAAATTGGAATTTTTTTTTTAAAAATAAAAGATCCTTGTCTTGTTTCAACGCAGAAAAGTTTTTTTTCTGTTGCTTATTGAGATTTTAATTTTTTTTGGATTGAAAATTTTTTTGAGAAACAAAAAATTGCAAAGTGTTGTTTTTTTTGAAGTGTAATATTTTTGAAAACAAAAGAAATAAAGTGTTAATTCTTTTACAGAAAGTTTCAATTTTAACCGTTAATTTGTCAACATGAAAAGGGAGAAAAAAAAAAAAAAAAAAAAAAAAAAATAAAAAATCCATCGAAAAAAAAAAAATAAAAAAACTTTGTAACAAAATTACCTGTTGATCCTTCAAGACTTTCAATAAGAGCGGTTTCTTCACCACAAACATAAGCACCTGCACCGGGGTGAACGTGGATATCAAAGTCATAGCCAGAACCACATGCATTTTTACCGATGAGGTTATGATCATAGGCTTCGTCAATTGCCTTTTGTAAGCTTTCGATTTCTTTTTTAAATTCACCTCTGACGTAGATGTATGAGGACTTAGCGCCCATTGCAAAACCGGATAAAAGACAACCTTCAACCAATTTTTGTGGATCGTTTAATAAGATTTGTCGATCTTTACAGGTACCTGGCTCTCCTTCGTCTGCATTAATAACAAGATAGGAAGGTCTTGGATCGTTTTTTGGCATGAATGACCATTTTAATCCTGTTGGGAATCCTGCGCCTCCTCTTCCCCTGATTCCAGATTTTTTGATTTCGTTGATAATCCATTCCTTTCCTTTGGACATGATGTTTTTGGTTTGTTGCCAATCTCCTCTTTTCATCGATCCTGTTACAGAGGAGTCATAGTCACCATATAAATTGGTGAAAATTCGATTGCAATCCTCTAATCCTCCATAAAACCTTTTTGAAAGAGTAAGAAAAGCTGAAGAGAATGGGTTTATTTTAAGTGGTTGCTTTAAAAATGTTGAAAGCATTTTGAAGAAAAATTCGAAAAATAAAAAAATGTAATTCGGTTCTCTCATTAAATTTATTTCTATTTTTTTTTGAGGTTGCCAAGTATCAGAAGAAAATTCAAGAACTCAATTAAAAAGATCTCTTTGAAAAACTTTCGTCATAAAAATTCAAAACTATTTAAAGACTCACTAACCAAAAAAAATCTTTGGGTAAATTTGATAACAATTCCAAAAAATTTAAGGAAAATTGAATTTGAAAAATAAAGTAAAAATCTGATTAACCTAAGACTGGAATTCTGTTAAAATGCTATTTTCCAACAATAATTATTGTTTTTTAAAAGTTAGATCTCATTATTCTCATTTTTGACAAGTTCACAATTCTACTTATTATGAAATTATTTCAAACAAAAATCTTTTCTATCAAAGTAAAAAAGAAATCTTAGTTTTTAGGTTCCTTCTGTGTATGGTTTCCTTTTAAAAATAAAATATTGGATGTATTGAAATCACTCTGTATACAAAATATACTTGATTGCAAAAAAAAAAAAAAATATGAATTATTTTAATCTTGGTTAACTTAAGTGATTATTTATAAATTATTGTTTTAAATGGTATTGTTATTAATTCATCTTTTTTACATGAAATCCTAAATAAGAATTTAGATATCGTTTTAAAGAATTGGAAATACATCTATTATCAACTAGGGGTAATATATATATATATAATTATTTTTTCTTAGAAACCAAAAATAATTATTGTTTTTCATTTATTTGAATATTATTTGTTTATAATCAGGATATCCGTATTCCACGAATATCTTCATAACCCAGCCAGTTTCGATGAAAACAATGCTGTTCCTTATTGACAATATTTTAATTAGCACTTTTCATTTTTTGTATTCAGAGATAAATACTAGAAAACCAGAAAATAATAAAGTTAAAAACCTTAGGATAACATTTCTTACAAAATTAAAAATTCAAGTTAAAATATACAGAAATATATCAATTAAAAAAAGTTTATTTAAATAATAATGAATAATACAATCTTATTTTTTTCCAGTGTATTTCCAATAACCTGAAGAATAAAATTACATATAGGTTTTAGTCTGCTTTTTCAAATTTCTAACTAAACAAAATTAATTTTCAATTAATAATACTAGCAAAGAATAAAAGTAGTAAATATTATTGAATAACTTATTTTAATAATGCAAGTTTATAATTTATACTTTGGAGAATTTTAAAATTGGAAAATATTATTATTTAATCTTTTTAAGTTCAAAAAATGTAAAATAAATATAGAAAAGAAAACAAATAAAAGATCATTTTTTTCAGAACTTAATTGATTAAATCTTTGGTACTAGGTTTATTTACAAGTATTTAGTGTTAAAAATTAAAAAATGACCAAAAAGAGGGGTTTAACACGATTAATTCATACACACTAATTCAGAGAGTATATAAATACAATAATCATAAATATTTTTAAAATTTATTTTTATATTCTAAAACATAGTTGAAACAAAAACAAATCAAGAAGAACTAAAAAGTAAAGAATTTAAAAATAGATAGCAAAAATATTCAGAATTATTCGTATTGTGATTAATTTGAATGGACATATGGTTATTAATAATTTTGAATAGTTGATTTTTTCCTTATATTATGCTGAGTTATATAATAAACAAATATTACACCATTATACCAGCAACTACTTTTTATGACGATTTAAAAAAGCGATCCGCCCATGTAGTATTTAAAAATAATCGTGTAATCTAAAATCTTTTGATTTCCAATCTTTTTTATATGTGGTAACATATTTTTTCCATTTTGATATGAATTGAGTGGATTTATCATTTTTTACACAGCATGTGAATATTGGCAATCTACCCCCCCAAAAAAAAAAATAAAGAAATTGTGAAATTTCGAATAAGACATTTCCATGAAAGTATCCAAAATTTTTTTTTTAGATTTTGATTTTTAAAAAATTTAAAGTTTCTTAAGATATTTCTTCTATGAATCTCAACTCTTATCTAAAATCTATTATTTCTCTTTTTTCTAAACAATAATCTATTTGCTGATCCTTGTAAAAAATTGAATTTCTCATTTTTGACTTTTTGGCTGGTTGCCTTAAGGAAATGGAGTTTACTCTTTTTTACAATGGATATACCCATACTTACAATTCTGAGATTAAAAAGATTCATTAAAATCACGTTTTATAAGATAAAAACAACTCTCTCAGATAAAGCAACTTTCGTAAAAAAAAGCTTTTAAAAATAGTAAAAAAAAAAATAAAATAAAAAAGTGTGTATTTCTTAGAAAGTAAAATCTAATTACAAATAAAAATAAATAATAAAAAAAAAAAAAAAAAAAAAAAAAAAAAAAAAAAGCAAAAACGTAAAATCAAAAAAAATCTTATAATTAAAACAGTAAGAAATTTTGAATCAAAAGAATACTTTCTTCGATTTCTCTTTGTGAAGGGTGATTATTTTTGTCCCATCTAAAAAAAATTGATGCAAAAATTTGAGAAACAAAAGATAGGGAAAGGTTATTTTCTTTGGAATTTGCCAATAAGTGTTTACCAAAGGAGATTAAATAAATAAAGGCCTGATAATTGACCGGGTTTAATTTTTTAATTAACTTCAAAGATTGGATATTTGAGTTGGTATCCTTGATGGAGGATTTGTATTTTTTTAAATTAATGATTGGCCTATATAAAGATTCAATAAATTCTAAGAAAACTTCTGTTACTGAATGAATTGAGAATTTGGAATCCAATTGCTCACTGGTGCATGAAATTAAGGTTCTGATTGTATTTATTTCATCAAAGTCGCCGCCCTGTTGGAATAGTTTTTTTTTGGTTGTACCATAATTCCAAATATAGTCTGTCAGTAGCCACAATTCCTTGGGTATCAACATAGATTCGTTGGACTCGGCAGTGTTATTAATTTGTGACAAGGAAGTTTTTGACACTGGTTCTGCGCAATTTATTAAATTGGATAATGATAAGCCAAAGCAAGTTTTTTCCCATGTGGCGGAAATTGTTATGAAATGAACTTTCCCGTGCTTTAAATGGAGAATCAATACTGTTTCTAGCTCGTCTCTTTCTAAAGTGAAACGCCTGGCTGTTTTTGGGTCATTTACTTGCAGAGTTATTGAGATAGTTCTGGTCGATCCCTCCGGGATTATACCATGCTTTGGGGTTATTTTTAACCACGGCAGTTGCATTAATACAGGCTCGCTTTTGGGGTCTGGTTCGGGTTTACAAACAAAGGCAAAACTGGCGACCACAGAGCCAATGTTTTTAATCACCAATTTCTCAATTTTGGGGATTTTGTATTGAACCAAGCCAAAATCAATCGAATTTGTAGACACCTCAGTTTTGGCTATTGCATTATTTTCAATTTCGGTTATTTCACCCAACAATTTTTCTAAATATAAACTTTTTTTTAAAAAATCGATTTTTCTTGCTTGGAAAGTAAATAAAGAAGTAACTGGCTTATGATCAGAAAACATATAACTATTAACAGATTTATAATAATGTTGTACTAATTGTGTCTTCTTCTTCTCCTTCTTCTTCTTCTTTTTTTTATCCTCATTCTCGTTCTTGTTGTCGTTGTCGTTCTCGTTATCGCTCTCGTTCTCATCTTTTTCTTCATCAGTATTATCATCATTAAATGGAGAATCTAAAAACCAAAGAATACGATCGGTGTATGCTGGTATTCTTTTCTTTTTTGATGAGTCATAATTATTTTTGGTGCCAACATCAAATTTATACGAAGGTGGGAAGACTATTTCCCCTTCTTTAAAGTTAATTAAATTAGCATTTTTATTTATCAAAATTTCTTTTTTTAATTGATCATTTTTAATTAACAATTGGTAATTTTTTTCTTCAACATTTTTTAGTACATGATCGTGATCAAGTTCAATACGATAATTTAGATCACCAGCTAAGAACATTAAATCGGGCTGATAAATTGCAGAGTTTTGATTATACCCGATGAGTTTGCCATCCCAAAGCTTTTGGAAAATTGTTTTTAAGTCATGGTTTCGTTTTTTAACATTTCCCTGGTGTGCTGCCAAATGGGAATTGATTATAATTATTTTGGAATCATATATTTGCAATTTCGCCGCCAGGGCGCCTTTGTTTCCAAATTTTTTTAAGGCGCCGCATCTTACAAAGTCCGTTTCCGATCTCCCCAAGCCCTTGAGATGCTTCTTGTTAATCCAAATGCCTAAAAATAGCCCCACCATTTGCTCTTGGACAATTAATTTCCAGTCGCTTCCACCTTCAGATAGCGCAAACAATTCCTTTTCGACATGGCGCACCCATAATTTGCTTCTTGACTTGTTCATGTCCATCAGAATGTTACTAGGCGACATGTCAATTTCTTGTAGCCCAACAATGACAAGATCCAGCTTTGTTTCTTTTTTGTTTGGTGCAATTAGCTTTTTAAATTCGGTAGATGGCCTTTTGTCATTGACATTAAAGGTTACAAAAAGAATCTTTAATTCTTCCCAATTGGAATACTTGTCCATTTCTTGAATCATCTTAACATCCACATATTCTCTTGACAACGAAAAATCTGATGAAACATTCGACATTTTTTTTTCAATTTTGGTTTCATAAATTTGTTTTTCTTCGTCGAAAATCGCAGAGGTTGGTGGATAGGATTGGTTTAGTTTGGAAATCTTGGATATTTTTTTTTCGTTTTCTTGTTGTTTTTCTTTTTCTTTTTCTTTTTCTTCATTTTTGATTTCGTCATAATCTTCTTTCGTTTTTAATTGGCTTAATATTTTTTCTTTTTCTTTTTCTTTGTCATTCTCGTTTTCGTTTTTATTTAGGCTTTGTTTTTCTTTTTCATCATTTTCATTTATTTTTTTTTTTTCTTTTTCTTTTTCCTTTTCTTTATTTTTTTTTTTTTCTTTTTCTTTTTCATTTTCATTCTCATCCTCATTCTTATTCTCATTCTCATTCTCATTCTCGTTTGGGTTTAAATTGTTTGAATTAAGTGGTACTCCCAAGTCAAGGGCAAAATCATTTTCTGTTTGAATGTTTTCTTCTAGTTCTTCTTCAGAAATCTGCTTTTTTTTAAAAATCAAATCCTTTAATAAAAGATTATTTTTCTTTTTCTGTATTTCTTCATCAGAATCTGAAATATTGGAAAGATCGGAAAATTCACTTATTTCTTCGCTTTGGCTAACTTCGCTTTTTTTTGAATTCTTATTCCCATTTTTTTGGATCGCAAGCCGATATTCTTTTTCAAGTTTGCTGACCAATTTTTTCGTGATAAGGCAATAGTGAAAGATCCACTTGTGGTGGCCAAACCCTAAGTCCCTTGGTGGTAATGGGTTTTTCTTTAAATCTTCCATTATTTTTAAAAATTTTTGAGACAATAGTCTGGCTGCTGAAGTTGTTGTTGCAAACCGATAAAGATTCTGGCTAATATTAATTTCCATCAGAACAGAAGTAAGTTTTGTAAAATGGAAATCAGAACATACAGGCAAAACCACTTCTGGAGTGATCCTTGCTGGCTCGTTTTTTTTTTTTTTCTTGCTGAAAAAGACAACAGCCTCCTCAAGAAATCCCTTTTTAGACTTGTGCTGCAAAAGGACCAAATACATCGGTCGAGATTGATTTGTTCGATCAAATAAATGAACTGCAGACACTAGCCCTAAGTTATCATTTGTTGCTAGAATGGGGCGAACAGCTCTTTCAAAAGCTTTTCTTTCTTGGAAATTCATTTGTTTGAAAAAATTTTGGCACTTTTTGGATTCAATAACGAAAAAGAATAAAAAATGATCAGAGTCGCACAAGTGAACATCAAAATTTTGCACGTTTATTTCTTCTTTTTCAACTGTTTCAAAATATTTCAGATTATTGATTTTCTAAAATATTTTGATTTTTATTTTTGATTTTTAAATTTATTGAAAGAAAGTTATTGACTATATATGAGACAAGATGTAAGATTTTAAACTTGTTATACACTTGGAATGATATTCATTTAATCTGCTTTTTAACACAAATAGAGTTGCGGAATTTTCAAGAAAAAAAAAAATTTATGGAGAAAAATTAACAAAGAAATTCGAAACTAAAAAAAAACAAAATTTTGAAAAAATGAGGATTTCATTATTTTATTTAAAAGGTTATGTGATATTTCAGAAAAATGTTAAATGAAAAAAAAAAATAAATTGTGTATATGGCCAATGGAATTTTAACAAAGAGTTGGTATCAATATGATAAAAAATCATAGTTAATTAAAAAAAAAAATAACTTCTTTTATATATATTCCTTTAATGAATCGAGTAATTACATTGGAGGAAAAAATTTTTTTAATTGAAAAAAGCCTTCATAAAGTCAAATATTTTATCTCTTGAGTTTAGCTTCTTAAATTATTTGGTTGAAACAATAAGAACATCAAACTAGATTGAGATATTTTAGATTTTTTTTTTCAAATTGGTTATATTTAAATTCAAAAAAATCGATATTTAAAAAAAAAAAAACTTTGAAATAAGATATTTTTCAATTTATCAGATACAATGCTATTATATTATGGGGTGTGTTGTTATTGAACATTTTTTGGACAATATCAATATATTTACAATTGGCAACTTTCTGGAGAAAATAGACATTTGAAAGTACCCCACAAACTGGAATTGATTTAAAAATAAGAAATAAACAATCAGGGTCAGAAAAGTTTATAATAAATTCAAGATCTCAAAATACAACTCTTTCTTTGTATTTAATCAAGTTTTAAGTTCCATTATTTTTCTTTTTTATTGTGTTAAAACAAAAAAAATTGTAACTCTGCCCACCTTAATTTTTTGATTAATTTTAGCTTATCTTTAACATGTTAAAATATTTAGAAATGCTTGTTCAAATATTTTCTAAGGTTTTGAAATTAATTATGAAAGATTATTAATAGAAATTAATTAATAATTTAATAAAATAATATATACAAGATTTTCGAACAAACCCAAATAATGATAATACTAAATAAAAAAACTACCAATCCAAAAAGTGGATGTTATGTCTTGGTATTAATATAAATAAATGAACTCATTTAAATTTAAAAATTGAAAAATTTAGCAACAATTTCAAAAAATTAATCAATATTTTACAAAAAAAAATTTTTTTTCTAGTGTTGTAAAAAAATCGATTTTTTATAATTACCATACTTTTCAAATTACTATTTTGAGTAAGAAAATTATTTAATTTTTTTTTTCAAATCAAATCCATTGTATCAAAATCCTTTTTTATTGGGTTTTTTACAGATTATCATCGCTCAAGAACGAAAAAAAAATATTTAGATTATCAATTTAAATGTGTAAAGAGGATTGTTTTTGCTTGGTGCTTTTCAAAAAAAAAAAAATTATTTTCGAAATTGGAAAAAGAAAAATAAAATTTTGAATAGAAACCTCAAAAAGTAAGTTTTTTTTTATCAAATATCATCCAAACACAAAATTTAATCAAGGTTAGTATTGTAAAAAAAAAAGAAAAATTTCATTTTTTTAACAAAAACGAAATTTTGTAACAAGTAGAATCTCCATCATATAAGAACTAAAATAGCAAGTAATTACATCTAGGCAAGATAAGCAATTGTTTCATTCTGGTGTATTGAAAAAGTTAAGTATCTAATAATTTGCTGTGGATTTGTACAATACCCAAGAAACAACTTGAAACAAAAAAAAATTATTATGGAAATTACCTTTCTTCAGATTGAAAAAAATTAAATAAAAAATAAAAAAATTATGATAGGATCCCATTGGGAAATAATTTATAATGAAAAAAAAAAAGTTTCAAAGCGTTCTCAATACCAAAAAATCAAATTTTTACAAAAATAAATTATTTATTTCTTTTATTAAATTTGCAAAGGGTTAAATTTCTTCAATTTAAAACAAATTGTTTTCTAAAAGTATTAAATCAATTTAATTTAATTTATTCAAATATATAATTATTTTTTACAACCATCTGTATTTAGACAAATAAGTAATTCATAACATTTGAGAGAAAAAATAACTCATGAGAAAGGAAATAAAAGAAAAAAAATCAAAGATTTCTAAAAAACGCCAAAGAACGACACTTCTAAAACTAACATATTGGTTTTCAAAATTATATAACGCATCGATTCGATTGGGAATTGAGTTTTTCTCTTTGGTACTTTTTCTAAAAATATCTCTTTTTTTAATGGTTGATTTTTTGGAGATAAATCAAACTTCACACATTGTTTTGTTTTTGATTGGTATTAAGTTATTCTAAAAATTTGAAAAATAATTTTTTGAAATTGAAAAAAAAAATTAATTATAATGACCTGGACCGTGATGAATAAAATTTTAATCAGAATAAAAAAAGGTAAAAAAAACAGGTTTTGTTCGAAAAAAAAGAAGAGAATTAAAACATGTTTCGTAATTTTTTACATACCCTACAACTAATCATAAAACGAAAAATAAAAAAAAATATATCCAGTACAAGAAATGAAAACGAAAATCTATTTTGGTTACTTTTTAATTTATTAGTTCCTGAAGGTACTGGTAACTCTTTTTTATTTTTTTTTTCTCAAAGTTTATAGAGGAATTATTTATACTTTTTACCATTAAACTCGATAATTAAACTACATTTGTTAACTTTAACGAAATGGGTTATCGTTTTTAAAAGAAATTCACCATATCAATTTAATTTTCTTAAAAGGTTCTTATACTTTTTGTTTGGTTTTCTGAATAAAAAAGAAAAATTTGCTGAAAGATTTTTATTTAAAGAAATCTCACTTTTAGTAATTTTTGAGAGTTTATATGAACAAATATCCGAAGTAAATTTAATTATTACAGTCAGTTTCACTTTTAAGGCACAAACTTTCAACGAAATTTAAGGCACAACAAAATCTCAAATTAAGGCAAAAAATTTGGAATTTTAATTTTTACAATTTATTTTACTAGAATTTGAATTTTGTGCCTTAATTTGAGATTTTTTTGTTCCTTAAATTTCGTTGAAAGTTTGTGCCTTAAAAGTGAAACTGACTGTAATTAAAAAAATAAAATAAAAATGAATAATATATTAAATCCTTCAAGATCAGGAAGAATTGATCATTAATCTTCATTCACAAAAAAATATTCTATTTCTTTCAATTTAAATAATTACAAAAGAGGTATAAAATTTAAGTACATTTTTTATGGAATATATAACTAAAAATGAAAAGTGGGGTAAATTAATAAAAGAAAAAATAAATTATTGAAGACACATTTCCGGATTAAATACAATAACTGTTTTCACTTTTCAATTTCAGTGAGTATCCCAATTATAAAAATAAGTTGGTTTTTTTTCTCGGATAGTTATATAATATTCCTTTATAAATATTTAGAGTATAATCAACGAACATTTATTATAGTCAGTTTCACTTTTAAGGCACAAACTTTCAACTAAATTCAAGGCACAAAAAAAATCTCAAATTAAAGCACAAAATTCAAATTCGAGTAAAAATAAATTGTAAAAATTAAAAGTCCAAATTTTGTGCCTTAATTTGAGTTTTTTTTTGTGCCTTAAATTTCGTTGAAAGTTTGTGCCTTAAAAATGAAACTGACTGTATTAAAATCAATTATTTGAGAATATTTAGTATTTTTATTATTTTTATTGTTATTAATTTAAATTATTTTTATTTGATTTGAAAATATTTAAAAAAATGAGAAATAATAAAAACCTCACCATCAGTTACACTTTTAAGGCACAAACTTTCAACGAAATTTAAGGAACAAAAAAATCTCAAATTAAGGCACAAAATTTTTGGAATTTTTTTTTTACAATTTATTTTTACTCGAATTTGAATTTTATGCTTTAATTTGAGATTTTTTTTGTGCCTTAAATTTCGTTGAAAGTTTGTGCCTTAAAAGCGAAACTGGCTGTATTAATAAATTTAATCATTGGGTTATTGCAAAGTTATTAGAATAATTCATATTGTGTTATTAATTATTGATTAAAATTAATCAAATTAAAGACAATTATTTTTATTCATTTATTTTTTTTAACAAAGAAAATAAAGTATTTTTTTTTGATATTTTTTAAGTTGAATTTTCCAGATTTTAAAAAAATATTTTGGGAGGATTGTTAATTTAATTGTTTGATTGTTTTTCTTATATATTTTTTGGTGTTAAAAAAAAAGAAAAAATGTCTTGGAACTGTTCTTTGAAACAAAATTATTTGATTATGGGGTTTCAAATAATTATTGATTTTTTTTAGAAAACAAGTGGATTTTTTATATTTGTGTTATTTTAATACTTGGTGGGGTTATTTTTTGAAGTGTGTTTATGTACATTTCCTTCACAAATAATAAGATTTCTTTCTTCTTCAAAGATAATAATTTTTTTTAAAAAATTCAGAAATATGTTCAGGTTTGGGAGTTTATCAAAAATGGAGAAATATGGATCAAACTTTTGAAGATAATAATTCATTTTGGAAAATGATATTTAAAGTGAGCCAGATCTAGGAGTAATCAATTTTTCTAATTCATTTTTCAATTTCAAGATGTGGTACAGTTTTTTGAATGCCATGTTGTCAAAATAGTACCTACAGAAAAGTTCAATGTGGGTTTTAAAAAAAAACCTTGTTCTTTTTTTCAAAAAAGATCTTACATTAAATGATCAAAAAATACAACAATAAGGAAGGAAATAAATATAGTATTGGTTTCCCTAAGTTCTATTATTTAAAAAGAAATTCAAAAAATGAAAGATCAAATTATAAAATTTATCTCTTACGATTACGAGTATTTTTTTTAAGGGAATTTTAAAAATCAAAAAAACTAAAAATTTCCAAAATATTGCATTATTATGGTAAACTTTCAACTATTTGCATGAATATATTAAATTTTACTTAAAATATCAAAGAGTTTACATTCAAAATTGATTTATCCTTAAATATACTATTCAGTGGTGAATGTTATGTTTCATTGGGATAATAAGAAAAAAAACAAGGTTTTTATTTTGAAGGATGGATTAGAGTCTTTTAAAACACATTATTTTGATCATAACACTATTAGATTTACTTGGAGATTATTTATTTTACAGGCCCCTTAAAACGGAAAATACTGTCTTGTACTTATGAATGGGGAAATCTAATCATTTCATTTTCCTACTTAGTCAAATAGAGTCAAAAATTAGAGCACATTTATTTGATAACATATAGTTCAAAAAGGAAAAGTAAATGAAGAGAAAATTTTTACTCACTATGTAGGTAAACACCAAACAATTTACTCAAAGATTTTTTTCCACTTCAAATCCTAACCGAAACTCACCTAACTTCCCTTTCAATTTTGAATTTGAGAGTAAGACTGTTCCTTAGGTAATCTTTCCAACACGAAATGAACCATTTTTCTTTTATTTTCTTTAATTAATTAACAATTATTGCCTGTTCAGTTCCTCAAATGATTAAAAACAAGAGGGTTTCAAAAACAGAGTATTTAGGATTTTTCGGGGTTAGAATTCGAGAACAATGCTGACTCAAAAATCCCTTTTGTCATAATTTTTGTGAAACAGATCAAGCACAAGCCAATTTTGGAAATAAGTTTTTTTGTTTTGCCATTGGGTTTTGGATGAAAATAAAAAAAATGTTGTAAACAGATTTTCAAGTGAAATTTCTCAGAACACATTAGTGATGAATTAAAATCGAAAAAATCTCAAGCACAAAAAAATAAAATCAAACGTTTGTCATTTTTAAACAAACAGTTTAGATTTTTCAAAAAATGAAATTTTACTCAAAAAAAAAATAAGAAGGACAACAAGAAAATCAGTTTGAGTCTGTTCTTTGTTAATTACAAAATTTAAAAATAAAACTTTATGTTTGAAGATTTAATTTTTTTATCGAAATTTTCTTTTTAGCTCTGAAAAGTGTTTTGTGTATAACTAAATTTAACACATAAACCATCGAAAAAATATTTTTCAAAAATACACAACCTTTTTTCCTTTAAAAACATAAACCAAAAATTTCATTTTTTCTTTTGTCTTGTTACTTTTTAAACTGTTCATTTTTTGGCATTCTAACAAAAAATGAGTCTCCAAAAACAAAATTATAGCATCATGAGAAATGATCGATCTCCTGATAACACTTTGCCCAAGGAATTATTACCAAAAAGGTTAGATATTTGTATTGAGTCTCTTCGGAAGCCATTAGTTTGCTTTTATAGCTCTGAAAGGGACAACGAATTAAAAAAGCACGAGGTTGATCTTGCACATATTTTTTTTACTCCTTTTGATTCACAAAGAACAAATAAAAAAAAAAATAAATTGAGCAAGTTCTCTTTGGAACTGGAAAATTTGAGTGTTGCAAAAAATAAGCTCAACAAAATCAAAAAGTCTGGCGGTTCAACGCCTTTGTCTGTTAAAAACACAAAGAGGCACCAGAGTTTTTTGAGAAAAAAAAATGTTTCCAAATCCAACCAGGTGGAGACTGTCTCAAAAAACGATAATCAAAAAATTCCAGAAAAAGATCAAGATCAACTTGCGAACCAAATTGGAAACCAAACACAAACTAAAACTCAGTTACTGCCTAAACAGGAACAAAAAGAGGAAGAAAAACAAACAAACCAAAACGATCCAAACAAAAGAAATACTTTAGAAAAAAAAAAAGCTGAAGCTATCGACAAATTTTTAGATGAAATTATTGGAAAATCAAAAAAGAATACAAGTACGGAAACAAATTTAAATGATAACAATAACAACACTAACGAAAATGTCAGCAATACTGGCAACAACACAACCCATAACAACCGCACCACCAACAATAACACCACCACCGATAGCAATAACACCACGAACAATAACACCACTGACAATAACACCACGGGCAACAACATCACCAATAATTTCAATAATAAGAAAATTGAAAACAATAGAAAAACCAATGAATACGAAACACACTCGTACCCACCAATTTCAACTTCGGTCATGAACCAAAATTCTGAAAAAAAAGAAATAATTGAGGACAAAAAATCCGATTTATTAAATTTGGAAAATAATTCTTCAAAAAAAGAAATGAATTCACAGTCTTCTGAATTAGAATCCCTACTCAACCAACTTAGAACGGAAGAAGAAATACAAACGAACAATCAATTGGATTCAAATCCAAACAATAAGAATTCCAATGTTCAAATGAACTCTATTGATCAGATTTTACAACAATTAATAAACGAAGAAAAAGAATCAAACCAAAACCTAGCTACAAATGAGATTTCTGAACTTGACAAATTACTGCAACAGGGACAAGGCACTGACAATACCAATGAAACACAACCATCAATTGATGATCTTTTAAACCAATTAAGGGATGATGAACAAAAAATAGAAAATGGAAGCAAGTTAAAAGAAGAAGAAGAAGAAAAATTACAACAAGAATTCGGTTTGCAGTTAAATTCGCCGCAGAAACAGCGGCTGCAACAAATAGAACAACAAACAGTACAGACATTAAAACAAGAACACCAAGAAAAGCAAACACGTCAAGAAATGGAGATGGATAAGTTAAAGATTAATGGAAAATATAAAACACATCAAGAAATAGAAAGAGAATTAGAATTAGAATTAGAACGGGGATTAAAATTAGCAACAAACAGCAGAAAACCTGAACAAAATCAAAATGTAAATGAAAATCGAGATAAACACCCAACAAATGAAACAAATGAAATGAGTGAGATTGATAAGTTTTTATTTACTTTAAGAAAAGAACAAAATGACGAGGTCAAAGATGATGAAATAGATAAAATTCTCCAAGGATCACACTTTGAATATTTTAATTCATTTGACAACAATGAAAATAACATTGATGAATTAATATCAAATATCACTAAAAATGAAAATAAAAACAATAATTATACAAACAACATCAACACTAATACTAACACCAACACCGATATCAACACCAACACTAACACCACAGACAACAACAACAACAACAACAACAACACAAACAACAACGACAAAAACAACAACAACAACAACAACAACAACAACAACAGCAACAGCAAGGATAATACTTTATCAGAAATGCAAATTCAAAAAACATTAGAAATTGATTACCTTTTAGAAGAAATGAGAAAGGAGGAAGAAAAAATAAAAAGAGAGAGCGAGGAACAAGAGCAGCAAGGGAACGAACAGATTAAAGAAATTGAACGTTTATTAGAACAGCTAAGGAATGAAGAAGAAGAAGAAGAATCGAAAGAACAGCAAACGTCAAGAGAAGACAAACTTTTGGGAAATGACCTCATTAGAAAAGAAGAAAAGGAGGAAAGGGACAAACAGATAAAAGAATTGGAAGATTTTAAAACATTGCACGAATTAGAAAAGGCTGATTTATTGTTAAAAAAGCAACAAGAAGAAGAAGAGTTGTCAATTTTAATTAAAGGCCTGGAAGAAAAAAAGCATAATATTCTTCAAAAAGAACAAAAATTAAACGAAAAGGAGCTATTGCACGAAAAAAAGTTAAAACAGCAGGAATTGGAAATTGAAAAAAGAAGGAAGCAATTGGAAGAGCAAGAAAAGGAATGGGAACGCAAGCAGCAGGAAAAGGAAGAGAAAATTCGTGAGCAATTGAGAAGGGAAATGGAAATCGAGGAAAGAAGGAAGCAATTGGAAGAAAAGGAACGTATTTTAAATTTAAAACAGAAGGAGGAGGAACAGAAAAGGATTGAAGAGCAATTGAAAAGGGAAAGGGAGATTGAGGAGCAACGGAAAGATTTGGAACAAAAGGAGAAATTACTAAAATTGCAAAGCGAGAGAGAAAATGCAAGAAGAATGGAAGAGCAATTGAAAAGGGAGCAAGAAATTGAAGAGCGAAGGAAGCAATTGGAGGAAAAGGAAAGGGAATTGGAAAGGAGACAGAAGGAAAAGGAAGAAAAAATCCGAGAGCAATTGGAAAGGGAGCGTGAATTTGAAGAAAAAAGGAAGCAATTGGAGGAAAAGGAAAAGCTGTTGAAAAGAGAGGAAGAAAGGAAAAGGATCGAAGAGCAATTGGAAAAGGAAAGGGAATTTGAGGAAAGACGGAGAATCTTGGAAGAAAAGGAACGGCTATTGAAATTAAAGCAAAAGCAAGACTATTACAAAAGGCTGGAAGAGCAAAGGAAAAAGGATTTGGAGATTGAAAAAAAACGAAAGCTGTTGGACGCGCAAGAAAAGGAGTGGGAGAGGAAGCAAAAGGAAAAGGAAAAACGGTTGGTAGAGCAAAAGAAAATTGAACGCGAGATCGAGGAACGAAGGAAGCAATTGGAAGAAAAGGAGAGGCTATGGAAGCTCGAGCAGGAAGAGAAAAAACGAAAGCTCGATGAGCAGTTGCAAAAGGGCAGGGAGATTGAACAAAAACGAATCGAGCTGTTGAAAAAGGAGCAAATTTTAACGCAAAAGCAGCTTGAAAAGCAAAAAAGAGACCGAGAGATCGAAGAGAAAAGGATCCAACTAATTTTACAGGAAAGGCTCATAAGGGAAAGGCAACAGGAAGAAGAAAGGAAAAGGATCGAAGAACAAAAGAAAATTGAAGAGAAGATTTTACAGCATCAAAAAAAGTTAGAAGAAAAAGAAAAGCAAATCCGACTTGCAAAATATCAAAAAAGGTTGCAAATAGCGCAGCAAATCAAAAAGGAACGGGAAATCGAAGAAAAGAGGAAGAAACTGGAAGAGCAGCAGCAACTATTAAGAGCGAAGCAAGAAGAAGAGGAAAAACTGCGGCTGGAAAAGAACCAACAAATTGATAAGGAAATCGAAGAAAGGAGGAGGCAATTGGATCAGAAGCAGCGCCAATGGAAACTGGAGCAAAAGCAAAGGCAACTGCAATTGGAGGAGAAATTAAGAATTGAGCAGGAAAACCGAGAGCGGAATCGGAAGCTGCACGAGGAAAGGCAAAAAAAGCTCTTGCTTGCACAGCAAAAGGAAATGAAAATGGAAATGGAGAAGAAAGGCAAGGAATTGCAACTCGAGCAGCAGAAGAGATTGCTCAAGCAGCGCGAATTGGAAAGGGAAAAAAGGGAGCACGAGCAATTGCAAAGGGAAAAGGAAAAGGAAATCGAAACCAAAAAACGGCAATTGGAGCAGCAGATGCGATTGTTTAACGAGCAGAGGGAAAAGGGCCAGATCCTGATCGCGGAGCAAAGGAAACGGCAATTGGAGTTCGAAAAACGAACAAAGCTATTGGAGGAGCAGCAAAGGGGGTGGGAACAAAGGCAAAGGGACAAGGAGCAAAAAATACAGGAGCACAGGCAAATGGAACTGCAAATCGAGAGCAAAAGAAAGCAACTGGAATTGGAGCAACGGAAATGGGAGACGGCGCACCGCGAAAAGCAAAAGCTATTTGAGCAGCAATCGCAAAGAGAAAAGGAGATCGAAGAAAAAAGTAAGCGCATCGAAGAAAAGGAAAAGTTTTGGCATCAAAAGCAACAGGAAATGGAAAAGATGATACAACAGGCAAAATCAAACGATAACATGAAAGAGCAAAAGCAATCAGATCCCTTGCTTCAACAATTTTCAGATCGCATTTCCGGGTTGGAAAAATCGAAATTAGACAAGGTTTTAGAAATTGTGTCAGCTCTTGAAAATAAAGACATCGAGAAGCAACAAGTCATTTTATCCAAATTGATCGGAGTTAAAGTCCCTGAACAGGAATCAAAAAAGAATAAGAGCGTCCCAATTAGTAAGATACCTATTCCTAAACCGCCACCATGTAAGTTTTTTTTTTTTTTTGTTTTTTTTCTCTTTATTTTTATGTTTTTTGATTTTTAATTTTTGTTTTTTTTCATTTATTATTGTTGTTTAACCATTCCATACATACCGTGAACATTTAGAAGCCACCGAAATTGATTTTCAATAATAAAAATTTGTCCTATATGATAAACCGGAATTTGGTAGTTAAAACCTGTTATTTTAATCAGGAAATTTTATAACAAAAGAAAAGAAATTTATTTGATCTCATTTTTTTAGTTTTTGTCATTGACAAACCAAACCATAAAAAAAATCTTTGATTCAATATGGATCATCAATTTACATAAATTGGAAATATCTCAGACTTTGTGCAATATTTAATCAGTGAGAGCTAATGATCGAAAAATTGAATTTCAAGTTTCTGTCATTTCTTTTCTTTTGGAATTTCGATTTTTCTCTTTGGTTTCTGTGATTTCTGTGAATACTCTGATTTCTGTGATTTCTTCAAAAATAAATTTTCTCTAATGAAGTAAGAGAAGTGGAAATTTTTATCTTAAGGGATTAGCTCCACCATAGATTTCTCGATAATCAAAGTATGTTTCAATTGTGTGTAAATGATATTAGTGCGCCATGGATCAAATAGTTTTCTGTGAAAAATCTATTATAAATATTATTGCACAATAAATTATCACATTTTTTATTGATAAGGATCACTCTTAAAAATTTTCATTTTAGAAATTTTCATTTTAGAAATTTTTTTTTAAAATTCCTTTTTCAAATCTAAAAATAGAACCACAAAATAATAGTATTATAGTAGTTAATAATTCATATTTAGAACTTCCAAAACTAACTCTTTTTTTAATTTTTTAATTTCAAAGATTAGCTCAATAATCATCAACATAAAACCCCAAAGACCGATTAGTTTTGTTTCCTTTTTTATAAATCTAATTGTAACATCAATATATCTCCTATATTTCAGAAATAATTTGTAAAAAAAATTTATTCGGTTAATTATTTGATTTTTTAAAAAAATTGAATTTTTTCACATTAATCTACATTTCGCCACAAATTTATCAAAGATAGATATTTTGTAACTTTGGAGTCTGACATATTGATAATTCAACCTTTAAATTTGTGGCAAAATGTAGATTTTTTTCAGAAATTGTTGGGTTTTATACTAATACAATGTATCATTTTTAATTGATGAGATCAACAAATATTACTACTTGACTAATTGATTTTTTAGAGACATTTGAACCATGTTGCACTAATTTAGTTATACCTAATAACAACATACTTTGATCTTAGGCTTCTCCTTGGTTGAGGCTAATCCCTTAAGAGATGATAGAAAATGAATTTTCAAATTTTTTACGATTAAATCTGAAAAAAATCTGATTCAACAATAGGATTTTCCATTTCATAAAAGACAATTCCAAACTATGTAATCAATTTCAATGTATTATAACGTTTCACAGTAGCGTTGGGACGGCCGTATTATCTATGATTGTTATTATTATCTTTTCTTAAAGCACTTACAATGGTAGAAATAATAAGATTTTAATTTTTTTGAAACATTAAAAAAAATAAAGTAAATCAATAAAAGTATTGTTGATAACACTACAAATAAAAAATAAATGAAAAAAAAATTAATATTCAAAACTTTAAATAAAATTTTACAATATATCTTCTCGTCTGTATTTCTTATATCATTTTAATAAAAAAATTTTTATTCCTTTTCCTTTTTTGAATTATAAATGTATTAATAACATTAAATTTTTATTCTTTTTACTCTTTTAATTTTTATTAATATTAAATAAAGCAAATAATTCTAAAATACCTTCATTTAACAATTCATTGCCAGAGACATCAAATAAAAGTTCATTATTTAGTCAAGAATTTTTTACTATGAAAAATCGTTTAAAAAAGGTTGATCTAAAAGAAAGTGAAAAAAGAGCAAGTCGACGTGATACCTTATCAAGATTAATTTCCTCTAGATTGCAAAAAAAATTTGCTAAAGCAATGGAATATATCGAAGAAAATTCTGAAGATTCTGATTTGGAATATTTTTTAGATGAAGATTGGAAATAAATATTTGTATTTTATTTTAATATATGGTACGCTTTATTTTAAATCTATCTGATTATTATTTAATACATTTAGCTATTATGATTAAAATTCAAATAATTCTTTATAATTTAATTTGATCAAAATATGTTCATTTATTATCAACATAATTGATAAATGAATTAAGAATTTAATTCTTCTCTAATTTTTAAAATAAATTATTAAGAAATTTATTTCAATACTTTTTCTTTTTCTTTTTCATTTTCTTTTTTTTTTTTCTTTTTCTGTAAAAAATAATTATAAATATACTATATTTTAAAAATTGTTACCCACTTGAAATAATAAATTGAAAAAAAAATTATTATTTAGTATTCAAGAACAATTAATAACTAATTATTAAATAATATTAATAATTCACTTTTTAAATCATTCTATTATAAACTTGTAAAAGCCAGATATTTTAAAAATTAAATCAAAATAAAATCAAAACCTAAAAAAAAAAATGAATCATAATTTTTGAAATGAGCATTACACATTATTTATTATTATACTTTAAATGTAAAAAAAGGTTAACGATAAAATTTTTTTATCAAAAAATATATACATTTTTAAATACATTCTGGTTCAACTCTTAATTCACTGTTTGTGTTTAATAAACCCCCATAATATTTTATTAAAAATTGAAAAAAATAAAAATCTTTTCTAGATTTTAATTATTTTTTACTTTCTAAAATCAAAATAATTTAAAGGTTAGTAAAAGAGTAAAGTTCTGCTTGTTTTTCTTGGGAATTTGAACAAATAAAGAAAAGTAATTTTTTTTATTATCTAAGAAATTTGAATTTGAATTGTTTTCTGAAAAAATACAACTCCTTTTTGATGCACCGAGTTGAATACACCTTACTAAAACAAACAATTTTAAAATACTAAAATAAAATTAACCTATTCTTACTATGAGTTTAGAAATAGAATTTTCTCTTTTTTCTATTGTCTTCAACCAAAAAAAAAAGATAAAGTCTAACTACTACCAACCATTCAAGTTATTAAAGCTTTTCTTTTCAATGTGTATTTGGAATTTTCAAACCTATTTGGTAATAAATAATCTCAAAAAATAAATCTCTTTAATCGAAAATAGTACGCAAATCGCTGATTTTTATTCAAGATTTTTTTTTTTATGAAAAATTTCTTCAAAATAACTAATTAAACGATTTTACCAATTCTATTCTAAAATTTATAACATATTTATCTTTTTGAATTTGTAATTTTTAAAAGCGGCTACAATAAACATAATTAATGATTATAATATCAACAAAATTGAAAACCTTAAAAACTTATAAATTCATTGAGAAAAACAACGAATGTTCATTTTGATTTTGAATTGAAGATCAAATAGAAAAGACTAATAGAAATCAATATGATTTTTTTTTTTTACAATCATTTTAACCATTTCAATTTAATTTTGGATAAATTTTTTTGACCAAGTGATTATAGATATTCTAATAAAAAAAATTTTGTAGCAAATGGATTAATTAGTTGTACAAAAAAAAACGAAATAAAAAAAGTGCAAAAATGTGAAAAAATTGTTTAAATTTTGAAATTTCCATAATAATTTTTTTCTTCCAATATCCATCCAAACCCTTCAAAAACAGTTAATTAAGGTATTATACTTGTAACAATTTGGCTGAGGAACTGCGTACTATAGGAAAACAAAGGATCCGAAGTAATGAAATACCATATAATCGAAAAATCATAACCATCTGAAATTGTAGATCATTTAAATTAAAAATATCAGTCTTTAAATGAGTTTGATAGTAATTTCACCAAAAATGTCCATTATTCAAAATTCTATTCAACAAAGGCAATATTTTAATAGAATTACTTGGTAATAAATAGGGAAAAAAATAGATTTTTTTATATAATTTCCTGGGGTGTCTTTATTTTCCTGTTTGATGTCCTTATTCTTAAGAATCACTTTGTTTACGAAGAATTTGACTCATACCCAATTAAAGACTTGAAAGTTAAAAGGGGGTATTGTGAAATTGCCCTTTATAGATTGAAAAAAATTCAAATAACAAAAAAAAAATTAATAGTATCTTATTGGCAAACAATTCAATTTAAAAAAATCAATTAAAAAGATCCCTTTTAACAAAAAATACAATTGAATAAAAAATGTTGAAAAGAAATCACAATTCCAAAAAAATGCAATATAATAAAAAATATAATAAATTCACAATTTAAAAAATCTAAAATTTATAAAAAATTTACTGGTTTATTTTATAAAATTTACAAGAGGGATAAATTTCTTCAATTTAAAACAAATTGTTTTCTAAGTATAAAATCAATTTAATTCGATTTGATCGAATAGGTGGTTATATTTTAACTCTCTATATTTGACAAAGAAGGATTTTGTGACATTCTTCAGATTACTGTTACTTTCAAAATAAAATGATTGAATTTTTCATTCAGCTTTCCAAAAAACCACATTCTCAAAAATTACAATAAATCACCAAAGTCCAAAATTCTAAAAGGGGAATAAATAATTTAAGCTCGTTTTACAAAATAATAAAATTTGAAAATTAAGTTGATTTATAACTTTTTTGGGAAAGTCGAATTAAAATTCTTTTCCATTTATATTGAGACAAATAATAAAATAACTCATTTTATAATAGAAAAAAATGTTTAAAAAAAAACTTCGAGATCTCAAAAACAACAAAGAGCGACACTTCAAAACTGACACAGTTGTTTTCAAAATTATATTTTCACAACCATTCTAATTGGAAATTGAGTGTCATTTTTTGGCACTTTTTTCGAAAATATACTCCTTTCTGAAAGTTGATTTTTGGAGATTCATCACGATTCACATTTTGGATAGTTTTTAAAAGGTGTTAGATACTCATAAAAATGACAAAATTTTTTTTTTCCATTCCAGAAAATTATTTTTCATCATAATTACTCAACCCTTAGTCCAACATTTAAGAATTTTATTAGAACTGTTAAACATATTTTTATTATTCACTGGAGTGAATAAAGCCATTCTAAAGTGGCAGTGAAAATGAACACCAAATAGAAATTGATTTTTTATTGGTTAAATTTTATTCTGTATGATATCTAATAAATGTTTTACATAGGTATATAATGAACCCAAAAATACATGAGAGAAGATTAAAAAATGAGTTATTCAATTTTTGTTATTGGAAATTGACAAACAACTCCATAAAAAACTTATATTATTTCAGGATCTTCATTATCAAAAAAGGGAATAATCACAGGTTTAAATAACCACACAACATAGTCCAAAGAAATTCTTTCAAGTTTCTGTGATTTTTTGTGATTTTTTTTCTTTTGAAATTCAATTTTTATCTTTGTTTATGAGAAAAAAAAAAAATTTTCTGAAGATCTAATAGAAATTGAAATTTTTATCTTATGGTTGAAATTGAATTTTACATTTCAGAAAAGGTAATATAAGAAAAAACAATCAGTTTCTAGGTATTATAATTTATTTTCAACAGATGGCTCGAACAGCTGTATATTTAAAATTTACGGGTTTTTGCAAATTAATAGTGAGTACTATTCAAACTAATTATGATTTCTTTCATATTTGGAATATTTTCTTTTAGGATTCCTTGATCACCCAATTCTATAATAATAAAAGTAAGAGCAAACAAATAAAGATCACAAATTTCCACTGATTACTGTTTCCAATACAGATTTTTCAAAGAAAAAATAAGAAAAAGAAATCAAAATTTTTTCCGTTTTATTATTTAATTATCTGAAAATTTATAATAAGATTTTAAAATAGTTACTATTCCCTCATCAAAAGCCAATGGAATTGTATTCTTACTAATGATAGTTATTGGCAAATAGGAAAAAAGTTTGTCATTTTTATATTAGAATTCAAAAAGTCGATTAAAAAATTTGTTTGTTCAAAAATCTTTTCTTGGTTGTTCTGAAAAATGAAACAGTTGAATAAAATAAAAGAATAAATTCAATAAACTTTCAAAAAAGAAAGAAATGAAATAGTGCCATAAATTTCGATTTCATTTTTTTCAAAATTTGTTTGTTGTTTGCAAGAAATAAAATAGGTTTTCACAACAACCTATTAACAAGGCTTCAAAAAATAAAACACCTAACTTGATTTTGGCCAAAAACAAACCAATTTGTTCAGCTTTCTCACACAATGACCTTAGAATTTTATCCATTATTATGGGACTTTGGGGACTATCTTGATTCTCATGTGTTACCAAAGGAACTTTTCCGGCTTGATAATCAAGCCAAAAAGTTTGTCTCACGGTGCCTTCCTGAATCCTTAAGCGACTCTCCGCAACTCAACAGATACCTCCAACTTATCCAACGGTTGTTTATTCAAAATGGTGCCTTTATTCACCCAACAACGAAAAAGTCTGTAAAAAAAAGTAAAGCTGTCTTCTGCAAAAAATTTTATTTGAGTGAAGTTTGGTCTGACATTTTAAGAAAAGACACTTTTGACAGTGACTTCTCTCTCTCAGATACAGATTCTGGGATAGAGTCTGATTTTGAAAAGTACTATCATAGTGAATCCAAATTAAAGTATCTTGAATATTCCCCCAAAAACGACAAAAACAACACCAAAAAAACAACACCAAAAAAGAAAAAAAATTCAAACAAAAAACCAATTGAAAATTCGAGGGCAAACAGGACTATTGGTGTTCTTGGCTTTAAATTGATGAAACTTTTACAGACAAGTAAATCCATAATTTTTTTTTTTTTTTTTTTTTTTCTTCTTTCCTTAAAATTTTTTCATGATATTTGGCTTTTGGTCAATTTTTTTTTGATTATGAAAGAAGTGGACACCCTAAAACACAATTTCCAAACCAGATCTTACTTTTAAAAGTTTTGAATCTTCTGTAATAACCCAATATTTTTCATTTTTCTTCCATCAAAAATTTTTTTTAATTACGTAATTTACAACTGTCTAAAAAAATAATTTCTGTTTAGGAACTAATAATTCGTCAACAAATGATCTAATCCTCTCAAAGATTTTATTCCAATAATTGAATCAAAATTTAATTGTAATGCTAAAATGTTCTTCACTAACGGCTTTTTAAATAGAATGTCTTGTCTTTATCTTTTTATTTTTACATCAATGGATCATTACTGTTGAGAGAGAAATAGTTGAACAGCAATTTTTAATTGGGAACCTTACTGAAAATGATTTTTAATTTCAATCGTTTGTGAAATAACTAAAGAAAATAACAATAATCTACTTATTAGAATAAGGACTAATGTAATTCTACTTTTTCAAAACCTTATCTCTGATAATCTAAAGCAAGTTTAAAAATTACCATTTTGAGAATTAATAGTAAACTTTACTAAAACTTGGATTTTTGTTAAAATTGCATGATCTACTTTAATTATCAACCATTCAAATGAGTATTCTACACACACCACATATTAATGAACTTCCAACACCTTTAAACCTGGATTTATATAAAAGTTACCTAGTAATCAATTGGATTTGATTTTCAATTTTACTAATGTTCCCAATTAAAAATCGTTTCCAACCATTTTTCTGTGTCCACCATTTTTCTCTCAACAGTTATATCCATTTCAAACAAAACCTTAAATTTCAGAGCAACGAAAATTGTTATATCTATAATCAAAAATCTCTTTCTATTCCAAAATTTTAAAGTTACAAAGCAGAGTATTATTATACTGTTATTGGAATAATAAATGGGAAAACATTTTCACTTCATTTTCCTTTTCATTTTCAAAATAAGATATCCAAAGAAATATATTACACATTTTACTCTCATTTTATTTGTTTGGCACTGTTTTATTCAATAGAGGTTTTGATGATAACATATATTATCATGATATTAACAATAAAATCGCGATAATATTAAAAATCGTGATTAGTCCAACTTTATCGCGATATTCAACATTATCGCGAAAAAATGAAAAATTATTTTTTTGAGATTACCTTAAAAAAATCTCTTTACTTTTACAACACCTTGAGACTTTTACAACACTTTCCCCTTTCATAAATGTTTGAAAGTGTTTGTAAGGGTTGTGTACTGTCTTCAAGTGTTTGAAAGTTTTGAAAGACAGAAAGTTTTTGTAAAGGCCATGAGTTTGGTTTGTTCTGGAAAAAAATTGTTTTCTTTTCATTTTTTTTTTCTAACAAAATATCAAATCTCAAACCAATTTTATGATCAAACTAATAACTACCCATTCCAACAATATAATTTAATATAAGATAGATGTGTTTTCTTACAATGGGGTTGTTACATTCACAATTTTAAATAGCAAAAAAGAATAAAGAATAATTTTTTTTCTTATTGGTGATCGATCAAACAATAACCTCTAAGCTCTAATTGTGTTTTCTGTCCAATACAAAGATGCTCAAAGAAGAAAAAGAACAAGAAGACAAATCTATAAAAAATCTTAATAATTGGTGATCATCTTCTGAAAAGGATGTTGTGAAAGCTAATGAAAAGTTTACCAACCCCTTTTAGCTTTCGGAGAATATTGAAAATCTTTTAACCCAAGAACACATTCTTTAAAGAACGGAAAAAGGGTTGGTTATTTTAGAAGGTCTTTTATTCAACTCAATTTACAACACCACAATTAACTAAAAAAATATTTATTTCTCTTTAGTTCTTCTTGTTGTTGATCTTAAAGGATCTATAGATTTGTCAACCAAATAAAATGAAAACACAATAAAACTCTTGGATCTGATCCTTGATTGGATCAAGTATCTTTTTTGTTGTTTTTTCAAAGAATGACTTTTTTTCACCTTAACTATTTTTTGATCAAAAACAATTTTTTTTTTTAAATATTTCTCAATTAACCCAAAAACCCATCAACTATTATATCGCGATAATATTGAATATCGCGATTTTCTGATATATCGCGATTTGATGGAAATTATCGCGATTTTTGTAACTTTATCGTGATTTAATCATGTTATCATCAAAACCTCTAATATATATTTGGTAAGATAAGAACCCGAAATAAAACTCAGATTCTACAGTGGTGTAAATAACCCTGTGTTTTTTATTTTAACCCCTTATGAAAATTTAACTCATGTAAAAAATATTGGCTGACTGTCGAAAATAAAAGAAAAAAATCAATGGGATGATAACATTATATAAACAAGAAATAAGGTTCTTTAAATAAATTTTAAAAAAGAATTATAAAGATATTGAAAGATTAAAATATAATTTTTTGAATAAAAAAATGAGAAAAAGATCTTTTTTTGAATTTTTATAAAAAAATCATTTTATCTAAGAAATTTTGAAAATATGAAGAAATTTTTGTAACAAAAGCATTTAATATAATTGAGCCATTTCGATTAATTCAAGATCTAACCTTTAAAGTCAATTTAAATCTTAACCAAGTATATATATATGTCTTCCTATCTTCCAATACCCAAGTTTGAAAAAAAAAAAGAAAAGTTAAATTTTAGTAATGGGCCAAAGGTTGTCTGGTTAGGTTATTTACACCACTGTTGTCGAAAAAATGATAAAAAAAAAGATATTCAACCGAAATTTTTTCCCATTTGTTAATCAAATACCAGTAAACCATTAAATTTTGACAAGTAACAAAAATTTCACTGAAAAAATAACATTTGAATTCCAAGTTTTGGTATAAAACATTACTTAACGACAATGTTTGCAATTGGAATGTACTGTTTACGGTATCTCATAATGTGGCTTTTGATGTTGGGAAATCTCACAAATTTTTATTCGATAAGATCAAAGAAGGCAAAAAAATGAAATATTTTTCCACATTATGTATTTTCTTGCAAAAAAAAAATATCAAAAAAAAAAAAGATTGGGAAAAAAAAAAGCCTTTCACTAGTGTAAATATAGAATGTTGTAAAAAATAGAGTTTTTACAATTTTGGAGATAAATAAAGAGTCCCATGCATTTATCCAAATTCCGTAATAGTAAATAGACTATCTGATTATCTTAATAGACTAACAATAATTTTAATCAAAAAATCATTTTGGTAAATACCAATTTTTCAATTTTTAAAAAAAAACATTTTCCAAACAATCGTTTTGGTAAATACCAATACGATTTTTATATTGAAAATCCCTTTGAGCTCAAAAATCAAAACTGGACTTTTGGTTTACTATTACGGAATTTGGATAAATGCATGGAACTCTTTATTTATCTCCAAAATTATAAAAACTCTATTATTTACAACATTTCATATTTACACTTATGTTTGAGAAAATTTCTCCTTAGACAATTAATATTTAAAACCTTGGCATATTGTTGAGAATTTTCTAATATTTTTTTTTTTTTTTGGTGTGGTTTAAAAGTTTCGAGGTTTGTAAAAAATTACATTTAAAGTTCAAAATTAAGAAAAATAACTAAAATTTTGGAATTATTGTTTGTTATTTTCTGATTAATAAGAGAGAAAAGTCAACCAAGTGGTTGATATTATTAAATCATCTGAATCAAAATCCACATTTTCTCATTAAAATAAAGTCATTTTTTATCAACTATAACTGACAAAGTATATTTTTACCAATAACAAAAAAACAGACTAATTTTTGAAAAATTTGATTTTTATTTAAAGAGTTGAATGAAAAACCCCACAAAAGCATTTTCCTTAACACTCTCCCTTCCAATTTGTCTTTACACTAACAATTGTGGATTCTCGGAGAAACACGATACAAACATAAAAAATTTTCACACAAAAATAAATCAAATATTTTGAGTAATTCAACAATTGAGATTCTGTTCAAAAAATCAAAATAAAGTAAATAATATCCTTGAAGGCGTTGTTAGGAAACTTCAATTCAATAAAAAACAAAAAGAATCAGAACAAAAACCAAAAACATAGAGAAAGCCACACCTCCGTTAACAGAATTAATATGATTTGTTAGCGATAACCTAACCTTCTCAAGTAATCCAATGTTCAAAACTCATAGACAATGCGATCTTTTAAACCCCGAGTTGTATATTGAAAGTATTTGAAATGATCGTCATTTTTTGAGGATCGAAAATAGGTAATTATTTTTCAATTTCATTCTCACGTTTCTAAATAAGGGTGTTCGAGTTTAAGTATCTAAAATTTTCTTCTCCAATTTCCCATAAAAAAATACGCATAAAAGATGATTTTCTGATCTTCATAGAGAATATTTTGATGAATATATCTTCACAATTTACATGAGATTGGATCAAAAGTTTTTAAGACAACTTGGTAGATTGTAAATGCCTCTACAAGATAAAATTCAATTTTTTTCAATTGGGATTTAGAAGTTAAAGTAATACATAAGTATAGATATGGAATGTTGTAAAAAATAGAGTTTTTACAATTTCAAGAGATAAATAAAGAGTTTCATATAATTAACCACAATTTTGGTAATAGTGAACCAAACGTCCATTTTGATTTTTGATCTCAAGATAATTTTAATCAAAAAATCGTTTTGGTAAATACCAATATTTTGTTTGAAAAATGATTTTTTTTTAGAAATTGAAAGATTGATATTCACCAAACGAATTTTTGATTAAAAAATTTAATAGTATATAAAAATAATCAGAAATTCTATTCGCTATTACCAAAATTGTGGTTAATTACATGAAACTCTTTATTTATCTCTTGAAATTGTAAAAACTCTATTTTTTACAACATTTCATATTTACACTTGTGATATTCACCGATAGTTAAATTCGGATAGTGGTTAATGATCAACAAATAAATAAAAATCAGTTTTGAGACTTTTTGGTGATCATTTGTTTCGAAAAGATATCAAAAAATAAAAAGATTAAAAGATTTCAAAGGATTTATTTACTACAATTTGAATGATTCAATTAATTTTTTATTCAATTTTTGAATTTAATATTTTAGAAAAAAAAATTACATCCTTTTCAAATCTACAGTGGAATTTACAATAGTTAGAAACGAACTTTTCAATTATAAGATTTCTTTTATTTAATATAATACTATCATTATACTATAGTCAATTATAAACCATGAAATTTTTATCAGAGACTAAAAATTTTATAAAAAAAAACATTTTTTAATTTAATGAAACAAACATTTTTAATAATCAAATTCATTTTAAATAAACCATAAATATTATGAAAATAATAAAAAAAAATAAAATTAATTAAAACTAATATTAGAACAATATTCAAGAGAAAGCTTGGCGGAAAAAACCGAATTTTCAAAGCAAAGGGTTTGCACTGTCTTGTCGATTTATAAATTATTAAATTTAGTGGTTGAAGATCCCAAAACGAATTTGCTTTATTGGGAATCTGAACAATCGTTATTAATACCGGATCTTCAAAAATATATCAAAAATTTGATTTTGGCAAAAAACTACCGGAGGAAATTGGCAAAAAAAGTTCTATATTTAAGTAAAAAATTGGGGGAAAAATATCAAAAAAAGCAAGAATATGGTTCAAAATGTGATAATGTAATTGAATTAATTCAAAAAAATACCACCAAATCATCAACAAAAACATCGATCGATTTAAAACTGGAAGAATACCCAAAGGACATCCTACTAAAAATCCAAAGAATCAAACACAAGTTGCGACAATTTAGAAAGCGGAGGGTTCATTTTGAAAAAGTTGATTCAAAAAAAAAATTAAAAAAGTTATCAAACCAAACATTGAACAAGATTTTAACAAATTCCAAATATAAAAGTAAAAGTAAAAGCAAAGGTAAAATTAAAGGCAAAGTTAAAATAAATATTAATGATAATGAAAATGATAATGAAAATGATAACAAAAATAATAATGATAATGATAATAATAACAATAACAATAACAAAAATGACAATAAAAAAACTCCCAAAAAAAAAAAAATAATAATTAAAGTAATGAGCAAAAGTAATAAGAAAAAAAAGAGAATAAAAAAACGAGTTACTCGTAAAAAATTTCCCAAAAAAAAAAAAAAAATCAAAACCTTTTCTGGTTATAAATTATATCCAAAACATTCAAAAAGTTTTCATGACTATTCTGAATTAAGAAAAAAACGAGAACGGAAAAAACGGGAAAGAACGGAAAAGAAAAAATTAAAAGAAAAACGATTTAATAAAAGTAATTATAATAAAAAAAGGAAAAAGAGAATAAAAAAAAAAAAAAAAAAAAAAAAAAAAAGAAACATTCAACAAAAAAAGCAAATCAAAATATAAATTCAAGTTTAGATTCAAGTTCTGATACCTTTTCAGGTTCAATATCGGGCTCCTTTTCAGATTCCTTTAACGGCTCCCTTTCCGATTCCTTTTCCGATTCCTTTTCCGATTCCTTTTCCGATTCCTTTTCCGATTCGTTGTCAGATATTAAATTTAGTTCCTTGAAAAAAAAACGATTTGGAAGCTTTGACAATTCAGAAGATTCTAAAGAATTTGATAATAACAGTAATACCAGCAGCAAGGTGAAAAGGAAAAAGAAGGAAATTAGAGAATACGAAGACGTATATTCATCGAATAGTGAAGGGGATAATAATCATGGCCAAGACAAGAAAAAGACATTAAATAAGGAATTCGTTTTTGATAAAAATGAGAATAACAAATTAATTGAAGAATTCAATATAGACTCATTAAATGATAAATTAAAGGAAACAAAGATCATTCAAAGCACACCAAATAATAAGCAAAAGAAAAAACGAAATAAAAAGGAAATTGAAGAAGACGAAGAAGAAGACGAAAACGACGGAGACGGAGACGAAAAAGATGATGAAGAAGGTGGGGTGAAAAGAGAAAAAGGAGGAGAAAGAGATGATGACGAAAATGACAACATATATGAATATAATAGTGACGAAGATCTCGATCAAGTAGATGTAGTCGTTGATATATTCCTTGATGAAAAATATGATCAAAATTACCACCTCGCAAAAATGTTATTACAAAACCAAACCAACCAAGACCAACTAGAAAATGGTCTATCGCCCATAATTCCAGTAGACAGCCAAGATTTATTTTCGGAATCAGAAAATATCGAAAGTTATAACCCAGAATCAGGGCTCTATTATTCAGATTTATTTGAATCTTCAGTAACCACCTTTTATTCTCTCCCAAATAAATCAGATAACGAAAACGATAACGGAAATGAACACGGGAACGAGAACGGGAACGAGAACGAGAATTTGTTGTTACCAGATTTGAATTATGATGAAAAGGACAAAGAAAAAGAAAAAGATTTCACACAAATTTCTTTAGCCTCTTCAATGGAAAAAATGCTTTTTGATAAACCAAATTTAAATGAAAAAAAAAAATTCCACGCAACATCAACAAAACTCATTGATTGGGAAAAAGATGATGATAACGAGAAAATATATTAAATTTTAAGAACAATTATTAATTGCATGAATGTTTGAGATTTATAAAAATTTTTAAACTTTGCTATTATTATTTGTTTTTTTTTTATCTTATTAATTTTTTTTTTTTTTTGTTTTTTTAATCTATTTATTTTTTGTTTTTATTCGTTTTTTATTTTTTTTTTATTTGGTAAATTTATATCTCGACTATTTTTTCTAAATCAAAATAATCTAGATCGAAAAAAAAAAAAAAAATTTTTTTTATAAGATCTATATTTTTCATTTTTAAATATATTTTTTCAATATAACTCTATAAAGAAAATTCTTTTAGATTTTTTTTTTTTTTTTTTTTTTAATAAATATATCTTTTTACAATAAATAATTCTTCAATAAGTTTTTATTCTTATTTCTTAATTCAAATTAATTATGATAATTTTTATTTTTCTTTTTAATATATTTTTTTGTTTATAGTGTTATCAACAATGCTTTTATTGATTTACTTTATTGTTTTTGATTTTTAAAAAAAATTAAAATCTTATTATTTCTACCTTTGTAAATTATTTAAGAAAAGATAATAATAACAATCATAGATAATACAGGAGTTCCAACGCTACCATGAAAAGAGATAATACATAGAAATTGATTGTCAATTTTGAAATTGTATTTTATGAAATGTAAAATACAATTTTTTGAAAATAAGTTGAAATTTTACAATTTCCTTCACATCATAAGAAAAAGAACTTTTTTTTTTTTATAAAAATAAAAATAAAAATAAAAATTTAATTTCAAAAGAAAAGAAATCGCTGAAATTTGAAATTTGAAGGAATTTTTCGAGAATTGTTTTTAAATTGTGTAAAACTGTGATTTTCCCTCTTTTGGAAATTGAAGATCCATCTGAAATCTATTTTTTTTTTTTTTATTATTTTCTTTGTCAAGAAAAATTAAAAATTGATATCATTTTTTTTTTTTTGTTTAGAAATTTTACTCTATATACCAAACTTTCCTACCACCTTTACAGTTAGTTAAACACGATGTATTTTTTTTACAAAATCTATTTCTATATAGTGTATTTTTTTCACTACAAAACGGGAACAACTAAATAAAATAGTTTAATTCAATTTTTTTTTTTTTTTATCAAAGTTGGAAACATCAATAAGATTCAATGAATAGAATAATGTATTTGGTATTTTTACTTATTCTATAGTTATGTTATATAAAAGCTAACCATTCAATATTTTATCAAATTTAGCTTATTGTAACTTAAAGATAATATAAAATCAATTTTTTTAAGAAATCGAAACAAAATGTGAAAAACATATTCATATATATATATATGAAATATTCAGGATTGTATCATGTTTAAAAAACTAATAATTTTTTTTTTGTAAAATGAACATAAATTTGATGATTTCATTTACTGTTATGAAAATATTTGAATTTTTAAAATGGATACTTTTATTTTTGATTTAAAATTATATATATATATATATATATATATATATATATATATTCCATAAAGAGTCCTGATAGACAGCTTTTAAACTATTTGAAAATATTTCACAAAAAATTAGTCAATCGTTCTCTTCATATTAAAAATATTTCTTTCATACAATTATTTTTTATTTTTTTTTACTGTTTAGATAAATTGAGTTGTATTTTATCTCCAATGATTTTTAATAACCAAAAAATTATGTGGTAATGTATAATTAGTTTATACGTTCTTGATATTATTATCTTTAAATGGTAAATTACCTTTAATAATATTTTTATTTAAATTGAAGAAAAATTTCATTTTTTTATATTTTTTCCATCCTATCCTTAATTAAAAATTTCTAATTCAAATCTAATAAACCTAAAATAAAATAATATATTTCTAGACAATCTAAATGTGATCATTAATTCTAAATAATTCATTGAAAATACTCAATAAAAAAATGAAAGAAGTATTGATGTGTACACATTGTCCCATTTTATTTTTAAATTAAATAACTTGAGTTTAAATTTTATATGAATTACTTGTTCTCTTACTTGTTTTTTTCTTGAGATTACCATAAAAAGAACAAGAACACAAATAAAAATTAAATATCCAGAACGATTTTTGATGTGTACAGGTCGAAACCCTATTTTAGATCTCAAAGTCCTGTAAGAAAAAATAAAATTTATTTCAATTATCAATTTTTTTCCAATCTCTAACCAGTAAAACTCATATATTATTATTGGTTTTTTCTTTTTTTTTCAAAAGATCATTGTATTGGATTGAAAAATTATATTTATTTATTTATTTATTGTAAGAAGGGAGTAATCGAAGAAAATTTACTAAATAAAAAAGAGAATAGAATAAAAATAATTAAAATATTAAGGTAAAAAAATATTATATCATTTAGATGACCAAATTTAAAATTATCAAATTTCGTTAGGTTTTCCAGGATTTGAAAGAATTGTGTAAAATCCTTGATTTTACTAAATTATTTCGAATTCTGGAAAACAATAGTTAGCTTTTCTTGAGTTTTCTGTTTATTTGGAAAATCAATATATTTTACAAAAAAAAATAGAAAACCTCAAAAAAACCTAGAACACTTAACAAACAAAAAAGAATACCTGAAGAAAACCTAGGGACTCAATGGCATTTGACGACACTTCTCCTTGAAATAGGGGAGGGGGGGTATAAACCAGATAGAAAGATTATTTGTAATAAATAAAGATTCCACAAACTGTGATTAATAAATTGGTATTCCACGACTCCCAAGAGTGGGGCACTAAAAATTAGATTTTTTTTTTAAAAAAATTATTATATCTAAAATAAAAAAAAAAAGATTTGAGTATAATGTATATATAATTTTTATTCTTCTTGATATTTTTAGAAACTATGAAATTTTAAAATTGAGAAAAGAAAACCTTACAAAAAATGATAATAAGCAAAAATAGTTGTAAATATTACTCAATTTTTTATTTAGTTTTTATTAAAAGAGGAAACCTTATTTGTTTTCTGAACCTAAAAAATTTACAGGTTGAATAAATTTTTTAAATTCATTTGATTTTTACTAGATAAAAATCCAATATTCTTTAAATATTTCAATTTATTGAATAAATTTGGAAAATGGAAACTAGTGGCTTTGTAAAAATGTTAAACATCAAAAATAAAAAAAATCAAAAAATTTACTTTCTGCTTTATAAAAATTCATAATTTTCAAAAAAAAAAAAAGAGAATCGAAAACTATAATAATGTTTATTGGGTGTCTTTAATATTGTACTGCCTTTTATTAATCTTTTTATACAATTTGAAAATTTTTCAATCTTGATAAAATTAGACCATTGGATTGAAAAGTGGGAATGCACAAAATTTAGAAATAATTGAAATTAATTCCCTGAATTTATCAAGACAATTGAACCCTTGATTATTCACCTTAGCTATAAAACTCTAATTCGTGAATTTAAAAAGAAATTCAATTAAAAAGAGAGTAGATTATTTTTCATGGCTATAATACTTTGAAAAAAAGGTATAAAAATAGTGAAATACAGCCAGTTTCAAATTTAAGACACAAACTTTCAACAATAATTAAGTCACAAAAAAATCTCAAATTAAGGTACGAAATTTCGAATTTTTTTTTTATACAAATGATTTTACTAGAATTTGGATTATGTGCCTTAATTTGAGATTTTTTTGCGCCTTAAATTTTGTTGAAAGTTTGTGTATTAAATTTGAAACTGACTGTAAATAAAAATTCAACAGCAAAATAAAGCCAGTTTTGTTTCAAGTGTCTATCTAATGTTGAAGTTCCTTGATCAAACAATAAAATAGTGTATCCCAGTTACTTTGTATGTGAATAATAAATGATAAATATATTTTCACTTCAACTTTCAATCTTTCTTTTCATCATAAATATCAAAGTAACAGACTGAATTTTTTTTTTTCTATTAACTAATTTCATACTTTTTTATTCTCTGACATATTAATAGATTTTATATGAACTAAAAACAATAAATGAAAGATTTATGAAACAAAGAGAAAAATCGGTAATCAGATCGAATATTCTTCTACTTATATTAAAAATACATTAGAAAACAAGTGGGAAAAATGTTGAATTTCTTATTTTTTGGTAGGTATAATTATTAACATGGACACACTTATACAATAGTAATTAGTCTATTCTTTTATTTTTTCTAAATCTGAACTCTCAAGTGAAAACTAATTTCTCTCAAGTGACAGGGATTGGAATTTATTGTATTGACATGATTTTTCTCTCAACGATAAAATAATACCACTTTCTCTAAAGCTTTTCAGCATTATAAATATTAGAAAGTGTTTGAAAGGTTTGTGGAGATTCTATAAGTGTCTGAAAGCTTTGAAAAGATTTAAAAGTTTCTTATAGCAATTTGAATTTTTATAGTAAAAAATTAATAATTACAAAATCATTTTTCTTTAATTTTTTCCTTTTTTTAGAAAGGTAAATGTATGCTTCTTCTCAACAAACCACAAACAACTCAATAATTTCTGTTAATATACCAAACACACCCCAAGTCTCTGGAAGATTAATAATAGCAAATGAAAACAAGTTACAAAACGATCGATTTTTAAAGCAATTTTTACGTCTTGATCGTTCTGATCTCGAACAAGAAGAAAATGAAAAACAAAAACTTCAAAACCGAAATAATACCAAAAGAGTTGTTTTTAGTCATATTTCATTACCCTTGCTGAAAAGGAATCGATCAAGATTATTTAATAAATATTATTTTGAAGAGTTACAAAGCACATATGATCAATTCACGAACAAAGACATATGGGAAATCAAGGAAATTGATTTTCAAAAAAACAAAACAAAAGAAGAAGAAGAAGAAGAAGAACAGCAGAAGCAACATCTACAACAACAACAACAACAACAACAACAACAACAAAGCGAAGAATCATTTCAATATCGGCAAGAATTAGATGAGTATAACAACAAGAATCTTCAACTTGCACCCCAAAGGAAAAATCAAACTGAAGAATTCCTTACTCAGAAGCAACGAGAAGCAAATACCAAAAGTGTTGGTTATGATTCAACGAACCTTTCGCCTGATTCGCCTTCTTTTCTTGAAGAGATCAAATTTACGACAATTAACAACAACACCAATCCCAACCATGGCAACAGCACCAACCCGAACAACAAAACCCGATATTTGAATAATTACGAACAGAAAAGAAAGATAAAAAATATAATCAATTGGAACCCACCAAGCATTTTGATCCCTTGGGAAACGATAGAACTTGTTTCTGATTTAAATTCAATTCCCAAAAACAACAAGTCAAGGCAACAATTACATTCCAGCAACCAAAATTTAAATTACCGTTCAAATTATGACAAACCTCAAAAAAATGAAAAATCTCAAAACAAGAACGTTTTATTTTCTGATATTTTATTTGACTTGGATCTTTTAGAGACCTTTGTGGAATTAATTGGCACTGGAAGCACCGGAATTTCCCGTGAATCGGATTCTTTTAGTTTCCTTAAAACACAAAAAAATTTAGTGTTAGATCTTTTACAGTTTAAAGAATTTATTAACGAACAATATGACACTTTATTTAGAACATCTTTATTTCCAAGTTTTGTCCAGCCCCATGAAATATATCCTCCTACTAGCCATGAGATTGGTTCAAATACACCACAAAAAACGTTAGGCCAGCCGATTGAAAATCAATTACAATTAGGATTGGGATCAAAGCAATCAGAAGAGATAACATTGTCATCAAAAACAAATCAAGAGCCTTCTGGAAAGCAAGAGCAACAACAATTTCAGATAAGCCAACCTTCTGAAAATAAAAGAAAAAGAAAAAGAAAATTTGCTCCTGGGAAAAGATTTAAATTATTCGATCTAAATGAGGACGACAGTGATAATAGTGATGAAACTGAGAACGAGAATGATAATAATACTCTAACAGATAATGACAACAATGAAAATTATACTACTACTAATAATAATAATAAGCAAAGCAATTTTCTGAATGGAAAAAATAGTATTATTGACCTTGACGAAGATAATGATGATAACAAAAGAATAGCAAAAGACTTGACATACAAAAGAACAAAAATTAATAGTTCTTATCCAAACATCGAAATGGACCGACAAGATTTAAATAATTCATATAGGAATTTAAACAGAGGATCTATAAACGAAAGAGAAGGTGCATATATGAAGGAAAGGTATAAATCCACAACTCCTCCAAAAAGGTATAGTTCAATGAATTATAACGATGGGAATGAAAACCATCATTATCCACAAAGAAAACATTATTCACAAAATTACGAAAAAAAATCGCCGTATAAAGATACAGAATTCATGAAAAATAGATCACCAAATTTCTCTTCTTCAACATTCTCCTTATCAACGCCAAAAGACCGAAATAGGAAAGAAAGAGATATTATTTATAAATCACATCCAAATAGAAATTTCAATATAAATCAAAGTTCAAACCTATCACAAAAAAATAATTATTACTCGAACCGTGGAAATAATTCTTATGAAAATAAGAATTATAAAAATTCAAATTATTCAGATTCCAGAACGAATTTTTATAATAGAACATATTCTTCAAGTGCAACCGGAAAGCACACAAGGAAAAACGACATTAGTTATCTCGAAAAAAATAATTTCCACCAAAAGAATTTTGAGGGGAAAAATGAGGAATGGAATACTTATAAAAGATATGATGGAAAGCAATATATAAAACCCAGTTATCAAGAACGTACCTTTCCCAATGAAAAAAATTATAGATCCCCTATAAATTCTTTTATCAATTCAAATACCACATATAAAGACTTTTCAAATCTTCGAAATCATAAAGACAATAATAGTTATCATCCTTCCAGGAATAATAAATCCAGAAATTATTCACGATATGGCCAATATAATAATTATAATCCACATTACGAAAGATCAAGAAATTATTCCGAAAATTATCAAAAAGATCGGTATCCCAAAGATGAAAATACTAGAAGAATAAATTCAGTGGATCAATGGAGCACAGATAGAAGAAGATCAAGAAAATAAAATCATTTATAATAATACAATTTTAATTTTTTTTTATTTATAAAGACTAATTAAATTCTTTGAATAAAAATTCCATTTAGTTTATAATTTTGAGTTTATAAGTAGTTGCTTTTATTCAAAAACCCATATGAAAAAAAAAAAAAAATTATGTAATTTTACGATTACTTTAATTTTGATTCAAGTCGTTATCAAATTTTTTATATCTTTAATATGTAGATTTTTATTTTGAATTAATTCTTTAAAAAAATTTTTTAGTAACATTTTGGTTGCTATTGTAAAATACTTCTTCAGATTATTGTGATTAATTAATATATTACGAAAACTACAAAGAAAACAAAAAGAATATTCTTTTTCAAATTTGTTGAAATCCAAAAAATGAAAAAAACTCCTAAATGTGTTGATAAATAAATCAATTTTTGATAATTTGAGAAATTTTTTTTTTTCTATTCTTTTAAAAGATATTTTTACTATCTTTTACTTGATTGATTGGCGACTTTGAAAATATTCATGTTGTTAGATTTGGTAGAAAAATGGGGTAATTGATTTTTTTCCTCCCCATAACTATAGAGATTAACTTAAATTTCTCAATTAATAAAGAAATTTTTAACAATATTACAGTCAATTCCACTTTTAAGACACAAACTTTCAACGGAATTTAAGCTCAAAAAAAACCTAAATTTAAAGACACATTTTTTGGAATTTTTTTTTATTTACAAATTATTTTTCTAGAATTTGAATTTTGTACATTAATTTGAGATTTTTTTGTATGCTTTATTTCATTGATGTTTGTTCTTTTACCAATGACAAGTTAAATTTTAAGAAGTTGGATCCACATTTCTTTATAAATCTTTCATGAACATCACACTATTTCATTTTTCTTTAAATAATTTAATAGATACTAAAATGTTCCAATCAGGATCATTTGTTCTAAATTATATATATTTTATATTTCCCTCTTTTCATTATTTTCTTTAAAGTACAACAAGAATCTTTTTCGACACCATACTCTGAAATTTCCCCTTTTTCCTATTTCTAAAATCAATTTCTTTTTTTTCAATTAATTCTTCTGAAGATAAAAGATCTTTTAGATTTTGGCTTATTAATCGAACTATTTGTAAAAAAAATTAAATAATAAGTCGAATAACTAGAAAATATTGTCGTTTACAATTTTTCGCTTTTTAAATAGCCTTGATAACAAATTAAAAATTTGAGTAAAATAAATGATAACTCAATCAACTACTCTTAAACAAAACAGATTTGATAAAAAAAAACGTTATTCACTCCCCAATTACTTGCCTACTCAATTAATGAATAAAAGCAACCGGAAGTTGCATTAAAAAAACTAAGAGCTGTGTTCGATTATCTTTGAAAATACATTTTTCATATATTTTGTGCTTTCTAAACAAAATAAAAATATAGAATATTAAACAACCATTCAAAAAAACTCTCTCACCACAACATTAAAAATTTGTTTAATTTTAGATCTTACCTATAAAAAAAATTCAAAATTATCAACTCTGTTCCTTAAAACACTCAAAAACTCTTTAAATCGGATGAAATAAAAGATTGTAGTGGCCTATTATACTTTGATAACAAGTCATACTTTATTTATTTTATTGTTAGGGAAACTGTCATTTGAACTAATTAACTCAAATAAAACTTTATCATTTAAAAAAGAATAATAATGATATTATATTAATAGAAAAGCAAGCAAGCAAGCAAGCAAGCAAGCAAGAAAGAAAAAAAGAAATAATTAAAGAAATAAAGAGATCAAAAAGAAAACATTTAAATGGAAATTGCAAGAATATAATTCTAAAGACAAAAAAGAAAAAAAATCAATAAATAAAATTTATAACTGAAACATATATTCTTGTGTCGGTGTTTTTAATTTTGTTATCAAAATTCTATTTTTTTCATTGCTGATTGATTTTGTTCTTTTCATTTTTTCTAAACGAGTAATGATCGATGATTTAAAACGATCTTCATTTTGGTAAAAGCCGAAAATTTTCGATTCTCTAACGATTGGCGTTTGGTTATTTTCAAATACATCTAGGAAATAGCACAATGCGCAATAGGCATTCATCGTTTTGCCATTTACTTCAAACCCCTTTTCAGGGTCGCTTTCCGATCCACTTTCCCTTGTATCTGATGCTGATCTTAGCCTAAGTGAGGTGTCTTCAAACTGGAGTATTTGGTATTGGCTATCTTCGTAAATATGCTGCGCCTCTTTAATTGCGTCTTCGATTTGTGATCTCCACTTTTTAATATCTCTTCTATTAGTCGAAGAGAAAATAAAGGTGCCGCTTTCTGTGAACAATAAGAATTTATGAGTCTCTTGCTTTGAATTGGTATCTGTTGGCGCAGATTCCAAAAATGTGGAGATCAATTTAATTACTGCTTGCACTTCAAGGTTATCCTTTTTTTGTTGTGTTATTAGCAGGCAATCGTTAAAAAGCAAGATTTTGCGAGTATTGTACCCTTTCGAAAATTGCCCAACGCCCTTTAATTTGTCTATTTCAAATATCGGTGACTGTGATTCGATTAATTTTTTTGTAAACAATCGCGCAATTTCCTTTTCAGAAAGGTTTTTTGTGGAATTTCTAATTTTTGTCGACAAATATGGCGAGTCGCTTAAGGAGTCACTTTCCATTACATTGTCTTGCTTGTTACTATTTTGATTCAGATTCTTATTTTGATTTCGATCCGAATTATTCAAGCCATTATTACTATTGCCATTATTACGGCTATTGTTCTTTGTATTGCTACCATTACGATCATCGTCATCTTCATCATCATCATCATCATTATTATTATTTGGATCATCCTTATTTTTGGATAATGATTCGTTAATTTCTTGAAGATTTTTTTGATACAATTCATTAAAGTATTTTTCCGCTGGCTGTAATAAGAGCGCAATTGTCAAATCGCCCTGTTTTAATAGGGTTCGTTCAAAGTCCAGCGTCGGTATTATTACTGGTATTCCACCCTTTAAGCTTCTCTGTATGGTATTAATATTTTTGATATTTTCGTTTTTGGCCTTAGCAGAATTTATATTCGACGCCATCTGCTTCATCAGGTTTAACGCCTCCTCAATTTTTTGATGGTCGGGATGGTCATCCTTGGTCTTTTGCAAGATGGCCTCGAGCAATAGCGGGTACCTGCTGATTCTCTGGATTGGGTTAATTAAAATGGAGTCTACCGTTTGTCTGTTTAGGGATTTGTCGTTTGACAAGTTTTTTAAAAAGGAGGAAAAGGCTTGATTCCGTTTGCTCCTTTTCAAAGCTTGCATCGACTTGTCATAGTTATTGGAATATTGGATATAAACTTTTAGCCTTGGTACCCATTGTATCATTATATCGCCAACGCCCAATCGCGAATTCCAATTTTTGAGTCTCTTGCCTAAATTATTTAAAAAAATTTTATTCACTGCCATGATTTCTTCAATGTTACAGAAAATGGTTCTCCGTATCGACTTTTCTAATAGCTGCTCCTCAATGATTGGCTTCATGATTTTTTCCTTCAATTTTTCCAATAAATTCACAAAGTTTTTTTCGGTTTCATACAATTCGAAAACGGCAAAGGACCTTTTGAAATGATCTTTAATTAACTTTACACATTCTGTATGCTTCCCCTTTGCAGCTAATAAATGCGGCAGTTGGCCCTCGCTATATTTAACGACCTCTGCGCCTATTTGAATTAAAATTTCACACATTTCAAGATCACCCGTTTCTGCTGCCATTTGGATCGCTGTTTTCTGACTGTTTTCGTCTGGGATATTAATGTTTTCGATATATGGCACAACTTTTTTCAATAAATCCAATTTTTTGTTTAACACCAATAAGTGGATGCAAGAAAGACCCGTGTGGTCGAAATATTCTAATGGGAATTTTTTGTTAATAACATAATCTAGAAACTTTTCGTCTTCGTTATTCCTTAGGTGTTGATGTGGATTTGGCTTGGAGCCAATTTTTCTTAATAATTCATAGCACTCGAAATGCTTATTGTAGCCTGCGTGCATTATCGCAGAATCGCCGTTTGTGTCTAAATTGTCAATATTTGATTGTGCCTCAATTAGGAACTCGCAATACTTTGTGTTCCCATATGACGCTGCAATGTGCAGGGGCGTTTGGCCCTTATGGTTGGTCACCAACGGCTGGGCCCCAAACTTTAAGAGCATTTTAAATCCGGCTTCGTTGCCCTTCGATTGGCATGCGCAGTGCAGCACAGTGTTGCCCTCCTTATTTCTCCACTCTGTTTTCGCCTTTTGCTTGTGCCAATGCGCCAAGAAATTGTTCTTCCCAAGCATCGCGGCCTTATGGTATACAGTGTTGCCCTTGTCATCGCTGTCTTCAAGATGGCAATCGGCCTTCTCAAGCAGTGCCTTTGAAATGCTGAGCATTTTGTTATGCAAAACAGCCAAGTGGATCGGCGGAAGTCCCTTTTTCGTCAAATGAGGCGCAGCGCCCTGGCTTAACAAGGATTTTACGACCTCGTGCGCCTCGTCAATGATCGCATAGTGGAGTGCAGTTTTGCCACTTTTATCAAAGATGTTGGGATCGGCTCCTTGATCGATTAGCTCTTCGGGGATCGCAACTTTGCCCTTCTTCGTGATGGAATGGATCAGCGCAGTCCTCCCAAGGTTATCCGTGCCGTTAATGTCCAGCCGAAAGTTTTTTTTCGATTGCTTCTTCTTTTTATACAGCTCTTTTAAGATTTCTCGGTTTTGCCTTTGCACAGCAATCATCAATGCAGTGATGCCCTCTTGGATTTTCATCCTCTCATTGATAAATGATCCCTGCGATAACAAATATTTGACAATTGGTAAATTGTCCCATTCAACAGCTAAATGCAGCGCTGACAAGACTACGTCATCACGCTCGTTAATATTAATTTCCGCCCCTTTTTTAACTAGGAATTTTACAGTGTCAATATGATCCTCCTTAATTGCAGTGTATAATGGTGGATTTTTGGTAAAGCTTAATGCATTAATATTCGCTCCATAATTTAATAAAATTTTTATTGTTGATATGTCACCCATTTCTGCGGAGATATGTAATGACGTTTTACCAAATTTATCAATATCTAAAAATAAGATTTTTTTTTTTATATTTTTAATATTTGTTTGTTTGTTTTTTTCATTTTTTTTTTAATATTTGTTGGTTTATTTTTTTTTGGATTTGTTATCGTTGGTTTTAATAATTTTTTTTTTTTTTTGTGATTGTTAGTTTTTATTTGTTTTGTTATGGAATTGAATTTTGTTTTTGTGTGTGCAAGTTAAATTTGAATAATAATAAAATTAAAAAAACAAAAATTTAATTATAAATATTTGTAATTTTGATTCTTGATTTATTTAAATTAACACACTTTTTAAATTATTTTCATTTGTTTTTTGAATGATTGATAATTATTTTTTTTTTTTAATTTTAGATTTTATTATTTTTCAATTCACAGTATTCTAGATTTAAAATAAAATGGATTTTAAGGATAGAGTCATTAGGGTGAAAAATAATTTTTTGAAATTTGAAAAAAAAAATTTGGGTAATTTTTCAGAGTACATAATACCCATTAAAAAACAATCAACATGCGAGGTACGATCAATCTCAAAAAATCAACAATAAAAAAAGAGGACATTTTTAGAAAAAAAAAAAAAACACCAAAGAGTCAGACCCAATTAAAATCATTGTTAATTATAATTTTGAATTCAACTGTGTCAGTTTAGAAGTGTCGCTCTTTGGTTCTTTTTGAGAGATTGGTGATTTTAGTTTATTTTATTCATTTTTCAAATGAGTAATTTTTACCTAAAAAAGGTTACAAAATCATTATTTTGTTAGATATATTAGGCTATAAAACAACCACAAAATTGGATTGAATTGTATTAAGGGAGTAAGTACATTTTACCATTTTTAAAAATTTTAATTATGAGATACAACTTTACTGAAAAAAAGAATTTTTTGAGTCCCACACCAGATATTGAAACTTTATAATGAAAAAGTCATTCATTACTCTATTTGTGAAAAGAAATACAAACCAAATGTAGATCAGAGGGGAATCTTTAATTTTTCGATTTTTTGAATATTTTTTTGATTAAATTTTTTGTTTTATTAAATTCTGTTTTAGATCGAGAATTGAGGAACTACAAATGACTGAAATTAGTCAAAGAGTAAATCAAATAAAAAATATACATGAGAAGGAGTGTATTTTACAACAAATATTTTCTTTTTGAATACAAAACAAGAAAGATCAGCTTTCCAAAAAAACTTGTTGAAATCAATAATGAAAAAAATCTATATTGATTTTGAGAGAAATTTCAACAAAATGTTTAAGAAAATGACCGAAAGAGATGCATCTTGAACTTGGTGATGTCATTCTTTTAATCCATAACAACCATTGAAACAAATACAAGTTTTTAAAAATACAAAAAGTATGAGTATACAACAATACACTGTTTTTTTTTTTTCAATTTTAAATGATTATTAATCAAAATTAAACCAACAATTTTAAATGAAAATTGCATATTTTTATTTACTGAATAATATTTTTTTATTTTTATTATTAATTTATCTGAAAATAAACCAAAAATTAAGAAAGACAAAGTTTATTACTTTTTTCCCTTTTCCAATCAATATTATTGTTTAGTATTTGAAAACAATCAATAATAATCAAATTGAATCTCTGTTAGATTTTCAAAAGAGTACTAGTACATTTAAACTATGAATCAAAAACTTATCAAAACAAAAACTCAATGTTGAAAAATTGAATGATCGCAAATATATTTGTTTGACTTAATCTGTAAATCCAACCCTCTGGATGAGAAACAGTTCTTATTTCTGAAACAATCCTTTCAAGAAGAATTCAAACATAAAAAAAAACAAAAAAAAAATATCAAAATAATTGGCTTTGTGCTAGAAACCATCTTCTTGTTTGATTCGCTTTACTTTTATGAAAGTGATCATGATTTCAATCTTGAACAAAAAAAAAAAACAATAACACAACATATGTAAAAAAATTATTTCTGAATTTTTCATTTTTATTTGATAAAATTGTGATTTTTTCATTAATGGTGATACTTTTCTGGTAGGTTCACAAGGGTCAAGAAAAATAACTTTAATATTTTTGGGTTGTAAATAAGGAATTTTGGTTTTTTATTTTTTTAAAATATTCTTATGTCGTGTCGTAAAGTGTAGTAGAGTTCCGTCAAGTACCTAGGTTTTACAGAATTCAAAAGAATTGAGTAAAATCTTTGATTTAACTCAATTCTTTTAAATTATGGAAAATATAACGACAATTTTTATTGATTTTAGAAATTAAAAGACAATTTTTGAAATTTTCTTTTAATTTCGAAAATTAAAAAAAACCTAACTGCAATTTTCTTGAGAGTTTTCTGTTTTATTTGTTAAGTTCTCTAGGTTTTTTTGAGGTTTTCTATTTTATTTTGAAGTGCTCTAGGTTTTTTTTTACTTTAGAAATAAACAGAATATTTATTAAAATTTTATGTTTATTTCTAAAGTAAAAAAAACCTAACGAAAATCTATTGATTTTCATGATATACAGAAAACTCAAGAAAGGTTAAAGGTGGTTTTCCAAAAATCAAAAGAATAGAGAAAAATATATATATTAATTTTTTAATTCTTTTAAATTTTGAAAACCATAACGACATTTCCAACCAGTAGAATTCAACAACTTATTATAATTCTAATTTTTAAATTTCTTTTTTAAGAAGTTTTAAGTTTTTTGAATTCCAATTGATTTTATTGTTGATTCTTTAATTGAATTTTTTTTTATTTTTCAAGATAAGGCAGAGACAAATTTTTTAATTTATTTTTGAATTTAAATTTCAATTTATTTACTGAAATTATCATATTTTTGAATTTAAATTCTGTTTTATAAATAAGAACTGATATTTTTCTGTTTATTTTGCATATTCAAGTAATAAATGAATTAATCCAAGAATTCAAATAATTTATTGTTTTTATTTCATAATTATATATATTTCTTATCCATATGTTAATTGACTTAATATAAAAAATTAAAATAATCTAATTTTCAAATTATTTGTTGAGAAAATTATTATTGAATAATTGTTTATAATTCTTATATGTTTTTTTTTGCCTTTTTTTATATTATATACTAAATGCGAAATTTTTTCCAAGTAAATACCAAAATATTTAATCCTTTAGATAAATATTATGGAATTTCTGTTTTGTCTTTATTAGGTTTTAATCCAAATTGAATTATTATTTAATATATTAAAATTAATTTTTAATTTAATTGATTTTCATTCCCTTTTATAATTAAGATTAAATCATCTGCAAACATTTGACAATGATTTGTTAATGGTATAATTTTTAATGAAAGAAAATGTGAAATAATAGCAAGTGTTATAGGTGATCATGGATCACCTTGGAATATACCAAGTCCTTTTCCTTGAGAATATTTTAATATAAAATTTTTGATAATTTTTTTAATTGTTTTTCTAATTTTTTTAAAACTAAAATATTTTTTATGACAAATTTCTCAGGACAATACAAAAAATATTTTTTAATTGGATTAATGATATTTCTCAGAAAAATATCAAATTTATTAAAAAAAGAAATTTATTGTTCGTTCATAAATCAGGGGACGAAGGGATACCGCTGAATTATCGACCAATTTCAATTAATCAAACTCTTCCAAGATTTTTTCTAAAATTATTATATGCTGGAATCCAAGATTCTTGGGATTTAGTTTCAAAAAATCAGTTTGGTTTTAAGAAGAAATTAGATACAAGAATTGCAGTTTTAAATTTATTAAATGAATATCAAAAGTTAAAAAATGAATTCAAAAATGGAGATATTTATATTGTTACAATAGATATTCAAAAATGTTTTGACTCTATACATCATTCATTGATTTATTATTCAATTAAAAAAATTTATTAAAAATGAAATTATTGTAAAATATCTACTTGCATATTATTCAAAAGAAGGAATTGGTGTTTATCAAGGAGATCCATTATCTCCTTTATTATTTGGATTTATTACTCATTTTCTCTTAGAAAAAATTAAAACATTAGCAATACATGTTCAGATGTTTGCAGATGATCTAATTTTGCTTATGAAAGGATCATTGATAAAAATAAATTTTCAACTAGAAAAAATCTTTAAAATTATAAAAGATTTCGGAATGAATCCAAATAGTGATAAAACGAAAAAAACTTTAATTCCAAAGAAAATTTTATATCTTGGTATTTGGCTTGATAAAAAAAACTCATTTAAAGTTTAACCTTGAGAAAGTTAAGACCAATTTCAAAAAGTTAATCAATATCTTAAAACAAAAAAATTTTTCGAATGGATTAAAAATTCAATTTTTTAAAGCTGTATTACATAGTCAACTATTATATGGATTAGAAATATTTGATTTAACAAAAACAGATTTTAAAGATATTGATACTTGGATTAATAAAAAAATTACAAAATTTTTTATTAATTAACCCACACTCACCCAGGCTTATTTATAAAACTGAAGCAAAAATTGATCCTGTTAGAATAACAATATATAAAAGAAGATTTAAATTAATACAAAAATTAAAAACCCTTGGTTTTGATGAATTAATTAATTATCTACCTTTTAGAGAAAAAGAATTTGAAAATATTAACTGGCAATCAAATAACTTAAAAGAATTAGAAATTGAATTGGATAAATTCAGAATTAATCAATTAGAAAAATAGCCCAAGCTGGAAAGTCCAAAAATATTTAAAAATTATCCAAATAAATAACACAATAAACAAACAACAAAGATATTTAAAATGGAAGGGTTCAACTTCAATTTTAAAACTCAGAAATTTTACAAATTATTTAAATAGATACTCTTATGTTATGAATAAAAATAAATCAAAATATTGTGAGATATGTAAAAAATAAATAATTTAGATATCATTGAAGATTTGGACCATTTTCTATGGAATTGCTCAGCCTATGAAAATAATCGTAAAATCTGGATATCTGAATTAAAAAAAAATTAATATATCTAATATATTAAAAAATAATAATATTGAAAATATTATTATAAAAAAAGATTCATCAAGTTTATTAGCCTTAGTGGATAATAAACTTATCTTTGAGTCTTTAATAAGATTCCTAAATAAAAATTTAGGAATTCGGGCACACAAGAGGGGCTAATAACTCCTCCCTTAAATAATAAAAAAAATAAAAAAAAAAACTAAACTATTTTTCAAACAAAAGGACACACCTCTCAAATCATCAATACCATCGAATTTGATTGTTAAAAAGATAATTACTTTTTTGGTGGTTTTCATTTTAATTATTCATTTTTTCATTTTTTGCTTTTTTATTTTCGGATATTGAAAAGTTAGAAAATGAAAAAACAAGACAAGAAGAAAACAATTTGGAAATAATCTACCAGTTTATAAATGGAAACAGTTTAAGTTTGATTTCGAATGAGCTAGAAATAGGAATTATGAAAGACCATTATTGGATTGATGCAGGTAACAAAGAAAAAAGCAAATAAAGAAAAAAACATTCCAACAAAAGAACCCGATGAATTACGGCTTTATATTGAAAATGAGACTTTAAAGAACAAAAGTTTGACGTGTAAAGAATTATCAATAAAATGTGAAGAACTTTTTCTCAATTCGCCTTGTTCAAAGGTTGTTATTGATTTTATATTTTTTTTTTTCTTTACAATTTACAAAACGAGATTTCTCATTTCAAATAAAAGGGCATATCAATTTTTAAAATATTGAATTTTATTTTTTATTGTTTTGTTTTAATGGGTTTTAAAGATTCAGTTGAGAGTTTTTTTTATGTTTTAAAGCCTTTCTTAGATTTTAGAATGATAATACAATTAATTTGATTCAATTATGAATAATTCTTGAAATTTTTTAGTGCCCTTTTATTTGAAAAAGAGTTTAATTGATTCGGAAAATCACAATTTTATCAAAAAAACATTAAAAAAATTTAGAAATAATTTTTTCACATGGAAAGATGTATATTCGCAATTACTTTTACGATCGAATTTTTTCTCTTTGAATAATGATTATTATTTAACAGGGCTCATTCTCTAATACAAAACTTTTAAAGTTAGCACTTAAGCCGTCTAGGAAAAAATAACGTCTAATGTGCGGGAAGAAAATTTAATTTTCCATTTTTCGGATTCGTTTTTGGCTTTTTTCGTAATTGTATTTTTGAATTTAGCCTAAATTTATTTTTATTAAAACTCAATAATCATTGTTCTGCTCGAAATTAAATGACCATCTCTGGTCTAGCGTAAAGGGTTTCCAATCCTCTGTCTTCTCGTGAAAATGATCAACTGTTATTTTCCGAAGCAATTTTAAGAATAAAAAAATAATCTAAATCCTTAAATTTTTTTTTTTTTACATTTCTCTCATTTTATTATTCACAGGAATAAACTACAAGAAAATTTAGCCAGACTCTGATAGTAGACCCGCGAGTAATTTTTTGAATATACTGTTACCAAGCACATAAAACTATGTTTGGTATAAGCGATTATCAATTTTCCATAAGGCTAATAATAAAAAAAATTTTGATTTTTTGAAAATAAAGTTTCTTTTTAAGTCTTTCCCTTTTTTTGTTTTTGATAAATAAAAGATTCATGTAAATTTGGTCTTAATATTTTTTTAAAATGCCGTAACGAAGACTGCTTTTTGTTTGATTAGATTCCTTTTTAATTTTCGTTTGAAGAAAAAAAAAACAAAAAAAACAAGAAAATAAATAATTTATTTTCCAAAATAAAAGAGAGGATTTACTTTGTGACTCTAAAGGGTTTTGCTTTAAAATGCGAAGTACTTCTTTTTGGTTTTTCTCTTTTGCTGCCTTGTGGATCAAAGAGTCTCCCTTTAAACTGAGAAATTGGTCGCAAAGAACCTTATTTCCTTTAAGCCTTGCGATCTCATATGCCGTCAGCCCATCAAAATCTCTGAGCTCTGTGTTTGCACCCGAGCGGATCAGAATTTTCACCAGCTCAATGTTCTCTGATTCTGTGGCATAGTGTAAAGAAGTTTTGCCGACGCTGGTCATGATATCTAAATTTGTCGACATATTAACAAAGATCCTTAAAACGTCCTTGCTGTTCGCCAAGACGGAGTTGTGGATCGGCGCAAAGCCATTTTCATTCAAAGAGATTTTGTTTGGCAAATAGTTTGTAAGCTCATTGACTACATGCGTCGCATTAGTTAGGGCCGCCAAATGCAACGGGGTGTTGCCCTTGCGATCTCTTTGGGAAACTAATTTCTTGATCTCCTCACTTTCCAGGTTCTCTTCCAAAATAGGAAAGCACTCAACCACATTCTTAAAGGCAACCCATGTTAAAATGGTCCACCCTTTGGAATCTTCTAAAAAGGGATCGGCTCCGTTTTTTAACAGAAAAGATAAGATCTCTTTTTGTTCATAAAACACAGCAACGTGGATTGGTAAATGGCCGTCTTCTAATTTCCCAATGTTAATATCTGCTCCGTGCTTGAGTAGCAATTTTACTAAATCAATTTCGCCTTTGCACGCATGGTGAAGCGCAGTTAGGCCAGAGCGATCATATTCGTTTATTTTGAGACTCTTGGGGTTTTCTTCTAGTAATTGTTTGACAATCTCTGTTTTTCCTTGAGAAACTAGTACTGATAAGTTTTGTGTTTCCATATTGAATTCGTATCAAATTTTTCAGTTTTTTTTGATGTGAAGAGGTTTTGTGTTTGTTTATTTTTTTTTTTGGTTGGAAAAAGAAATTTAAATTTACAAGAAAAAAAAAAAGAAAAAGTCAACCAAGAAAAATGTTCGCAGATAGGCATGTGGTTTAAAAAATAACTCCTTTTTACAACCAGCATTATGAAATTACACAGCTTTTCAGTGTCAATTACTTCTCCTCCTGGTTCACATAACATTTTGGTATATTTTGGATTTATTAAAGAAACAATTATACGTTTAAAGGTGTGTCATATAAAGGCACTCTTCGTTTGAGAATTTAAACAATCAAATTTACAACTTTTTTTATAACTCCAAAATTCTCAAATAACGAGTTTTTGGAGAAAATGTGGTTCAAGAGTTAAACGTAATGACGATATTTGAGGTTGTTTCAAAAGGTATTGAGAAAATTTTCAAAAATCACTTCAAAAAACTCATTTTCTTTACGAATCACCAATTTTCTTTTAGAAATCTCGACTTAATTTTTAAACACTTTTATATAATGCTTTTTTGGAACTTTTATGTAATGAAATAACTCATTATGAAGTTGGAAGTGCATTTTTGTTCGTTACAGATGTGTAAATACACAATAAATTCGTTTAAATGTAGAAGCTCGAGAATTAAAAGTTTTTGAAAACAAAACCATACTTTCAAAATCTCTTTTATTTTCACTACAACTACCCAAAAAAATAAGTTTATAAAGCCAATACTATTTGTTGCAAAATAAATGGAACCAAATTTTCATTTAACATTCCAAAAAAAGATTTGTTAAAACAAAGTTACAATTTCAAATTTATAAATCTTTAAACAGAAATCTTAAATTATTTATTTCCCTTTTGGAATTGGGGATCTTTGGTTTAGTTTTAATTCTAAGAAAACAAGATTATTTTGGGAAAGCTGAATAAAAATTTTGATCTTTTTATTTTACAATTGACAGTAAACTCTTGTTTCAAAATATAATCCGATGCTTTTTTTTTTCTAGTTCCAATGTAAAATCTAGTTCACTACCTAATAGAATACCTTAGTATAAATTAATTTTCAAGGTATTTTCCTTGTGGGTGTAAAAAAAATTTGAAAAAATGAATGTGATTTGTTGAAATTTTTTCATCATTTTCTCATTTTTTTTGATATTTTGTGGTTTTTTAGATTTTACCAAAAATTGTTTCTAAAGTTAACTCATTTTGAGAGATAAATTTTCCAATTTGATCCTTTTATTTTAAAGAATTTCTTTTGAAGTAATAATACTTTTAGAAACCAATAACAGACTTAATTTTAGTTTCATTGATCGATAAGTGTCTAGGTTTTCTCTAAAAAAGAAACACGATTTAATTTTTGGAACTAGGATTAAACTTTTCTTCATGTATTGTTTTGACAACAGCATTCTTTCCTTTGTGTTGAATTAGTTCCTGAAAAAATATACCAAACACTTTTTTTACCTCAAACTTTTTTTTTTGGGCTACCTTCAAATTTTTGGAGTCTTTTGAAAATACACTTTTTGTTCAACTCTGGCAATGTTTTTCAACATTATCTGTTGAGGTAATACTAACACTTTGAGATTTTTTAGGTTTTTGATTAGTTTGGATAGTAAACATAAGAAATAGTTCATTTTCCATTATTCCTTGGTAATTTTTTTATTAATAGATGACTTAAGTTCTATGGCAAATTACCAAAAATAAAGTTTATATATAGGATTACTAGATAAGTTCTGATTGTTAATATTAAAATCAATATTTTTTAAAAAATCATTTCTCTAGATTCATAAAATAAACAAAATTTCATAATAAATTACCCAATTGTTTTTTTTATTTTTATTTACTTTTTTTTTATTGTATTTTTGTTTGAAATACATATATTTCTAATTTTTAGAACTGGATTTTAAAATTATTTTTTTTTATTCTTATAGATAAGTTCAATTTATTAAAAATATTTATTTTTTAAATTTGATTTTTAATGTGCCAATGATTTTGAAATGAAGTTTAGAATGATCTGGGTAACTTGTTCTTAATAGCTTTATAATCAAAAGATAGAGATATAAATAGAAAGTGTACAATTATGGTCTAGCAACTTATAGTGTAGTTGCTCCATACCCAATGAGTGACCTACTACCAAAAGTGATATTGTTAAATCGAACTTCTTTTGGTTGATAAAATTTAATATATTAAAAAAAAAAAAAGATAAGGAAGGTGTGTATTTTAAACAAAAATTTTCTTTTCAGAACCAAACACTAAAGATCTTCATTTTTAATAAAATACTTTATAAATGAAAAAATGAAGAAAAAAATTACAATCAACGTAAGTTCAAATTCAAAATTTTTAATATTGCTAAAACATTCCAAAGAATCACAATAATAAAATTTTATTTCAAATTAGAAATAAATTTTGATTTTAGAAAAATATGAAAATCATTTTTTCACATTTTTGTTTTTCAATTTTTTTCGATTTTTTTATCTAAAACCTAATTTCAGTTGCAAAAATTTTTTTTATTTCAAGATCATCAGTTACTTGGTAAAAATGTGTTATTCTAAGGTTATTGAAACCATGTAAATGATTGTTGAGAAATCTATTGATTTCTATTGCAATTCTATTCGATCTTTGATCTTGATATTTTTTTAATAAATGTGAAAAATTTTCACTTCGTTTTCATTTGCTTTTTCAAATAGTGGCCATAAATACCAACACACTCCGTTTAAGGGCTTGGTTTCTAAAAGAAAAGTATGGAAAATGAAGTGAAAAATGTTTCATATTTATTTTTCAAATACCAGTAGAAGTTCAAAACGAACATCGTGTTTTTCCGAATAGGGACCTATGAATTTGAGTTTTTCAATTTTTGAGAAAATATATTGATTAATTAGTTTTCTTTCAGACATATATCAACAATTCTTTGATGTGTATTATTCTACTTATTTCTTATTTGTTCTTCAAAGGCCAATTATATAAAATAATTGATATTTGAAAAAAACTTTGGGCCACTTTGAATGAAACAGAGTTTAATATCGTTGAGAGTTAAAAAGGGAACACTGGTTGATTTTTAACCCATCTCTATTTGTTATTATTTTAACCACAGTCCTTTTTTGCAAATTATATTTTCTTAATTCTTTTTTCAAATATTATAATCAAAATAAACCGAAATAAAGAATAATACAAAGAGGATTAAAATGAAAAATGAATAAATTATGGAAATTTTCAAAATAATTTCCAAAAAGTTTTACTCAAAGAAAAAGAAAAAAAAATGAAAAAATTGCAAGCAAAATTCCTAATAATTTTGGTTTTAAAAGAAATTGATAGTGAATAAATAAATTTATCATCAAATAAACATATATAACAATTCTTTATTTCTGAAAGAGGGTATTTAAAAAATATCCTTTTTTCTTGAACCGAATCTTGAATTAGATTAATTTGATCAAAAGATGATTAAAAATTATTTTCCAAAATTCTTTTACAAAAAGCAGTTATATTGGTTAATAAAAAATTTACTAATAAAAACATTTCAATTAAGAATTAAAAATAAAACATAGTAAAAAAAAAAAAGTAAATAATTATATCTAATGGTTTAGATTAGATATCGAAATGATTATTTTTTTTTTTTTTCTTGATCAAATTTTTTCATTTTTTTTGATACTGATAAATTCAAATAGGTGTCTGAAAATTTTTATCAAACTTTACATTTTACAAATTTTTTCCCTTATATTTGGATAAAGCATTTTAATGCTTTAAATCTTATAGTCTTGTATCTTTTTAAGGCACAGGAAAAATCAAGAAATAACACACAAAAAAATCCTATAAAGGTACAAAATCAAAGTGGTCAAAATAAGGTACAATTTTTCTGTGTAAATTTCCAAGATTACTCATAATGTAATATTCTATATATATATACATATTGAAGGAAAAACTCAAACTAACTCTGTAATTATTCAGTGAAATTATATCTTGAAATTGGGAAAGTGCTTTAAATCAAAAATTTCTGCCCTGAAGTGAACAAAATTTTGTGCCTTATATATTAATTTTTCCTGTGCCCATAAATGGTACAGGACTGTTGGTAAATTTGTAAAATTAGTTGATCTTTGAAATATTCCTACTAATGAACTGTTTGAAAAGTTGAGTTGATAGAATTATTAAAAGGGAAATTGAATAATATGTTTATTCTGTGTTTGAATTTTTCAGTATAAATTTTTTAATTGATATCTAAAATATATTGCATGTGGATATACCCCGCCCCCTCATTTTATTAAGGTACTTTATATATTTGGTTCAAGTAATAATTAGAATTAATTGTTTTATTTTTAAATAAGCAGTGGCACACTAAAAATTGGTAAAATATATCTACACCTGTATTAAAATATTTCACATTGATTCTTTCAAATCTCTTTTAGTTATCCAAATGAGAAATATTTATTTACTTTCAAAAGACAAGAACTGTTTTTATAAAACTATAAATATTAAAGTTGATAACTGATTTTCTAAAGTTTTTTCATGTTTTAATTGTCAAAACTTTTCAATTGAAAAGAATTTGAATTTTGATCTACTTAATTTATATCTTTTATTTGGTTAAATGTCAAAAAGGACAAATTTTATGAATAAAAATAATGTGAATATATTTTGGTGCTATTCTGAACTTTTTGAATCTCAACATTTATCATTTTTTTTAGTTTAACAATTATTCTTATTTTATATCAGACCAAATAATGACACAAATCTCAAAGAAAAAGAAATTTGTTGGTGACGGAGTCTTCAAATCAGAACTTGGTGAATTTTTTGAAAGAGAAATTGGTGAAGACGGTTATGTTGGCTTAGATGTTAGAGTAACAGCTTCACGAACAGATGTTGTTCTTAAAACTACTGCACCACAAAAAGTTTTAGGTAAGTTTCATTTTCTTTTTGGACTTGTTGTAAACAAGAAACCTTTGTTGTTAATTACCCAAAAAAGAATAAAGATAAAAGATAAAGGAAAAAAGAAAAAAGAAAAAAGAAAAAAGAAAAAAGAAAAAAGAAAAAAGAAAAAAGAAAAAAGAAAAAAGAAAAGAAAAAAGAAACAAGAAAATTGAAAAAAGAAAATTGAAAATTGAAAAAGAAACTTGTTTTTAAAGTTTTTTTTTTAAATGTTTTTTTGCTTTTTTTATTTTTTTTTCTTTTTTTGTTTTGTCTTTCATTCTCTGTTGTGTTTGAAAAAAAATTAACAAACAAATAAACAAATCAAAAAACTTTTTCTAATTTTAAAAACAATACAAAAACTACTCTTGGGATCCAAAAACTTTTTCAATCTTTTAAACACAATTCTGATTCTAACAGGAGAAAAAGGAAGAAGAATTAGAGAATTAACATCTCTTGTTGAAAAAAGATTTGGATTTAAAGAAGGTGGAATTGAATTATATGCAGATCGTGTTGAAAGAAGATCATTATCAGCAGCTTCTCAAGCCGAATCAATCAAATTTAAATTACTTGCTGGTCTTCCAGTTCGAAGGTTTGTTTTCTTTATAATTACTTTTTCTTTTCTTTTTATTTTATTTTACTTTTTTTTTTATTTTTTTTATGTATGCCTTTTTTTTCGTTTGTAAAAGAAGTGTGACTTAAGATTTTTTTTAAAAAAGTCCCAAAAATAGGTAAAACGGAGTTTGTAATCAAGTTTAGAGATACTTTTGAATCATTTTTTTCAAAAGAACCAATTAACATTTTTTTAATAGGTTCTTTTTGATTTTTTTTTTTTTAATCCACCCAAAATTTTTCATCTGATTTGTGAATCTTAATCAATCCAACCTAATTTAAAATACTAATAATTCCAATACTAACAATTCAAATGAAATTCTATAGAGCTTGCTATGGTGCCATGAGATTCGCAATGGAAGGAGGAGCCAGAGGTATTGAAATCACTGTTGCAGGAAAGCTTAGAGGACAAAGAGCAAGAGGAGTCAAATTCAGAGACGGATACATGTTGAAAGCCGGTAAACCAGCAGAGGATATGGTTGACATTGCCGTTAGACATATCATGATGAAACAAGGTATGTTTGGTGTCAAAGTAAGAATTATGCAACCATACGATCCAGAGGGTAAAATCGGTGTCTCCGTTGAACAACCAGATGTTATCACTGTATTCCCACCAAAAGAAGACTCTAAAGATATTGGAAAGCATGCCCAAGACCTTCCAGTCATCTCTGGAAAAAATTAATTTTGAGAAAAAGAAATATTTCATTTTTATCTCAAAACAAAGTAATCAATCTAAAAACATAAAAATTAAATTTTCTTTATTTTTTTTTACTGAAAAAAAAATCCAATTAAATTTGATCATATTTTATCTTTTGATAAAGTGAAACTTATTTATATTTTATAAATAGAACAAATATCAATTTTAAATAATTCCTACTTTTTTTTTTTTTTTTTTTTTTTTTTCAATCGAATTTATTAATTTTCAAAAAATCTATTCAAATAAGAAATTGAAACATAATTATTTAGTTTTTTATTTTTTCATGTCTCGAAATACAGCAATTTCAAACCTGGTGCGCACGATCTAACTTAACTTAAAATTTAAATTTTCATTAAACTTTCTTTAAACTCTTTTCAATTGAAAAGGATGATTGTTATTTTGGACTCAAATCTTCTTGTATTATCCTTAATATTCAAGATCCCTTACAAAATGTAATCTTTTTTAAAATAATTTCAAAAAAGTTTAATAAAAAAATGGAAAAGTTGTTTACAAAGCTTGTCATTTAGATATTCTTGATTTTTGGTGTTTTAATCTTAATTTAGTTTTAACAGATCTCGAAGTTCAAAGAAAGTTTAATGAAAATTTAAATTTTAAGTTAAGTTAGATCGTGCGCACCAGGTTTGAAATTGCTGTATTACATTTAATTTACACTACATTTATAAAATAATTAATCTTAAATTCCATATAAATTTTAATTATTCAAACAAAATCAATCATAAATATTTAAATAATACAGCAGTCCCAAGGTTAACAGGGTTTTTATGTTAAACAAATTTTATTTTTTGATCTGAAATTCGAAAAGTTTTTAATAAAGAATAAGAAAAGTTGATATTTTTTCAAAAAATTCACTCACTAATTCATATTATACATGTTTTTCCAGAATGAAAACAAGATATAAAGTTGAACTCAGAGGAAAAATATTTCCCAACACCTTTAAAATTATCAAACAATAAAAGTAATTGTTTTTGTCATTTGAATATAAATTTTTTTTTGATATGAAAGTCTTATTTGAGTTTTATTTTTATTTTTTTCTAATAGAATCTTTATGATTATGATTTTTAAAAATGTTTAAAATTTGGATTAAAATATCAAATTCGATTCTTCTAAAAAGTTATAGTGACTTTGGAATTTTGTTAAACCTTTTTTTCTATAAAAGGGGCACAAAACAATTACAAATATCAATTATTTATTTATAATCGCCTCTTTAAAGAATAAATTAGAAATAAATATAACAATATATGTATGATAATAGATGATATCTGTTTGAAGTAAATCAAAATAATTTATAGATATATTGGTACAAAATTGAAAATTGTAAATTCTTTAAGCACATTGAGAAAAACGAAATTGTTACTTTTGATCTGGGTTGAATTCCGAAAAAGTATCTAATAATAATCAATATGGAATTTCTAGAATCATTTTCAATATTTCAATTGCTTTAGAATAAATTCTTTTTACTTTGCGTCTCAAGACCATGAATAATAAAAAAAAAAAAAAAACTATTAAAAAAAAAGTAAAAAAAGTAAAAAAAGTAAAAAAAGAAGAAAATTATTTCAGTTCGAAATTTTCTAAATATTTTTTTCTTTTAATATTCTTTTCAAACCCTTTAAATGGATTTAATCAACCCATAACATCGTACCTCTTTCTCTGGAAAAAAGTTTATTACTTTTTATATATTCATGTATCTATGTGTTGTTTTTACTTTTTGTTAAATGTAAATATCTTTAAATCATTCCCATTTTTTGATTTACTAAATTTAATAACATATGATAAGTTTTTTTAAAATTCAGTACTTAGAATTACTAACTAAAAAAACTTTGAAAAAAAATTATCTAAAGATTTAAGTGAAATAATTAGAAAAAAATATCAAAAAAAAACAATAATATTTTTTCACTGAGTCCATTAAAGCAAATGTATTCTATTAAAAATGAGTTACCTAACATCTTTAAAAATAAAAAACCAATTTTATAACTAAAAAAACCTTTCAATTAAATGTTTAATTTTTTTATAATTTTTTTATTTTTGAAAAAATTATTACCCACTTTCTTTTCTTTTCTTCTTATCTTTGTTTCGTAACAATTTTTTTCACAAAATATTTTCAAGAAAATAGATTACATATGTTAGGATAATACAAACATTTATTATATTACAATATACTGCAAAACAATTAAGTATTTCAGGTAAGCAGGGGGTATTTTTTTTTTGAATGTCCTATCTACTTTAATATCTCAACAAAAAAAAAACTATTGTTTTTAATTTTTTTTAAAGTAATTATAAATTAAATACTTCCTTTCTTTCCTTTGGATCATAATGTGAAAAGTTATAATTCCAATTGAACAATTATATGTTATAAAAAGAATTCTAAAAATAAAAATCCATTCTATACAATCATGAAAAAATTTTTCTTATAAAAAAATATTAACTGATTTTTCGCTTTTTAATAACTTCCATCATTATATATATATTTGATTAATAAAAGATCGTTAAAAATATATATATATTATTAAAGATATTTTACAATTTAAGTTGAACAATCTAATTTTCCAGTTTCTAGTAATATTTTTTCGAAATTTAATATTAAAAAATTAGAAAATGTTTTTCTTTATAGCTAAGAGTTCATTTTGGTTTATTATATAAAAGTATTTTAAATTTGCTGAATATCTTTCAAATAATAGATCTTTTATGTGGGCTATTCAAGAATTATTTGTTCTGATAAATTGGAAAAAATATTTTTTCCGATTTTTGGTTAGTTTTTTTTTTAAATTTTAGAATGAACAGAAAATGTCAGAAAGTGTCGGTTTATTTCAAAAAGTTAAAAAAAAAATGCCTTTAACTTTTTCAAAATTCGAATAATTTGGTAAAATCTTTGATTTTATTTGATTCATTTGAATTCCGAAAATATAGGACATACGCAAATTTAATCACCATTTATTTTTTTTTCATTATTTGAGTTTTTTTAGATAAGTATCGTGTTAATAAAATAGCTTAAAAAAAATTAATCGTAAATTAACTTTTGTATATAATTTTTTAACAGTATAGGGTTCATAACTTGGTAATAAAAGATCAAATAAATATCAAATATATTTTTATTAATATTCAATTTATATATTTTATTCTATTATTAATTTTTATCTTGGATTAAATAAAATCCAATTAAATTCCCTGAAAAAAAATAAAAAAAGCAAGAATCACTATATTAAAATATCAAAAAAAATTCAATTTTCTGTTACAATATACAACCAATTCATATCCTTAACACAGAATTGCATATTAAGAGAGTAAGTAAATTTTAAAATTTTTAGGTTTCATGGTTTATTCTAAGCAAAATCATATAGATTCATGTATTGGAAAAAAAAACCTGGATTATTTAAATAAAAGGGTGAATTGTTTATTTACTCAAGTTTCAAAGAGATTTATATAACAATTAAAAAAATTTAAATCTTAATCATTCAAAAATTGATAAAAATAAACTTTAAATCAAAACTTTCATTTATTACTTGATGTTATTTCAAATTTTCGATATAATTATTTCTTTCTATTCTGATATATTTTTAATTTTAAAAGGGGTATACTTTTGTTTTAAAAAAAAATAATAAATAAATTATTGATTTTAATTTCTAAAGTATTTCCCAAAATGAATTCAAATTCTAATAATTCATTTATTTGATCAAATTTTAGATTTGATTCAAAAGATATGTGATTTTTTATATACTTATTTCGAAGCATAGATTTATTGGATATATTTATTTGGTTTTCAAACATTTACTTTTTCAGTAAAATGTTAAAAAGCAAAAATAACACTGAATTTTGATTTCAATTTTTTTACAATCTTTTATTTTTCTTTGAGTTAAACTTAATATTGCTGTTGTATTTTGGTTTTTATAATTCACCACCTTTTTATTTTTAATATTGAAATAGCATTTTTTGTTTTTTGCTTGATTTGATAACACTATTTGAAAAAAGAGTTTTGAAAGCAAATAAGTAAAAAAATGGTTTTGTCAAATTATTAATTGTAATGGGTATAAGAAATTCAAGAAAATAACTTGTTTATCCACTTTACAAATGAAGAAGATAAAGAAAAACAATCTTCTAACATATACTGTGATTGGAATTTTTTTTTTTTAATTCTTAATTTCAACAAGTTTCTCTGGAAAGTTGATCTTTCTTGTTTAGTCTTCTAAAAGAAAATATTTGTTTAAAATTCACACATTCTTGGGTCTATTTTTTTTTTTTTTTTTTTTTGGTTTATTCCATTATTAAATCCAATCACCCCATAATAGACACCCAATCCAAAACATAATTTAATAAAACCAAATATTGAATTTAAAAAATGTTGAAATACATTAAAGATTCAACTCTGATTTCATTTGGTTTCGTTTTCTTTTCACAAATAAAACTATGGTATTTTGGTTTTAAAGTTTCAATAGCCTGTTGTACTCAAAAAATCTTTTTTCAGTAAGTGTTATAGCAATTAAAACTTTTAAAGAAAATGGTCAAATGCACCTACTTCCTTAATGAATTATTACCAATACAATTGATCTAATTCTTATCACAAAATCAATTATTCAGGAAAAAAATAATATGAATTTATTTTTCAGGAATTTGAATTCATTCCATAATCAATGAAGTTTTTATATTCTTTATTTTTTATATTAACCAATGTGTTTTTCTCTCTAAGGTGGAAAAAAAATACAGTCGTTCCAAGGCTACCATAAAATTTTATTTTGAATAATAACTCTTATTTATGAATTTTTTGAAAATGGAAAATAAGAATAGAAAACTCAATTGTATTTTATTTAGAATTTTATGGTAGCCTTGGAAAGACTGTATCAAATTATAGAAAATAGAACCATAATTGAGATGTAATTTGTTTGGAAGATATAAACAATTTGAAAAACTTCTGTAAATTATATTTAGTTGTAACCAAATTGTATATAAAATGACAAAAGTTTGTTGATTAAAACAAATGTAATGGAGCTTTAGATGTATTCCACAAATAGATCTCAAAATAATAATACTAAACTTTGTGTGATTAAAACGAAGAAATCCTCAATTTTTTATGAATTATTAGTGATCGAACTAAATAAAGTCATTTTGGGTTGTGTAGCACAGAAATTTTTAAAAAGTGTTCAATATATTTGCTGTCTCTTATTTGAAACTGTTTACGAGATACTTTTTTAAAACTTGTTCTCTTTCAATTTTGTCAAATGAGTCCTGAAAGAACAAAAGAAAAAATAAAGTAAAAAAAAAAGAAAAAAATAAAGAAACTTTATTCTTTTGGGTTAGTTTTTTTTTTTATTGGTTTGGTTATTCAATGAATAACATTTCATTTTTAGATCTAATTTAAATCTCAGAAAGAAGAAAAAGTAATTTAAAGATCACCATTAATGATGAGAGTTGATCCAAATTTAAAATTGTCTAAATTGTTTAACAGCATCAACACCTTGTTGTGGTTCCCATTTAATTACATTGAAGTGTACAGTTTTTGATAATGGTCTATAAAAATTTGGTAATTACAACATAATAAAAGAAAAAAAAAAAAAAAAAAGCAAAAAAAAAAAAATAAAAAAAAAAAATTAACAAAAAGTAAATCCAAGGAAACAAAAAAGAAAAAATAATAATATAAAAAAAAAAAAAAAAAGAGATTTACCTAGTTTGACCAATTGTAACAATGTCACCTGGTTTAACATGTTTGAAACATGGAGAGCAATGGGCTGGAAGATTTCTATGTCGTTTTTCAAATCTGTTATATTTTTTTAAATAGTGAAGATAATCACGTCTGATGATAATTGTTCTTTCCATTTTTGTGCTAATTACAACACCTCTTAAGATTCTTCCTCTGATACTTACGTTTCCTGTAAATGGACTGTTTTTATTGTTCAAAAAAACAAAAAAAAAAAAAATGATCGAAAATAAGTAAAAAAAAAAAAAAAAAAAAAAAAAAAGAAAAGAATTTTCAAAAGCAAAATGTTATTATTGTTTTTTGATTTTTTTTTTTTTAAAACAAAATTGAGTTGCGTGTTGTGTGTGAATTTAAAAAAGAAATAGTTACCATTTTTTGTCAATATATGTTCCTTCAATTGCTTCTTTTGGTGTTTTAAAACCTAATCCAATTTTTTTAACAAGTCTTGATTTTCCTTTGACCCATCTTCCAAGTACTCTTCTTTTGTCTGAAACAAAGACACCTTTTTGTTTTTGGAATGCTCTTTGGTTTTGTTCGGTCATTTAAAAGAATTATGTTTCTTTAGAATTATGTTTAGAATTAATAAAAAAAAAATGAAAATTATCAAGGAATTTATTTTGATGAATCCTTTTGATTTATATTCTTGATCGGCGTGACTATAAGAGGATTTTTAATAAATGGGTATCTAAGACAATAATATCAAATATGAAATTTGTATTCCTTTAAGGGACTAATAACCTAAAAAAAATCTTCAAGTCCATAAAATAGCAAAATTCAAATAAATTTTACCTCAATCTTTAAATTGAAAAATGGTGTAAAAATCTCATTACGACAGAACCAAACTTTATTTCAAAGTTATTTTCAGAAATTTATTAAAGTGTTTTTAAAAGGTTTGATATCATTTTTCTGTTTTTTTGTAAAGTTCAAAATTCAACATATTTCTAATTTATTTAAAAAAAATTATTTTCTTTGAAAGAAGAAAGAAATCTTATTTGGTTTCTAAAGGAAATGTACAAAAAATACAATTTAAAAATAGAAACCACCAAATTTTGGAATAATCCAGTGTAAAAAATCTACTCAATTTGAAAATAAATACAATAATTATTTTAAACTTGAAAAAGATCTAATTTTTTAATTCAAAGAACAGTTCAAATCAATTTTTTCTTTAAATTGAACAAATAAAAATAGGTGCAAAAAAAACAAACAAGAAAATAAAAAATTCTTGCAAAATACTTTTTTTTAAACTTGTAAAATTCAACTTATTATCAAAATAAATATTATTTAATTTGATTATTTTTAGTTAATAATTAATAACCCAATTTCAATTTTTTTCAATGAGTTATTCATATCACAAAGGATTAAATTTATCAATCGACTTTACAATTATTTCTTAATTTTTTAAAGATTTTCTAATAACTACAACTCATTCAAATAAATAATGATAATAAAAAAAAATAGATATTATCATTTAACTGATTTTTATATGATAATTCCTTGTTTATATTCTTAACACTTGAAAAATAATATTGCCTGATCTTTAATATTTCAAGAAATTGTAATAAATATTTGTGAATATCAAAAAGATGATCAATTTTTTTAGATTTTCAAGGATTCAATAATTGATTTATTTTTATTTTATTTTTTTAAAATAAGATTAAAAATTAAATGTTACAACTTCTTACATACTCTTGGAAATTACTAAAAGTGAGATTTCTTCAAAAATTTGAATATTTGGCAAATTATTCTTTTGGATTGAATCCAAAAATCAACAAAAAAGAATCTAAATCTTTTTAATTAAAATTTCACTAGAAAAAATGAACTTCTTTTAAAAAATGATAACTCATTTCTCTCAAGTCGATAAATGAAGTCACATATCGTGTTTAATTGTATCCTTATGTAAAGAATTACTCTATTACTTTTGAAAAAAAAAAAAAATATGAGTATTCAGTCCGATAAAGTGTATATACGAATCTTTCACTTGTTTCACCGTTGTTGTCAACCTCTTTTCTTATTGTTTTTTGTGAGTTTTGAAATTTTCTAATCTTTGGATCAAATGTTGAATTGGAGCAAATTACTAAATTTAAAACAGAGGTTATTTATTTTATTTTTCTCAACAAAAAAATAAAGTATAACTTGTTTCTTAACAAAATTGTGAATATTTCTACAAATCGGGTTACAAAACCGATTTCAAGTTAACTCAAAAAAACAAAAAAGAAATTTCAAGATAAATCCCAAAAAAAAAATATTTTTCCATTTTTTTTTCAAAAAAATTCAAGTTGTAATTCACAATTTGTAAAAGGTAAAAATACTATTCCCCTTTTTAAATAATTTTTCAAAACTTGAACTTTAATTGACCATTTTCTCAAAAACATGTGAATTCGTTCTGAGTTTGATATGGATTCTTTCAAACAGAGTAAAAATATTTTCTTTTCCATTTTTTTTTCATTTTTTTATTTTAGCCCAAACTTCAAAAAATGACTCAATTTGCAGAGTTATTAAAGCAATTCGAAAGCAAGCCCATACTTCCTCAAAGAACACATCAAGTCCACAAAAGATATTCAAGTTTTTCAAGCGGCACTACCAACACAAACACCAAAAAATTACCAAACAACCAAAACCAAAAAAGACAAAGCCCAAAGCTTTTCAGACAAAACAAGAAGAGAACAGAGAAAAAGGGAATACAAACAAACAGTCGTAGAAAGCCGCCGCAATTACCAAAACGCCAGCTCAAATTTGATACAATCAAAGCAAAGAAAAACAATTATTTTGGGATCAACCCACAAGAAGCAAAACTGAAGAAAGTTGGTGTGAAAAAGGAACCAAAACCACAATACATAAGGAGGGGCCAAAAACAGAACAAAATTAACCAGACTACCAACAAACAAAAAGTCAACAAATTTCAGCCTGTAAATAAACAAACAGAAAACAAACGAAAGGAGATCAAAAAACTTCCAAAACATGACAATAAACAACAACAAAACAACAGTTTTAAGATCCTTCCTGTTTCTGAATATTATGTACAAGCCATTGCGCCTTTTTACAAAATTGAAGAAGTTGACCTAGGATTCAAATTAAACGAATTTTTGCTTGTGAAAGCAACACACAAAAGTGGTTGGCTAATTGCCCAAAACAAGTCAGGGAAAATTGGGTTAATTCCGTAAGTGCACATTTATTGTTTCACAAAGATTTTCTTTGTGTTTTTATTTTCCCACTTCTCATTTTTTTATTTTTTTTTTATTTTGTAAGTTGTCTTGGAAGTGTTTTTCGATCAAAAACATAAATTTATTTTTGTCACAAAACCTGAGTTTGTTTTAAGTTACAATTTGTTGCAAAATAAATGGAACAAAATTTTCATTCGACTTTCCAAATAAAAGATTTTATAAATCATGTAACATTTCAAATTTTTAATTGTTAAACAAGCCTAACTGTTGTGGAAAAAAATTGTTATGATTATTTTGTCAAAAATTAAAAATTTAATTGTCAACATTAGTAAAACTGATCAAAACCACCAGAATTTTTTGAAGATAATAAGAATACAAATTGGGATTAAAAGCTTTTCAGAAGTATAGTATCTAACTTTGATTTTCTTCATTTCAATTTCCGCAAAGTCCTTTAAATAGAATATCTTAAAAATCAATATCTTTATTTTTGATTGTAAAAAGTGGCAAAAATGAGTAAAAAAGTGTATTTTTTGGGTAATTCATATCAGGCAAATTAAGACTTTCAGAGATAATCCTTAATATTTAATCTGAATTATTTTGTGAGAACTTATGAAAAATTCGATTTTAGTTAAGATAAAGCAATTGTGAAAATCACCAATTTCTGATTTTTCGATTTTTCATTGTATATCTTAAAAGAATCTATTCTTTTTTTTAAAAATATCATTGAATATCAAGATTAAAGATTAAAGGCCCAAAGGAATCGATTTAAAATTCAAAGAACTAACACAAGAAATACTAATTTTTAAAATAACATTTGAAAATGGCAAAGATAAAAAGCAGTGATAATTCTTCATTTCTGTGAAGATTTAGTTCTATAATAAGAATTTGATTTTTAAGACATTCTTCTGAGAATATCTTGATGAAATTGAAATCACAGTAAAATAAGTAGGATACTATACTTCTTAAAAGACTTTAATCCCCATTTGGATTCTTATTATCTTCAAAAAATTCTGGTGGTTTTGATCAGTTTTACTAATGTTGACAATTAAATTTTTAATTTTTGACAAAATAATCGTCCAACTTTTTTTTCTCATCCCAATTTTTTTCAGCAACAATAAGTTGTTCATTCACCCCTTTTCGAATTTAGGAGCTTTGATGTTTTATTTTAATTCTTTGAATGTGTTTTTTTTTTGGAAAGCTGAATGAAAATTTTGATCTTTTTATTTTGCAATTAACAGTATTATTTTTTAAATAAGATTGTAAAGGTTTGTTTATTTCCAAATTACTCCATTTTTTTTTTTTTTAACTTTTTATTTTTAAGGGACTAGACACCATAAAGTCCAAAATTTTCACTTTCTAATATTTTTAAAGAAGACTAGAAAACAACATACTTTACTTTGGCTGTATATAGTTGATTTTTCGTATTTAAAGTGCTTGATGAAAAAAAAATTATTAATTTTATCTTTCAAAGGTAAAATTAATTACCACAATAGAATGTTAAGTTGATTTGTTTAATCTACTTTGAAGAATGTTAAATGGTTTAACTTTTATTCTTATCTCAACATTCTATTGTGGCATTTTATTTTATGTTGTAAAAAAAAATCTAATAAATTCTTTTTAAACCAAGTACTTTGAATACTCAAAATCAAACAAAACCAAACTAAATAAACAAGACAGTTTTCAGATCCAATTGTAAATTCAAAAAAAATTAAAGTGTCGACTTCTGGTATAATACTCATATTTTAATTGAACTTACTCTAAAATTTAAAAGGAACAATATGTACTTAGATCATAAAAAAAAAAAATGAAATGGTAAAAAATCTTTAGATCGTTCATTTTATATTAAACCTTTTTGTGAAATATTTTGAATTTAAACTGAGGTTTTTAAAAAAATGATTCTGTCAAGTGTTTTTTTTAACTAAAGAGAATTAAAAATATAGAATACACTTAAATGATTTCTATTATACGGTATTTGTATTGTTAGTAAATCTAATATAATAATAAGTTGGGATTCAAGGATTATTCGAAAATTATAAAGTATTATCGATGTAAATATCCAATCAACCAGGTATAAAAATACAAGAAAAATATCTTTTGATCTGATCATCGGTTCAATTTGTTTTTTTTAATTTATTTTTCAAAGTTGATTGTTTCTTTTGGAACTTTGTGTTGATCAAATTATTATTTTTCGAAATCTAAATATGAAAAAATTACTTGAAAAGTTACAAAGTTTGAAATTCGAATTAATTTTTAACACTGGTATGAAGACCAATATCATGATTTGCTAAATTTACTCTTATAGAATAGAATCTCACAATTTCAAATAATTACACATTTTACTCAAACTGATTAGTAATTGAAATAAAAATGCTAAATTAATCTTATGCTTGGAAATGAATAATTATTATGAATCTAAAGTATTTTTTAAAATGCACAAAATAAGGAATTGTAAAGATTGGGAAGGTAATAGAAATAGTTTTTTTTTTTTGTTTTTATTGTTCTGATATATTTTGTTAAATTGATTAGTTGAAGTTGAGTAAATATTGTAAAAAAATGTTTAAATAAATCTTAGTTTAATACTTCTAAAATAAGGATATAATTGTATTTAATAAAATTCAAAAGAATTATCCAGAAAATAGTCTGGCACTTTTGTAAGATAAAAACAAAAGGTGGTTTATTATTTTATTAATAATAAATAAGTTACAAAAACATTTCAGGTAAGGTAAAAAAAAAAAAAGGAATTTAATTAATTAACATAAAATTGTTTAATAATAATAAAAGAATATTATCAAATAAAATGAATTACTTTTTAAAAACTTTACCCTATTAAATAAAATTTTATACAAGAAATATCAATTATAGCTGAAATTCTCTTTTCCTAAAATAGAATTTTGATAAAACATAATTATTATTATAATTATTTTTTGAGATCTATAGAATATTTGGATTTGTTGAAATATTTTTCAATCTAGGCTATAATAAAAGAATTAAAAATTATTATATCAACATAATCTGAAAATACAAAGTGAAAGGGTTTAGTTTTATATCTCAAAAAATAATATCCATATAAAAATTAAAATAAATTTCTTCAAATTTAATTTTTTTTTTAAGATAAATTTTCTGAAATTTTAATTGTTGATATTAATAAAAATCAAAAAATTACATTTTTTTTTAAATTTTTTGGGAATATAGAACTTAAGAGCACCAATATAATTTTTAATAAACTAACACATATTTCAATTTCAGTGGTTGTTATGGTGTTGCTACTTCCTTAAGAAGTGAAAAATCCCTTTTCATTAAGAAATATTCAAAAAGGTTTAAACTTTTGTGAAAATGTATTTCTATAATCTTTACCTTCTGTTTTGAAATTCATGAAATTCAAAAGTTAGTAAATTTCTTTTTTTTTTTGTCTTTACAGCCGTTCCAATCCTACCTACCTTGAAATTTTATAAGACATAAAAATTGATTGTAGATTATAAAATTGTGTTTTATAAAATAAAAAATTCAATTTCTCTCATATCTTAAGATAAAAAATTCAATATCTCTTACTTCATTAAGAGATTTTTTTTTTTGTAATAAACAAGTCAAAAAATACAATTCCAAAAGAAAAGAAATCACAGAAATCATATAAATCAGAAACCTGAAAGTATTTTTCGATCATTGTATATAAATTGTAAAAACCTGATATTTTAACAATTTTGGAAATTGAAGATCTGAATTAATGTAAGTTTTTTTTATTAATTTATTTGTCAATTTCCAAAACCAAAGGAACCTAAGGAACAAAAGGAACCAAAGGAACCAAAGGAATCAAAAAATGGATAAAATAATTTTTTTTCTTACATTATAAATTTTACACTTTATGATAAACTTTCGTCACCCTTTTACGGTTTTTCATACATGATAAAATTTTGTAATAGAAAATCAATTTCTATGTCTTATATTTTCACTGTAGGGTTGGAACTGCTTTACCAAAAATGAAAGGAAAATAAAAAAAAGTTTTTTATTAAGGAATTTTTTGAACCCAATCCAACAAAAAAACAAAAAACAAACAAAGAATAATACTAAATTCATTTCAAAAGGTATTTAAAACATTATTTAACCATTTAGTCCCGCTGTTAAAAGAACGGGGTGTTCAAACTGAGAATTTACTGGTATATAAAATTTAAATGGGATAAAATTTCAGATGATTATTTTTTTTTCTTTTCTAAATAATTCTTTCACCTACCATTGTTATTTGACCCAAAATATACCAATTTATCAATAAAAAAGGACCAAGTAAATAAATAGAGACATCGTCTACAATCTATTTCTTTGAAACCTCTATTTGCAAAGGGAAAGAAAAATAGAAAATGAAAATGAATTCCCATTTGGTTATTCAAATATCAGTATCTCAAAAAAACGAAAAATGATAAATTGATGTTGGAATTCTTTAAAAAAACTCAGGCATTTAACTTCTACTCTTTTAAACAATTCAAAAGAAAGTTGAAAACTTAAGAAAATGGCTATTTTTTTTTCGTTTTCTTTCTGATTGTTTGAAATATCAAGAAGAAAAACCTTAAGGAATTAGCTTCTACAGCAGAGAAGTCCAAAAATTAAAGCATGGGACCATTGAAGGTAAATTGTATTAGTGTTCCATGGTTCAAATATGTCTCTCGAAATTCAATTAGTAAAATAATGCTAAAAGTTGATCTCCATAAATTAAAAATGATCATTGTATGAATAAAAAGTTCAATAATTGTTGAAAAAAAACTAACTTTAGAAACAAAATTTAAAGGTGGAATCATCAATATTCAGACTCCAAAGTCACAAAATATCTTTCTTAAAATTGTCTTGGAAGGTAGATTAGTTGCTAAAAAATTCAATAATTAAACTTGTAAAATTAAATAATTTACCAAATATATTCTTTTGACAAATTATTTTCACATTTTGAAAATTATACCGAAAATACAACTAGTTTTTTTTTTATTATTGATGGAAGAAGTGTAAATTACACGCTAGATGCCATTTTACTTAAATTTCATTTAACGAAATTTAAGTGTTGAATCATAAATTTCACGATTATTCATGTGAAAGACACACCCAATTTTTTTTTTAGGTTTAAAAGCAAAAACAAAAAATTGAAAAAAAATACAGAAAAAAAAAAATTGAAATTTAAAAAATAAAAAAAAACAAAGAAATTTAAAAAAGGTTTATAATGAGCAATTGGTAAAAAATAAAATAAAAAGCTCAATGCTATATTTTTAATTAATTACACACAAAATCAAATACACAATACTTTTGGCTAATTTAATTTAGTTTGATAATTGATCATGAATATTTCATTTGGGTATCATTGTTTTAATTGTTATAATTTCTTTTTTTCTCTTTGATCTAATTTGCTTTCAACATTCTGATATTTTTCCTTTGCGTTTTCTTTTTTATTTTCAAGTTACTGATACTTTTCTATTTCAGCATCTCGATATTAGAAAGTAATCACTTGATCTTTTTTCTTTGTAGATCTTCTTCCTCAAATATAAAGAAATCCATCCATGGAAAAAATGCAAAAAAATCAAAGATTAATTATAATAATTAAGGCTGTTTTAAAGATCCTTTTAAAAACTTTTTTTTAATCCTTTTTTAAAATGAATTTCTCAAATATTTAAATTTTGCTTTTTGGAAAAAAGAAAAAGCAAAAAATTACAGATTTTTTAAAAAATCAGGAATCCAAGTTTCAAAAAGAGCAACTCAAATAGCTTTAAAGAGTGAGTAAAACAGCACCACGAACATATTTTATAAAACTTAAAGTCATCACTTTATTAAAACAACTTGAATAAATCCTTTAATCCATTAACCATTAACAATTTTCTATTTTATTATTTAAATATTCAAACATCATTTATTTTTACCACTATTCACTTTTTGTCTTCACTATTAATTTTTTAGAAATAACTATGTGATCAAAACTGAAAATGTTCAATTAGCTAAACAATATAAGGCTATTAAGGACAATTTTATTGACGATAATACAAAAAGCAAGTATAATCAAATAAATTGCAAAAAGGATGATATTTTTGAAAGAATTGCAAAGGTAAACGAATATTGGATATACGCAAAAAACATTCAAACAAATGAAAAAGGATATGTACCAAGAAATTGTATTCACAAAATCAAATAAGATTTTATTTGGAATATTAAACAATGAAACAACGGTTTTTTGAGAAAAAGCAACCTTTTGAAATTAATAAATCATTTGGTATGTTTATAAAATTTCTTATCATAAATGCAGATAAGATATTATCTCTTCATTTAAAATCAATTATAATAAAAGATTTTTTTATTTTTTATTTTTATTTTTATGCAATTCTTTCTTTATTTTGAACTAATTCAAAGTCAAGTATAATTAAACAATTAGTACATCAGCATTATAGGTATTCAAATAGGGCTTAATATTCTCTATATAAGTACAATGTGTGAATAAATAAAATAATAAATAAATTTCTAAGATTTCTGCCCCCTTCAGAGATTTTAATAAATTCCGATAACTGCAATAATATCATAAACTCCATTTCAAAAATTGTTACTTACCCGAAATAATAAATTGAAAAAAAAAAAAAAATTATCTTTTTGTTATCAATAAAAACAAATAATTAAATCTGATTTGTAATTCACTTATAAAACATTCCAAATATATAAAAACCTGATATTTTAAAAATTAAAATAATAAAATCAAAAACTAGAAATAAAAGCGAGTCACAATTTTTGAAAAGTGTTTATGATTTTTTATTACTGAGTGTTTCACTGAAAAAAATTGTTAGCAAGAAGATTGTTTACTCATAATTAAATTCATTTGCCGAGGGATTACAGAGTCTCAATTTTCTAATGATTTTTTCTCATTTCTAAGATCTTTATATTTTTTCCACTTGATCTTTGAAAAAAAAAAAAAGAAATCATCTTTCAAAAAAAAAAAAGGATCAAAAAAAAAAGAAAAAGAAAAACACAAAAAAAAATTTCAAAAAGTAAATTAAAAAGTTGAGTAAATTAGAAAAAATGATTCAAAAATTTGCAAAATTAGAAAAAATGATTCAGATCCCAAAAATTCGAAAATAATTTTTCGAATAAGAAAATGGGATAAAACCCCCAAAGTTGCTTCCATTAAGTACATTATAAAGTAGGTTAATTTTTTTGAATGATAACTTACTGTATAATGCAATTTTTGTTGACAAAATTGGGGAATATACCAAAATTGTGATTATTTGCTATGCGATTATTTGCGAGAAAAACAAAATTTTTTTATTTGTTTCTTGTTCGGGTCTAAACTTACAAAACGTTGACATATGTGCTGATAGTTTGTTGTGTATATCAAAAAAAAAAATTGTTCAATAGAATAAAAAATATCAATTGGTCAAAAATGTCAATTTGTAACCAAATATAGAAATTTTGAAATTTTCAAAATTTGTGAATATTTGCGATTTATTTAACATTTTATTTAACATTTTTTCTTTTATTTGACATTCTATTTAATATTTTATTTTTTATTTAACATTTTATTTAACCTTTTATATGGGTAGGTATGGTAGAGTAGGTAGGGTACGTTAGAGAATGTTTGAATTGTGTATGGTCGGTAGGTTATTTTAGATAGGGTTAGGAGGATATTTTGAGTAAGTTAGGAACGAGTGTGGTGGGGTAGGTCACTCAACTAAATTATACTAATCCACCTCTATAAAATATATACATAAAATGTTAAATAAATAGCCAATATTTGCAAATTTTGAAAATTTCAAAATTTGCATTTTGGGATAAAAATTGTCGTTTTTGACCAATTGATATTTTTTATTCTATTGAACAAATTTTTTTTTTTGATATAAATAACAAACTATCAGCACATATCAACATTTTGTAAGTTTAGAAATCAAACAAGAAACAAATAAAAAAATTTTGTTTTTCTCGCAAATAATCGCATCGCAAATAATCGCATTTTTAGAAATTTACCCAAAATTTATTTTGAATTTTGAGAAAACACAACATTTAAAAAATGAGTAACAAGGTTTCTGGATTAAAAAAAAATAGAAATTTTTTTATAAATTTTTTAAATAATTAGACAAAAATATTGAATAATTTTATTTTTTTTTTGAAAAGTGAAACACAGCCTTGTTGTTATAATTTTGAATCTAAATAAACAATCAGATTCAATTAAGGAACTTAGAAGGAAACGATAAAATATGAAAATAGTATTCTTCTTTTGCCAATTTTTTTTTAGTAAAAAATAGAAAGTTCTTTAACTACATATATATACTCCATCTTGATTGAGATATCTGAGAAATATAAAATCTAACTTTTGGTATATTTCTTTTGTTTCAAATATAACCATGTTAAAAATACCTGACTGGAGAATAATATCTGACAAGATTTTTAATTGTCAATATAAGGAAAATTGTTTTGCTAATATTTACTATTTAAAAAAAGAAAACAAATTTTTTAACTGACCCAATTTTTTTTAATGACCCAAATTTTTTTCACAATGGTTATTAGATAATTGATTAATTAAATACTACTTGTTCAAAACACCCTTCAATCAATCAAAAAACAAGAATAAAATTATTTTTTCCCAAACTCTATACAAACATTTATAAAACTAATTTTTTTTTTGAAATAAGTAGATCGATTTAGTATCACAAAATAACTTGAGTATTCGATAGAAACCCCACTTTAAAGAACTTTGGATAGGTTTATTACTGAGTTCATAAAAAAATTGGTTATTTATCAAAAGGATTTGATTTTAAACTTTTGTTAATATAAATAATTATAAAATGTGTAATTTTTATATTTTAAAATCAAATATTCTTTTTCGAAACCAGAATCCTTTAGAACTCAAAATCAAAGACACTAATAATAAAAAATAATTACTCAATGATAATACAATATAAAACTTTCATTAATTTCAAGCTTATAAATCTTTCAAAATTTTAAAAAACAACAAAATTATTGTATCATTTTTTTTAAAAAATGCCAATGGAACCCAAAATCAAATTATTTCTTCTTTTTGGATTCACATTTTTTGGGTTGCTGTGTGGTTGTTTTGAAGGAGATTTATTTTTCGACACACAGGAATACAAGCCCAAGTCTTCGCTTTGTATGAGCACAAATAAAATTGACATAAAAGGCAAAACTGCAACAAGAAGTGATTTTCTTGATGAAATTAGCAAATTTGATCCTGGGAATAAAGCAAATTTAATGATTAATGTTCAAGGGATCGATTTAAAAGAATTACAAAGCAGCTCACCTGATTCGTATTTGTCGTCTTTACTTTTGTCAAAGAGATCTTGTTTCAATTTTGAAAGAAAAAAATCAAGTCCAACAGACGTATCGAATTTATTAACATTTCTAAGTGGCCTTGAATTTAAAGATCACCAAACCAATCACCTTAGTTCGTTAGATCGCCAAGAGTTTCCAATTTCTTCCAAAAGTATTGCCCAAACTCTGAACGATCGCTATGGAAATAGGAAAATCCGAACATTTTCTGTTTCTTCGAGTATTGGCATCGCCTTGGCTAGTGTGGGTTTACCATTGTCAACAAATTTAACAAACCTTTCCAATTTGCCCAATGACAATGTATATTTTATTGAATCTCTTAACCCTGACAACGAAACTTTTCAGAGCGATATGCTCAATAAGCCAAAAATTGAAGATCTTTTACATAGTTTGAACAATTCTGGGATTTTAAATGATTTTATACTTTCTCAACAAAATATTTATGAAAATCCGAATTATAAACAGAAAATTAATGGAATTAAATTGGTTTTGAACACACCAAACCAAGATCAACTTGATCTTTTGTTTACAAATAAATATGAAAAATATTTTTTGTTCGAATTAATAATGCTCAACCATTTTTATAGAAACCAAATGGATGATACCAAACACAATTCCAGATTTTCTCAAAATGGCAATGGTAATAACAATAAAAATGATAATACGTCAAATTTTGATTCTTGGTTTGTCTCGTTTAATACTTTACACATGATCCCAAAAAAGAATAAGAAAAGAGAAAACTGTTTACTTTTATTACACTACGGACTAAACAACTTTATACAAAAATTTATGAGCATTTATAACAACCAAACTAATATACAATTATATTCTACGGGGAAATCCTTTTTCACTTATGAGAAAAGAAACCAAATTACAAATATCTTAGAGAATTATATTGGTGATGTAATTATTACAGACACGAAAACTACCGAAATCCTTCTTCCAAATGTTTATTTTTATAGCAGAATTGGTGACAATATCATAAAAATGGCATGTGATCGAGTTGAAAGTGTTCTTTCAAAATTCAAAAACCAATTTAAATTATCTTGCAATGCACTTAAAGAAAATAGGAAAAACAAAAAACTGCCAATTGAAACTTATCAGTTTTATCTTAATGAAATGGCTGGTAGCACAACACAGAAAAAAAAATTAACAGTTAATTATCCTAAATTTGAAAAATATCGTTTTTTTGTCGAATTTTCTTTTGTAATCATCGGATTCATTTTCTTTTGGTACGTTTGTACATTAAAATATGAAGGCAATAGTGATGCGGTAAAAATTGAAAATGAGAAAAAAAATAAATAAATTTCGTAATTTAATTTTTTTTTTAGTTAAAATTATTCCTTTAAACTTGCTTGATTTTTTTTTTTTTGAAATTTGATTTGTTTGAAGTGAAGAAACAATAAAAAATGTATAAAACAACTTTATTAAAATAATCCGAAATACATCTTAACATAAATTCATATTTTTTAACACAGTTAAAATATAGTATATTATTAAATTTTAAAAATTGGTCAAATAGGGGGTTTTCAGATTTTTGAAGAGTTTCTTCATTTTTTTTTTCGTTGGTACGTTAGTTATTAATGATTTTGGGAGGAAAAATCAAAAAGATTTTATTGTGAACAGTAGTATTTTATTACTTAAATTGTAGAAAATCCAAAATCTTGAAATCTTTAAAACTAAATAATTTTTAAAAAATTGAGTAAACATCATTTTAAACTACACAAAGGTAAGTGGGAATTTTTTACCAATTAAAACAAGTGTATATAAAGTCTAATTGCACTCTTATTTATTGTTTTTTCAAAATTCCCAAAAAGAAATATATAAAATGAACCTAACATCCAAACCATCCAAACCTACATAACTTACCTTAACCTACCTAACTCTACCTGGAAAAAGGTTGTAAAATACCCACAGCCAAGATATTTGAATGAGTTGTATATTTTGATAAACTTGAGAATTTTAACAATGTTAAAATTTGCCCAAATTTGGAAAATAATAATTTTCCCTAAAAAACCAAAGAATCACAAAGAGATAATTTCATCTAAATTGGAAATAAATTTGCTTTTTTGTAACATATATACTGGTATTTGAATTCTAAATGGGAAAGAATTTTCACTTCCTTTTCCATATTTTTTTTTTATAAATATAGTTCTTAAAGAAAGAGGTTCTAGATCTATGTTCTCTTAAAAAAGAGAAATTAAAAATGAAGTGAAAAAAAATCCCATTTATTATTCAAATACCAGTAAATAATTTTTTCATCTTCAAGTTTTTTGTAAGCATTTCCTTTTATGAATTAAGTAACATGTTTTGTTTGATCAAAGATTTTTTTTTTCAAAACAGATGATATTAGGTTAAAGTTGTACTCTTTTGAAAAACTCGATTTAAAATAAATTAGTCGATGGTATCAAACTCTTTAATCCATCAATGTTCCTAATAAAAATTTCAACAAATTTACCAATGTATTTTTTTTAATTGTACTCATCTCCAAAATTTTTAACACGATTCTTTATTTCAAAGTTTTAATAATTGTTATTTTTTAGTTTTGTGGGTGTAATTTATAAAAAATTGTTAACATTTCGATTAGCGAATGGTTGTAATTTGATATTTCTTCGAGAATTTGTTGAATAAGATGATTTTTTTCAAAGATTGAATTTTGATATGTTAAAAATTTTCAATTGGGATTTATTTAAAAATTAAGGAGTATACTGTTAATTGCTAAATAAAAAGATCAAAATTTTAATTCAATTTTCCAAAAACACCTTTCAACTAATTAAATCAAACCACCAAAATCCCCCAATTCTAGAAGTGAGATTAATAATTTAAATGGTTTTGTTGAATTATAAAATTGAAATTTTAGATAATTTTAACAAACCTTTTTTGGAAAGCTGAATGAAAATTTTTGTTCCATTTATTTTGCAACAAATAGTTACTATAAAGACCTTTTTAAAACTAAATAACTCGTTTAAAACAAATTATATTTAATTAATTTTTTTTGAATAGTTTTGGAAAAATCAAAAAAAATTGGATTAATTTCTTTATTAAAATTTGATAAGTTGGTTTGTAGATCTCTTATTTACCAATAAGATTTATTATAAGTAAAGTTATTAAGAAGATGAAAAATTAGCAAATGTTTAATTATTTTTTGAAAAAATTTTTTACATTATCTTTGATTACTAAGAAAGTATAATTTTGAATTCAATAAGGAGAAAAACTTTTCTTTTATTTCACAAATTGATTTTTTCAAATACCATCGAGTAAATTAGAACTAAGACGATTTACCTTCAATAGAAACATAATTTAATTTTGGACTTCTCTGTTGGTTAAGGCTAATCCCTTAAAATTTTTTTTTTTTTTTTCAAACAAAAACATAACAAAGCAAAGAAGAACAATAAATTGTAACAAGCGGAAAAATGACTTGAATAAAATAAAATATCATTTCTTAGAAGTCAATTCCAAAATTCAAGGTCCAAAATAAGAATGGTATTGAAAGTTACCAATAATGAAAATATCTGATTGTTAGGTCAATAAAAAGAAACAGTTCTCAGAACCTATCTATTTGATTTAAAATTCACTATTTTCAAGTGAGAACAAAATTCTGATAAAGCATAATAGTGGCATAATAAAAAAAGTGTGTCTGAAGGAATGACTTCTTTGAAAAGAGAAATATATTAAATTTTTTCTAATTTCCCAAAAAACATTTTTTCTGTTTTTTCTTTCTTTTTTGACATTCTTGTTTAATTTAATTCTTTTATTATCAAATACACAAGCCTGTACAGTCAAATGGTGAATCTTTTTTTGACTGTACACAAATTAAAGAACTCGAACAGGTTAGGATCATCACTTTATGGTATCTTGTTTCAGAATTATCTTTTTTATCTTACGGAAGAGAAATGTTTAAAATTACACCTACTTACGGAAACTGTCTCAAATTTAGAAAAGCCCAAAATCAACATTAACCAAGTGAAGAGCACCCAGTCTGTAATTTTTGATAATACAAGTTATATCTTTTGCCATGTAAATTCCACAACATTAGATGTGTTAATCTTAACCAACCCAAGCCAGCAATCTGTGATCACCCGTATGAGATCGATTGACAACCGATCACAGTACCCTCACGATTCGGATTTAACATGGGTGAAACCATCAAAAAAGAAGAACAAAAGAACAGCAATTCTGTATCTCGAAAGGTTTGAATTAAAAAACTATTTATTAACCAATGTTGGTTCTTTAAAAAACACCAAAATCAACGATTTAGTTTTATTACACGGTCAGATTTTTCAAGACAAAATTGCTTTTTTAATCAATCACTCAATTGTAGTTATTATTCAAGTTCACCAAAACAGTTTTTCCCACACCAAAACAATTGACCTTTCTCAAAAGAGTTCCATTTGTTCCCTAACAAACAATTATCTTTTTTCTTATTGTGAGCAAAAAAATAAATTGGAGATATGGAAAATATCAACCAGAGAGCTATTATTGATTACAGAATTCCCTAAATCTCCCTTACTTGCAACCCCAAAATATTTTGCCATTGATCAAAAATACAAAACCATTGCAATTGTCGATAATCGGCTGAATGTTTTTAATTTAAATTTCGAGAAATTTGTTTGTTCATTCAAAGACAAAACACAAAGCATTTTTATTGACAATTTTAAGAACAAGATCGAAATGGGAAACGAGAAAGAAAAAAATGAAAATATTAATCAAAAAGAAAATATTAATGTCGATCAAGATATTAGTGTAGATGAAAATGCAACAGAAAACTTTCATGATTTGAATAAAACTAACAACAAAAGTATAGAATTAGAGAACGGAAATGAAAAGGAACTCGAAACCGAAAATGGAAATAAATATATGCAATTAATTCCTAATAAAATGTTATTAAAAAAAATACACTATAAAATCGATGAAAATTATTTAAAATTCCAAAAAAATGGAACACCCATCCAATGGTATCATAAAAAAGAAAAAAATTATTATTATAAATACCCCCAGTGGTTCCCAAACAGAAAGAACAATTCAAAAATACCAATCAATCTGACTGGGTTTCGAAAGAGACGGCAAATAAAAAAAAAGAATTTTTTAATCAAGATTGGCAAATTAAAGAAAAATTTTGAAATCAAAAATTTGAAATTTATTTCAAATAAATTAGTTATTCTTGGGAAAAAATTAAAAAATGGGCAAAAAAAATCATTATTATTTATTTATCAATCAAACAACAACAACAACAATAACAACAACAATAATAATAATAAAAACAACAACAACAACAACAACAACAACAACAACAAAATTTTCAACAACAACAATAATAACAACAACAACAATAAAAACAACGACAATAATAAAAACAACAACAACAACAACAACATTTTCAACAACAACAATAACAACAACAATAAAAATAAATTACTGAAAATTAAAAATTATTTACCGATCTTTTCAAAAACTTACAGAATAAGTTTTTTAAAAAAAAACAAAATCTCATTGTTAGTTTCTAATCAAACAAAAAACTCGATCCTTGAAAATTTTTCAAGGATATATGATCCAGAAATTGTATTTAAGATCTGCGAATTAAATAATTGGAATAATCAAAATATTTTATTACAATTATTTGATTTATCAATAAAAGATCAAGATTTAAAATTATTTAAATTAATACTTTTGAAAATTAATTTCTCATTAATTTTGCCATGTTTTAATAAATTATTGGAAATTCTTTCAGAATCCTCTGAGAGTGATTATTCGCATCCCTTTTTTATCAAAGTTATCAAAATCTCAATTAATTATTTAATAAATTTAAATAATTATTTAATTTATAAAATTAATGAAAACAACTATGAACATGATAACGATAATAAAAAAAAGAAAAGAAATAGATATAATCAAAAGGAAAAAAAAAAATATTATTTAAAAAGTCTAAATAATGAACATTATGAAATCACATTAAATAAAAATTTTTTAAAAGAAAAAATTATTTTAATGAAATTATTAATTCAATTTCGCGTTTGGGATATAAAATACAATGAAATAGGATCCATACATTCAAAATTAAGGAACAAAAATGAAAGAAAAAATAAATTTTTATTTGATATTCTTCAAGACGAAAGGGATTTAATTCATAAACAAAAGGAAAAAGATTTAATTCCCATAATTACAAATTTTATTTTAAATAATAACATTTCTGAAATGTTTTCGAGATTTAAAGTCTTTCAATTAACAAATAACAACATAAATGAGGATGAAAATAAAAATATCAATTATAATGATAATGCAAATATAAACGATAATGACAATACAAATGATGATTTGAATTTTTTAAATTTATATAATCAATTAATCATCAGAATTATTTATCAAAATTTATTATCCAAAGATTTACAAATAATTAAAAAAATTGTTTTCAATTCTGGTAGAGATTTTTATAATGATTTAAAACAAGTTTTATTAATTACAAGTAATAACAGTTTAAGAAATTATTTAATTCCAATTATTAAAAAAAATAAATTCTTCAAAAAGGAAAAGAATTCTAAAAATTTCTTAAAAATTTTGGAAAATTTCCAACTACAAAGAAATAATCCACAAGATAATTATTTAAACAAATTTTTTTTAAAGCAATTCAAATTAATAAACGAATTAAAAATTAACCAAATTTGGGAAACGAATTTTAAAAACCAAAATCTATCACCAACCATGAGAAAAGAAAATTTATTAAATGATCCTATCTTAAAGAAATTCCAAAAAGAAGACATTTTAACTTTTCCTTCTTCAATAGAAAATGAAAATTTTTACCAAAGAATGATTTGGTATCAAAATTTCAAATTTGCTGATTATCTATTTATCTTATTTGAAAGCATTGGGATAAAGAATGTCAATGATTATCCAAAATTTATTCAAAAACAAATACAATCAAATCCTAAACTGTATTGGCGAATATTGTTTAAATATTATTTAATACATGGTAATTTTAATGGGATCAAAAAATGGTGTAAAAATATACCAAACAACTATTTCAAAGACACTCAATTTAATTTATTATTAACAAAATCAATTGCCCTTTCTACAATCTATATAAAAAAAATCTTATTTAAAGAAATAAACCAACATGATTTTATACTTTTTTTAAACAATCATAATAATATAAAATATTTATTTTGGTTAGTGTCAACCAATAATTTATTTCCAAAAATTAATAATAATAAATCAAAAGAAGACAATTTCGTTGATAATAAATATAAGGATGAAGACCAAAAAGAAAAACATCAAAACAAGAAAGAAAACAAAAACAAAAACAAAAACAAAAACAAAAACAAAAACAAAAATGAAAATGAAAATGAAAATGAAAATGAAAATGAAAATGAAAATTACAATAACAATAACAATAAAAATAGCAATAACAATAACAAAATAATTACCTTATCAAATAATTTTAAACAATTTTTTATATTTTTTTGTATCCAAAAACAAAAAGTCTCTTTATTAAAAAGTTTTTTTTCTTATTACAACCCTGTAAATTTAAATTTTAATGATAAAAATTTCCAATCTATATGGTTTCAATCATTTGTAGCTTTTATCAATATAAAAAATAAAGGTGATCTTTATTTGGCTTCTATAAAAAATCTTAAACAAATATTAAATGTAAAGAGATTAAATATTTTTAATCTTTATGATAATTATAAGAATTTTTTTCAAATAATTACACTTTTATTATATTCATCAAAAGATTTTTTAAAATTAATATTTTTTCATAAAAACAAACCTTATAAGAATCTAATTCTAAATCTATTAATGGGAAATATTCCTTCCTTAAATAATTTTTTTAAAAAAAATATTAAAAATAAAATTAATTTAAATAAAATATTAAATAATATCATTACAACAAATGACTATTTTAAAACCCAAAATGATGATAATGAAAGTGAAAATAATAATAAAAATAATGATATATTAAATAATTATAAAAAAATTGAAAAATTAGATTTATCATATTATTTAAATCAAGGTAGGATTTTTGAATGTAAAATAGACTTCACTAATAAGCATAAAGCAATACATAAAAAAATTATTGAAATTATTGGAATAACGAATTTATTCAATAAAAAAATTGTTTCTTCTTGTTTAACGTTTTTTGAATTAAATAATATTAATCCATTCTCTTTTATTATCCATTTAGAATCTTGTAAAAGAATTTATCAATATTTAAAGGCAACTAATCCCAACAACAACCCACTAAAAAACGCAATCCAATTAACATTTCAATTAATTACTTTACCAAATAACCCTAATTTTACGATTAATACCAATAATAATATTAATCTTCATAATAATCGTAATACTAGTAACAATCTTAATACGGATAATCCAAATAAAGAATTTCTTAATAATTATTTGAAATTGGTAATTAAATCAACAGTCTCAAAAAAATTGAATTATAAATTGTTATTTGCATTCTCTAAACTATATAATATTAAATTTGAATTTGAATTTATTAATTTATTCCCACAAATATCAACAAACTATTTAAAATATTTTTTTAATTATATTTATTACTCTAATTTTTCATTCAAAAAAAATTTAAAATTAATTAATGCTAAAATTGTCAAAACAAATTATAAATCCCATTTATTATTATTTAATAAATTATTTTTTAAAAAAAATAATTTAATTCAAAATAACTTTTCTTTAATCTTTATGAATAATACAAAAAAATCTGTGAATGTTAATAACAATGGAAATAATTATATAAATAATTTAAATATTGGTAAAATTTTTTTATTAGAATCATTAAAAAAAAAAAATCCTTTTTATTGTTTAATAGCCAGCAATTTTGTTAATATTTCTAAATTTGATTGTATTATTTGTTGGCTCATTTGTATAAAATATAATTTATTAATTGATTATTTAAAAGTAAAAAAAAAAAATCTTTTAAATATTATTATTAATAATGATAACAATCAGGATTATGATCAGGATCAGAATAATGATAATGATAATGAGAAGGATAATGAAAAGGATAATGATCATGATAATGAGAAGGATAATGATCAGGATAATGATCAGGATAATGACAAGAATAATGAGATCAAAAAAAGCAATGAAAATGATATTGTTAATCATGATTTACCGTTATTTAATCTTTTAGAATTATTAGAAATCTTAATAATCATTTCTAATTCAGGAAATTTTTTTAATATAATCCAAATATTTGAAATTTTAGATCCGAAAAATAATTTATTGAATTTAATTAAATTTTTCAGATTTTCATTAGTTAATTGTTTCGAAAAAGCAAAACGTTTTTTAAAAAATTATTTAATAAATTTTAAAAATAATAAAAATAATAATAATACTAACAATTTGTTGATTGGTAAATTCACTTTCCAAATTATCCAAATTTTAATAAAAAGAACTAATTCAATTAATAAATATAAATTATTAAAATTATTAAATCAATACAAGTTTCATAAAAATTTTTCAAAATTATTTCAAATTATTAAAATAAATCGAGATTTGGGATTGAATTTTTTTCAAAACCAATTTCATACAAACAATATTCTTAATTATTTAATCAACGAAAATAGATTTAATGATGCTAAATCAATAATAAATATTTATTCACCATCATCATCATCATCATCATCATCATCATCATCATCATCATCATCATCATCATCATCATCATCATCATCATCATCATCATCATCAAATGTTTTAACAGCAGTTTCTTCATCAAATGTTTTCTCTTCAATAAATGAAATAATTTTACAAGAAATTTTTTATAATTTAAAAAAGATCATCAAATTAAACAAAAAAACACTTTTTGAAAATAAATTAATTTTTTGGACGATCTCTCAATCTATTTTTATTGCCAATAATTCTAGCCCTAAATTTGCTGGTGATTTTTTTCTTTATCAAATCCAGTTTTTTAAAAATAAATTAAATGAAATTGAAATAATTAAACTTTTGAATTATTGCCTTTTTTGGTTTAATAAAATATCTAATGAATTTTCCAAATTATTTTTTGAAGATATTAAAACCAAAATTATTTTATTATCTTTTTTTAAAAAAAGTGGTTTGTTAGCAATTCCAAAATGGTTAATTGAAAGTATACCCATTCCTTCAATGGAATTTAAAAAAATTATACAATCTAATAATTCTTTTTTCAATATTAATAATGAAGAGTACAACAACGAAAATCCTAATAATAATGATGATAATAATAATAATAATAATCATAATAATAATAATCATAATAATAATAATCATAATAATAATAATATTAATAATGATAATAATAATCAAGATAATGATGGAAATAATGATATTGAAACAAACCCAAATTATTATTATTCATTAATGGGTAAATATTTTAAAAAGTTTGGTAATAAAAAAATTTTAAACAAAATTTTAGATTGCTTGTTAAATAATAAAAAAATCAATCAAGTAGAAGAAATTTGTAAGCAATTAAATTATAAATACAAAAATGTAATTATTACACGGATTTGTTTATTAATAGCAAAAGACAAAACAATAAATTTTATTGAATTGATCAAAAATTCCTCAGATGATTATGACATTTTAAAAAAATTAAAAAAATATGACCAAAATTTTAATATTAATAAAATTGATCGGGAGATCTTGTTGGAAAAATTAATTAAATTGCTCAAAAGTGGGCAAGATTATTGTAAATTTATCTTAGTAAATTTCATTATTTCAGAAATAATTGGAATGGGATTTGAAAAGATTTTAACTCTCGACAATTCCAGGATATTACGATTATTATTTTTCAACGAGATTAATAATTATAAATTAATTCAATCTTTTTTGTTCCATCGTAAAATTGAAAAAAAGACTTTGTCAAAAATATTAGCTAAGCATATTTTTATAATAATAATGACTAAAAACGATAATAACAACATTAATAATAACAACCCCCTACCGCCAACAAACCTAATGACAATCAACAAAAAGGATAGGGATAATAAGAATAAGAATGATGGCAATGATAGCAACACGGGAAATATCAAGAAGCAAATGAATTTGAATTGGTCGACAATTGAATTTTCTAGATTAATAAATTTGGCGACGGACAAAAAGATCTTAGGGTTTGAGTTGTTTAGTATTGTATTAAATAAAGTTAATTTAATTCCTTTAAATTCCGAAGTTCTTTTATTAATCCATGCGCATTATTGCTTTGGCCTAGTCTGCTGTTTATCTGGATCAAGAAAGGTTTTAAATTTTATTAAAACAAGAGTACCCGTCTATGTGGAAAGATACAGATTTGATTTATTGCTAGAATTGTTAAGACAGATCGCAGATTATAACGAATTGAATTATTTATTCGATGTGCTATGGGAGCATGAACAATTTGAAATAATGCTTGGCAAAATTAGAAAAAATGAATTGCAAACACATCTTGAATATGCGCTATCAAAGTATATGAAAAAAAAGCACCCAGAGGATAAAGAAAAGCAATTTTGGGTGTATTCAAGATTTTTCAAAATGAAGGAAGTGGGGAAATTGCATTACCAAAATTGCATTGAGTCCCTACAGAAGATAAATTATAAAAACGAAAAAAATGATACTTCCAATTTCCAAAAGCAATTACTCAACATCTCAAGAATATTAGAAGACGCCATAGCTGCCTTTCAAACAGGCGAAATAAATTCTAAATTGGATCAGTGTTATAATTTGTTGGAGTTAATCTATCTACAAATAGCAATGGCTTCAATCCAAATCATCAATTTGAAAAAAAAAACTCAAATTATTAAAACTATGAAAAGGGAAATTATGTCCTATCAAGGCGCAATGATATTGGCCAAATACTATCATTTGGATACACCCAAAATATGGGCCTCAATTATTTATCATCATACCTTATACGATAAAAGTTTCATTTTTTTAAGACACTTCCAAAAATTTAGCCTTTTAAATCATGAAATAATTGTCAACCTAATAACACTTTCGAAAAAGGATATCCAAAAAAATAAAAAAATACCCAAAATTGTTAAATTAGTGAAAAATATTAGAAACTTGAAATTTAAATATTTGATGGCAAAGCAATTAGGTATGAACAATATCGTTGCAAAATATCAAAAAATTATAAATATCATTTAATAAAGTTTAATTGTTATTTTTTTAATTTATTTTAATCCTTATTAATAATTCTAATATGTTTATTAAATTTTATTTGATTTTATTTTTTATTTTATTTTTCACTTGATTTTAACTGTAATAATTTTTTTTTGAAAATGTTTTTCTCATTAATAAAAATTGTTCTTGCTTTTTTTAAAAATATTTTTTTAAGAAAAATCAAATAGGATCTCTTCCGAAAAGATTTTCAAAGTCTTGAAAAATTACAAAGTTTTTTCACTTTCTATGGTATTGCCCAGCCTATGAAAATAATCGAAAAATCTGGTTTTCTGAATTAAAAAAAAATAATTATTACTTTAGGTAATGAAGAAAAAATAATAAAAATAAAGTGAAAACAAAAAATACTTGTAATAGTAAAAAAATATATAATTTTGGGCACTCAGTGCCCCCACTCTTCGATAGTCGTGGAATACCAATTTATTAATCACCGATTGTGGTATTTTTATATGTAATAGATAATCTTTCTATCGGGTTTTTGTTCTTACTGTGTATTCAGGATGTGGATAGTTTTTAATTTGGACTGCAAATCATAGAATTATTTTATATATAGATATATATATTTATTAAATTTTTTCTTCTCTTTTTATTATTTAATACAATTTTCTTTAATTACCCCTTTCTCTAAATACATAAATAAAAAACAAATAATTTTTCAATTTAAAAAAATAATAATATTTTATATATTATTTATAAACAAGACACAATAGCTTTATTAGCTTTAGTTGATAATAAAAATGTCTTTGAAACTTTTAAAACAATTCCTAAATTCAAATTTAGGAATTTGGGAAGTGCTTTAGAGTTCCGTAGAGTTCCATCAAGTATCGCCAAGATTTTCCATAATTTAAAAAAATAGAGTAAAATCTATTTGATTTTAAACAATACTTTTAAACCCTGGAAAATTTCACGGTAGTTTTCTTGAGGTTTTCTGTTTTATTTATAAAATCTATCGATTTTCGAATAAATAGAAAACTCAAGAAAACCTAACGTTGGTTTTTTTATTATTAATTCTGTATATAAACCTAAAATTTATGCAATTTTCTATTTATTTCTCAAATTAAAAAAAAACCTAACATAAATAAGAGGAATTTTAAATCTCACTTAAATTTAAAAAAATAAAAAAAAAAATAAAAATTTTTGCTCTATCAAGTCAAGAAATTTACAGAGGAATTTTCAAAACTAGCAACTATTAAGAACACCAGTTATTTATATTTTTTATATTTGATTGTTTTCAAATATTTTTAATCAACTAGTCTAATAAAAGGGGAATAAAAGAGGAAATAGAGACTTACCGAAACTTGTATGGCATAGTGTGTGTGTTTGTTGAATTTTAAATAAAGGTTTTACTTTTATAGATTCAAATTAACATTCAACTTCATTTTTTTCAAGAATTAAGTTGTGAGAAAAAGATCCTTTGAAGAAAAAATTCTTCAAAGTCATATTAAAAAATAAAAAATTGTTTGTTTTATTTTTTTTTGCATTTTTTCCATGACTGAATCTTCTTTATATAGAGAACAAGTGTTACAACTGAAAAAGATTAAGTGGTTATTTATTAATACTGAGATATTTAAATACTACCAGATGAGTAACATGAAAAGAAAAAAGAAACAGAAAACACAAAAAATTATCTAAAAAGTTTAAAGCCAATGAGATCAAAGAAAAAAAAAAAATAACAACAATAAAACAACAATCCCAAAACGAACATTCATGATCATTTATCAAATTCAATTAAATAACTAAAAGTACGGTAGTATGATTTTGGGGGTTCTTAATTAAAGAAAATATTGTTTTTTTTTGATTTTTGAGCAATTATTAGTCATAAACCCTTTTTAATTTTTTTTTTTTTCTTTATTCCTTTTCAATTTTTTAAATTTTTCTTTTTAATGATAAAAAAAAAAAATTAGGTATGTCTTTACCTTTAAAAATGGATTAATCTATGATTTTGACCCTATAATACCTTTAAGGAAAATTAAATAAAAGGGCATTTAGAGTGTAATATATATTTCTTCGATAATAAAAAAAAATAAATAAAAATAAATTTTTTTACATGCTATTACTGATATATTGAAACATTACCTATTGAGAAACCACAAAATAAAAAAAAAATTTCAAATATTAAGAATTTATATCGGTATTTATTGATTTGTTTTGGAAATAATGAACTTGTTATAATCTGAGTTTGGACCGCTCGAAGAGAAAAAAATGATATTGTTTGAAGTGATATAAGATGATATTGTGGATTTCAAGGAACGACGATTAATATCATCTTAGTGCTAGTAAAATATCAATATGTTGAGTCTGGAAGGGGATCCAAAACGAAAAAAAAAAATAACAAGGGGGCTGTTGAACAAATGAAACAATACTAATACTATTTATTATATGAACTCTGGATCTTACTCGTCGAAACTAAAAACAAAAACAAATAATAAAAAAAAACAAATAATTTGTTATATTTTAATGATACTTTGAAGATATTTTACTTGAAAGGATCTTTTTTTAACAACTGAATTATTGAAAACATTAAAGTTAAATTATACATTTTTATCATTGGAGACAAAAATTTAAATAAATATTACAGCGAAAAACTAGATCGTCCAACTTTTCAATGAGATCTTTTCTCCCATATGTTTCCCGTTTGTCAGCCAATTCTCGAAAAAACTCATAAAAAAAAACCGAAACGCACTTGGTGTTCTTAACAATGATTGATTTTGAACATTCCTCAAAAATTTGTTGACTTGATGTAGCTATAAAAAAAAATTTTTATTTTTTTTTTTTCCTAGATTTGTATTTTCTTTTTTTCACCTTTCTAAAATTCTTTTATTAATGATCTCTTCTCTCTTTTTCTTCAAAAAAAAAGAGACAAAAAAATTAAATTATATTTTTAAAAAAATAGGATTGATTTCAATCCAACAAAAACAAAAAACCATGTTTAGATTTTGGCATTGTTTTTAATAACGAAATGGAATTCATTCTATTTACAAACAGTACACTTTAAAGGATGAACTTTTTTTTGAACTCTATTTGAACTAATAATTTTGTTCAAAGAACCAAATTATGTGTTGAAAGAAATTAACAATTGAGACAAGCTGTCTTTTGAAATTTATGAGATTAATAACGTTGTTAAAAAATTAGTTCAAGTGTTCTTAAATAACTTTTAATAACATTTCTAAAGTATAATTTATTTGTAAAATTCTTTCTATTTCACCCATTTAGAATTCCAAATTCGAAGATCCATAAAATTTCCTAACTTTGCCTAATAATGGTTTTACAAAATCTTTCCACATTAACTACAGAATACTATCCTAAACTTTTTTGTTACATAATCACTTTTTTCTAGGTATTTATTAAAAATTATTTACTTACAATTTTCTCAAATAAATTGTTTGAGTTTGAAAAAAAAATATATAGCAATATAATTCAATTGATAATTATTATTAATTAATGTTTATATTGAATATAAAGAATTAGATTTTTATTTATATTATATTTTACAGTAATAAATATATTTGGATATTGTATTATCAATAATATTTTATAATATTATATATTAATTATAAACATTATTTTCATCATTCTTCTTCTCGTCCCCCTTTCCCTCCCCGTTAATAACCCAAGATTCATGTTTGTTCTCGTCTTTATTGATATTGTTTAATTCAATTTCTAAATCATTATTTGAAGAAAAATTTGATTCGTAATCAAATTGAGTGGAAGAATCAGAAGAGGAGTCTGTATAATCCTCTTTTTTGATTGAAGCATTCTTTGAATAACTATAGGATTTTTTTTTCTCGCATTCACAAGATATAGTATTAATTTTATATTTTGTAATAAAACCTTCACTTGAAACAACGATAAAAATATTTTCTTTGTTAAACCCGCAAACATATTTTCCTTTCATAATATAATCCTTGAAAAATGGATCAATGTTTTGCTTGATCTTTCGTAAATAATTTGTATTTGGATTATGATGAATTTTAAAAAAATTCACACTTCCATCATTACAAATAGTGATTAATAAATTATTATCATTTGAAAATTCAAGACATTGTACACTTGAAGTCTGCGTAAATGTTTGCTTAACCCCCCTTTTTATCAAATCATATATACAAACCAATATATTATCACTTATAACTCCTAACCAGGTACCCATTTTATTGAATTTTAAAAATGTGATCAACTTTCCAATATATCTATTCGTTGTAATTATATTTTATTTTATTATTTTAATTTTAATAATTTATTTCATTTTATAGATTTTATTAATAATTATAAACAAATATTTTCATAATTTTTATTTAATCAAGAATATATAAATAAATTTTTTTTTATTTTTTTTCTATTTTTTTCCTTGTTAAATTTTCCTTTTATTGGGAAGAAGAGTTACTAAGAAGAAAAATCAAGTGGTTACCTACTAATACTGGAAGGATAGAAACTAGTCAGTATGGGTAACTTGAAAATAAAAAGAAAAGACAAAAACAAAAACTGGAAGGATCAAAAAAGATTTGATCAAAAAGAAAAAAAAGACAGATACTAAGCAACTACCTCTCAACAAATCCTTCATGATTTCTTAGAAATAGTTAAATGACAAAATTTTAAATAAAAGGATCGTGTCTGTTTTTTGAGTGTTCTTGACAAAAATGGACAGTTGGTTTTTTTTTAAATTTTTTACCAAATACCTTTGAAAAACCTTTTTTTTTGTTTTTTAACTTGCTTTTTTTTTTTTTTTTAATTTTTCTTTTTGTTTTTTCAAGCAATAAAAATCTGTAACTTGCTCTATTCCAAAATATTTTTTTTTCTTTATCATCTAAATTACTGATTTACCATTAATAATCAGAGTGAGTGCCGTAGAGTACCGTAGAGTACCTAGGTTTTCTTGAGGTTTTCTGTTTTATTTGTTAAATCTATCGATTTTCGTTAGGTTTTTTTGAGTTTTCTATTTATTTGTGAAGTGTTCTAGGTTTTTTTTACTTTAGAAATAAACCGAAAATTTATTAAAATTTTCGGTTTATTTCTAAAGTAAAAAAAACCTAACGAAAATCTATTGATTTTCTAATAAATAGAAACACTCAAAAAAAAACCTAGAACACTTCAGAAATAAAATAGAAAACCTCAAAAAAACCTAACTAAAGTCTAGAACAATTCACAAATAAAACAGAAAACTCAAGAAAACCTAACGGCGCTTTTCCAAAATTCAAAAGAATAGAGAAAAATCTTTGATCTTACTCAATTCTTTTAAATTCTGGAAAAACTAACGGCGTTTTTTTTCAATTTAAGAAATAAAGAGAAAATTTATTAATTTTCATTTATTTCTCAAATAGAAAAAAACCTAATGGCTATAAGTGGATCTTTGATCACTCCCTTCAATCAATAGAAAAAAAAATAAAAAAATTGTTTTAAACAAAACCAAAAATTTTGAGAAACTAATAAAAGACTTTCAAATTTTTTGTAAAAAATAGAAAAGCAACATATATATATATATATATATATATATATAAATATATTTCAAATCATTCCATTAAATAACCAATTGACCCTAATTATTCTACAGGGGTACACCTTTTAACCATCCATTTCATTGATTTATTAAGACTTTTTTATTGATTTAAAGTATATTAAAAATAACTAGAATTTTGGATTTCATTCTTTACAAATGTAGATATTGAATTTTTTAATTATTTTTCATTTTTTCTCTATTTGGATTTACTTGATATTTAGAATAGGAGTTACAAAGGAAAAAGATGAATTAGTTACTTAATAATACTGAAAAACTGGAAAATTAAAATATAGGTAACTCAATAAGAAAAATGAAAAAAGTAAAGTCAAAAAAGGTAAAAGGGTTAAAAAAAATGAGATCAAAAAGAAGAAAAAAGAAATGAAAGCTCATTAAATAACGATCACCAAATGAACATCCATGATCAATTATCAAATAAAATTAAATTAACCAAAAGTAATGTGGTTGTGAACATGAGTGTTATTACTTTAAACGATAACATTGTTTTTTTTTTGTAACACTTTGACATTTTTTGACTTTACTTTTTTCATTTTTCTTATTGAGTTACCTATATTTTAATTTTCCAGTTTTTCAGTATTATTAAGTAACTAATTCATCTTTTTCCTTTGTAACCCTTTTTCTAAATATCAAGAAAATCCACACAGGTAAAAAATGGATTATTATTATTGAAAAAGTATAAATTATACTCTAGAAATTCTTTATACTCTAAGTTCCCTTTTTCTTTAATTTCTTTTCGGAACTTTTAGCCTTAATCAATAGATTCCATGATTATTAATTAATGAAAATAATTTTATGCCTTGTTTTAAAATTAATTCGTTGAGATTTATTTCTTTTAATTTATTTTGAATATTTAATTTATCCTTTTCATAGGAAGACATATAACCAATAAAAAATTATCAATATTTTCTATTTTTTCCTTTTGTTTATATTTTAAAGATAAAGTACAAAATTATCATAATTTTTTAATCTTTACCATAAAAAACCAAAAAAAAAAAAAAAATGATAATCTATCTTTTAGTGGAAAGATAATGTATTGATTAATGTATTGATTTGTTGTTAAAATAATCTTATTGATGATTATCCCTTTTCTTCACAATTTACTTCTTTTAATTTATTTCTATCTTTGATAAATATTGGATTCAATTCCAATTTTCACATTAAACAAATGACAAGATTTTCTCACTCTTTCATTAAAATTTGTTTTTTTACAGATAATTTGTTCTGTATTTATCTAATGAACATTTGTTTCTGGGTATAAGATATTTCCAAAAAAAACAGGGAAAATTTTTATTTAATAATATCTTATTAAACTTAATCATAATAAAAACTATTTAAAGATCTTAGATGATTAACAATCATTTATTGATTCTTAATAATAATTCAATTTGTTTCTTGGTATTAATTACATAAATAAAAGTATATTTAAAATTTCTGGATCTTGATTTTCGATGATATTTTTCAAAGGGTGAAAAAATTGGTTATAGTTTTTTTCTTTTTGATCAGAAAAAATTGTTTTCCTAAGAGGGATATTTAATCTCAACAAAATTCCCAATTAAATAGGATTGAAAATTTATAACTGCATTTGATTTTTTAAAAAATCATTTATGTCCTTTATATATTTCCATTTTTTATTGAAATTGTTCGTAAACCATGTTTTCTCCAAAAAAAAAGTGTTAATTTTTTTTTTTATCATTTTTTTAGAAATATTTCAACCAACATATTTTGAAATATACACCTTATCAATCGAATCAATAAGTATTAATATTTCACTTAATTTGATATTGTGTATTTACGAATAGATCCACAAACAAAGATGATTTTTTATGAAATGTAAAAAATATACCCCTCTTTTTTGGAAATACCTTATTATTTTGCCAAAATCACAAATTAATGTTATAAATTTCAAGAAAAAAAAAAAGAACATTTAATATGAAGAAATTTTTAAACTAAGGATTAAAGTCAATCCAAAAAAAAATCACAATCCTTTTTCACTAATTTTTTCATACTTGCTTTTGAAATTTAAATGAGATGAAATTTTAATCTCATTATCATTTTTCAATACACCAAGCTTAATTTCGTTTAGAATTTCCAACATACTTGATAATAAACTAAATTCCAAAAATTTGGACACAGTTTAAAATAGTTGAAAGAATAACAATATCACAGTTTTACATTCAATTTGGAAATAATTTTGATTTTACAAACTATTTCATTTTTTGTCTTTTTTGTTTTGTTTTCATTACCTTTTTTCCAGTTACGTCATCTGTTTCGTTTAGATCTTGTAAATTTTTTTTCGATGGTTGATAGAAGGTAAGCGTTGAGTTTGTTGAATAGAAAAATCCACATACAATTAGTTGATGGTATATTATCATTTGATCGATCAACAATTGTTGGTGAAATTTCAACAAATTTACCAATTCAATTATTTTTTAGAAAATTAAATTAAGATTCAAATACTTCTGATGACTGTATCTATTTGTTACTCTTTGAATTAGAAGTATCAAAATTATTCACTTCAAAATTCTCTCTTTAACAGATTAGATGAAGTTTCATCTAATCCGTAACAATAAATCCAATTTTCATTTTTTTTTCCTTTCTCGTTTCATTATTTTGGACATACCGAATTTTTATTTTTCATTTTATATTTTTATTTTTTATTTGGATGAAAATGATTAATTTGAAAAACATTAAAAATGAGTTAGTTAAATGTGTTTTTATATTACGTTTGTAAAAATTATAATAAAGTGAGGATTTTTTTTGCCTATTTTTGATTTTAGGTGTGTCCAAATTTTTGGAATGGTGTTTATATCAATACAAATACTTTGAAACTAACAGCCCCATGAATTAAAAGAGAAGACAAATTTCTATTTCATTGATAATTTTTAGTAATTAAAAAAGAAAAATTAGGTGAAATTTTTTTCCCATTTAAAACACATATGTCAGCATCAGTATGATATTTTACACATAGAACTTCTGAGATTAAAATTTATTCAGCAGCAATCAAATAAAAGCTCGGCTTTTGAGTTATTAAATCATTTGTATATCTTCAACTACAACAGAATTATTTTGAATTTTGATCAATAATATTTTTTTTGTTCATAAAACAGATTTTAAAACAATGAACTTGCCAAAATAACAACAATTATACCTTACCGAGATAATTGTTCTATTATTGGCAAAATTGAGTAAGTGAGTACATTTTACCAATTTTAAGAATCCTCGGTTTATCTGAAATTGAATCATTCAAATCATTTATTTAACTAAATAAATGAATTTTTTAATAAAAAGAGGAGTGGGATGTATACTAATATAATATAAACTAAATTCCATAATAAATGACCCATGTTACATTTGAATTTTGAATTGTATTTGTATTATTTTGAAGTTTTTCCCCTCACAATGAAAAGTTTGAAAATAAATCATTTTTTCTCTTATTTATTTTTTCCACAGTATTTTGTTAAAATGGAAAATGAAAATGAAAAATTGGAAAGAAGTAACAGATGAATTAATGAAAAAATTGGTTTCAAATATGAAAAAGTGATTAGATTTAGTTATTCAAATGGAATGAGAATCGATAAATGTGTTTTATTAATTTTTTAAAATTTCTATTTTTATTTTTTTTTTTTATTTTGAAGGGAGGAAACTAGTTTCCTCTTACAGCCCTGATTTCTAAATTTTTGTTTAGAAATTTTAATAAAGAGTCATAATTTTCTTTATCATTAACCAATGATAAAATAAATAATGAGTCTTTATTTCGAATAATATCAAGGATATTATTTCTTATTATTTTTATTAATTTGAATTAATTCATTAATCCAAATTTTTCGATTTTTTCCATAGAATGAGCAGTCCCATAGAAAATGATCGATATCTTCTATTATTTCCTGATTAGAATGTTTTTTACATAAGTTGCAGAATTTTGTTTTTAATTTCTTTTTATCATAAACATAAGAATATCTGTTTAGATAATTTGTGAAATTTCTTAATTTTAAAATGGAAGTTGAACCTACCCATTTTAAATATTTTTGTTGTTTGTTGATATTGTTATTGTAATTAATAATTTTTAAATATTCTTTACCTTTCCACCCAGAGCTATTTATAATTAACTTTTGTCTAAAATCATTTAGGTCTACATTTAGTAATTTTTAAGTTTTCTATTTCCCAATTGATATTTTCATCTTTTTTTGGAAAATTTTAATTTTTGTGAAATGTGATCAAACCCAAGTATTTCTAATTTTTTTTGAGTTTATATCTTCTTTTGTAGATTGATATTCTGGCTTGGTCAAGTTTGGCTTCAGTTTTATAAATTATTCTTGGAGAGTGTGGATTTATTTTTAAAAATTTTGTTACTTTTTTATTTATCCAAACATCTATTGAGTCAAAATCTTTTTGGTTTAAATTAAAAATTACAAGTACATAAAATAATTGGCTAATACATATTGATTTAAACATTTGTAATTTTACTCCATTGGCGAGTTTTTGTTGGCTAAAAATTTTTTTAATTTTTTTAAAACTATCTTTTACTTTTTCAAAGTTTTTTTTCAAATGTTTTTCTTTTTCAAGCCAAATTCCTAAATATTTTATTTTTGATAGAGTTTTTGACTTTAGTGTTTTCTCAGTATTTTGATTCAAAATTTCTATTTTTTATGTAATTCTTATTTCAAAATAAATGTACCAATTTTTTTTAACTGTTTTTTTATTTTTTTTTCTTTTATTTTTAGACAAAAAATAAATATCTCAAGAGTATCGAACTGAATATTAATATCTAAATTTTTATATTATAATAGATAAAATTCAATTTATAAAAATATTTTTCTTTAAAATTTGATTTTTAATGAGCCAATGATTTTGAAATAGAGTTTATTTACATTCCAATTAAAAAATGGAAATAAAAACAATTAAAAAATTGATCAAGAAAACATTAACTGAAAAATCATTAATTTATTGATCTTTTATGTGTATAAAATGATACAACTAATTCTTTTTATATGGTTTTGTTTTTAATCCCAAATTGAAAATTTTTATTCGTTTGGAAAATTTTTGAGAAACAAATTAATTTCAAATTTAAAAGAATTACCAAAATATTTTTTTAATTTAAATTTTCATTAATTTCAGCTAATTTTAAATTTTGATCAAGAAAATCGGATATTTTTTATAAATATTTCTTCTTCAGAAAAATTAGTTTATTGTATGTATTTTGTTTGATTTTATAATTATTTTGCTTCCACTAAATTGAAAAACCAAAAATAATTCTGAATTATGGTTTCAATTTATTCTCTATTTTTCTTTTTCTTTGAGTTGAATCCTTTGTAGTTTTTTTTATGGATTCCAAGTATTCAACATCTTTATTTTAATCTTTTGGAATAGTATTCTTTGTTTTTCGTTTTGTTTGATAAAAAATATTTGAAAAAACAATTTTGAAAGCAAATTTGTAAAAAAATGTATTGTAAAAAAACAATGAATTGCAATGTGTCGAGAATTCCAAGGTAATGATTGTTTGGATTCATCTAAATTAAAAATTTAAAGAAAAATAAATATTCGAAAATAGAACTTTGATTGAAATTGTTTTTTTTCATTCTTGCTTTCAATTAGTTTATTCCGAAAGGTGATCTTTCTTGTTTGATCTTTAAAAAGAAAAGATTTGTTGGTTGTAGACACAACTTCTATTCTCTATTTTATTTGGTTTACTCTTTCGATTATTCCAACAATTCACGAACACATTTTTTGATTCAAAATATAATTTAATAAAACCAAAAATTTAATCAAAAAAAAACTGTTCAAAAAATCAAAAATTTAAAGATCGGAATCTGATTTAGTTTGTATTTCTTTTCGCAAATATAACAGTGAGTGATCTTTTAGTTTCAAAATTTCAATATAAGAAGTCACTCAAAAAATATTTTTCAGTAATGTTCACACAATTAAAATTGTTCCTACTTTTTTAAAAAAAATCTTTTTTGGGAGAGGTTTTCACAATTAAAATTTTGTAAAATTGGTGAAATGTACCTACTTCCTTAAATAATGTATGGTATGTTTGTGTTATTTATTTCCAAAATCTCCGAAAAGAGAAACCATTCTACATCACGATCTTTAGGTGAATTTAGATCTTTCAAGAATGTTTATTGGAAAGTTTTTTTCTTTTCTCTTTTTTGTAAAAAAAACCATTTTCTCATTAAATGTAGAAAAAACAAAAATAGAAGAAGAGTTGTGCTTACGAAAAACCAAAATTGTATTCAGGAAACTCAATTGTTTTGATGCAAATAATGTGTTTATTCAAATCTGGATAAGCAATTTTTTGGTTTTCAATTTCAGGATAACAAATATCAAAAATGGTTTTGTTTTTAAGGCTTTTGGAGTTGTGAAGAAAAAGGTGTTTTGTTTTTGCTTGTTCAAAATCAATCACATAAATTGCTTTTTTCGTGACAACAAAAAGGAAATTTTTATTGATCCTTATTTGGTAGATCTTTGATAGCAGTTGGATTTCCATGATCGGAGACATCTGTATGTCGTCCCAAATTACAACCTTATTGGGTCCATACTCGGAATTTTGTTGTTTGTTATCGCCCACAAAGACAAAAATTGAGCTAGTTGCTAAAAATGCCAAATGCTTAATGCCTGTTTCAAAGATGTTCCTGTTAAGGACAGAGTTTACTCCTTTGCGACAATCAAAGATCTGAAAACCATTCTTTGTTCCAATTCCAAAATGGCTTTTGTCTTCTGTCAACGCACAACACAAAACAGAAGAAGGATCAAGTTCCATAATTTTTAATTGTGAAAAATTAGAAAATTTAAAAAAATGATAATTAGTTTTTTGAAGAGTTAATTTCGAAGTTTCTAATGGGAAAGACTTCAAAAAATTGTTCAATGTTATGAATCGAATCATGAAGATCGAATTAAGAAAAATGGAAACTAAAAAAATTAGAATGAAAATAAATTAAGGGATTAGCGTTCAACCTAGATTCGTCTTGAAATTAAAGTATGTTTTAACAAAGTGTAAATCACATTACCAATCCATAATTCACTTTGCTATAAGAGAACTATTTTGTCAATAAAAAATAAATTATTTGATTTTTTACATTTTTTACTTAGGATCACTATTAAAAAAGTTTCATTTGGAAAAATTTTTTTTTAATAACTTTTTCAATCTAAAAATAGAAACCCAAATAACAGTATTCTGGTATTTAATAATTTAGATTTAGAACTTCCAAAAGTAACTATTTTTTTATTTTTTAATTTTTTAGGATAACCCAATAATCATCCATAAAACCCCAAAGACTGATTTCTTTTGAATATCCCTTTTTATAAATACAGTTAGAGATTCATTATATTTTAATTATCTGGAAATATTTTTCAAAATAATCAAATGGAAATTATTTAATATTTTAAAAAAATTGAATTTTTTAGTAACTAATGAACGTTTCAATCGAAATTCAAGAAAGATTATTTTCCAACTATAAAGTTTTTAGATTGATGATCCAACCTTTGGATTTGTCTCAAAATTCTGTTTTTTTTTCTTAAAATTGTTGGGTTTTTTGACTAATATTAGGATTTTTTTTAATTTATATAATGAACTTTTTTTACTCTTTTACAAATTGGATTATTTAGTGGTATCTGAGCCATGGGGAACTAATAATATTTATATTCAAGATCATAATTTTTCAATTTAGACTTCTTTGGGCTGTATTCGAAGTTCGTTCTGAGAATATCATCATCATTTATTCCAATAAAAAGGAAAATTTTGATAAATCAATAATCCATAAAGCGAATTTTGTATATTAAAAATCATTTTAAGCTATAAAGAACCTGATTTTAAAAAAAATAAAATTCATTTTTAAGATGAAAAGGGTTTTAAATATTATCTCTTCACATATTCCCAATTTTAGAAATATATTTTACCTTGAGGATTGGTTTTCACTAATAAATATCAAAAAAAAAAAAAAAAAAAAAAAAAACAAAAATAATAACAAAAAAAATAATAATAATAATAAAAAACAAGAGTAATAAAAAAAAAAAAAAAAAATAACAACAATAACAACATATATGAGGACCATAAATTTAAATCAAGGTTAGATTTTAAAAATCTATTTCTTGGACAATTCTATTACCTTAATATTAAATAAAAAACCAATTAGAAAATATTTTCTGTCTTTTTATTTGAATTCCAGTTAAGTTGATTGAATTGAAATTACATACTAACATAATTTTTTCGTTTGGTAAGATATACTTTTATAGTCAAAAAAAAAAATTATCAAATTGATAGAATATCTACAGAGTTCTTGTTAAGATGTAAAATTATAGTTTGATTTTTTTAACTTTATAATTGAAATAAAACCCAATTCTAAATTTTAATATACCATAATTCAATTTTTGAAAGAAAAAAATCTTATTTAATAAATTATAGATAAAATACTAAAATTAGAATAATGCACCAATTGAAATATTAACAATTGTTTATAAATTACAAAACTCACGAAACAAAAAATTAATAATTAACAATGTAAATAAATTATCGGCGTGTTAAAAATTTTGGAGATGGGAAAAACAAAAAAATGCATGAGTAAATTTGTTGAAATTCTATTTGGAATATTGATCGATCAAAAGTTTAGATAATTTCAACTAATTTTATTTGAGTTCTTCTATTTTAAACAACTCAACTTTAACCTAATATCTATTGTTCGAAAAAATTTTTGATAGAACAAAACAAGTAACTTAATTCAAAAAATGAAATGAGAACAAAAAAAAATGAAAAAATGATTTTCATATTTTTCAGAAATCAAAATTATTTCCAATTTGAATTAAATTTAATTATTTTGATTATTTAGATAGTTTTAACTGTTTGGAAAATTTTGACTTTTAGTTTGTAACAGATTTATCCTTTCCAAAATTTTCCTTGAAAATTTTTGAAAAACATAATCTTCATCTTAGGTAATTTATCTGTGTTTTTTTAAAATATTCTATATTTTAGAGTATGTGTATTAAAATATTTAGAAAAAATTGGCACAATGTTATTGTAGTGATAATTTTTTTTTTTTTTATTAAATTTACCTTAATTTATAAATCATTATACTAAAGTTTTTACAATTAATGACTTTTTTTATTTTTTTTCTCAAAATATAACAAATTCAGTTGGTTATTTCTTGAATTTCCTTTATCAGATAATCTGTTCAACCATTTTTTCTATTTACGCCTTTGAATTTTAATTTCGATAGTATATATATATATATATATATATATATATATAATAGATTCTAAAAATTTTGACACAGTTTAAACAGTGGAAAGAACATCATTACTACACTTTAAATTCAAATTGGAAAGAATTTTGATTTTACAAACAATTTCATTTTTTATCTTTTTTGTTTTGTTTTCATTTCCTTTTTTGTAATTACGTAATCTGTTTTGTTAGATCTCGAAATTTTTTTTTAATGGTTGATAGAAGGTTAATGTTGAGTGTGTTAAATTGGAAAATCACCTACAATTAGTAGATGGTATCTTATCATTTGATGGAACAGTAATTGTTGGTGAAATTTGAACAAATTTACCAAAACATTTTTTGTTCCGCTGGTTTCATTATTTTATACACACCTGTTTTTATTTTTGAGTTTTATATTTTTTTCTTTTATTTGGGTTAAAATGGATACTTATTAAAACATTAATAATGGGTTACTTAAATGTTGTTTTTTATTAGGTTTGGAAAAATACAATAAATTGGGTGTTTTTTTGCCTATTTTTGATTTTGGGTGTGTCCAAATTTTTGGAACGGGGTTTATCTTAAAATAATCCTAAATACGAAGTAAAAATATTGTATAAAAGGAAAAAGAATTAAATTTCTAACTTAAAATTGGTCAGTTCTTTTTAGAAAATAGTATTTAAAGGACTAATATCTCTTATTTTTTTGAACAGCTTCTAAATAAGGATTCCTTATCTAAAAATATGTTTAATATTGAAAATAAACAGGAATTTTTCAAATCTAAGTAATTGATAAAATATTTTTACAATATCCATTAAAGTTAGGTAAAAATATTTAAAGCGATTTGTCCCTTAAAAATAAAACAGTCTTATTAATAATTTTTCAAATTTTATTCAAAGATTATTGGGGTTTGTAAAAACATTCTAGAATTATACTAAATACATTTTATTCTCCAAAAACAAGTGTAATAAGTACATAAATACTTTTATCAATTTCTAACTTGTTTTTTTTTTTTTCCTTTGTTTTTCTTTTTACAATATAATGTTTAATTATATCTTGTATGAAATACCTAATATAAAAATCCATTGTAAATATTGATTTTTTGATTTTTTATTATGATTTTAATGACTAGAATTAATAATCCCAAAAATTTTTGAAAATTTGTAATTATTTTGATGAAATATGATTATTTATTTATATATATATATACAAAAACTATCACTCAAAATTGAATCTATTTATTCAGATAAAATTCTACATTCCATGATTCCTTTTTAGAATTTTTCTTTTTTTAATTGTAGAACTTTACGAAACCTTAATTATGTTTACTTATAGTTTATTGTTAATTTCTTTGATTTTTTTAGTATTCTTAGGTCTTCTATCAAAAAGAAATATATCTTTTAATTTGAAACATTGATTTATTTACTTGATATAGTTTATTTTTACAAATACAGTCCATTTCATATTTAAGACAAAAATTTCCTCTAACTTCTGCTCAATAAAATTCTAAAATAAAACTACATTTTTTGGATTTTTTTTTAAACCCAAATTATTTTACAAGAATTTGAATTTTGTGCCTTAATTTGGGATTTTTTTTTGTTCCTTAATTTTCATCGAAAATTTGTTCCTGAAAATGGAACTGGCTAATATGTAAATATATGAGACTACGATATATTCCACACTCAAAATTTTTTTTTAAACAATTAATTTATTTGAAAAAAGATATGATTTGAATACTTCTGTTTCGGATAAGATGAGGAATTAACAATTGGCAAAATTTGCCTACTGCCTTCAATTCTACAAAGCTTCAGATTTGGCAACCAACACAAAATCGTTTCCCTAATGTTATATCTCAAATTCAGCTCCGCCAGAACATTCCAAAAAAAATCAAACGATTTAAAACAAAAATAAAAATCACAACTTTTTGCTTATCACTATAACTTTACCAAAATATTTTTGCAATTATTAAAAAAAAGAATAAAGATGTTTTATCACTTAAAACGTTGTTCAGATTAAAATGGTTCTGCTTGATCGTTGATAAACACTTACAGTAAAATGTTTTTTTTTACCTGTCAAAGAATTTGAAAACAAAGTCTATCTGATACTTGTCAAAAATCTCAAAATGGAAAACTACAATTAAATCATGAAAGTGTCTCAAAAATGACTTTTCTTTTTTAAAACACAAACAAAAACAAAAAACTGGTTATTTAGGATTTTTTAATTCTGGTTTATAAAAGTTCTAATCAAAAAATAATGAATAACAATAAGAAATTTTGGATCTTTAGTTAAATTCTCAAGCTTCAAAATGAAAAAAAAATAGTTGCTTTTTAGCTTTACAAAAGATATTTTTTTTTTAAATTGAACTTTATCGTTTTCTCAATCTTCAAAAACAAACACCCTTTTTTGTTTTGTAACATTTAAAACAAAATTATACCTGATAAAAATAATAGACAAGAAGAAAAATGTTCTTCGATTCATTTTTTTCAAAATAGAAAGGCTTTGTAATGTTCTGGAAAAACATTCAATTTTTTAAAAACTTTTATCATGAAACACTTCTCGTGCCATGGTTTCTTGAAAAAAGAAAACACTTCAAAGCAATCTTGACGGTTAGGGTGGTTATGTTTTTATGGACCCTTACGGTGATTCTCCGCGATTTTATTCTGTACCCAAAAAAAAACTATTGGCCAACTTATTTCACTCATTGGACTTGGGTTATTCAGTGCGCTTATCAATTTTGCATTTCCGTTTGTAGTTATAAGCTTTTAAAGCTCTGGAAAAAGCACGAGAACGCTTCAAGCTTCCAATGGATTCCTGCCGAGTGGCCAATGACAAAGAAATTTAAAGCGCTTGCTGTTCTTTGGGAAACTGTTTTTGCGACATCAATTCTTGTCACGGGCTTTTATTGGGCATTGCTTTACGATCCCAAAAAAAAAACAAATATCTTTGAAGGCTTGTTGCCACACGGGATTAATACGATTTGGACCTTAGTTGAGTTTCTGTTTAACAGGGACAATTTCCCCTTTGTTCGTTGGGCTTTTTTCTTGCCTTATGGAATTGTATATGTTGCCTTCTATGTAATAATCTTTTACACAACAGACTACTTGCCTTATTCCATTCTACACCCTGGGAAAAGTGACGGCTGGATCTGGTTCTTAATGGTCTTTGTTTTGTCATATATAATTCTTGGTGTTGGCAAGCTTTTAGCTTGGCTTCGTGACACGCATTGGGAAAAAACAATAACCCTAAACGAGATCGACAATGGCTCGCTTTTAAAATTTGCAAATCAATACTTGACATCGTCAGACAGCAACAAAGCAAATGAGATATTAGATGTAGAAAATAGCTCTTCTCAATCTGATGTATCAGATTAAGACAAATCTTTGTTGAAATAATTTTTGATAAATATGAAAAAAAAAAAGAGAAATGTAATTTAAGGGCATTTGGGAAAAGTGTCCAAAAAATAATTTTTAATACAAGGTCTTTAAAAATAGGACAATATTGAAATTTGTTGAATATTTTAACATCTAATTTTGAAAACCTTTGGTCACACTTTTTTACAATGACTTTTTTTACTTGTTTTTCATTACTTGACGATTTGTTCTTATTTAAAATTAAAAATAAAAACCCAAACCTAATTGTTAAACATTTTTTTAAAAATTATTTAAAGCATAATTCTATTATTCAAATGCTTCTTATTGTATCCCATAAAGATCACATGACGAACAACAATAAACACCTCTTTCCAAACAGTAACTCGAAAAGAAAAATAAACTCCATTTCAAAATCATTGGCCCATTAAAAATCAAAATTTGAAAATAAATATTTTTATAAATTGGATGTTATCTATTATAATATAAAAATTTTGATATTAATATTCAGTTCGATACTCTTGAGATATTTATTTTTTGTCTAAAAATAAAAGAAAAAAAAATAAAAAAAAAATTGAACGTTTATTATGAAATTTAGTTTACAAAATGAAATTTATGAACAACAGTCCTTTGTAAAGATATTAGAAGAAAAAATAGGGTTGTTTGTGTAAAGTGAGAGTGCTGACAGTAAAAAGTTGATGAATAGAATTTTGTTTCTAATTCACTTTCCTTGTTGAATGGATTAACGTCAACAATGGAAAAGTCTAAAAGTAATGTATGTTGTTTTTTGAAGCTCAATCATATTGGTGATCTATGATTCAAATGACTTTTATAAATAATAGTATATGGACAGTATTCAAAAGTTGATCTCATCAATTACCAATGAATTTTATAAACTATTTTCTAGTCAAAGGGTCACAGTTGTGGTGGATGAATTACATGTGTTTAAAGCGTTTGACATGGATATTCGAAAATAAATTTTTTTTTGGTATTGCAAAATTGAAATCATTTTTTCACATTTTAAGTTTTTTCTTTTTTATTATTTATAACTTGATGGGTTATCAAATTTTTAATTTAATGCAAGATTGATACCCGCTTCATAAAAAAAAACATCTTATTCTAATCTTACTGAAAAAGTAAAAATAAATATAGAAAAATCAGATTATCATTTCTATTGGGATTTTATTCGATCTACACTAGAAGAACAAAATTAATATTTATGTTTTTTTCAATAGTCCAAAGAATATTTGTTTTTAAATTTTAAGAAAATATATTGATTTTTTTGTTTTATTCCATACTGGAATCAACTATCCTTTGATGTTTATTATTCACATTATTTCTTATTTATTCTTCAAATTGAAATTATCTAAAAATAATTCATATTTGAAAAATATTTTTATGCATGTTTTTAACCGAAAAAAAGTTGAGATAAAATAAAATTTTTCAATAATTGTTACCAAGCATTCAACAAATTTTTTTGTGTATAACATTAATTCACCTTTAAAATAACAAAAAACAAAAAATCCAATAATATTAATTGTGAAAGAGAAAATTTATAATTCTTCGATGAAAATCTAAATAATTTTAGACAAAATTTTAAATTAGATCACTTCAAAAATACATCTATATTAAAAAAAATTCTGATAATATCTAGTGGGAAGAAGAAAACTTAAAATTATTTGATAAAAATCTTACTCAATTTTGAGACAATTAAATAATCAATAGTTCTGATAAGAAAAGTCAAGAATATTTCAATTTTATTAAATCCAAGAATAATATAAATAAACGGTCCTGTTTTAAATACCTAAGTTTTCTTAAAGTTTTTTTTTGTTTTTTAAGAATATCAATTGATTTTGTAAACAAAAGAAAAAAAATTAAAAAAATTAAGAGCTTTTTTCTATGATGTTTTTTTTATTTTGTTCTGAAAATCAATTATTGTCCTAAATGAAAAGAATACTTTCAAAAACCAAACCAGGTGTTTTTACTATTATTTCTAGTCAGTCCGATTTTTAAGGCACAAACGGTGAAGGAACACACTTAGAAGCAAATATAAAAAAAAAATTACAAATTAAAGAACAAAATTAATTGTCTAATAAAAAATAAATTGTATCAATCAAAATTCCAAAAAAGTATCTTAAATTTGAGATTTTTTTGTCTGTTCAATTTTTTTGAAATTTTTTTTTCAAAAAGTTGGGCCGATCTAAAAAATATGAAGAAAAACTTTGGTTTTACTCTATTCTTTTGAATTCTGTAAAACCTAATAGATAATTTATTGATTTCACATTGTTAGAGAAAAATTATAGAATTTACAGATTCTTTTAAATTTTAGAAAATAGAAAGGTGGGTTTTTTTCAATTATACTTTTTACTATGAAAACCTTTCAGATTTCCAGAATAAAAAAAACTTTAAAAAAAAACTCTCAAATGAAAGAGGATATTAATTTTATTACTTCATAATTAGAATAAAAAAAGTATTTGTTCCTATGAAAATAAATTAATACACATTGAAAGATAAAAAAATAAATAATTTAAAAATTTTGATAAAATAAAATTTTACAAAATTGACCAAAAAAAAAAGAATAAAATGAATATATCCAGTTTTTAAAAAAAATTCAAAGATTATTTATGCATTGGATTGATAATACAAATAAAAAAATTATAAAATTTAGATAAAGAAATAAATGATTTGTTTAATTTATAACTGTTAATTAGTAAATTACTTTATATTATAGACCAATCTCAATTAATAATATATAAACTAGATTTTTTATAGGACTTATCGATACACAGATAGAAGGCACTTGGAATCACATTTCAGAATCTCGATTTGGTTTTTTTAAAAAATTATACACAAGAATAAATGTCTAAATTTTACTATACGAAGGTAGAAAAATTCAAAAAAAAATATAAAAAAAAGAATTTTTTATTGTTAAAATTGATATTAAAAAATGATTTGACATAATTAGCCATATACTAGTTCACTATTCTCTCTATTAATAGATTAAAAATAAAAAAATAAAAAAAAATTTGGCTACAAAAATATCATTAAAAAGAAGGAATATGAGTTTATCAATGGGATCCTCTTTCTCCTTAAATTTTTGGATTTATCAGCCATTTTATAATTGAAAAAATTAAAAGATTGAGTAAAATATGTTGAAATACTTGTAGATGACTTAATTTTAAAATAACGGAAAGAAAATATTCTAGAAATTGAGAAAAACAAATAATAATTTATAAAATTATTCAAGAATTTTCATTGATACAAATACTGATAAAAAAGTAAAATCAAAAAATTTTTCAGAAATTAAATATTTAGGTATTTGTTTGAATAAGAAAAAAAAATACAAAATAACTTTGAAATAGAAAAAATTACATTAGAAAAATAAAAGATAATTTTTAGTCACAAAAATTATAAAATCGAGTAAAATTAAAAATTTCCCATCAAATACATCAATTAGTTATCTTGTCGATTGTTAAGATTTAATTTAACTAAAAAAGATTTCAATATAATTGGTTATTACCCGAAAAATTGGTGAAAATGAATTTTTATTAATATCTTTTATAAATTCAATTCAAATTAAACAATTAAATTATCCAAAAATATTCAGTCAGTATAAATTTGTCTTTAGAATTTTCTGGTGTTAATTTAGTGAATTCGATAAAATATTTTGATTATAATTCTCTATAGGTATTATTTTTAAGATCGCTAAGAGAGAATTATAATCTGTTTATTTTCGAGAAATGAACAAAATTGCAAGAGTTATTATTTGAAATGGGATACTTAATACTAATAATTAAAATAAAATACAAAAAAAAAAACAAAAAAATATATTTCCCATTTAATTCTGGATTATAAATAGCTAAAAAAGTAAAAAATTCTCCACAGATTTTTTTTGATAATTTTGAAAAGTTTTCACTCATAAGAAATTAACAAAATCATCTGTAAAATATCAAACTCAAACAAATTGATCAATTTGATCAAAAAATTTTAAGCTGATATTTTTTATTATTATTGTTTGTTAAAGATATTCAAATTGTATAAGTTAGATGATTAAAAGAACACTTTTAATTAACATTTTTTTTCAAATATTAGTATAAGCTGTTAATTTTGATGTACTTCAAAATTCACTACTTTGATTTATCCCACAACTCTTCTAATTTTGATAATTAGAAACTCTTTCATCATCCTCAAAGGTAATTTTGTTTACTCTTAATTAACAATTCACTATTTTCAAATTGTCATTTTTTGTTGCTCAAGTGACAAGAAGTTGATCTAAAGTATAAGCTAATTAAACCCTCTTTGTAGATATGTTATTTTTTGTCATTTTTTTTAGCTTAGCCTAGAAGAAAATGATAACTTATTGATTAAGATAGGTGGGATCATTTATCCTAATAAATTTGGAATATTAAATATAAAATTACGATTCTCATATTTTAAAAATGTGAATTGTTCTTTTACCCTCTTTCCAAATGTTTTTTGGATACTTGAATATTTTTCGTGATTTACAATATTTAGATTTTTCAAGTTTGAATATTTATCTATTTTATAAGACAAATAGGAAAAGTAAAAAGAACAAAAGACAAATTTATTTGAATTGATATTTTAATTAGAATCATCTAGTATACCTTCTTATCAAACGAATAATTTAAAAAAAAACCTATTGTCAATTGTATAGAATTATAATGATTAAAGCTAAATCTTTGATTTTGTCTAATGATTTAAAATTAAATAATCCCAAATTCCCATAAAATAAATCTAATTAAAAACTTTCCAAATAAAAAAGTAACTTTTTTCTTTAAAATTATGATACACAAATAATTTAAAAAAAAAAAAAAAAAATTAATTTTAGAGGTTTTATATATTTAAAAAAAAATTTAATTTTTTTCAATACTGTTTTTAAATTGGTTAATTAAAGACGATTTTTCGTTTAATTGGAAATATTCAATTGCGTCTTTTAATTCTTCAAGAATTAAATGAAGGTTTTCATATCCCTCGTTATCTAATTGAATTTTCCCAGTATAAAGGAATTTAATTAAAATTTGTAAACTTTTGAAAGATTTTTCAGAATAATCTTTAATTTGAGTTGGGATATTATTTTCAGTAAATTCAAACAGTGCTCTAAAAAGTCCAGATCTAGTAAATAATATAAATTTGTGAACCTTTATTTCTAAATATTTATTTTTTCTTTTTTTTTCTTTTTCTTTTTGTTTTTTCTTTTTCTTTTCTTCTTCTTCATCATCGCCAAGATCATTGCCACCACCTTTTAAATTATTGACACTCTTTATATTTGCATTTGTATTTTTATTTATATTTGTATTTGTATTTTTATTTGTATTTGTATTTATTTTTTTATTTGTATTTGAATCTGAATTTGAATTTGTATTTGTATTTGTATTTTTATTGCTATTACTAATTTTTTTATTAATTTTCTTCTGTTTATTATTATTGCCTTTTTTTCTTTTTCTTTTATTTTCCTTATATTCTTTTTTATTTCTATGTATTAAAATTAAAAAATCTTTTGAATCTTCATCATTATATAAATTTTCTAAATCTTGCTCTAATTTATTTTGAGGGGGGAAAGATAAATCTAAGGAATTAAAAAATTTTTGAAGTAAAATTTCATCATTTATTTGATCTAAATAAACCCATTTTAAAAAATTAATTATTTCCATTTTCGTAAAACAATTTTTTAAAACAATTTTTTGTATTTCGTTTATTTTTAAATTAGTTCTTAATTCAATTAGAATTTTATGAACAGCTATTTCATTCTCGTTTTCAGTTGATTCATTTGTTTTTTCAAATTTTTTATTTTTCATATTCATATTCCTATCGATATCAATATCTCTATTCATATTGTCTTGATTTTCATTCATATTCATATTCATATTAATGTCCATATTCGTATTATTGTTATTATTTCTTGTTGTATTTTCATTTCTTTTTCTTTTTATTATTTTCTTTTTCTTTTTGTTCTGACTTGCAAATGAATGGTATTTAATTTTAGAATCAGAAAAGGACTTTGTTTTAAATATATTAAAAAAGTCTAATTCAATACAAGATTTTTGATAAGAATTGTAAATGAGTGTCAAATCTTCTGCACAATATAGTTTTAAACTCGATGTAATATTAAAATTTGTTGGGAGTTTTATTTTTTGGGGATAATCCCACCCCTTTATTGGCTTATTTGGTTCATTATATTCATAAAACCCCCATCCATACAATTCATTTTCTTCAGACAATAATAAAGTCTGTAAACTACAAGAAATTTGAATGAATTTCTTCTCTTGTAAGGATGGGATTAGAGTAAAGAGCCTTTTATCTTCACCAATGCCATTAAATATACCATTACCACAGGAATATACCTCTCGATCTTTGGTTAATAAAATTGAATGATAATAACCATTTTTGATATCTAAAATTTGGATTGTATTTAATTTAATTTTTTTATTTCTTGAAAAAAAATTCCCAAATAATTTCTTTTTTTGGTTGTTGTTCTGATCAAAATCTTTTGAAGAACGTGCTTTTTTATTTTCATCACTTTTATTGACAGTTGTTTCTTTGATAATAGTTGTAACTTTTAAATGCTTTCCTACATCATTTATTTCCACTCCTAATTTTCCTGAATTCGAAGCGCCACAAGCAAACAATTCGTCATTTGTTGTAATGAAAAATAAAGAATTTGCATTCGATCCTCCATTAAAGATCTTTCGGATGTTTTCACAAATAAGAATAGGTGTCTGCTCTCCATAGAATGTTCCTTTACCAAATTGTCCTATTGATTAATTATTAAATGTTTGTTTTTTGTTTCAATTTTTAAGTATTATGCTTTTTTGTGTTTGCGGAGAGTAGCTTTCAAAAGGGTCTCTATAAAACAACTGAAAAACTTTAATAGAACTATTTTACAAACTTTTTTGTTCATAATTTTAGAAAACAACTGATAACGTTTTTTTTTTTTTTGTTTTCTGTTTTCTGTTTTCTGTTTTTTGTCAATTTGATTTAAGACCAGACAATTTATGATCTTAATTAGGGATCATTTTTGAGTCAATAAAAAAAAAAAATAAGAAGTGAAAATACTTTAAAATTATAAACAACTTTACACCTTTGTGTTTAAATTTCGTTATTAATAAGAAGTATTTTTTTTTTTAATTTGTTGGGAGCTTTTGGATTGCTAATCCCAATCCAATTTCGTTCTTAAGATTGTAAATGAAATTGATTTCTTTTGAATAAATGAAGGGAAAAAAAAATCTTGGTTCTTTTCTTTGAATTTCTTTGATTTTATTTACTTTTTTTTTCGATTGTTTTCTTTTGTTTTCTTTTGTTTTCTTTTGTTTTCTGATTTTTTTTTCTTTTCCAGACATTTGGTTTGATCGATAAAATCCAAAATCAAAACAAAAAAAAAAAAAAAAATGTAATGGAATAAAGAAAGGTCTTGAATAAAAAAAAAAACCAAATAAATTATGAAAGAGATAATTACCAGATTTATTTTCGCCGCTTCCATAAAGTTTGCCATCTTTACATAAGAAAAAATTTGTTTGGCGTGCCATGACGATCGATTTTACAAACAAATTGTTTTCTGTAAAGAATGATACAAGCCGAATTTCTCTAAAAGAACTGTTTTCAGGATCTGACAAAGGGATCGCAATGTTTTTCCATTGGTAATTTGTTGTTTTAAATCCAGCTAAAGAAAAGACTTTGCCAGACTCTGTTAAAATTAGAAAAGATCTTGTCCCACAAACGATATCCACAACTTCTTCGTCAAATAAAAAGGTATTAAATGTATTTTTTTTGTGATTCTTTTGAAAAAATTCGATCTGGTTGTTGTTTTTTAAAAAAAGAAACCCGATTTTGTTTGCAATTAATTTTTTTATTTTTGGTGGCTTGAAGATATAATTGATCTCGCACCAATGTGGTAAAAGGGATGGATCAGAACTTAGGTGCTGGTACAAATCTTTTTTTCCTGAAAAATATATTTGGTTGTTCATTGGCTTTTTCCTGTACTTTTTTGAATTTTTAATTTAAATTGTGAATTTTTTTTTTAAGAATAGAAAAAAAAAATTAACACAGAAAAAAAAAAATGATAAATTTCTCGGATTCATCTGTTTGAAATTATTCTTCTGTTGATTAAAAGTTGATAAATTCATCACATTGTGATTAATTATGAGTTTCGAAATTCATAAAATCTTGAGAATGACAAAAAAAATGTTGAAAGTATATATTTAAATGTTGAAAGGTCGGATAAAGATGTTTTAATATTTTTGAAAGTCAAGATATCAGAGAACATTTTTGTTTGGAATTTGACGAATTGGAAAGAGCCATTATTATACTTGGTTTACATTCAGTTTCTTAAATAGGATATTATTTTTTTTATTATTTTGCTCTAATAGAAACTCTTATCGAGTTTTTTCTCCTGAAGGTAAAAGAATACTTATTTGTCCAAAGATTAAATTAAACCCGAGAATCAAACTTATTTATCAACTTTAGAGAAATGAATTATCATTTTTAGAGAGTTCAGTTTTTCCACAATTTAATTTTCAGTTAAAAGATCTTGATCCTTTTTTGTTAAGGAATTTTATGTTAATAACCTAAAAAAGAAAAATTTAAAAAACACCTTTAATTTCTGGAACCTCACTTTGAGGAATTTCTGATAGTTGATATGAATAGTCAACAGAAGTAATTCTTATGGTCTTATTTTTAAAATTACAAGTAAATACTGATAAATTCGGAAAAATCACAAACAATTTTTAGTTCATTTTTCATTTACATTTTGTAAAATTTTTTACACATGTTTTGATTAATACATTTCGTTCTTTCAAATTTTAAGAAACATTCTAAATTAGTTGGTCCTTCTAAAATTCTTTTTCAAGAACAGTTTTAGATGAGATGCTTACAAAAGTAGAGTTTAAAAGATTTAATGAAAAATGGAAATTGAACTAAAAATTGTTTGTGATTTTTTTGATTTTATCAGTATAAATCAAATATTGAATACTTCAAGATCAAAAAAAATTGATCCTTTCGTTTATTTTCAAGAAATTCTTCCATTCAATATCACTTTTAATTCAAAAACTGTCAGTATAACTTCAGGTACAAAAAAAATACCAATTAAAGTTTCTAATAAAATTCTATGAAGATAAACAATAAGAAAAACAATCCAGATGAATGTTCATAAATTTAGAAATTTTGTAGGCTTTATCTTTCGTGCATAGTTCGTACCTTAAAGGTGATATGAGTTATCTATCATTTATATTAACAAATTAAAAATTATTATTAATCAATTGGTTTTCTCAGTTTTAAAAAACAAATTTAAAATTCAATTAATCGTTAATAAATTTATTTTTTAATCCATATTTACTCCAGATTTGAATAATAATAAAAAATCAAAATTGTTCATTGATAATGTAATTCAATTTTTTTTTTTTTTTTGATTTTGGAAAAAACAACAATAATTATTCATTTTTACATTTTTTTTTATAGATTTTTTTTTTAATTTTTTAAATCAGAAATTCTATTTATTCATAACTCAAAACATTGATTTAATATGAATAACAATCATATAAATTGGTTGAATTTTCTCTTTAAATAATAAAAAAAATGAATATTGTGAAATTTTCATTATTTTTTTTTTTTTTCAGAGAAAATTTTAATAAAACATGAATTAAGACTAAAATGAAATTTATTTCTTTAGACCAAAACATAAAAGTTTAATCGGAATAATTTTCTAAACATCAATTAAAGCAATAGAAAAGAATACGAAAAACAAAAAAAAAAAAAAAAAGAAAATTCAAAAATAATTTTATTTATTAAATGAACTAAACAAATCTAAACTTCGTTAATAGATAAAATAATCGACCCTAAATATCAAAAAAAAAAAAAAAAAAAGAAATAATTAACAATCAAATATTATTCAAAGACGATAAAAGTATCTTCCCAATGGGTAATTATTTTGACATTTTTTGGTAATTCGTAAAAATTTGAAAACTGATGTTTTGAGTATTGGATTTTTCGTTTCTAAATTAATCGAGATCTTGGAAAATAAGTTATGATATCTGGTATCTAATTCAATAATATTGTTTATTTTATATCTATATTTTCAAAAGTCAACAATTAAAAAATAGTAAAATTGAAAAAAAAATCATCAAATATTAATCTGACTTTAATAGTAAGCCAAATAATTTAAATTAAAAAAAAATGGTTGAAAAAACTGCAAAACTTTTTAATGAAAACAAATTTACTTTTTTTTGTTATTTTAATTTAGATTTTTTTTATTTTTAAATTATTTAGAATCAAAAATACTTTATTATTCATCGATGATAATCACTCAATGAAACAAAAAATCTATATCATCTCAAAATAACTTTTGTAATGAATAAATTATTTATGAAAGTATTTTCGGTCAATGTTTGGGTTTTAAGGTAACCAAATATTTACCATTTAAGTATGATTGTTTTAACTATTTAAATGAGGGATTATTTCATCTTTAGACAAATTCTTCGTTCAAAAAATTAAAAAAAAAAAATTGGATTAAAAATCAATTGCAAAAGTATTAAATTTGAAAAACCAAAAAAAATACAATGTTGAAAAATTGTTTTAACACTATTTTGTATATATGTCCCTACGAACCAAAAAACACTAAAAATAGAAAACTAATCCAATACCTTCCATTAAAAAAATTAAAAAAACTAAAAGAAAAAAAACAAAAATAAATAAAGTTTCGATTTAACTTTTTCTTGAAAACATTTTTTGCTAAAATCATTGAAATCAAAGTTGAAATTATGTATATTATTATATACAATATCTTATTTTCACTCATTTACTAAAACAAATTCTAAATTCTGGGAATTTTATTTTAATAAAAGGGACTAATTTGGTCTTCAAATGTTTTTTTTAGTTTTAAATGATAAAATCAAAAAAAAAGTTATTTAAAAAGATAAAATCTCTGGAAAAATATTCTAATCAAATATATTAACTTATTCTTTGATTTCAAAATTTTCTCAGCCCCAATTTTTCACAAAAAAAATAAAAAAGTATACACTAATTTCAAAAAATATTTTTGATATTCAAAAGTTGAGAGTGTTTTTATTCTAAAAAAAATTTTTATCCCAGTGGTTAATTGAATTAAGTTATAATGCTAGATTTCGAAAAATATTAATCAGAAAAAAATAGTGTTTAATTTATATAAGGACATATGTTGATTATAAAATTTTTAATAATTTTTTTTTTCAAATATAATTCTTTATCAATTCTATAAATTAGAATCTTTTCATAAACATACAAATTATTAATTCTATTTGAAAATATTAGATAATTTTAGTTTCTAAGTGATATATTTCATGAATTTGGAATAATTAAATATTAAACCCTTCTAAATCTTTTTTTAAAAAAAACTGATTTCTTCTTTTGACATTACATAATTCTAATGTACACTTAGAATTTTAATAAAATAAATATATTAATTGTTTATTATTATTTTTTTTTAAAAATATTAAAATTTAACTTTATAAATTATTTTTTAACAACATTTATTTATACCTAAAATTTGATTTGAAATATTCATTTTAAAATCAATAATAAAAAATATTAGTTTGAACAAAAAAAAAAAAAAATTATTTCGAATTTTTATCTTTATTTTTAATTAAATTGTTTATTGGGTGCAATTCTGATATTTTTTGAAGATGATTGGTTTGAAGATGAATTTTTCGTGTTTTTATCGGATATATATGTACCATAGGTGATATTAATTTTATCCAGATCATTTAATTGGTTTGAATATAAATTTAGGACTTGCTTATGGAATTTAATTTTTTGTGTAATAAAATCGGTTAAAGTTAGGCTAAATGTGGTATAGAAACAAGTTCTAAAATATTCCAGTTCTGAAAGTATACAAATTTCAATTTTGTCAAACAACAATTGTTGAGAATGTATTTTTTTCTCTTCCTTAGCAATTCTTTGCGTGCCTTTATATTTTTTTGTCTTGGAAACCATATTATTTAAGAGTAGTTTATTTTCGATTAGGCGCTGTTTAATATTTTCTCTCCTTTTTATTAAATTTTTGATGATTAAAAGCCAACCGATGCACTCCTCAATGGCCAATAACAAATTATCCGTTTCAATATTTGCAAGCCGGGACATGGCTTCTTTACTTAGATTAGTTGACATATCCCCGAATAATTTAAACATGTTTAATAAGGTTTGGTACGATTCTTGATCGATCATTTCCTTATTTCTCCATTCTGATCCCACCTTTTGTAAGGATGTTATAGATGACGCGAACCTTGCTATTGCGTATGAAAAGGATTCCTTAACTTTAATATTTTCGTCAAGTTGAACTTTTAAACCCAATAATGCACGATTAACCTTTGGTATATGTATATTAAAATCGTCAATCGTTATTTCAGATTGGAATGAAAGAGGAATTAATTTTGTTTTTATGGATTTTTCAAAAAAAAATGTTGCAATTTTTGGTAATTTCACGGTACTTATCCAGTTTTCTATATTTGGATCTGCAGTCATAAACTGATGCAAAAGCCGGCTTTTGTATAACACAGGATGCTCTGATACCCTCATTAAAAAATTTGTTAAAACCTTTTCTCTATGTCTTATTAATTTTGGATCAAATGGATCATATTTTCTTATGCAGGGTATTGGTGGAATGGGAATTGAAAAAAAAGTTTTGAAGAGTATTTTTCTTAAAAAAATAAAATGTTTAAATCGGTGTTTTGTTACACATTCTCCATTAACCAAAATTGAATAATTTACAAATAGTGTTTTCTTGTGATCTTGGTTGTGCTTTTTTTTTGGATGCTTTTGATTTCTTTTTAAAATTCTTTCAGTCATGTTTGATTTATCTTCTTGCACAGTAATTAACTGTGGCTCATAATCTTTTAATTGATAAATAAATTTTTTTTGAATGATCGTCTCAATATTTTTATAAAAAATTGGATTGGTATTATTATTTTTATTTTTGTGTTTACTTTTATTTGTTTTTTTAGGGATGATAATTTTGTTGAAATTATTTTTATTATTCGTATTATTCTTATTAATGTTGTTAATGATATTGATATTTGGGTTTTTTAAATTATTGTTAATATTATTGTTGAAGTTGTGTTTTTTATTTTTATTAATTTTTTTTTTATTGTTATTATCGAAATTATTTTTAGTATGTATGAAATGATTATTTTTATTTGTATCCTTATGTGACTCATTATTGTTTGTATCCTTCTTGCTCTCAAATATATTTTCAATTTTATTTACATTTTGAAGATTTTTATTTTTTTTAATTTCATTATTTTGAATGTTTTTAGAATTTTTTTTTAAAATTGGTTGTGAAATTATTGGCTCTGTTTTAATTAAAGAATTAAACAATTTATTTTTAAAAATTTGTTTTTGATTTTGTTTTTTTGTTGTTACTTTATTATTACCCATCTTATTTAATTGTTGAGGATACTTTTTTCTTTTGTTGTGTACACTTTTTTCTTTTTTCTTTTGGATTTTCTTGGAAGTTATTTTGTGATTTGAAGATAAATAATGTTTCAACTGTGATTCATTTAAAGAATTTAATTTTGATCTTTTTCGAATTTCTTCTTTTTCTACTTCGATCTCCACTTCCGCCTCTTCTTCTTCTTGATTTTGAATATAACTTTCTTGGTTCAGCCGTACAACACAACTTATGGTATAAATATTAAGTTATTAAAATTTAATGAATACAATAAATAAAAATGCAATTAAATAAATTTTGTTCTTTTAACCAAAAAATTATGTTTTATCAGCAAAATTGTTAATAATTTTACACAAGATCATATTAATACCTCATAAAGTTCTAACAAAAAAAAAGTATTGGGCAACAACTAAGAATAATGAATTGTTTATAAACTAAACTCTAATAAAAATAAAAAAAGCAATTTGATTGTTTCTGATGGAAACAAGAATATCGGAATTTTTATTTATCTTGTTGTTTGTAAAGGATAAAGAAAATTCTGATTCTTTATCAAAATTTCTAAAATAAAAATTTAGGAAAGTTCCATGAAGTGCTTCCAAGTGCCGTAGAGTGCCATAGAGTACCATAGAGTACCTAGGTTTTCTAAAGGTTTTCTGTTTTATTTGTTAAGTGTTCTAGGTTTTTTTAAGGTTTTCTATTTTATTTCTGAAGTTTTCTAGGTTTTTTTGAGTTTTCTATTTATTTGTGAAGTGTTCGAGGTTTTTTTGAGTTTTTTTTTTAATTTGTTAAGTGTTCTTGGTTTTTTTTACTTTAGAAATAAACCGAAAATTTTAATAAATTTTCGGTTTATTTCTAAAGTAAAAAAAACCTAACGAAAATCTATTGATTTTCAAAATAAATAGAAAATTCTGGAAAACCTAACGAAAAGTTCCTATTTTTTAAAATGATGGAATACAATCAAAGATTTTACTCAATTCTCTTGAATACTGGAAAAGTGCACTACGGTTTTTTTAATTTGCGAAATAAATAGAAAATTTTTGAAAATCAAACAACAGTTTTTTTAATTTAAGAAATAAACCGAAAATTTGTTAAATTTTCGGTTAATTTCTTAAATCAAAAAAAAAACCTAACGGAAAACAGTGAACGTTTAGTACTCACTATTTAATTAAAAAAAAAAAAAAAAAAGACATTTTTTTGAATAATTAGTAATTTTTTTATAAAATGTTAATTCAATAAGCAATAAATGTATTTTTTTGATAATATTAAAAAAAAAAAAACTTTTAAGGCATAATTGAAATTAAAATGAATTGCCAAGGTTTGATTGATTGATATATTGAAAAATTTAAGAGATTAGTACCGATTATAGAATTGTATAATAATAATACATGTTGTTATTGAAGGTTAATTGTATCAATACTCTATAGTTTCAATTATCTCTAAAAATTCAATTAAATAAAATAGTAAAAAAAAGTTGAAATCATCAATAGCTTAAAAAGAAAAATGTATTTTAATAATTGAACCTTTAAATTTTATCTTGAAATGGAGATCATCTTCTAAAATTTCTTTAAAGATTTTTAAATATTCAGAATTCAAAGTTGAAAAATTTTTTTCAAAAATTTGTCTCAAAAATCAGATTAGCTGCTAAAAAATTCAATTTTATTTGAAATATTAAATTATTAACCTAGGATTATTGTTATATATTATTTTTACAAATATTGGAAATATATTGAAAATACAACTAGTTTCATAGAAAGGAAACCCATGTAATCCTTCTTTAGTGGTTTTATGTTCATAATTATTGTATAAACCTTAAAAAATTAAAAAAACAGTTACTTTTAGAGTTTCTAAATATGAATTATTTAAAAATACTGGAAGAGTATTATTTTGTGTTTCTATTTTTAGATTTGGAAAAGAAATTAAAAAAAAAAATTTAAATGACAATTATTAATTTTGTCCATTAGTCAAAAATGTAATAATTTTTTCTTCAAATAGATTTATAATAGATTTTTTAGAGCTGTGTCATCCTATTTGAGCCAGGGCGCACTAATATAATTTATACCCAATTACAACATACTTTATTTATAGAAGAATTTATGGTTATTCTAATCACTTAGGCTTTATAAATTAATTAAATAGAAATTTTTAATTGTAATATCAGTAAAAAATACAATCATCCATAATCAATAATAAATGAATCGATTTTTTAGAGTCCGTTGATCTATCGCGAACGAATATTATTTACCTTCAATTGAGACAAACTTTGATTCGAGACAAATCTTCAAGCATGCCAATAACTTAAATAAAAAAATATTACTGATATTTGAAATTCAAAATGGGATAAAATTTCAGCTAATTTTCTTAGTTTTTCAATACTAAAATCTTGGTTTTTTTGTAAAGTTCGTTCTCCCAATATATCTCAGAAAAAATTCACCAACAAATAACTTGAGATCACAAATTACAATCTATTTCTTTGCAAATTTCATGGTTAAAAAATGGAAAAGATAGTGAAATATTTTGTACCTTTTATTATTCAAATACCAGTAAAAATAATATATCAACTTTTCTTTTAATTTTGTACAAAAGCACTATAATAATCTTTCTGTTTATTTTTTATTACCATTTGGGATTAAAATTATAACATGTTTTTTCATTGAGAATATTAATAGAACCTAAAAAAGAAAAGTAAAATCAATTAAAAGAAGAAACCAAATTAACCTCAAAGAATCATCCATTATATTATTTTCAATCAAATCAACAAACACAATCTAAATCTACTTTCATATCGAAATTGTTTATGTGGTTTTGGAGATCACAAAAATAGTCAATTTTTTCAACAAATTTTTAATAATTGATCAATCAAAGAAAAAAACCCATTACCAAAAGGTAGTATTAAAAAAACTGTTATTGTGTTGAATCCTTCATTTTGTTTTTATTTATTTATTTATTCTTTTATTTATTGATCGTACTTTGAATCTTCAGTAAATGTACCCAATTAAAAACGAGGTTGAACTTTTTATCCCCATTTCGCCTTTTTTCCAGAACTGTAATACCTTCAATTTCAAATTTAAGGCACAAACTTTTTACAAAATTTAAGGGAAAAAAAAAATGTCAAATTAAGGCACAAAATTTTGAATTTTTTTTTTTTATATTTTATTTTACTAGAATCTGAATTTTGTGCCTTAATTTGAGATTTTTATTGTGCCTTAAATTTCATTGAAGTTTGTGCCTTAAACGTGGAACTGACGGTTTTAAAAAAACTGTTATTGTGTTGAGTTCTTCATTTTGTCTTTATTTATTTATTTTTTCTTTAACTAATTGATCTTACTTTGAATTTTCAGGTTTCTCTTAGTTTCTGTGATTTCTATTAAAAACCGTGATTGAACTTTTTTTCATTGTTTCACTTTTTTTCCAGAATGGTTAAATCTGTTTTGGATAATAAAAAATTGATTGATTGTCTTTAGTTTTAAGAGGTAACTCAAAAGGTTCAACTCTAACTTCAAAGAAAAAGAAGGTGAGATGATGAGTTTTATCTCAATTGAATCAGAATCAACATAAATGTTTCACCTTTAAACATTAGATTTGTGAAAAAAAAAAAAGTGGTTAGTCTCAAATAAAAATAGTTGTTGTGGAATAAATCAATGAACTAATTGATGAAATTTTTGTTTCTGAAAAAAGTTTTGTGGTTCGGTAACCTATTCAAGATTAAAAATAATCAAGTGATCCTCTTTTGTTAAATGTGAAAAAAAAAAGTTAACATTGTGTGGTTTGATGTGATAGTAGGACGTTTGTGAGTAAAACAAAATTTGGAGATTTGTAGTGATCAGAATGTCAAAAAATCTCTTCTTAGTTTATTGAAACGCTTGTAGGTGGTATTATTGTTTTAAATGGTTTGCGAATATTTTGACAAAAAAGAATTGTTGAGTGTCTGCTGTTAAATTTTTCAAAAAGAAATCAGAAAGACTCACAAGGTGTTGTTTCTTTTTTTATTTTTGTTTCAAAAAATTAGGATAGCGTCCCAAAAGGGAAAAGTTTTTTTTTGTTAAACTTTCTGTTTTTTTACTTGAGGTAAAGAAAACAAATTTCACAAAAGAAAAAGAAAAAGAAAAAAAAGAGAAAAAACAAACTCCTTGGGAAAAAAATTTGGTGTATTCGGATCAAAATAGCCATACCAATGATCTTGTTGATCACCAACCACAACTAAAACGTGGTTAATTTTGAGTGACAATTCGTTTTCATTTGTAGACTTGTAATTCTTTATAACTTTCACAAAAAAAGGATCAACCAAATTACCTTTTTTCTTGTTGGACATAAGAAAAACGTAAAAATAAAATAATGTTGACGATAATTAAATATCTTGTTGGACAAAAGTGGATTAGTTCGTGTTTTTTTTACAGTTTTCGATTTTGTGTGTGTTTTCTCAATGTTGTCAATATTGTTAAATTCAAATAAAAGAATAAAACTATTGACTTTAATTTTCATTTTAATGAAATGTTTTAACTCAATTTTGAAGAAAGACAGAGAAAGCCTTTTGTTGAGTTAAATATCTCTTAAGATTATCAAATAAATTGATTTTCTAAATATTCTCTGTCTAGAACTGTATTGAAAGTTAAATTTTCCCATTTGAGAAAATCTAAAAGAATGAAAAATTCATTCAAATTTTTGTTTACTTTTTCAGTATTTTCACAAAGCAAAATCTCATAATTTATGATTGTTGGTTACTACTATTATTTTTCAATTAAAAAATGAAAATTTTTAGTTTACATTCCAAAATATTTGACGAGTTTATAAGCTGAAGAAATTCAAAGATCTTTACAAGATCATTTAGAAATGATATTTTTCTACATTTAATTTAACTTCCTATGTTGAACTCTAAGACAAAATTTTTATTCTATTAATTTGATTGTCGCAGCAGTAATGAAAAAAATATTTTGAAAATTGAAATAAGAATTTTCCTTTGTTAATTAGAATTAAAAAGTATATTTTTCTAAACACAAAACCCAAATTACAAAGAAAAAAATGAAAAAAGAAGAAATAGAAAGAACTCAAAAAGAATATTAATACGAAAAATCTACATACAAACAACCCAAAAGTGATTTTTTTCTTCATGAATTTTTTTTCAAATAAACATGTAAAGATCAAAAGTTAAAAATTAACTTTTCTATTAAAATAATCACATGTAGAATGTGGAAAAGAAAGTTGTACTTTAAAAAAAAAACAAATTGATTTACTAATATTACCAACACCCTATAACCTGAAATTAATTCAAAAATATAATCAACAATAAAGTATCCGATTTCTACCCACTAGAAAGGTAAAGAATTATATTTTTTTTTCAAGTATGTTTATGAATCATGATAAGTCAAGAACAAAGATGTAAAAATTTTTCTAAAATGGATTTGTACAACTAAAAATTCACTTAAAAAAAAAAACTCAACTTTTCAAAAAAAATAAATTTTAATCAGAATTATGAAATTTATTGCTTTTGTTGGGAATTTTTCATCAAAACTCTTATGGTTAGTTAACTTGTTGTAATAATAATAATAAAAAATAATAAAAAAAAAATCCTTAAAATAGTAAAAAACATTTAAATTTTGGCACCTAATGCCCCACTCTGAGAGTCGCAAGAATACCAATTATTAATCATAGATTGTGGAGTATTTAGCTGAAATCGATAATTCTTCCATCGGGTTTTTGCCCCCCCCCCCCCCCCCCCCCGTGTATTCCGGGACGTGTCGTCAAATGCCATAAAGTGCCTAGGTTTTCTTGGGGTTTTCTGTTTTATTTGTGAAGTGTTCTTGGGTTTTTTTACTATAGAAATAAACAGAAAATTTATTATAATTTTTTGTTTATTCCTAAAATAAAAAAAAACCTAACGAAAATCTATCGATTTTCCATATAAAAAAAAAACTCAAGAAAATCTAACTGTGTTTTTTTTTAATCTGAGAAATTAGAAAAAAAATTACAAAAAGTTTCTTTTAATTTCTCAAATTAAAAAAAAGCTAACCGTGGTTTTCCAGAATTAGAAAGAATTTATATAATCAAGGATTTTATTCAATTCTTTCAAATCCTGGAAAACCTAACGACAGCTGATAGTTTATATTTTTTTCATACAAATGATAGTATTATTTAATATATATATATATATATATATATATAAACTATTTTTCAGTCAAAAGTGTCCCAATTGTATTGAATGAAATACATGTATCTAAAGGGTTTGCATAGATATTAGAAGAAAAAATTTATTTCAGAAATTTTCAAAATTGAAATCATTTTTTCATATTTTTTTTTTTTTTCGATTTTTTTTTGTAAAACCTATTTCATTTGCAAAAATTTTTTTTTTATTGCAAGATCAAAGTCACTTTGTAAAAATGTATTATTCTAAGGTCATTGAAATCATGGGAAATTATTATTGAGAAATCATATTGGTTTCTATTGCAATTCTATTCGAACTTTGATCATACTGATATTTGTTTAATAAATGAGAAAAATTTTCAATTCATTTTCATTTCCTTTTTCAAATAGAGACCACAAATACCAACAAACTTCGTTTGGGGACTTGATTTCTAAAAGAAAATTATGAAAAATGAAGTGAAAATTATTTTATATTTATTTTTCAAATATCAGTAGAAGTTCAAAACGAGCATTGTTGTTTTTCTCAATGGGGATCTAAGAATTTGAGTTTTTTAATTTTTAAGAAAATTTATTTATTAATTCGTTTTCTTTCAGACGTATATCAACAATTCTTTGATGTATATTATTCTGTTTATTTTTTTATTGGTTCTTCAAAGGTCATTTATATAAATTAATTTGATATTTGAAAAGAAATTTTGGGCCCCTTTGGCAGAAATAGAGTTTATATATATATATATATATATATATATATATATATCTATTAATTTTCTTATTCTCCTTTTTTTTTTTTTTGCAACAATTTAGTTGAATTACTCCTTTCTCTAAAAAAAAAAAAAAAAAAAAAAAAAAATTGACAAGATTTCTCTACTCAACTTGATTTCAAGTCAATAAATATATTGTCATAAAAAGTATTCGAACAATTTAAAATTACCATAGTACTTGATATCTTTTTGAAAATATTTTTCAAAATTAAGGATTTGCTTTCTACCATGAGCAAAATTTCAAAATAGTGGCAGATTTTTCATCAGAAATAAAAATTGTAAAATTGATTTTTTTTTTGAATAATAATGTATTTTACTCAGGTAACAGAGATAATACCCAATATACATTAATAAATAAAAATATAGGGTAAATATTAAATTTTTTAAAAGATTAAGAAAATAGAAAAAAATAATAAGAAAAAAGTTTTCCCTAATTTTGAAATTTGGTCTAGTGTATTTAACCCTGTTTTGAAATATTACCCTTACAAAAATTTTACTCATAGTCAAAAAATTGTCTTTATGTCGAGAAAAAATAGAAACATAGAATAGGGTGATAAAAATACCTTGAGAATAGAAAAAACTTACACCCTTTAGATTTGTCGACACATCAAATTGAATAATGGTTAAGGGGGTAAATACATTTTTCATTTTTTGATTGCATCCATTTATGTGAAACTGAATTTTTCAAATCATTTCTATAGCCAAATACATTGATATTTTCATAAATACTAGAGTGGAATATATCCTAGTATAAGATATTTTCATACCAAACAAAAAAAAAGCAAATTAAAAAAATGAAAAAATTGATCAAAAAAAAATAAATAAAAATCATTTATTACTTGATCTTATCTATAACATTTTACACAATTATTTATTCTTTATTTGGCTTTATTTTTGATTCTTTATAAAAATAATTTTGTTTGGAAAATTTTTGAAAAATCCAAATTAATGTTTATTTCTAAAGAATTTCCAAAATGAATTTAAAATTCTGATTTTCATTTAATTCATCTAATTCTAGTTTTAGTTCAGAAAATCAGAGATTTTTTTAATGTTTCTTGAGAATAAGGGTTTATTGGACAAAATCATTTGATTTTATAATTATTTATTTTCCATTAAATTGGAAAACTCAAAATAATTCTGAATCTTGATTGAAATTGTGTCTTAGATTGTTCTTTTATTTTGATTTGAATCTTTTTGTAACTGTTTTTTGATTCCAAGAATTCAACCCCTTTATTTTAATTTTTGAAATAGTATTCCTTGTTTTGGCTTTGTTTGATAAAAATATTTGAAAATTGAATTTTGAAAGCAAATTTGTCAGAAAAGGTTTTTTAAAATAAATAATAAATAGTAATGGGGCGAGAAATTCAAGGAAAAAAATAGTTTGTATTCATACAAACTAAGAAGATAAAGAAAATCAATCTTCGAAAATAGGCTTTTAATCGATTTTTTTTTTTCTTTCATATTTGATTTCAACAAATTTATTTGAAAAGGTGATCTTTCTTGTTTGGTCTTCTAAAAGAAGATAGTTGTTTCAAATACACACTTTTTTGGGTATACTTTTTTGTTTTACTGTTTGATTAATTTCAATCATTCGTAGAAACACATCTCGAGATCGAAAACAAAATTTAATAAAACCAAAAATTGAATCAAAAAAAAATGTTCAAAAAATTGCAAAATAAAAGATTCAACTCTGAATTACTTTGATTCTTTTTACGAACAAATAAAACTAGTGAATATTGTTTTGGTTTTAAAGTTTCAATATCTGTTGGCACTCAAAAAATCATTTTTCAGTAATACTAACACAATCAAAATTTTTCAGAATGGTAAAATGTACTTTCTTAACAAAAGTGATTTTTGCCACAACCTAATATTCCGCATCTGGTTTCACACATTGAGTCGATTGATTTTGTATTAAAAAGTTCATGATGTTTGAATTAAATAGAAAGAATTTAATTAAAATCACCTGATATTTTAGAAAAGTCTTTATATCAGTGCTATTGAAGAATTCTGTTTCTCTGTGTTGGAATTCACCAGAAAAAAAGAATATTTTTTTAAAAATTTTTCTTATTTGGATTAATTTGTGATTGTGTGAATTAGATTTTTAGATCATTTTTTATCTTGTTTTCTCAATTCATGAATAAGAAAAAAATGTTAATTTCGAGTTCTGAAGAATCATGGTGTGACTCAGATTGGAATATCAATGAAGAGGAGCTTAATCAAGAACAACAGGAGCTCAATTACCAAAACCATTTTGCTGCTTTCAAAATTCTATTTCAAAACAATTTAATAGATAAATATACCTTTGGTGAAATGATTAAAACACCTCCAAAACTTAAACAAGCACCTAAAACGAAAGACGCTATGACATTAATAGATCTTCCTGAAGAGAGTAATTCTTTTTAGTTTTCTTCTAACTAACAACCAACAACCCATAAAAATACACATTTTTTAACTATGGAAACAAATAAAAAAAAAGGAAAAATCTAAGGTGGGAAAATTTCGTTTTTGATTCAAATAAAAGTTTCCTTTTTTTTGTGTTGTGTTAAACAAGTGGACACTCGAAAAGAATTTTGCTTATTTTTAATAAATGATAACTTTTCGTTTTTTTACAGACACCCCAATTCGAAATGGCAACGAATACAATTTCTTCACTTTTTAACACACATTCTAATTAGTCAAATAAGGCACAAACAAAAAAAAACAAATAACCCAAAATATTTAAATAATACACAAAAATAGATTGTTCAGAAGAACACACAATTTCATTTTTGAACTCTCACACTACAGTGGTGTAAATAACCCATTAAGACAACCTTTAACCCATTACTAAAATTTAGCTCTTGTTTTTTTTTTCAGACTTGGATCTTCGAAGACCAGAAATCACTTATAGATTCTTGGTTCAGATCCAAATTTACTTTAGAGGTTAGATCTTTGATTAATCCAAATGGATCAATAATATTAAATGCTTTTGTTTCAAAAATTTCATCATAATTACAAAATTTGTGAGATTAAATGATTTTTTTATAAAAATTCAAAAAATGTTAATTTTGCTCATTTTTTTTTCAAAAAATTACATTTTAATCTTTCAATATCTTCACAATTCTTTTTTAAAATTTATTTAAAGAACACAATTTCTTGTTTATATACTGTTCTCATCCCATTAATTTGTTTCTTTTATTTCTAGAATCATCCAATATTTTTTGCATTAGTTAAATTTTAATAATGGGTTAAAATAAAAAACACGGGTTAGTTACACCACTGTATTTTAAAAAAAAAGATATTTTATGCATTATATCCAAGAGTTCTACTTAAAGTAGTGAAAAATACCTGACATCAAAATAATCCCAGACATGATTTTTCATTTTGAATATTAGGAAAAAGTTATGTGCTCTATTTTTTTTTAAACCCAATTCTTTTTTATATGTAAAATTTAAAAAGTATATAATTCCAGACAACTACCTATAAGAAAGTGATTGTTGCACTAAAAAGTTTAGGATGATATAGTAGTCACTGTGGAAAGGTTTTGAGAATTCTTTGTATTATAAGGCAAAGTTTGAAAATTTTCTATTTCTTCTTTTTTGGAATTCTACCAAAGTAAAATAAAAAGTATTTTACTATTAAATTGGACTTAAAAAATGATATTTAAAGCTATTTTAGAAGATTTTAACCAATTTTTTTATGTTATTTTTAATCTCATAAATCCCAAAGGATCACCTCGCTCAAGTATTTACGACATTGGAAAATTAATTTGGTTCAAGTAACCCAATTATTTGTTCAATATACCCCAAAGAAAAAAGTCTATCAATTTTTCTCAGAAAGGTTGGAAATCGAATGAATTCTCTTTCGTTGTTGAAAAACAATGCCGAAAACCAAACAACGTTTTTTGTTTTTTCCAAAAGAAATCAAAATCTTTTTTAAAAAAATTAAAAACATTTTCGTCTCTTTTTTCTTTGAAAAAAGGAGAAAAGAAATCATTAATAAAGGATTTTGAAATGAGAAAAAATAAATGATTACGAATTGAAGAAATTCGAAAAAAAAAAAAAACCTTTTTTTTTTATAGCTAAGCCAAGTAATTTTTTGAGGAATGTTCATAAATAAGTCTACTGTTAAGAACACCAAGTACATATAGAGTTTTTTGATTGATCATTTTCGGGAATTAGCTGACAAACGAGGAATAAAAGAGGAAATAAATTCCATTGAAAGGATGGGCGATCTAGTTTTTCTCAGTATTGGATTTTGAACCAAGTTTTGTCTCAATAAATGAAAATGTAAAATTTAACTTCAATGTTTTTGATAACTCAATTTGTAAGAAAAAGAAACTTTAAAGAACAAGTTATTCAAAGTACCATTAAAAAATAACAAATTAGTTTTTACTTGTTTGTTTATTGATTTTTTTATTGCCGAGTTAGATCCTGAGTTCAAAAAATAAAAAGCACCTCATATTGTTTCGTTTTTTCAAAAAGTACCTTTTATTATTTGCTCGTTTTGGATTACCTTCCAGACTCAAAATATGATACTGTTCTGGTGCTAAGATTATATTAATCATCGTTCTTCTAACTCCTCAATATCATCTTATATCACTTCGAACAATATCATATTTCTCGTTCTTCCAGGCCAAACTCGCAACATAACAAGGTCCTTTTTACCAAATCGACAATAAAGAACGTAATTTCAAATATTTTCAATCAAATCCTTTTTATAAATAACCAAATTTTTAATGAGCTTAATAATAAACCTACCCAAAGTTTATTAAAGTAGGGTGTCTATAGATTACTCAAATAATTGTTTGACAACTTTAAGATGATCAACTTTTTTTAAAAAACAATCAAAGGTTTTATAAAGGTTTACTAGAATTTGGAAAATGATAATTTTTATTATTATTTTTTTTGATTGATTGAATGGTGTTTTGAACAAGGGTAATTTGATTAGTCATCATTTTAATAAGTGGGTGAGTTATAATTTTAAAAACTTTGATTTTTAAATAAAAGGATTTGATTTTAAATAAAACAATTTTTCAACAATTTTCCTAATAGGCACAATTAAAAATCTTGTCCCGGTATTATTTTGATTTCAGGTATTTTTTTCACTACTTTAAGTAGAACTCTTGGATATAATGCATAAAATATCTTTTTTTTTAAATAATTTTTGAGTAAAAAAATGAAATTGGTGTTCTTCTAAACAATATATTTTTGTGTATTATTGAATTATTTGTATAATTTGTTTTTTTTTATGTGTCTTATTTGATTAATTGGGGTGTGCGTTAAAAATCCCTAGGACAATAATTAACTTTTATTTCTTTTTAATCTGAAGAATCTTCTTTGAATTTTCAACAAAAAAATAACTGAAATGGTGACCTCACTAATCTTTATAAAACATTTTTGTCCATATTTGGTTTTGAAATGTGTAAAAATATAAATTTATTTTTTTCTCAAATATTTTTTCAGAATTTATAAATTTATTTAAGGACGATCCAAAATAAAGCCATTGTGAGGAACTTCTAGGAAAAAAAACTAATACGAATGATGTTCTTTTTCTCTTAGCTATCCAGGAGAACTTAAATTTTCCAAATTTTTTGGAATTTGGAAATTTTGACTGATCATATTCTTATTTGTAAGTTGGTAATGAAAACCTAAACCTAATCATTTTTGTTTTAACTAAATTTTTCCAAGGTTTTTATTTGAAAAGAAACTAAATTCCAAAATTTGGGCACAGTTAAAACGTTGAAAGAATAACAGTACTAAACTTTACATTCAATTTTGAAATAATTTTTATTTTACAAACTATTTCATTTTTTGTCTTTTTTGTTTTGTTTTTATTTCTTTTTTTTTCAGTTACGTAATCTATTTCGTTAGATCAGGAAATTTTTTTTCAATGGTTGATAGAAAGTTAGTGTTGAGTTGGTTAAATAGAAAAATCCACATACAATTGGTGGATTATATATTTTCATTTGATCCATCAACAATTGTTGGTGAAATTTCTGAAAATTAACCAATTCATTTTTTGTTCTGCTCTTTTCATCATTTTGATCAAACCAATTTTAATTTTTTAGATTTTATATTTTTTTCTTTTATTTAGAAATAAATGATTACTTATGAAAACTTAATACTCTGTACAACTTAAATGTGATTCTAATAAAAGTTTGGAAAAATTAAATCAATTGAGTTTTTTTTTTGCCTATTTTTGATTTTGGGCGTGTCCAAATTTTTGGAATACGATTTAGATAATACTTAACTTTATAGATGAAAACCAGTTGTGGAAAATACCAGCTGACAATTATGTATTTGATCAGCCAAAATTTTCAAATTCAAAAAATTTTGAAAATTTATTAACTGTTGCAAGAAAAAAATTGGACAACTGAAAAAAGTGTGACACTTATTTTGTCAAAAATTAAAAATTTAATTGTCAACATTAGTAAAACTGATCAAAACCACCAGAATTTTTTGAAGTTAATAAGAATCCAAATTGGGTTAAAACCTTTTAAAAAAGGATAGTATCTAGCTGAGATTTTCTTCATTTCAATTTCCGCAAGATCCTTCAATTAGAATATCTTTAAAATCAAATTCTTTATTTTTGATTGTTTAAAGTGGCAAAAATGAGTAAAAAAGTGTATTTTTTGAACAATTCATATCTGACAAATTACGAGTTTCAGAGATAATCCTTAATATTTAATCTGAATTATTTTGTGATTATTTAGTAAAAAATCGATTCACGTGAAGATAAAGCAATTGCGAAAATCACTAATTTCTGATTTTTCGATTTTTCATTGTAAATCTTAATAGAACCTGAAAACTTTTTTTTAAAAATATCATTGAATATCAAGATTAAAGATTAAAGGCCCAAAGGAATCGATTTAAAATTCAAAGAACTAACACAAGAAATACTAATTTTTTAAAATAACATTTGAAAATGGAAAAGATAAAAAATAGTGATAATTCTTCATTTCTATGAAGAACTAGTTCTATAATTAGAATTTGATTTTAAAGACATTCTTTTTAAACGATCTTGCAGAAAATGAAATCACAGTAAAATAAGTAGGATACTATAGTTCTTAAAAGATTTTAATCCCCATTTGTATTCTTATTATCTTCAAAAAATTCTGGTGGTTTTGATCAGTTTTACTAATGTTGACATTTAAATTTTTAATTTTTGACAAAACAAGTGTCCCACTTTTTTTCAGTGTCCCAATTTTTTTCCACAACAGTAAACTATTTTTAAAAAATTTTAACTCACTTTATAATGATAATGGAGCGTTTCTATGAGGTTTTATCCCTCTTTTCAAAAACAATATTATCAATTTTCTTAGATCTTATCATTTTTTCTAATTTTATTTTTTTTACTATTCAGGTTCGATTTTTATAATAGTAAAAAAGATGGAAATCCGTCAGATGATTTCTTGAAAAGGATTTGTGTTTCGATAAAGCCTAAGCACTATTTTTAATTAAAATTACAGATTTTTTGTGTTTTTGGAATCTTTGAAGTTTTTGTAACCAAATGAGAAAATGATAAACAATCAAAAATAACGTGTCTAGTGTAATAGAACCCTATTCTCACATCTTAAGTTTAATATACATCACTGGTACATAACTTGGTCTTTAAAACTTTATTTTTTTCAGAAATTTTAAAAAAAATTAAAATTAATCAAAGATATATGATCAAAAATTAGGCGCTTTTTTTGGAAGAAAAATGAAAAATATAAGTTAATTAAATCCTTTTTTTTATTTTCTGGATTTGTCAAATTTCTTTATAAAATCAATTTTAAATTTCAATCAATTTAATTTTTTTTTATTTTTTGCCAAACTTACCTCAAATATATATATATATATATACATGTGTATGTATCTGTATTTATATGACTAATAAAACAAAAGTACTTTGGATGATTATGGAATATTTGCAGCCCATCAAATTAGGGTGGGTGGTTTTAACATGTAAAACATTATCAGATGCTTCTCAGAATCAATCAATATGGAGACAAATAGCGAAGAACAATCAAGAAATGTATTCTTGGGAATCAATCACTTTTTATCAAAATGTTACTTCTTTTAATCAAAATAATACCTTACTTGGTGTTCCGGCGAATCTAATTCTGAAAATTATGCCTTCAAATATTTCTTTTGATAAAAAATCCAAAATAAATGAAAAAAATTTAGATAAAAATAATAATAGTTCTCAAAAATTACCTTTAACCACAAAAAAAATAAGATTAAAATATATTGATAAATTGCAAGATCCAAAAAAATCAATCACAGAAAAAATCGATCAAATCAAATTACAATATAAATTACTAGAGCAGCATATACATAATTATCAGGAAGACCAAAAAGAAACTGGGATTGATAATGATTATAGGGTAGGTAGCGCAATTCTTGTATTCTCTTGTTTAATCTTTTTCCTCGGATTCCCAATGTTAATTTTTTGTATCTTGTGGGGACTGGAAAAGAAAGGAAAATCAATTGATCTTTTTTATGTTCAATTGCCCATAATAATAGGATTATTTATAGTGATACTTGTTTTAATTATTAAAGAAATTAAATTTATGTACAAACAATTATGGAAAAATAATGTTTTAAATTCTTCATGTATAATTTTCAACATAATAAATTTTATTATAATCTTTTTGAAATCAAATGAAAAAATTGAAACAAAATGGGGTTTAATATTGATCCCCACATATATTGTTTTATCCATTTTGATACTATTGTCAACGTTCGTCTGTATAACTTGCCTCTGCAAAGGAGATATTAAATACTACCGCATAACAATATTATATAATTTCTGGGCGGCTTTGTTGCTGGGTGGGGTATTCATCGTGTTATTATTGGCATCTTTTAAGCTTGATGGGGTTATATCCGTTAAATGGTATCTTGTGTTTTTACCTATCTTTATATCATTTGGACTTTTATTATGTATAATGTGTGTGATGATTAAGGTAAAAGATAGTGACGAAGAAGATGATATTGGCTTAATTAGCTTAGTGTATCTCTGTTTAGTTTTATTACCAATAATTATCTTTTTAATCCTATATGCAATATATTTAGATTATTCTGTAATTGATAACTTTTTTGCAGTTCTCGCACCATTGTTTATTTTACATATTGTTAATATCATGGCATTCATTTTTATTCTGTATAGAGCCTATAGAGATTTATTTCGCTCTTATTGAAATCTAATTGAATTAAAAATTTGGGGATTCTTGGAAAAAAGTTGTAAAAAAAAAAAAATTATTTTTATATAGATAAAATTAATTTCAAAAAGAAATTTAACAACTCCAGAAAATAAAAAAAAGGATTTAAACAACTTACACTGCTTTTTATTTGTGCCTTTAAAAAAATTATTTTTTTAGCATATTTGTTTTTTTGTTAAACGAATTTTTTTTTTGTAATGTAAATAAAAAATAATTTTTGGTGATCTTTCGAATTTTTTTTACAATTTTTCTCTCTTCAAAAAAATCGTTTTTATTTTTAAATTTTATCAATTTAAATCTAAATTTTCAACTGGTAATATACAATTTAAGAAGTTAAAGATTTTGGTGAATTCTTTTGAATGTATGGAAAATTCTACCTTAATATGGGAATGAGTTGTTTAGTAAAAAATCTATTAGGAATGAGATATGTTCAGATTTTTTTGTAAAATTTGCCTAATTTGTTATTTAGGAATATTTTTAGGATTGGTTCCTATCCTTTTCTTTTCCTTAAGGGACTAGTATCTATTATTTTTTTTAGACCAATTTCTAAAGAAGGATTCTTATCTAGAAATAAGTTTAATATTGAAAATAAACAGGTTTATTCAAGTATAAGTAATTGGCAAAAAAAGTTTTTTCAATCTCTATTAAAATTTTGGTAAAAAAATTTCATATAGATTAGTCCCTTAAGATAAAAAAGGGGGAAAATATAAAGATAATTTTCAGACAGTAAAAAAAACTTTCAACGAATTAAAAATATAATAAATTAGAAGTTTAACAAGTTGGAAATAGGGAAATAACATTTTGGATTCAAATTTTGTATTTTTGAATATCTTATATATGGATTTAAAATATCGAAGAAAAATTCTCAAAAAAATTATACAATAACAATATCTTTACTTATCGATTAAAGAATAAAATTGATTTCATTTCTATAGAAAAAAAAAATCTATTTTTTGACTTAATAGATTGTATTTTGTGTAATTTTGGTTCGATAACTGGTGTATTTGTTTTCTATAATTTTGAAAAATGATACAATACAGTTAGTTTCACTTTTAAGGCACAAACTTTCAACGAAATTTAAGGCACAAAAAAATCTCAAATTATCAAACAAAATTCAAATTATAGTACATTAATTGGTGTAAAAGAAAATTCCAAAAAATTTGCTTTAATTTGAGATTTTTTTTTGCTTTAAATTACCTTCAAAGTTTGTGCCTTAAAAGTGAAACTGACTGTAAAAAAAAAAAATGATTTCTCTTACTTTACAGTAAAATTATTTCAAGAAACCTATTACCAATTTCAAAATGAGAAATGAGAACAATTCAATTTTATTATTTTTCAATTATTTTGACTCAATTTATAATTAATAGTTTTATAAAGTGTATCCAGTTACGCTATTAAGGCACAAAATTTGGACGAAATTTAAGGTAAAAAAATCTAAATTAAGGCAGAAAAATCATATTCTAGTAAAAGAATTTGAATAAAAAAAAAATTACGAATTTTGTGTCTTAATTTGAGATTTATTTGTGCCTTAAATTTTCTTAAAAGTTTGTGTATTTAAATGGAACTGTCTTTTTAAAAAATGGAAAATTTCCGTTAGAAGGGTACTAATTTCAAAATGGTCATATTCTCTAAAAAAATTTCATCAACAACGCATCCTAATATCTAAATATATGTGTAGCCAATAAAAAAAAAAAATTTCTTTTTACAAGCATTATTATTTATTTATTTAATTTTTTGTAATTTAAAACATAACAATTGAAAAAAAAATAATAAAGGATCTCATTTTAAATACTTGTTATTGTGGAAAATTTCTACCAAAAGATTTCAAATATTGAACTAAAGAGATACTAGTCGAACTTTATGAAGATATTATACAGTCAGTTCCACTTTTAAGTCACAAACTTTCAACGAAATTTAAGGCACAATAAAAATCTCGTTTTAAAGCACAAAATTCAAATTCTAGTAAAAATAAATTGTAAAAAAAAAAAAATCCAAATTTTGTGCCTTAATTTGAGATTTTTTTGTGCAAAAAATTTCGTTGAAAGTTTGTGCCTTAAAATCGGAACTGAATGTAATTCAAAAAATCTAAAAAATGTAACAATTTCAATTTATTCCAATCACAAAATTCCATAATTAATGTGACAATTTTTTTTTTACTTTTTTTTTTTACTTTTTTTTATATTATATTGTACGATAAAAAACAAATATATCTAGTGTATAGAACTGAATATTAAAATAGTAATTTTTTTATTATAATAAATAACTTCAATTTATAAAAATATTTATTTTCAAAATTTGATATTTAATGTGCCAATGATTTTGAAATGGAGTTTATATGTACAAAATAATACATATTTTGTTTCATGGTTAAATGATTTTAAATCATATTTAAATGAACTTTTTAGTCAAAATTTTGTGGACCTACTTAAATAATTTAATTTTTTTTTTTTTTGTGGTAATTTTATCTAAAATCTGACTTTAACTGTTCAAATAAAAAAAAGAAATTTCCATAAGTAAACTTTTTTAATTTTACTTTTTGATCGAATTTATTCTTGTTCTTTGTCAACTGTTTTTTTCAAGTATTAAATCCAACAACTCGTATTAAAATGTGTATTAAATGATTACTTTTATGAGAATATCCTAAATTCAAAATGTGTACCTTGTCACAAAAAGGGTAATGTGAAATTGAACCAAATAAATCTAAAAACCTTTTTTTCGATTTATCCCAAATTAAAATATTCTTTCATATGAAACTACTGATCAAGAACATTTTGTCCCATTCAACAACCATGTTTTAAAGAAGAATTGGGTCAAAGGATTACTAAAAGTACAGAGGTTTTATATTCAATAAAATTAGATTTTTCAATTAGAGAATTAGATCAACAAACCTTTCTTGAAGAATTCCTTTTCATATATAATATATTTTTTTTGTTCGAATCACAATCTACATCTCTTTTATCTCAGAGTATCGAAAACTAAGATTGTTTCATTCTTAGTTAAACCCTTAAATGACATTTAGGTTTGATACCAAAAATTAACCGATTTTGAATTCTGAACTTAACTGAAAGTTTAAAAATCATCACAACTTTGTAAAACAATAATTGTGGTCTGTAAAAGCAATATTTTTCTTTTGAAACCATTTTGAACTATTTAACTTTCCAGAGTGTGATCAAAAAACTCGAAAAATAAACATTTTTTTCCTTATTAATCTTGGTGAGATGTTACAACAAACAACCGATAACAGCCAAAAGGAATTAAAACAGAAAATTAGATTTATTGATGAAACTGAAAGCGAAAGTGAAGAGGAAAAAATAATAAATAAAGAAAATGATCAAGATCAGGATAATAAAATGAAAAAGAATTATTACACTGAAAAAGAAACAAAAATAATTGCTGAGTTTGAAAAAGAATTAGATAAAGAAAAAGAATTAAAAAAAGAAATAGACTTTGAAAAACAAAAAGAAAAAAAATTAAACCAGATTGGGTTTTTACAAAAACAAAAACCGTTGAAAAAAAAAAACCTTTCAAAGGGCAATCACCATACAAACAAACAAGAACCAAAATCAGATCAGAACAATTATGTTAGTTTTCCAAAAAATATCAGTGAAAGAGGATGGAAAATGGTACAAGGGGTGGAGAGAGGAAGAGGAAGAGGAAGAGAGGAAGAGAAAGAGAAAGATTGGGAAAGACAAAAAGAAAGAAAACGAAAAATAAATTGGGAAACAAAATGGAAAATAGAAACAAAAAAAGAACAAAAAGGTGAAGTAGAGAGTGGAGGTTTCATAGAAAATAAAGACAAAAAGAAAGAAAAAGAAAAAGGGAAAGAGAAAGAGAAAGAGAAAAAGAAAAAGAAAGACAAGAAAAAAAAAATCAATGAAAAATATCAAGAAAGTGAAGATAGATGGAAAAATTTCAAAAAGAAAAAAAAACAACATTTTGAAATGCTTAGAAAAAAACATTTGAGTAATATTATAATCGATGACGTTACAAGTGAATGGAGTTACTATTTTATCCAAAAAACAACCACCAAAAAAGAATTTATTTTATTTTGTATTTTTTTCTGACAACTTTTAACCTTCTTTTTTTTTTAATAATATTTTTTTTATTTTATTTCATAATCCCTCGTAGAATTTAACAAAACACCATATCAAATTGTTCATGAGTTCTGTAAATATAAACGCTTTAAGGCACCTATCGTTAAATTTGGTGCTGGTGCGTATGGGTTTATATGTTATATTACACTACCTCATTTATCACAAGCATATATTGGAAATGAAAAAGGATCAAAAAGCCAAGCCAAACACCACACAGCAAGAATAATATTGAAAGAGTTAGAAATTAATTTAACTCAATGGGGTGGTGGAACAGATTAGATCACTTTTTTCGCGATTAGACAAATCATGTATATATTTCTCTCATACTAGCCAAAAAAATAAATGTATATTTTGGAATTTATTTCAGAAAAAGAAATAAAAAAAAAATCAATTGATTTCTGATTATATTGTATTAAATTAATCAAAGGAAAAACAAAAACCTTTAAAATTTAATTTTATGATTCAAATTATGAATATTTATTGGCTGTTAGATCAAAAATAAAAATAAATTGAGATTAAACTTGTTCAAAACACTGTTCAGTCAATCAAAAAACAAGAATAAAAATATCATTTTCCAAACTCTAGTAAACCTTTCAATCAACTCGATTGTTTTTTCAAAAAAAGGTAGATCTACTTATGCCTTTAAACAATTAAATCAGTATTCTCGAGAAAACCCAACTTTGATGGACTTTAGGTAGGTTTATTACTAATCTCATAAAAAAATTGGTTATTTATAAATAGGATTTGATTTTAAATTAAAGAGTTATTACACATCAATTTCGCTTATATTATCAATTAAAAAACTTGTCAGGGATTATTTTCCGTCCCAGTATTTTTTTCAATACTAGGGTGATCCAAATAATTGGTGCACAACTACTATAATCCGTGTTTCAAAATATAATCTGTTCTTTTTTTTCTTCTTGTTCCAATGTAACAGCCAATTTACTGACCAATAGTATACTTAAGTTCAATTCATTTTTGTAAGTATATCACCTTGATATTTTCAGTAAATTTTAAATAATTTAAGGATTAGTCGAAAATTTTTCGTGATTTTTTGAAATTTTTTGAAATTTTTTGTTTTTTTAATAATCGAAATATCAAGAATTTACTCCTTTTTTTGAGATAAATATTCTAATAAGATCCTTTATTTTTAGAATTTCTTTCTAAATAATGGAACTTTAAGAAGCCAATACTCTATTTATTTCTGGTTTATTGTTGGTTTTCTTGATCGGTTGATGTAAAGATCTTATATAACAAAAAAACATACTTTTTATTTTTTTTATTATTGAAGAGAGGTGATTCAACAAAATTACCACCTTTTTGCCATTTTGTTTTTTTTACTCTATTCTTTTGAATTCTGAAAAATTACATTAAGCATTTCTTGAGTTTTCTTTTTATTTTAAAAATCAATAAACCCCGTTAATTTTTCTTGAGTTTTCTGTTTATTTATAAAATAGATCGATTTTCGAGATAAAAATAGAAAACATCAAAAAAACCTAGAACACTTTTCGAAACAAAAACAGAAAACTCATGAAACCCACCGTTATTTTTTTTTTTAATTTTAGATATTAAAAAGTAAATTTTTGAAATTTTATTTCTATTTCTCAAATAAAAAAAAAAACCTAGGCACTCTACCATACCCCCATAAACTCTAAAATTGTATTTAAAGTTTATTATTTTAGCTATAATTTAGGCAAGATTATAAGTCATAGGATATCTTTTCTTTAAAAAATAATTCGAAAAAATTATTTAAAACATGAAAAGAAAAAGAGAAAGAAAAAAAAGAAATGAAAGAAAGTATTAGGATTTTATTGTTTAGGGTTAAGTGCTCAAGAGCTCTAAATCTGTTAAATAAAGTGTTTTGAAGTGACAAAAACCATGACTCCTAATTCAAAGAGTAGTAAAAAGAACCTTTGAATTGCAGTAATGAGAAGTATTTTAAACTCAATTTAGTTTGATGAAATAAAAATTATAAATACACATATTTGAATAATAAATAGGATAATATTTTCACTTCCTTGTCATGATTTTTTCTTCTTAATAAATTGGGTTTTCAATAAAGTAAGCAGTATTTTGTAATTTGTGGTTTTGTATCTTTGTTACGAAAAAGTAAATTAAAAATTCAGTGAAAATTTTTCCCATTTATAATTCCAATACCAGTAAAAAAAAGGTAAAAAATTAAAAATTAATAAAACAAAAGATTAATTTTGTACCACAAGTGTTGAGTTGGTTGGTGGTTGTTTCCTTTGATGTCTTTTTTTTTCGTCACCAAAAAACACGCTTTTTATTTTGAAACAGGAATTAAACTTTTCTACACTTCTTATTTTGACAAATGTATATAAATATATGAACGAGTATTTAAACATTTATTAATTTGATTGAGGATCTAAATTTTCATGTCTGGAGTGATTTGGCTACTCCCTTAACAATAAAAACTTGTGAGGTTGGTACAATTTTGATTTTCAAGATCCACAAGACTATTAAATTGAAACAAAACAACATACTATTTTTACAAAAGGTGTTTTTCAATATCCAATAAGAAAGATTTAGCTGTTTTGAAATTATGACAATAACTCTAGTGTGAAAAATAGAAGTTGTTTAAGGGTAACAGATAGTACGTAGTTTTCTGAAACAAGAATCATAAACAAACATTTTTTTATTATTAGTTCTTTTCTTCATAACTCAAAATGAACAAATCAAAAAAATTGGAGATCCAAACAAAAAACGGGAACCTCAGGAACGCAACTTTTACAATTCATGAAGAAAGCCACACACTCGCAAATACTGTTCGTTATGTCTTGGCACATGATGATGATGTAAATTTTGTCGGATATTCTGTACCACATCCAAGTGAATTTAAAGTGAACGTACGAGTACAAACACAACAGCAAAAGTCGTCAATTGAAAGGTTTGATCAAGCATTAGAAAGTTTGTGTCTTGTTACCAATTCGATCCAAGATGAATTCAAAAACAAATTAGAAAAATTCAAAGAAGAAAAGGGGATCCAAAAAGAAGAAGTCGATCCTTTTGTAATTTCTCTCAAGCGCCAATTAAGAAAAGAATATAAGAAAATGAAAGCAATTATAGATTAAAAATCAATTGTCACAATCCTCTTTAGAAAATTGCTTTTTCTTTCGACTTTAATTTTTTTTCAATTTATTTTTCTTTGTTTTTTTTTTTTTTTTTTTTTTTTTTTTTTTTGTTTTAATTCCCAAAAAATACGTAAGCTTTTGTTGGCTTTTTCTGAAATTAAAAAATTCTTTTTAATAAAATTCAAGACTGAACAGAACCCGTAATTTGATAAAAGTTTTAGTGAATTAGTCCGAGTGTTTCCAAGTTTTTTTTTTTCTTTTCCTTACCAAAGTTTCCAACTCGACAAAAATAAGATCATTTCATACAAGCACAATTTTCACTTCTTGTCATATTCACACACAAACAAGGACAAACAACAAATCATTATTTCTAATAACCTTTTCTATCTCAAATTAAAGGTTTTTCAAAAAGTCGTTTTCAGAAAATTTTACAATTTTTATCGATGTTTCGTAAAAACAGCTGAACAAATTAAGGTGGTGAGTTCCAAACGAAATCTTCGTATACAAGACAAATGATGTACTCTGATTATCGGTTTAGGTTACTATCCTTTGTTCACAGATTCTAATAAATTATTTTGAAAAAAACAATTGTTTAATTGTTTTTTTTTTGTTTTTGTGTTGGTTTTTATTTTTTGTTCTATTGTAAATACCGAAAAACAATAAAGTGACAATTGAGAGTGGTATTAGTTTGTGTGAAAAATTACTAAATTTTATTTAAAAGAATTATAATTAAAAGGATCAATTCCAATTAAATTATAAACCCCAATTAAAAATTTTTAACACACAAAAATTCAATTGTTAAAAGAAAAAAAACTTATTCTATAAATTCTCGAAGAAACACCATATCAGAACCATTCACTAATTAGAATATTAACAATTGTACGGATATTTCAATACTCAAAAAACAAAAAAATAAATAATGACCAATACTAATAAATTATCAAGTGTGTCAAAAATTTTGGAGAGAGTAAAATAAAAAAATACATGAGTAAATTTGCTTTAAATTATATTAACAATTATTGATGAATCAAAAGGTTAGATAATATAAAACCAATTTTATTTGAGTTTCTTCTATTTTAATCAACTCAACTTTTAACATCATATTAATCATTTAACAAAATCATTGATCCAATGAAACAGGATACCGAATTTAAAAAATTAAATTAAAATAAAAAAAAAAAAAGATGAAAAAATGATTTTTCCTATTCTAAAAATCAAAATTATATCCAATTTGAATGAAATTATACCTAATAATAAACTTTTTTTATATAAAATCTATATAACATTTCTCTAACAAAATTTCCTTTTATATGATGATTTTTTCAATTTTTTTTGAAAAAATACAGTCAATATAAAGCTACCGTGAAATTTTATCAATATCAAAATTTGATGTTGATATAAATTTTTAAAAAGTTCAATATGAGAATAATAAAGCTCATATTGAAAAAAAAATTTCCTAAATGAGTCAATATTCAAGAATTTTTTCTGATTTTCAAAAAATAAATTTTTAGAACCCAAAATGACTCTAAACATTAAAAATTCATTAATAAACGAGATAAAATTTCCTCTAAAAAATGAATAAATTTCTCGATCACATTTGAAGAATATTTTTCATATGAACTCATTAATGGAAAAATATTTTCAATATAAAATTTCTTATTCTTATATTCTTAGATTTAAAAATCTATATCAACATCAAATTTTGATATTGATAAAATTTCACGGTATCCTTGGAACAGCTGTATCATTATAAAAGAAAATAACATATTATAAAATAAATAACACAATTTATAACAAACATTTATGCTATCAAAGTTGTTATTATAAAATTTAATAACATTTTAAACGTTTATAATATCTTAGAAAAAAACTTTTTTTATTAGGGAATTATTTTTATTTGTGCAAGTGTTTTAACTTTGGAAAATTTTGAATTTTTTTTTTGAAATATGAATGAGATTTTTCTCATTCCTTAATTGAAAATTAGTAATATATTTATTTAAATAATTTTACATTGGAGTGGGTAAAATCAATTTTTGTATTATGTCATTGTTTTAAATTATTGAAAAAAAATACACGATTTTTTTATTTTATTTTTGTTCAAGAAGTGTCAATTATACTATAAATGACATTTTACATAGATTTTTCCAAAGGGAATTTAAGTTTAAAATGATATTTTTCAGGGATATTCAAGATAAGAAATACCCAAAATTTTTTTAAAAGGTTAAAAATTAAAAAAAACATTGAAAAGAAAAAAGGAAAAAGTAAAAATTAAAATTAAAAAGGGTTTATTCGAAGCTATTGATAAAAAAAAAATAAATAAATAAATTTTATCTTTAATTAAAAATACTCCCAAAATCACATCCATGATATTTTTTTTAATTTAATTTAATTTGATAAATTATCATGGATTTTCACTTAGGGATCGTTATTTAATTGTAGTGATTTCTTTCTTTTTCTTTTTGATCTAATTTGATTGAAACCTTTAGCCATTTTTTTTACTTGTTTAGATATATTTGTTTTTAAGTTACTTTATTAAAATTTTTCAGTATCTTATTATTAATAAATAGCCAATTGATCTTTTCCCCAATTTAAATCTTCTTATGAATTTAAAGAAGATTCAGTCAGGGAAAAAATTTAAAAAAAAAAAAGAAAAAATATACAGGATAACAAAATTACTTAAAATATAAATTTCAAAGAAAGAAAAAAACGATACATGTTTTTTGAATCAAACAAATTTAATTATTAAATTATCATTTGTATTTATTTTATTTAAATCTATTTTTGGTTTTTTTTTTCTTTATAGTTGGAATCAATATATCAACATTTGTTGAGATAAAAGTTGTTTCCAGAATTTTTTTAACCTATCCCTAACTTCTTAAGCTGTGATTATTATATTTTGACTTAATTTAAAATTATTTTTCCTTTTTACTCTTTTTTATTTATATTATCAACAATAAATCAATAATAAAAAATCCTCAAATTATTCATATAAAAGAGTTTAAACCCATTTTATCAAATTTAACAATAAAATTGATTATATTCTATCAAATTGAAAAAATGGAATGCTGTAAAAAATATATTTTTTACAATTTTAGAGATAAATAATGAGTGTCATCTATTTATCCAAATTTTGGTAATAATAAACCATATATTCTTCTTCGTTTTTCAGCTCAATGTCTTTTCAATATAAAATCGTTTGTTAAATGCCAATACTTTGTTTGAAAAATGATTTTTAAAAAAATGCAAGATTGATTTTCACCAAATGATTTTTTGATTAAAATTATTATTATTATATTAAGGTAATCAGATATTCTATTTATTATTACCATAATTTGGGTAAAGGGATGGAAGTCATTATTTATCTCTAAAATTGGAAAAACTCGGTTTTTGGCAACATTCATATTTAGACTAGTGTAACAACAATTGAATCTCTATAAACAATCTCAGATTGTGAAATTTTTATTTGTTATGGATAATCTTTTTTATTGTGTTTCTACCCCTTCTATGAAATTTTAGGAATGTGTCATTGGACTCTGGAGAGTGTAATCAATTATAAATTTATCTTTTTTTTTTAATTGATAATGAAAAGATTATTATTATTTGTTAAATTATAATCTTTTCTTATTTTTCTTCTTCTTCTTTTTTTTTTTTTTTTTTTTTTTTTTTTTGATAAATTTTTAGTCACTACAGTGATTATAATAGCCTGTATTGACAACCTTTAGCCCATTATAACAATTTAACTCGTTTTTTTTTTTTTTTTTCAGACTTGGGTATTTGAAGATAGGAAGACACACATATATATTCTTGGTTCGGATTTGATTTGACTTTTGAGGTTAGATCTTTGATTAATCAAAATGGCTCAATAATATTAAATGTTATTGTTTCAAAAGTTTCTTCATATTTTCAAAATTTCTTAGATAAAATGATTTTTTTACAAAAAATGCAAAAAATGAAATTTTTCTCATTTTTTTGTCAAAAAATAACATTTTAATCTTCCAATATCTTCATAATTCATTTTTAAAATGTATTTAAAGACCCCTATTTCTTGTTTATATACTCTTGTAATTCCATTGATTTGTTTCTTTTATTTCTAGAGTCAACGAATATTTTTTACATGATTTAAAATTTAGTAATGGGTTAAAATAAAAAAACACTGGTTATTTACACCTCTTTACTTCTTTCTCTCGATAAATAAAGAACTAAGTAAAGCAGTGATTATTTCATAAAAAACACAAGAAACAATTTTTTGTAAAAAACAATCATCATAAAAACAAATATAGTATTGAAAAAAATACCTGACATGAAAAAAATCCCGGAAAAGATTTTTAATGGTGAATATTAGTAAAATTATTGTGTAATTTCATTTATTTACAATCAAATTCCTTTTTTTAAGAATCGAAAATTTTCAATTACAACTCCCCCACTTATTAGAATGATGATTAATGAAATCACACTTGCACAAAGCACTATTCAATCAATCAAAAAACAAGAAGAAAAATTATTATTTTCCAAACTCAAGTAAACCTCAATAAAACTCGATTGTATTTCAAAAACAGTTGATCAACATAGGCTATCAAACAATTACTCGAGTTTTCCATAGACACCTTACTTTGATGAACTTTAGGTATGTTTATTACTAATCTCATAAAAAAATTGGTTATTTATAATAAGGATTTGATTGAAATTAGACAAAAATTTTACTAATACTCACAATTAATAATATTTTCAGGGATTTTTTTCCTTACTATACATCAATTTTTCCTAAGTCGCAGATATAACATTGAATAATCTTTTATTAAAAAGAGTGTTTCTTAAATAAATGAAAAATAAAAAATAAAAGTAATGGATAATAATGTAAGAAGATAACACTTTCATTTAAAAGTCATTTTATAATCAATTAAAAATTTATTTTATAAAAGTATAAAATATAAACAATATTTAATATTATTTATATCATAGTTTATCGTTCAAAGTATGAAAAATAAAAAAAAAAAAAAAAAAAATATAAAAAAAGGTAGAATTTTCTTTGTGGATAAGGTTTTTAAAAATCGAATATTTCAAAGTGTTGTTTTGAATACCGATTAAATTTGAAATCTTTAATAATTTCAATTAATTTTGAGAAGAGGAGAGAATCATGGGTATGGTCTTGGACGACTTCTAAGGTGCTAGTTGGTATTAAAGTTTGTGTGTATTGTGCCATTTTGACACCTGTGTTGGTGTCTTGCGCGCCAACATAGATTTTGATCGGCACTTTTGGAAGTTGAGTCTTCAAGTCAAAAGGCCATTTTTGTGTCAATAGAAATCCGTCGTGCCAAAGGCTATCGACTCCTGATGTTAAGCTATCAACAATTGCGCCTCTGTATAGATTTCTGAAATCGGTGCGGTCATTTATGATCCCTGAGAACTGGTAGTGTATCTCGTTATAATCGTTGATAAGTGACTCGGGGTAAAAGACAAACATTGGCGCCAACAAACGGAACACATATTTGAGTATCCACATATTTTCAACTAAATATTTGACATGATGAGGGTTCGATGGCTCAATGTCTGAGTAGATCTCTTGGGCGCTGAAGTTTTTTGGAAGATCTTGGGAGAGGTGTGTGATCGCAGGCGCAAACAAGATGATGCTGGTTAGTTTGCATGGCATTTCTCCCCAAATTGAAGCGCCGAAGGCAAATGGGGCGCCGCTTGAATGCCCACTTAAAACTAAATCGCAATTGCTTGGCAGATTCAGTGAGGACAATAGGCTGTAGAGATCTTTCCCGCTGTCCAGGATCGTTCTGTTTTTATTAAAAGCACTCATCCCAAACCCAGAGCGATCTGGCAAGATTAGCCTCACCCCTGAGTTTTCAAATGCAGAACGAACACTACTAGGTATAAAGATACTCGATCCTGGTGTTCCATGAAAGTGAACCCAAATATGTGAAGAACTCTTTTGGCCATATTCGCTAAACGAAATCCTTTTTCCTTCCTTTGAAAAAACAATGTCGCGGTATGGCCATTCAAAGGGCTCCGTGTGAAGAAATTGGATTAAAAATAAATAACTTGAAATGAAGAGAGGTAGCACAGCACAACAACAAAATAATTTGCTCACCATCAAAGATATTGGTTTTGGGTTTTTAGATTGATCTTTTTAATTTAAAAGAAAGCAGACAAAAGCAAATGAGGAAAAAATAAATTCTTTTTCTTTTTTAATACTCCTATCTTTTGAAAGAAATGTGTTTCCTGACATAGATTAATCCAATGAATTATGTACACAGTTAAACTCATTGTATCTGCTTTAGCAGTTCGTTTTTTAAAAAATAATTGTTTCTTCTTTTTATTTCTACTAACCTAACCACGAAAAGTAAGTTAATTGTTCAGAACACTCAAATCTTTGTCAGAACATTTTTATTTTTGAATATTTCTCGATGTTAAACTTGAACATTTTTATTCTTTCCTAAATACTTTTGGTGAATTAATAATTTTCAATCCTTTTCTTTCAAGTATAATTTGAATTTTTCTTTATTTATAAATAAATATTCTTGGGTTTGGTCTATTGTGAATTGGTGTGGGATTGTACAATAACCCAAAGGCTCTTAATTAATCAAGATTTAAATGTATTTTCAATACAAATATTTACCATATAAATGGCTCGCTTTAAGGTTTGTGTGCCTGGAAATTTGAAATATGATTGTCTTGTGTTGGGTGTGGTAACTCATTATTTTGGTTCTTTGTTGATCTACCTTTGACAAAATATGAATTTTAATGGTTGTTTGGAAAATATTCTTTTTCTTTTATTTTTCTAATCTGAATCAAAAAAGGTTATTGAATGAGAGATATTTAATAAAAAATTGGAAGGATGGCTTTTAAACTAAAATTTTTAATTATATTTTGTTGTTATTTCGAATTTTTAAATAATTTATTTTTGTTTTTTTTTTTTAAAATTAGATAACTGAAAAAAAAGTTGCCTTAAAAGACTTCTTTTTAGGTTGGGAGTTAAGAAATTAGAATTGGTGATTTAAAACTCATAACATACAGTTTTTTTTTATCAAGTAAATATACTCTTTGGGATCATGATATTTGTGGTAATGTTTTTATTCGAACTAATTACCGCCTCTCCTCATGCAATTCATGATAAATTTTCAATCATTTACAATTTGGATAAAGAAAAATTCTATACTAGATTTCAAAAATTTTGACTCTCTTAATAATGTGAATGGAAGTTGTTTTGAGAGTTTGTCCCATATTCTAATCAAAACAATATTTTCAAATTTTATGATATTAATTATTTTTTCTAATTTTTCAAATTTTTTTTTTCTTTTTTTTTTTACTTTTTCTTTTTCTTTTTTTTGACTTTTTTTTTCTTATTCTTTTTTTTTTTTCTTTTTCATTTTTTTTTTTTTAGTCTTTTTTTTTTATAAAAGATCATGTGGATAATATTTAGATCTTCGAAAAGATAAATAATCACTAAGGAAATTGAAACTATGTAATTTCTTTTCAAATGAATTTGATTATTAGTAAAAAATCTTCTTGTTAACTTTTTTTCAGTGAAAGTTCAGTGATGAAAAAATTGGTAATGGTCATTTCAATAATTGTTACTCACTTTTTTTTAGTTTTTGGTTTTTATTTTTTTTTAATTTTTAAAATATCAGGTTTCTATAATTATAGAATAATGTAAAAGTTAATTAAAAATTAGATTTAATTATTAGTTATTCTTGAATACTAAAGGGTTTTTTTTTTTTTTTTCAATTTATTATTTCAGGTGAACCGCAATTTCCGGATGGTGTTTATTTTGAAAGTTACACTTGTCTAAAATCATTTTTTCTTTATAATTATTCTTTCATTATTGGTCATGTAACAAAATTTCACTTTTTTACCTTTGATATTTTTTTTTAATTCAAGAAATAAAATGAAATTTTGACAATTTTTCTTTTTATTGTTTATTTAAAAAAATGTATTTTAGGTTTTCAAGAGTTTAAAAAATTAATCAAAGATTTTCGTCTTGCTTCATTCTTTTGAATTTTGATATCTCTAGACTCTATACAGAACTCTATAGACTCTATTAAACTTATAAAATCCTCTTTTTGGTATAGATACAATATTGGTCCTAATCGAAATTAATTAATTCTTCCTAGAATCTGATCCACTACATAAATTGAAAGTTTTTTTGTTCTATTTCTTATTCAGGGTAATTTTTATAATAATAAAATCGAATAAATTTAGTTATGTGAGTTCTTCAGAGAATAAATAACTGATTGAAGATTAAAGAGGGTTTTATTTTAATTGGATTTTGCAACCTTATTGAGAATAGGATAAACAACAAAGAAGAATTTGATTAGTATAATTTAAACTCGATTCATACTCTTAGATATTGTATACTTTTCCAGTTATCCATCATTGGTTCTCAATCAATCTTTAAATTTTTTTTTTTTATTTTTATTTTATTCAATTGACAAAATTTCATTTTAAAACAGTTCTAACAAATATTTAAAATAATAATAATATTAATAAATATTGATTTACTTGTATGTTTTGTTAAAAAAATGAGACTCAAAAAATAAAATTTAGGAATATTTTGTTTTGAGAATTTAAATTTTTTTGCGACTGATGTATATTTTAGAGACAAATTTAAAGGGTTGAATTTTCAATATTCAGACTGTAAAGTTGCAAAATATCTTTCTTAAATTTATCCAGAAATGTAGATTAATAGCTAAAAAAACCAATTTTAGAAAAAAAGTACATAATTAACTAATAGATTTTTACATATTATTTTTATATATTGAGATAAATTTAAAAATACAACTAACTCAATAAAAAGCAACTAAAAATAACCCTTATTTCGGTTTTTTTAATAGGATTATTGAGTACATCATGAAATTAAAATATTGCAAAACTAATTATTTTTGGAATTTCAAAATAACAATAATAAAACACTGGATTATTTAAATTTTATCTTGAGTTTCTCTTTTTACTTTAATTTTTATATAGGTCTAATATAATGCAATTGTAATTTAATTTTTTTGTTTCTTTAAGCCTTCTTTCAAAAAATGAATCTAATGTTTTTTGTGTTATGATATTCTAATTAATCAAAAAAACAAATTTTTATTTTAAGTTTATTTGTATTAAGTTTATTAATAGTTGAAAACCCATCTAAAGTGTTTTCCAAAGTGAATATAAATAAATATTTTAGTTGTTTTATTATTATTATTCCGACTTGAAAATTAAGATAATATTTTAATCCATCAAATTTAATATTAACAATATAATATGTTATCTTTCAAAATGCAGGTCACAGAGGATTTAAATATGTTTTTCGACAAAATTATTGTTATCTATTCCTAAAAAGAATTAAAGTATATCAAAAAAAAAAAAAAAAAAAAGGGGGGGCTATTGTGAGGGGACATTTTAGTTAAAAAATTGTTAAAGTATGTCCTTTTTCTTTTGAGATCTAGAAGAACCAATATATTACAAAAGTTAAGTGTATTCAGGAAGTCGATAGTTTCTATTTGGTCATGAAAATGTTAAATTTATTTTTTATATATATTTTAATTATTTTTCTTCTCTTTTTTTTTATTTGATAAATTATCAATAATTACCCCTTTCTATAAATAAATAAATAAATAAATATTTCAAAAGTTTACGAATTATTAATTCTAACTAATTAGAGTCTTAATAATAAGTTGGAATGGAACTCTAAAGCCAACCCTTTTTATTCTAACTGGTTTTTTAACAAATTTTTTATTAGAAAATAGATAATAGTTAACAAGAACAAAACAGAAAGAGTTTCAGGAAAACACTCTAACTTACAAATAAGAGACTTTTGAGATAAATTTTCAAATATAATATTGAAAAATATACCTGATATGAAAATAATCCCTGAAATGATTTTTCCTTTTTGAATATTCGTAAAATTGTTTTATAATTTCTTTTATTTAAAAATAAATTATTTTTATAACAAACCAATTTTTTTATGAACTCAGTAATATATCAACACAAAGTTCGTTAAAGTAGTGTCAATTGGACACTCATTTTATTGTTTGATAACTTAAGTAGATCTATTTATTTTGTAAAATTGAATCGAGTTTGATTGAGATTTACCATAGTTTGCAAAATGATAATTTTTTTATCTTGTTTTTTGGTTAATTGAATAGTGTTTTGAACAAGTTTAATTTGATTAATTATCATTTTAATAAGTTGGTGAGTTGTAATTTTAAGAGATTTATTTTTCAAAAAAGGATTTGGTTTTGAAATAAAGTAGATTTAACAACTTTTTTCGAAAAGTTTCCCTCATAACTATAATTAAATCTCTTTTCCAGTTTTATTTTAATTAACAGACTTATTTTCAATACAGGGTATAAAATTTTGAAATACCTATTCGTTCTTCTAGATCCGAAACGATAAAGGACATATTTCAACAATTTTTTAGTACATATGCCTTTTAAAATCGGCTTTTTTTTGATCAACCTTAATTCTTCAATGAAAATTCTACTTGAATTTATTTAATTTTTCAGGGGTTGTTGTTATAAAAATATCACCTTTTTCAATTTAAGAATTCTTTCAAAATCTTTAAAACATTTCGACACAATGAAAGGTAAATACAGAATAAAAATTTGGTTCTGAAACAACATTTTTTATCAAATTAATATTTTTGAATGGATTTGAAAAAAACAAAAGAGAAATCAGACGAGTACCAAAAAGGCATGGAAAAGGGGAAGGAAAATGAAAATGAAAAAGAAAAAGAAAAGGAAAAGAAAACTAAATCAAATGAAAATGAAAAAGACAAAAAAAAATCAAATAAAAATGAAAAAGAAAATGAAAATGAAAAAGAAAAAGTTCAGGAAAACCAAAAAGAAATAGAAATAGAAATAGAAAAAGAAAAAGAAAAAGAAAAGAAAGAAGGAACTATTCAAACAATAAACATTTTTCAAGACGAGGAAAGTGTTAAACTTCAAATTGCATCCGATATGCATCTAGAAATGTTGCGAAAAGAAGAAGAATTACTTGAATATTCTCAAAACTTGATCCAGGCAAAAGGTGATATTTTGGCCTTACTTGGTGATATTGGTGATCCCTTTCAGGACGGTTATGCTAACTTTCTTATCCACTTATCTAATAGCTTTAAATTGATTCTTGTGATTGCAGGGTAAGTTTATTTTTTTTTTCAACTGTTCTGGAAAATTTTTGTCAAATCCATTTTCATTGTGAAATGATAGTTGAATCAGAAAATTTTTCAATTAATTATTTTTTTGCTTATTTTTCGCATTTCAATCAAGATATCTGAAACCGAAATTCCTCAAACTTGACGAAGGCTTATTGTTAAAATCTTAGGTCAATTTCAAATGAATATAAAAAGCAGGGCATCAAAAAAATCCCAAATCTGACAAAATCACAAGAGATTTGACTAAAAATTAAAATCTAATTTATCGTGATTATTCATTGGACAAATTATAAGTTTATTGGAAAACACCTGTACTGACAATTACTTTATTTTTACATTCAGATATAAAAGTTTTATTTTCTTTTGATCTTTGCTTTAATAATTTTTTAAAAATTATACATCCAAATTGAAAACTTCGAGGAAAAAGTTTTTTGTCAAATGGTTTTGCATAAATTAATTGAAATTCAAAATAATCAAACAACTTTCTCAAATTAAAATTCATTTAAATATTTGAAATAGTTAAAAATGATTCTGATTTTAAAATTTAATATTCAAAATTAGATTTTAATTTTAGTCATTTTCTCTATTGATTTGTCAGATTTGTGATTTTTTTTTGATTTCTGCATTTATCAATGGGTTAAAATTGATATATTTAGAATATTTAGTCAATATCCCAATTAAAACGGTTAATGGTTAACTTGACAATTTGTAGATTTATCTATAAAATGAGAATATATTTTTGAATTTTTACTAATTATTTCAATTGATCAGAAAAATTGATCTCATAGTAATTTTGATATTTCAGGTTTATCGTTTGGCTGTTAATGGGACTTTCTATATAAAAATAAATTGTAATTTTTTTTTTTGTTGAATTTTGAAAATCTTCAAAGTTATACTTTAAACTATAAAATTAAACTTTCCGTATTAAGTTATAGTCATTTTAAAATAGTATGGCCAAAAAGTTTTCAACAGTATTTATCATCAGAGTTTAATCAGCATTTTTTTTATGACTTAATTCAGGGACTAAATACCTTTGACCAATTTTGAGTACCATTGGTTTATACAAAATATAGTCATATAAATCATTTATTTTCACTAAATAAATGAATATTCTAATAAAAAGAGAAGTGGAATATATCTGAGTATAATATATTTCCATACCAAATAACAAAATGGAAATCAAAATAATTAAATAATTGGGCTTGAAAAAATTAAAAAAAAATCATTAATTTCTTGATCTTTAGTTTAAATATTTGATACAATTACTTCTTCTTTACGCAATTTTATATTTAATTCTTCAGAGAAAAACATTTATTTTTTTTTTTTTTTTTTTTTTCTCATTAAAGAGTGGGTACGAAAACCTAGGACACCTTTCATTGAGTTTTCTAGAATTCGAAAGAATAGATCAAAATCATAGGTTTTACTAATTTATTTTGAATTCTGAAAAAGCACCGTTATCTTTTTTTTTTATTGAAAAAAAAATAAAAGAAAATTTATTAAATTTTCTTTTTTTCTTTTAAATTTTAAAAAACCTAGGCACTTTTCCGAAATTTAAAAGAATAAAGAAAAACCTAAGATTTAACTCAATTCTTTTGAATTCTGGAAAATCTATGTACTCTGTGGCACTCGTAACACTCTACATCACTCTACGAAACTTGCTGATTCTCTAATTTGAATTAAAGATATGTTGAATCAAGTGAGCGAGTGAATCTGGTAAAATATCTCAAGAATTGGATCCGCTACATAAATCGAGAGGGGTTTTGTTACGATTCTATTCAGGTTCGGTTTTTATATTAAAAAAAGATTCAAATCAATCAGACTATTTCTTCAAACAATTAGTGGTTCGATAAAGCACGATCCTGATTTTTTAATTAAAACCACAACTGGTGATTTTGGTAAGTATTTGGGAAAATAGTAAACAATCAAAAAAATAATGTGGTTAAGGGTTGCCTAACACCAGACCTTTAGATTTTGAAATGGGTATGTTAACACTGATCCGTGAATGGTTCTTTAGAAACTTTTATTCTTCAAATTTTTTTAGAAATAAAATAATTGCAATTTAAAAAGAATTTTCAAAATGAATTTAATACAAATTTTCGTTTACTTCATCTAATTTAGTTTTCAAGAAAAAATGATATTTTTATTATTGATGGAAGAAGTTTAAATTACACTCTAAATGTCCTTTTACTTAAATTTCCTTAAAGGTAATTTAAGCCTAAAATCCTAGATTTCACGATTGTTCAAGGAAAAGACATACCTAATTTTTTTTTATGTTTAAAAAGAAAATGCAAAAAATTGAAAAAAGGGAAAAAAGAAAAAAAAAGAAAAAAGAAAAGAAAGAAAAAGAATTTATAAAAAGTAATTGGTAAAAAATCAAAAAAAAAAAAAAAAAACAATGCTATCTTTAATTAAGGACTCCCAAAATCACAACCACGATACTTTTGGTTGGTTTAATAATATTTGATAATTGATCATGAATGTTCACTTGGGGATCGTTATTTAATTGTTGTAATTTCTTTTTTCTTTTATGATCTTATTTGCTACAAACCTTTGGTCATTTTTAGCCTTTTCTTTTTTAGTTTTTATTTTCAAGTTACTCATACTTTCGTGTTTCAGTGTTCAAGTATTAGCAAATTATCAATTGATCTTTTTCAGTTGTAACTCTTCTTCCCAATATAAAGAAGATTCATCCTCAGAAAAAATGGAAAAAAATAAAAAATGATATTTTTAAATATTCTTCTTCAGAAATAAAAATTTATTGGAGGATTTTGATTCATTTAAAAATTATTTATTTTCCACTAAATCATAAAAACCAAAATAATTATGAATTCTTCTTTCAATTTTTGAACCATATTTTCTTTTTCTTTTGGGTTGAACGTTTTGTGGTTTTTTTTTGATACAGAATAATTCAATACCTTTATTTTGATCTTGTTAATAAACTTTATTTCAGTCAAAGTGGCCCAACATTTTTTTCAAATATTGATTATTATTTATAATTAGCCTTTCAAGAACAAATAAGAAATAAGTAGAATGATAAACATCAAGGGATAGTTGATATTCGGATTGAGTAAAACTAATAAATCAATAGATTTTCATAAAAATCTAAAAACTAAAATTTCTTATATTCCCAATTGAGGAAAACAAAAGAATCTTCATTTTGATCTTTAATTGAATATCCAAATAAAATTCCAAGAGAAATCAATATCATTTTTCTACAATAATTTTCACTGTTTCAATAACCATAGAATAACAGTCTTTAATTAGTGACTATCGATCTTGCAATAAAAAAAAAATGCAAATGAATTATGTATCAAAATAAAATCAAAAAAAAAAAAGTGAAAAAAAGATTTCAATTTTGATATTTCCAAAATGATATTTTTTCTTCTAATATCAATTTAAATCCTTTAAACACATTTCATTCACTCATAACAACTGGATACCTTTTTACTGGAAAATGATTTAGTATTTTTTGTTTTCCAAACATTAAAATTAGTTGGATTATTTTTCACAATTTTTTTGAGTCTATTAAAGGGTAAATTGAAAACACTTGACAGGGTATATCAATATGTCGGAATCCCAGAACATTCTTGGGGGGGCTTCCTTAATGGAAAATGGAAAAAAAAATTAGTTCAAGAAAAAAAATTTATCAAAACACTTAAAAATTTATAAAAATTGTGTTTGAAAACGAAGATCTTAATTTTAAATTCTCTTCAAAGATATTATAACTTTTTTTAAGAGTTAATATATTGAGAAAAATAATAAACTTTTTTTCTGTCAAAGTGGTAAACAATTTTATTTCCAAATATCAATTATTTTTTATAATATGCATTTAAAAAACATATAAAAAAGTAGAATAATGTACATTAAAGAATAGTTGATATCCATATGAAGAAAAACTAATTAATCTATATATTTTCTTAAAAATTCAAAAATTATAATCTTGGTTCATCCATTGAGAAACATAATAATCTTCATTTTGATCTTCAATTGAAAATAAAAAGAAAATTCCAATAAAAATTAAACATCATTTTTTGACAATCATTTTCACTGTTTCAACAACTTTAGAATAACAGTCTTTAATTAGTGACTATAGATCTTGAAATAAATAAAAAAAAAATGCAAATCAATTATCAATCAATTGAAATCGTAAAAATGAAAAAATGAAAATCTCAACAATTGAGAAAAAATGTTTTAAAGAATAAAATTTCAAAAATTATATTTTTTCTTCTAATATCCCCTCAAACCCTTTTAAAAGATGTGTAATTCGTACATTATGGGTGAGCTCCTTTAACAGGAAAATAGTTTATATAAACTATTTTTCAAAAATATTGGTCCACTTTAAAGATTGAAGAATTGTTTTAAAGTTTTATCCCAGATTCTCAATAAAACAAATTTTCAATTTTTAAATCAAAATCATTTTTTCTAATTTGATCTTTTATTATTATTGCTTTTTTTCTTTGTTTATTGTTTTTCCTTTTGTTTTTCTTTAAGTTTTTGTTTTTCATTATTTTTTTTTTTTTTTTTTTTTTTAAGAAAGTTATGTGAAAAAAATATATATATATCTCAAAAATAGTGATAAAAATTTTGAAAATTGAGACTCTGTAATGCCTTTTAAAAAACATTTGAATAATTATCAATAAAAAATCATTATGGTTAACCTTTTTATTTTCAGTGAAAATTTAGTAATAAAAAATTCATAATGCCCATTTAAAAAATTGTATTTCGTTTTTTTTTTTTTGAATTTTCAAGATATCGGGTTTTTATGTGTTTATAATAATTAAAAAGTGGATTATTAATCAGATTTAATAATTAGTTGTTATTGATAGTAAAAAACTATTATTATTTTTTAATTATTTCTGGTGAGTCATAATTTTTGAAATATAGTTTATATATAATAATTTGTTTAATTCTAAAGAATACTATACATTAATAATTATTTTTTTTTTCTTTTCACAGATTGTTTTTCTTCCTAAATTTAAAAATGGTTTTTCTTTCGGTATAATCGTATATAAATATAAATATTAATATGCCAATAGAAACCATGAATATTATCGCATACATTCACAGGAAAAGGATGACAAAAGAACTATGGAATCAACTGAACGTAAAACTCAAGAAATATGTTCTCAGATAACAAAAAGTAAAGTGATTTTTCTTAATACAGAAGCTATTTTTGTTAAATTACAAAATAGGACACTAAGAATTCTTGGAACCACTCTTTGGTCCCATATCCCTTCAAATGCAAAGCTTAAAGTTGGTTCTTGCCTTAATGATTATCGTATGATTTATTTGACAAAAAATAAGCAGATTACTGTCGAGGACACAATGGAACTCTTTAATAAGAATAAAACTTGGATACAGAAACATCAATATGAATCAGCTTTAGTAAAAAATGAAGAATTAATAGTTTTAACCCATCATTCACCTTCGTTGAAGAATACATCTGATCCTAAATATGAAAACCAAATAACAAATCATGCTTTTTCTTCTAACCTTGAAGAAATGTATAAAATTGGTTTTTTTGGCTTCTTTAAAAAAAAAAAAAGAATTCCAAAAATTTGGGCATCTGGCCATACTCATTATAATTTCCACATTGATAAGAATGCAACTCAACTTATTGCAAATCAGAGGGGTTATCCTTGGGAAAAGGTAAAGAATTGGAATCCTGAGTTTTCAATCGAGATATAAGACCATTCTTTCAAATTAAATACTATTTATAAGGCAAAATATTCTTTCTTTTTGAAATTGATCAAATTTTAAATTCAATTCCAATCATAACTGTTAGTTTTTTTTTGTTTTTTTTTTTTTTTTGTTTGTTTATAATTAAGGTGCTTGTCCTTTTCAAAAATAATAATAAATGTAAAATAAAATTTGAATTTGGCATTTAAAATGATCAATCAAAATTCAAAGTTAAATACAATTAATATCATTTCAATTTTATTCTACAAATTTTGAAAATTAAATATTGTTTCCTATTTTGTGATTGATATTAAAAAGAAAAGTACACCAAAACCTAAAAGAATTCAGAAAATAACCTTAAGGTTAAAATAAAATTAAATTATCTTGATTTTGTTTTGATACAAATAAATTTAAAAGATGTTACCATATCCATTTTAGAAATTGTTTTTTTAAAGGGGTAAGGTGTAAATTGATTCTCTGTTACAAATTCCTTCAATGGGTTATATCTTTAGGTTTACCATATAAAATATAAAGAAAACAAATCTTGATAAATGTTCCAAAAGTAGTTTGAGAATATTAAAATAAGAAACCTCACAAATGAATTTGGATCTGTTGAAACATAAAATTGTAAATAAATGTGAAATGTCATGAAAATATTTTTTGATCTCTTCTCAAATTATATGAAACTCTTGTTGAGAAATCATAAAGATGTTGTAAAGGAAATGTTACTTCTTTTTTCGGTGGGTTGGTATAATTGGGAAAAATAAAAAATGTTAACTCTATAAATTTTTATAAAAAAATCATAAATTAAGTAATGGTAATATTTAATTACCACAAGTTTTATTAATTTGAGATAAATTATTCAAAATATTTGATCATGTTTGTATTTAATTAAGTTATTGTTTTCAAATAGGTTTTGTTTGCTTAATTTATTAAATTTGACAAATAATTCATAACATCTAATTCATATATAATAATTTTTTCAAAAAAAAAAAAAAAAACAAATGTGTTTTATCAAAAATATGTTCAATTGATTTGTAAATAAATTTTAGAAAGAATCTAGGTTAGGTTTTATTAGTATAAATATGTTTCAAATATTTAGTTTATTGCTCTCTTCTCCATTTTTATAAAGAAATAAATATTTTTTTTTTATTAATAAAATCTATTTTTTTGTATATTTTTAATTCGAAATCCAATTTAGAAGGATATTTTTAATAGATTGGATAAAATATTATATGATTTTTATAAAGGATATTTGTTTTTACTTTTTTAAAAACCCCATTGAATGTTTTTCAATTATTTTTTACTCGTGATATTTTGAAAAAAATTTGTATTGATATATTTTGGAGATATTTTTACAATTTTTTAATTTTTTCAGTATTAAAAATTGTTTTTGGTTCGAAATTTTAATCAAACCCATTATTTTGATAAATATTTTTCTGATTAAATATCTGTTTCAAAAACTAATTAGTAATAATTTTTGTTTTTTATTCATCCTAAATAAGATAAATATTATTTTATTATTATTCAATTTATCAAAATTATTTTTCTTATTCAAGATTCAACTCATTAATTTTTTTCCCAATAATTATTAGTATATTATTTGAATTATTTGTTAATTAGTATTAGGTAGTTTATTCAATTTCTTCTAATTAGCTCTAAAATAAGTTTTACAGAAGATTTATTATTATTAATTTTTGATATAAAATTAAACTTTCAATTTCTTCTTCATTGGTATTGACCATTATTCTATTATTTTTAAGAAATTGTAATATAAGAATGCAAATTGTTAACTTATTATCTTTTTAATTATTGTTACTATCCTTAAAATTATTAATTATTTTTCCAACTTTTGAGAATTTAGAAAAATAGTATTAATCAGTTTAAAAAAATAAACAAATTATAAACTTTAATCGAAAATTATTTGTATCTTTTAATGATTAACTTGGTTTTAATTCTAGATCCTGATTGATATTTAATTATATTATTAACTATTTTATAATCTGAAAACCAGTACTTGGTAATTGTGTTTATTATAATATTGGATTTTTATTTTGAAATTATTAGTCACAAAATGATAAATATTATTTTTTTTTATATACTATTTTTTATTTGTTATTCTTTTGAAGAGTTTGAATTTTGAAATATCTCTAGTTTATCATTATTTTAGTTAAGTGTCAGTAATTGTTATTAACAACTTTTTTCGTTTAAATTTAAAAAAAAAAAAAAAAAAAACTGGACAAAAAAACAACTACAAGAATAATAATTATTTTTATTTTATTTATTTATGATTTGACAAAAAATAAAAAACAGTAGAAAAATAAATGAGAAAATGTTGTTATTTAGGGAAGGAATTTTTAGTTCCTCTTATTTGCCCCATTCCAAAAATTTATATTTTTAGAAATTTTTTGAAAGGTTTCAAAGATATTTTTATGATTTACTAAAGTCATTAAAATATAGAACTCTTTTTTTATTCAAAGAATAAAATAATTTTTTTTTTTTAATTCAAAGATCCAGATTTCGGATTCTTTTAATAATCTGGCCAATTGGTGATGAGATGTGTCAAATTTCACATGTTCCCAGAAAAAAATAAGAATGGAATTAATTTTTATTTCGGAATTTTAAAAACCATTTATTATTCTTATTTTCGATTGAATTTAAATCTTTGTGAACTGGTGGGTTTAAATAATAGTCACTGATAGTTTGTCTTCTTTTTTTGTCTTTGGTTGGGGGTGGTAACAAAAGGAAAGTGGGTTTTGTTCTCTCATTCGGTTTGTGTCTGGCTTTCAATTGTTTTTTTTTTAATTTGCGATCATTTAGTCTTTTGGGATCATTTGCATGGCATGTTCTCTTTTTTTTAGAGTGGTGTGATCGATGGGTGACTTTTTTTTGATACTCGTTCTTGAGAGGTGAAGTTTTATGTTTTGTGGGGTTAACATAAATTTTGAAATGTTCATTATTAATAGATGGCTTTAAGGAGATTCTTGATTGTTTTTTAGGTGGTGTGTGTTTTTTGAATAGTAAGGTTTGGTTAATGTTAAAATCATTTAAATGTTTTTTTTTTTGTTTGGGAATTCTTCGATGCTTGGTATTTGGGTGGGCTTTTTTCTTTGAAGTTGTGTTTTTTTTGAGATCGTGTTTTGATCGATTATGATGGTTGCGTTTCTGTTTAGCAAGTAAATTTTCATTTTTTTTCTTATTTGCTCTTATGGTCCTTATGTTTTTGGATTTATGGCGTTTTTGAATTTTCATTTTTTGATCAGTTTTTTTGTTCTTTTGCTTGACCTGGAGAAGATGGGATTTCTTGTTTGATCTTTTTGTTGGTGAAAGATTTGGTTTTATTGTATGGTATTTTTTTGAGTACCTTTTTGATTGTTCATTTTCTTTATTGTCTTTCTTTTTGTTTGGGGTGGATTTAGTTTTTTGGTTGTTAGGATTCATTCGTAACTTTTTTTGTAATTTGAGGACTTTGTTTACCAGCCTTGTATTTTCAATCTCCAATTGTAACATTTTTTGTTTTAATTCATAATTGTTTTTCTCCAAGTTGCGATTTTTGTTCTTGTATTTTCTATTTTCAAGTGCCATTCTGTTCCTGAGCTCGTTGGACTGTTCCAAGGCATTAACCCTTCGTTCAACATGATCTAATAAAATATCAAAGGGTAACAAAAATAATTTATTTCAGAGAATCAAAGTAAAAAGGAATAAAATTTTTGTAACGGTTAGATTTGAGAATTTTGTTTATTTCTCGTTTTATATTTTTTGTCATTGAAATAAAAACTTACTTTTTAATGACTCTGTTTCCTTTTTGTGGAGTTTTTGCAATTGGGATGTCAATTCTTCCAATCCGGTAATTCTCTTATTACATAAAATTAATTCCTTTTTATGGTTGTTAATTCTTTCCCTTAAGATTTTGTCTGGGGTTGTGTTTTTTTTTAAATTTTTTTTGTCTGTTTTCCTGAGACGTGGTGTGAAGTTTTTTGATTTGTCAAGAACAGACATTTTTCTAAAAATTGATTTACTTTTATTAAATGATATGAAAAAAAAATGATTTTATTAAAAAGTAATTAACTTTAATTAAAATTACATTTCCTTTGTTCCACAAAAAATTGATAATATTTTTGTTATTATATAATTTGATCTGAATTTTACCATTGAAAAGATCCAACATTTGAAAAATTCAATAGTATTTTTGCAAAATGACTATTTTCTTCTAAAAAATAACAGACATTTATTGAAAAATACCTCTTCGGGGAGGTGTTTTTATAAATGGAAGGCTTTTTGGTGTTTTTTTTCGAATATACGGTTGACGTTAACTTTTTCTTTTAATTTTCCTTCTTATTTTTTAACGATTTAATTCAAAATAAAAATAAAGAGGGTTTTTTTGAATTGAAATGTAAAGTTTTTAATTAAATAAGAGTTGGTATTTTTATTTTCTCGAACGAAGTTCAATCTTATTCACGAAATTTTATCTTTTCTATTATTGATCATAAATCAATTCTAACTTTTTTTAAGGTAGCATGAACATTTTCAAATTTTGAAGAATTTTACTTATAACAACCTTACTGAAAGAATATTTTTTGAGTGTTAAAAGTTATTGAAACTTTGAAACCAAAATATCACCCATTACTCAAAAGAATTATTTGTGAACTTTCAAAAGTTAACCAGTGTGTATTTTATTAATTTTAAATTTTTTTTGAATAAATTTTTGAGTTTTCTTAAATTTGGTTTTGGATCGAGAAATAAGTTTACTATTACAAATATTTGGATTTAATCAAATAATAAACAAATAAAATTGGACATGAGAAGGTTGGTATTTTAAAACAAATCTCTTCTTTTTGTGATAATCAAAGAAATATGATCATCATTCCAAATAAACTTGTTATAATCAAGAAGGAAAAATACATTTTCAAATAACGTTATTTCAAACGATTTTTTATCTCTATCCTCTTAATTTACATAAAAAATAAAAAAATTATCTTGAACTCCCCCCCCCCACCCACCCCTAATATATTATTTTTTTATTCTAACTCATTTTTTAGCATGGTTTTCAAAATTTCTTTTTCAAATATTGCCATCACAATAAGCCATCTGTAAAGAATGACAGTTTAAAAGATTAATTGAAATGGGGTTGGGTCATTGAATATTAAAAAAACAAATACAAAAAACGATACGCGACTGAAGGCATTATTATTAACGAGATGGAGGTCAAAAATAAAAATATACTATTATTGAAGGAAAATCAAATTGGTACAATATTTTTCAAAAGTACCAACTTATTAAATTAGTAAATATTACTGAAAGGTTGATATAAACAAATTAAAAATGATCCTTGTATTCATAAACACCCCAAGAATATTTGAAAAAAACCTCCATTTACAAAAAAAAAATAATGATTGAATTACTAACATTCAGATTTGAAAGTTGCAAAAAATAACTTAGTTAAGGGGGTAAGTAGATTTTTCATTTTTTGAGTACCACCATTTATGTGAAACTGAATTTTTCAAATCATTTATTTTGCCAAATACATTGGTATTTTCATAAATACTAGAGTGGAATATATCCTAGTATAAGATATTTTCATACCAACAAAAAAACGCAAATTAAAAAAATGAAAAAAGTGATCAAAAAAAAATAAATAAAAATCATTTATTACTTGATCTTATCTATAAAATTTTACACAATTATTTATTCTTTATTTGGTTTTATTTTTAATTCTTTATGAAAAAATTTAATTGGGAAAATTTTTGATAAACAATTTACTGTTTATTTAGAAAGAATTTCCAAAATGAATTTAAAAATCCTATTTTTCATTTATGTCATCTAATTCTGGTTTGGGTTCAGAAAATCAAAGATTTTTTTAATTCTTCTTGCGAATGAGGGTTTATTGGATAAATTCGTTTGATTTTATAATATTTATTTTCCATCAAAATGAGAAAACAAAAAAATTCTGAATCTGATTGAAATTTTTTTCTAATTTTTCAATTATTTTGATTTGAATCTTTTGAAACTGTTTTTTGATTCCAAGAATTCAACCCCTTTATTTTAATTTTTGAAATAGTATTCCTCGTTTTGGCTTTGTTTGATAAAAATATTTTAAAATTGAATTTTGAAAGCAAATTTTTCAGAAAATGTTTTTTAAAATAATAATAAATAGTAATGGGGCGAGAAATTCAAGGAAAAAAATAGCTTTTATTCATGCAAACTAAGAAGATAAAGAAAACCAATCTTCAAAAATAGACTTTTATCGATTTTTTTTTTTTTCATTCTTGATTTCAGCAAATTTATTTGGAAAGGTGATCTTTCGTGTTTGGTATTCTAAAAGAAAATATTTGTTTCAAATGCACGCCCTTCTGGGTACATTTTGTTGGTTTACTGTTTGGTTAATTTCGATCATTGGAATAAACATATTTCTAGATCCAAAACTTTATTTAATAAAACCAAAAATTGAATCAAAAAAAAATGTTCAAAAAATTGAAAAAATTAAGATTCAACTCTGAATTACTTTGGTTCCATTCACAAATAAACTAGTGGATGGTGTCTTGGTTTCAAAGTTTCAATATCTGTTGGCACTCAAAAAATTATTTTTCAGTAATGTTTCCACAATTAAAAATTTTCAAAATGGTAAAATGTACTTACTTCCTTAAATATATCCAGAAATATCGAATAGCTATTGAAAACATATAAATTTATTAAAACAATAAATAATTAACTTGAAAATTATTTTTAACAAATTATTTCTGAAATATTAGAAATATATTAATAACAAAACGAAAATTGTAAAAAAAGAATCAAAAGTAATCAATGTTTTGTGCTTGATTATTATTAATTGTTGATTAAATCCTTAAATTAAAAAAATGAAAAAATAATTACTGTTGGAATATCTAAATATGAATTTATTAAAAAATATAATACTATAGTTGGTTTGATATTTTGATTTAGAAAAGGAATTAAAAAAAATTTCAAAATATAATTTTTAATTGTGATAATAAATAAAAAATGTAAGAATTTATTGTTCAATAATAATTAAAATAGATTTTTTTAGAGCCATCAATTTAATTTGAGCGACAAATACCATTTACACCCAATTACAATATACTTTAATTCTATACTGATCTAGGGTGATATTTATCCCTTAAAACAAACAAAATTAGATTCATTGGAAGTAGTATTCAATTCAAATTGTCTCAGGACCTCCAAAAGTGGTTACTCTTTTTTTCTTGGCACGAGTTGAGGAAAGGTTCTATAAAAGGAAAAACATTTTTTTCAAATTAGTCTTGTCGAAATTCTTTTTCTTTTTGCATTTTAAACAGAAACAATCGATCCAAATCAAGTATTCCATGACATCCTCTCTTTCTATAATTGGTCGTGAACATTTACAAATCTTACTCAAACTTACACAACAAATTCTTGAAGTTTCCCAAAAGGCGTTTACTTCACAAGAAGAATCTGTTCAAGATCTCTCAGAAACTATCCACTCGCTTCGTGTGCTTTTCCATAAACACCTTGAAGCCTTACGAAAAATCTTCCAATCGATCAAAGAACTTCGTTCAAAGCAAAAGCAAGAAGAAGATCCCGAAGTACGAGAGCAATTAAAAAAGGAGATCGCACAACTAAGAAAAAAAACAAATTTCTTAAACGAGTCTCTTTCAAACTTAGTTTATGACATTAGAACGATTCAAGGTTCACTTGACACACTGACTGTTAATAATAAAAATTAAATCTCATTTTCATTCTAATTCTGATGCGAGTGCTAATGCTGATTTGCAATTTGAAATAGAATTAATTTTTTTCTTTTTGTTTCTTTTTGATAACTTTTTTGTTATTTTCTTTTTATTTTTTACTTTTATTTCTTACTTTTGTTACTTTTGGTTCAGTCTTCGAATTAAGAGAGAAACTTACTGACTCAAAGATCCCATACAAAAAACAAAACAAATGTTTAAATATAAAAGACAAATTTGATTCGAATGTCAACTTGTTTTTCTTTTCAAACGAACAAAAAGGAATTGATTTTTTCACAAAGAATTCAAAAAAATACAAATAATATGAATAGAATCTTACATAAATAGAAATAGTGACTTGATGTTGATTAAAATTTTAAGATTTAAGGCTAGAGTCATTTACCATGGATTTGCTCCAGAATCAATGGGTGACCTGAAACCTAAAAAGGGTTTTGTGAAATTTCCCTTCTTTTGATTGACAAAATTCAAAAAACAAAAAAAAAAATTTTATTAGAGAGGATCTCAATTTCAAAATTCAAATAACAAAAAAAAACAAATTCAAAGGGTTTAATTGGCAAAAAATCCAAATCAGAAAAAAAATATTCGTTTCTCAGAGTATATTTCCAAATGGTTAAATTTCTTTAATTTTAAAACAAATTGCTTTCTAAAGCTACACAATCAATTTAATTCGATTTATTCTAACCTGTGGTTATTTTCTAACTCTCTCAATATTTGACAAAGTCAGGATTTTGTAATCTTCTTTCGGTCAAATAATAACTCAAATAAAAAATGAAAAAAAAAAAAATATTCAAGATCTCAAAAAGTGCCAAAGAGAGACACTTTAAAAATCAACATAATTGTCTTCAAAATTATATATTTCAAACCATTATAATTGGAAATTGAGTGTCGATCTTTACCTTTTTTTAAAAAATGCCCTCATTTTTGATTGTTGATTTTTGGTGATTGATCAGAACTTCACATGTTGTTAAATTTTTTATTGGGTGTTAGTTTACTCATAAAAGTTAACAAAAATTTTTTTTTTTTCGATTTCAGAAAATTATTTTTTCTCCTAAATCACTCGACCCTCAATCATAAAGAATAATTCTTTTTTGAAAATATCATTTACTATCAAGTTCAAATTCTAGAAATCATCCTTTTGATCTCTTTTCAATATCTTTTTGAATTTCAACAGAAAGTCAAAAAATGACTTTAATTTACAATCCAATTAGCCGATAATAATTATTTTGTTGTGCCTACCTTAAAAATAATAAAGGTAAATCAATTTCTGCTCATAGTCCTTGTTCAAGATCAAGGTTTTGTAAAAGTGTGTTCAACAATTGTTTTCGTTTCGATTGAATTTTTCTGGAAATCTTAAACAATTTCAAAAAACTATTAAAAAGATTACGTAATTTAGTGAGGTAAAAAATAAGCTTCTTAATTTTCCAATTGCTTTCATTCTATTTTTAAAATTGTAAAGAGAACTGAAAAGTTCAATAGAGAGAGACCCTAACCTAATAACCATTTTCTTTGTCAACAAAATAAAAAAATTAAATTAAAAAAAAAAAAAACAAAAAAAATATAAAGCTTTTTTCATTATCGACGATCTAAAAAAATAACTGTTCCCTTTTAGAACCTTTTTGAATTTTTTCTTCTTCTTTTTTTCATTTTGTTATGTTTTTTACCAACCACGATCCTTCTATTGTCACGCTCATTTTTGACTTCTTTATATTTCTGGTTTGTATAATTTCTTAATTGCTTATCATTATAAAATTGTTCAGCAATGTTTTGTCCTCTTCTTTTACGGGTCAGCCTTGAGGAATAAAACTCTGAAGCGTGTTCCACAACTGTACCCCTTTGGAACCTTTTGGGGAAATTGTTGCCCTTCCAGTCCGAGCTTTTGTAAAACCTTTTCGGATCAAGGTAAGCCCTGTTCATAATGACCTTCATGTCCCTTTTCACGTCTCTAGATATTTTTCTTTCTGGGATCTCCCACCATGTTTTTGCCTTATGCTTGTCTCTTCTTTTTTCCTGCCTTTCGAGACGCCTATACGTTTGTACTGTCCTTTTGCCCAGCAATTCGGGTACTTGGGATTTTTTCAATGCCTTTTTCTCTTCTTTGTCGTGCAAGTCTTCGCTGATGGATTTTTTGCCAATCAGATTCTTATTGATCCCTATGATTTTGCTTTGTTCAATAAAATTGTTACTTTCGTTTGTCTTTAAATACAGCTCCTTTGTTTTGTTTGGAAGATTGCTTCCAAATAAGTCACGGACAAACCAATCGCGATTTGTGTTGTTTGTTTGGTAAAGTGGTTGCTCTTCCAATGCAGAGAGCTTATGTTTGGAAAGTTCGTTGACAAAAAGATCAGCTAACTCAGAAATGGTTGGTTGTTTATTCATTTTGTTTGTATTTGATTTTTCAAAAATATGCTATTTTTGAAAAGAAATTATAAAATATAGAAAAAATGAAATTTGTTAATTTCTAATCAATAGTCTGTTTGATATTAGTTAGAATCAAAACAGTAGTGTATTGTTTTGTTGTAAAAAATTCTTTTGTTTAACCTCAGCTTTACCTTTTTTTATTACATTTGTCTTTATGTTACTTTGTCAAAAAAGTTTAAATGTTTTTCATTTTGTAAAATATTTGATAAATAATATGTATCCTAATTTAATAAATATAAGTGTTTCACTTAATTTGATATTTACAGTTTAAGAAAAGAATCACTTACAAGGAGAAAATTTTTTGAAATGTAAAAAAAAAAATACCACACTTATTTGGAAACACCTTTTAGACAGAGGTAGAAACTATTTTTAAAAAAAGTAGGGATAATTTATATTAAAATATCTTAATTAAAATAGATCATCAAAAAACTAAACAAATATTTAAAATAAAAACTAATCATTTATTGATTCTCGGTTATAATTCAATTCATTTTTAAGTAAGGTATTACAAAATAAAGGATACTAAAATTTTAGATCTTGTTTGATATACGATATTTCTCAATTCAAAAATCGTTTTAGAAAGGGAAAAAAATGTGAAATATGGTTTTTAAAAGGGTGCTTTAAACCAAAAATAATATCAATAAAAGGAAGAAACCAATAAAGTTCGAAAAATAATTATCTATTATATGATTTGCAATCAAACAAACAAAAAAAAATTTAAATCTACTTGATTTATCGAAACCATAAGAGATGTTTTAGAGATCTCAAAAATAGTCAATTTTTTGAACAAATTTTTAATAATTAATTAATTAAAGAAAAACTCATACCAAAAGATAGTTACTAAAAAACGGAAATTGTGTCGAATCCTTCATTTTACCTTTAATCATTTATTTTTTCATATATTAATAGATCTTGCTTTTCATTTTCAGGTTCAATTAATTTTATCAATTACAGAAACCCTGATTTAATTCTTTTCCTGAATGGTTTTTATTTTTTTCTTATTGTTCTTAAATAATTTTTTTTTAAAGACTTTTTTTTTACAATAAATTTCTTATTTCGGACAAAAAATATAAATATATTTTATTGTTGGAAAAATCGTTTCTGTCCTTACAACATTATTTTCGAATTTTTTATTGAAACTGGAGATGCCTTCTTTTCTCTTAAAAGAAACTGTTTTTTTTTTCTGTTTTTGTTTTTCTCGAAATATTATAATGACGAAATTTTGAAATTAATAATGTATATGCTGATTCAATACAGCAATGTATTAATATTTCACCCAATTTGGTATTTCCGATTTACGAATAGATTCACGAAAAAAGTGAATTTTTTATCAAAATTAAAAATAAAAATGAACCTCTTTTTGGGAAATAGTTAATATAATAAGAACAAAAAAATAAACTAAAAAAGATTTTGTGATTTATTTGAGACATCGATTGTATAATATATTCTCAAATAAAAATACTGATTTAATACAATCCTAAATTATATCTTTTATTTGATTTTAAAATTTCTTGAAAATAAATGTTATATTGATTTTATATCTCATCATATGCCAATTTTATTTCACCCTCATTAAGGTTTCAAAATTATTAATAATCCGTAGCTTATTTTGTGACAATTTGATTTGCAATTTTTTAAAAATTGTTTCTTTTTTAGATTTTTCTTTCTATTTAAAAACAATTTCTTTTTTTCAATTATTGAAAAGGAAATTTTTGATCAAATAAAATCTTTTGATTTTTTTTTTTTTTTTCAAAAAAATGTTAATTGGATCTCTCATCAATGATTGGTTGGTATTAATGGTTTATTGTTTTAATTGGTATATTTTCTTTATTAAAATGTTCATTCAGCTTTTCAACTGAATCCAAATCAAAAGAAAATTATTTTTTTGATATGATTATTGTTTTATACTCTCTTTGAAAATATACTTTTTCACAAGTATATGTGATTTTGTTTTGATTATAATTGTTTTTGGTCTGCCCACATCACAAAAACATCCTATTCAAAAAATTTGTACCAAAAAAAATCAAAATTAGACTTTAAAACCCCCAATTTATTATGTTTTTATTTATATAATATTATACCATAGTTAAGTTAAACAGAATGGAAGTTTTTATAATTAATCATTTTTATTCAAATAAACTAAAATTCAAAATTTTCCACACACCTAAAACGTTCCAAACAATCAAAACAATACAATTTCATTGAAATTGAAGATAATTTAGATTTTTGTAAAATATGAAAATCATTTTTTCATCTTTTTAGTTTTTGTTTTCATTTTATTGTTTGAATTACGTAATTTGCTTCGTTGGATCAAATTTTTTTCTACAAGGTTTATATTATGTTAAAGTCAAGTTGTTCCAAATAGAAGAACTCAAATAAAATTAGTTGGTAGTATCTAACCTTTTGATAGATCAATATTCCTAATAGAATTTAAACAAATTTATCAAGTTATTTTTTTGTTTTGCTCTCTCCAAAATTTTTAACACACCCATGATTTATTTGTATTGATAATTATTTATTTTTTGTTTTGTGAGTATTGTAATTTATAAAAAGGTGTTAACATTTCAATTGGTGAATGGTTCTAATTTGGTAAATCTTCGAGAAGTGATTAAATAAGTTTTTTTTTTCACAAATCGAATTTTGATGTGTTAAAAATTTTGAATTGGGGTTTAATAGAAAAAAAAAATTAAACCAAAAAAAAAAAAAAAATGATGTGTATAAAATGATGAAATAAGATGAATAAAAAAAATTTATTATTAAATTTGTTGAAATTACATTTACAATTATTGATCGAACAAAAAGATGAAATAGAATCAACTAATTTTATGAGATTTTTCTATTTAAGTAAACTCAAATTTAACCTTCTATCAGTGATTAGAAAAAATCTTTCCAAGATCTAATGGAATAGATTATTTACTTATAAAAAATGTAACAGAAATAAAATAGAAAAGACAAAAAAATGTTAAAAATGATAAGTAGAATCAAAATTATTTCAAAATTGAGTACAAAGTCTCGATATAATTTTTATTATTTCAACTTTTTAACTAATTCTCAAATATTTGTAATTTAGTTTATTGTATAACAATTAGATATTTTTTCGGTTAATAAGCAGATTCATAATAATAATAATTCAAATTATTTAATACTTTTTTCTAAATAACAGAAAAGGGAAAGTTGTAAAATGAAAATTATTATATTAAATTGTTTTGAAAATAAAAACAATAATTCAAAACTATCATTTGTTAAAAGCAGTTAAAAAGCCCCATTTAAAAAAATCCAAAATACTCCAAAAACCTTGGTGATACTGTAACGTTTTTTTTGTGCATTCTAAATTTTTTTTCAATTAACATTATTAAATCTTCTTTGTTTTATCATTAGAACTGAAGTTACTGTTTGTAAAAAAGACTAAATAGATATGGAATTTCAAAATTTTGAAAATTTTCAAATTTTTTCAGTTTTAGATAAATTCCTTACCAAAAACAAGGCAATGAAAAAGATAATACATAGATGGTAATTTTATTATTATAACAATTCTACTAGAAAAAAAAATTAGCTCAGAGTCCCTTTTTAGAATTTATCTAAAAAAAAAAAAAGAATCCATCGTTGTCCAAGATTTCATTTATATTCTTTCTGATTTCTTAAAAATCTTTATTTTTCCTAATTGTGGGTGTGAACAAGAAATATATTTAAATTTTTAATACAATTACTTTTTAAGATTAATTAAAAATGAATTTTAACCCCTTTCAATTTTTAAGATTTTTTTTGGAAAAAACTGGTCTCAAAAATATTAAATTAGTTTATTACATTCCATTGGTTTCAAAAATATGTTGTAATTTTTTAATTGTAGATCAAGGGTGTAATTTCGAAAATGAAAATAAAGTAAATAACTCTCGTTAAAAAACAAAAAAAAATATTACTTAAATGTCAGGTCATTTCGAGTGGATTTGCTCCATACTCAAGGAGTGGATAGAAACCAAAATAATATTGTGAAATTGCCCTTCTTATGATTGACAATTTTTTAAATAACAAAAAAAAAATGAGTAGATGTCATTTTCAAAAAATTCAATCTAAAAAAAAGTTTCAAGCATTCTCAATTCAGAAAAAAAATTATTCATTTCTTTTTTTAAATTTCCAAAGGGTTATGTTTCTTCAATTTCTAACAAATTTTTTTCTAAAATTACACAATCAATTTAATTCGATTTAATCTAATTTGTGATTATTTTGTTACCCTCTATATTTGTCAAAGTAAGGATAATGTAACATTCTTTCGGTCAAAAATTACTTTTTGAGAAATAAAAAAATGAAAAAAAAAAATCTTCGAGATCTCAAAAAGCATCAGAAAAAGAGCAAGACTTCAAAACTAACTTATTTGTTTTTAAAAATGATATATTTCATATTCATTCAATTTGGGAAATTGAATGTCTTTCTTTGGTGCTTTTTTCTAAAAATGTTCTCTTTTTTGATTGTTGATTTTTAGAGATTGATCGTACTTTACATTGGCGTTGGTTTCGTTTTTGATTCTTCTTTGGCCCTCATAAAAATTACAAAAAATTTTTTTTTCCGCATCAGAAAATTATTTTTAACTGTTAGGGTTCGAGCCAAAACACTCAAGAAAAAAACAATAATAAAATAAAAAATTTTTTTTTCTATAATAAAATATATATTAATTTATTAGTAATATTTAATTTATAATTAACTGTAATTTTTTTTTTATTTTTTGATTTTTTTTCTTAATTTTCTTCCTCTATAGTTTCATTTTCAGCTTTTTTATTTTCATTTCCAGTTTTGTTATTATCGGTTTCTGTCTCAATTTTTTGTATTAATTCTGACAAACTTTCTAATGGTGTTTCGTCTGTGATAAAAATATCAGAACCGATTTTAAATGAAACATTTTCTTTCTCTATTCCAACAGCTTCTGATTTGAAACCTTTAATTTGGAAAACTTTTTCAAATTTGGAGATCAGTTTTTGGAAATGATCAAATTGGCAATCGTTCAGCAAATAATTTAATAAATCTGGCAATGCGTCTATTTTTACTTCTTGGAATAAATATTCAGGGTTTTGAAGGGCCGAATTTAATAACTGGATGGATTTGAATTTTAAATTAAATAACTTTTTGATCAAGACGGTTTTAATAAATTCCAAACAATTGCATTTTGTGTCAATGGAGAATGTTACTAATTGTGCAATGTTGGCTAAAAGAGGATATTTTGATAATTTTGATAATATTTTGTCCTTAATTACTTTTTCATCGTTTTTAAAGTACTTCTTAATGTCTTTGTTCTTTGTTGTGAATTCCATTACTTGCTTTATTATTGAATAAAGCAAATCAGAAATTTCGGGTAGGTCATTTTGGAAAAATGTTTTTATAATTATTATGAATTGATCGAAGGATGATTTTTTTAAAATTTTTTTTGAATTTTTGTTTTTGTTCTTATTCTTCTTCTTCTTGTTTTTATTTTTAATATTACCCAGAATGTTTTCGTTTATGAGTCTTGAAAATAACGAAATTAAAAGAGTTTTACAATTTGTTCTTTCAAAAACACCATACCCAAGTTCCTCGATCTCGCACAGATAAGAAATAAGATACTTTATCGTTAGTTTAACTGACTGATCAGCAGTTATGGCCCTTGATTGTGTTTGGTTACACAACTCCTTGATTTGAAATTCCCAAAGTAAATTTGAATTCTTTTGATTTGTTGTTTTAATACCATCGGTCCTTGTGCCTAAAGCTAAAAGTGGCTCAATAAATTTGTTCCTGTTTTTAGTGGTTAACCCACTTCGGCATTCTCGTAAACATTTATTTAATGACTTGTTCTGAAATACTTTTTTTTTTTCTTCTTCATTTGATTTTTCTTTTTCTTTTTCTTCTTCTTCTTCGTTTTCATTTTCTTTTTTTGATTTACAAGCAGTGTCGAGAACACACAACGAAGTTACTATGTTATAAATTGCTGTAACTGGGACACCACTATTAATATTTTGTGAAATGGATCCTTCACGATTAATTGACGACAGCAAAGAGAGCTCACACGATGTTGGCTTTGGTGTAAGTAGTTTTATTAATTCTTTGGTGTATTTGTTGATCGATGTCAGGATTTCAATTTTGTTCTTATCTTCCTCAGGCAGGGAACTGGCCACCATCCCAAGACTTTTTGCAACTTGATCAGTGTTAAATCTTAAATTGTTTAAAGTGGTTTCATCAAGTTTATTCTTGAGTGTCTCTGAAAAATCGTAAATAAAATCCATAATGAAAAGTAACTTTATGTGAAAGTGAAAACGATAAAAATAATAAAAGTAAAAGTTTTTATTCAGTTTTGTCTTGTTTTGATTGACTGTTGTTTTGATTGTGAATCACTGAAATTGTTAATTATTGGTATTTTATTGTGTTTTTTATCTTGATTTCATTTTCACTTTCTTACGTAATTTCTGAAAATTTGTTTGAAAAAATTGTTTTTTTTTTTATTGTTAAGGGTTTGGTTTGAATCAAATAAGCTCCAGTATATGAATGTGGTTGGTATTGAAAATGTTTTATTTGATAGATCTCGAATTAAAATGTCTCTAAAAATCTAATTGGTTAATGGATCATCCTCATTATGAAAAACACTTTATCAGTTCAAGAGATGATTTTGAAGTTACTAAATTCAGAATTTCAAATTCAGAAAGTGAATACACCTTCACTCATAAGATTTCTTCGAAATATTTGTTTTTTTTTTCAAAATAAGGTTGAATAAACAGGTCAAAGATAAATAAAAATATGAAGAAGAATTAAAAATGAAGAGTAAAAAATGAAGAATTTATAAAAAAGAAAGAATTTAGAAATAGTATCGTAAAACAAATTCTGAGTGATTGAAAATGAGGTATATTTATATATATATATGATGCATAATCATTTGTTTTTGAGATATTTTTTATCAATCTCGCATGGTGGGTTATATTAGCTAGGAAACAGACTACATCATGGTCATAAACTTCTTGAATGTTCATTTACTGAATTAGTATGGTGTTTCATTATTAAAAAAATATTAAAATCAACTAGACCCCATTCCAAAAATTTTGACACACCCAAAATCAAAAATATGCAAAAAAAAAAAAAAAAACCAATTTATTATATTTTTACAAACGCAATATAAAATTACATTTGCGTTACCGAGTATTAATGTTTTTATAAATAATCATTTTCATCCAAATAAAACAAAAATATAAAATGAAAAAAAAATTAAAATTTGGAGAAAAAAGTAAAGAAAGTTATAACATCAATTTTTTTTTTTTTTTTTTGAATGGGTGGGTTTTGAATTTTATTCACTTTTCCCATTGATCGTTATACCTTCCTTTTTGTACTATGTGTAATAATAGTTAGTTTTGGATTATGATTTATATAATTTTTACTTTAAATTTTTTTATATTTTCTCGGAAATTTATACTAAAATGTGATAGTTTTAAGATAACTTTCTACTTGCTTTTTTTTTTTTTTCTAAAGAGAAGAATTAAAATTTTATTTCATGTATTTATCACTTATTTTATCGAATCTCTCTTTTTCCTCTTCTTTTTTTTATTTTTTAAATGTTGGTTTTTTTTTATTATTATATCATTCATTATAAAATCCTTAGCTAGATTGTTTACATAGAGGCGTTTTAGTTTTTTTTTTTTTTTTTTTTTGGTGAGATTGACCTTTTTTATAAGAACGATATGTATGGTATGGTTGATTTTACCTCAACATTTGAAGATAGGGGTGGTTATTATTTGAAGTTTTAATAAATATATTTCAGTTTTTTAATTACTCGGACTAAAATTTTTGTGAGATACCATCCTCGACAGATGAAAAAATTGTTTGAACAATAAAATATCTGTATTAAAATAAATTTTTTTAAAGGGGTTGAATTCTGAGAAAATTGAATATTTTTTCTTTTATATACCGATTAACATATTAGATAATTTGAGGGTATAATTTTTTTCTCAAATTTTTCTAATTTTTGGAAATTTGTTTTATTTTTATAACAATTAATTTTGAATAGAACTTTTTTCAAACCCAATTTTTTAGATTATTTTTTCAATCAAAAATTTTTATTTGTGGTGTTTTTACCAATTATTTTTGTATAATGAAATGGAAGAAGAAGATTTTCTCTCATAAATTTTAAGATGGGGTAATAGTTGACGTAGAAATTTTTTGGAACTTATAGAATTATTTGGAATATTTTGAAAATTTATTTTATGTTCTTATTTTCAATTCTAATCCGGGATAAATAAAAAGTATTTTATTAATAAATACAATTCTAAAAAAAGTTATTTGTGGTTATTATAATAGTTTTTACCTATTTTTGTGGTATTTTTAATCGTATAAATTCCAAAAGATTAACATACTCAAGAATTTGCGAAATAGAAAATTAATTTAATTCAAAAAAATAAATTTTGATAATTGTTTAAAAGTTAAAAACAAATCACTTCATTTTATACGAATGTTTGGAAAATAGAAGAAAATTTATTTCTTTACCTAAAAATAAATGTTAAACTCTAAAAAATGTTTTTTTTTTTTATTCAAAGAAAATCAAACTCATTTTTAAAAAATATCAATAAGTTTAGTCTCATTTTTTTTATGAAAAAAAAAAAAAAAAAAAGGGGGGGAGACCTTCTAGAAGAGTATTCTAAAAGAATAAAAAAAAAAAAAAAAGAAAGAACTCTGAATCTATAATAAAATAAAAATATATTTTTTACTACCCCCCGGTTAAGAAATTTTTGAGGAATGTTCAAAATCAATTATTGTTGAGAACACATAACCGCAGTGGGTTTTTATTTTTCATTACCTATATGTGTTTCTTAACAAATGTGGAATAAAAGAAGGGGTCTATTCCATTGGAAATATGGAGTGTGTAAATTAAAATTCAAAATTTTAATCAAATTTAAATCATATAAACAAAGAATCATAATAATATAATTCCATTCAAATTGGAAATAATTTTTATTTTTTTACATATAGGAAAATCATTTTTTTTAGCTTTTTTTTTTTTTTTTGTATCTATGTAATTTTTTGAAAATATTTAACCTATTTCGGTGGATCAATTTTTTTTTTTTTTTTTCAAAATTTGATATTGTGTTAAAATCTAGTACTTATAAATAAAAGAAATAAAATAAAATGGGTTGCTATTATTCAACTAGTTGACCGATAAATAATCCTAATAGTGTTTAAACAAAATTTTCAATGTTTTTTTTGAGCTACCATCCCCAATATTTTTAAAATATTCTTAATATATTTGTATTAATAATTATTTATTTTCTGTTAGATGTAGGTATTGTGATTCTTAAACAACTTTTAACATTTCAATTAATTCATGATTATTATTTGGTATTTCTTTTAGGAATGATTAAATTCGTTTTTTTTTTCAAAAATTGAATTATACTAGGTTAAAATTTTAATTATTGGGTTTTATATTTTTAAAAACAAGTTTTAGCAAAATTTTCGAATAAAATGTACATGTAATATTTTAATGAACTTTTTATTGAACAAATTATTTTTTTTTTTGTAAATTTTCCTTATACAAAATTCATAAAATAAAAATCTTCAACTTAATCAATTGTTTTTAGATCATTTAAAATTCAACTTTAAATCTCTAAGTTGAAAAAGTTAATTTTTTTTTTTTTTCAAATACTGAAATAATTTGAACAAGATTTGAAAGATCATAAAATATTTTTTTTTTTTTTTTTTTAATTAACTGTTTGAAAAAAGAAAATTTGTTAAATAAATATTTTTTTTAGAGGTCACCTTCATTAAAAATTTTTTCAAAAAAAAATCAAACATTTGATAATTTTTAACTTTTTGATAACTTCTCATATAATAAACAAGATTAGTTAATAAAAGATCTTTGATCAAAAATTATTTTTTGAGATATTTTAACAATTAAAGTGGAAAAATACAAGTTTCTATGTCGATTTTTTGTATTTTTTCAATAAAATTGATTTTTTTTTTTTTTTTTTTCAGGTTTTAGAGGTTATATTCATGGTTTTATAAGAATTTTAAATTTTAATAAATAACTTTCAAACATTAATCATTAATTTTGACAATTAAATTTAAAAAAAAAATGATTTTCCATTGGGTTTTTGTTGATTTTTGTAATAAACCGGAAATTCGGTAAATTTTCGATTTATTTCTCAAAAACTAATAAAACCGCCACTCGGTTTTCTAGAATTTAAAAGAAAGTATGAAATCTTTGATTTTTCACTATTTTTTTAAATTCCATAAAACCTAGGCACTTTATTGAAGCTTCTGTTAGGTTTTACAGTTGTTAAAATAATATTCTACAGCCAGTTTCACTTTTAAGGCACAAACTTTCAACAAAATTTAAGGCACAAAAAAAAATCTCAAATTAAAGCACAAAATTCAAATTCTAGAAAAATAAATTGTAAAAAAAAAAAATTCCCAATTTTGTGCCTTAATTTGAGATTTTTTTTTGTGCCTTAAATTTTGTTGAAAGTTTGTGCCTTAAAAGTGAAACTGGCTGTAAAACCAATTTGATTTTTAATAGATACTTTAGAATTCTGGAAAACTATCATTAACTTTTCTAGAGTTTTTTGTTTATCTGTAAAAACTAAAGATTTTTGTTCGTTTTTTTTTTTTTTTTTTTTTTTTTTTTTTTTGGGGGGCTAGATTGATTTGGAAAATAAATGGATTTTCATTAGATTTTTTTATAGTTTTTCTATTTTATTTGGAAAATCTATTGTTTTTCGTTAGGTTTTTTTGGATTTTCTATTTATTTGGAAAATCAATAAATTTTCGTTAGGTTTTTTTTTTTTTTACTTTAGAAATAAACCGAAAATTTTAATAAATTTTCTGTTTATTTCTAAAGGAAAAAAACATAGAATACTTGACAAATAAAATAGAAAACCTCAAAAAAACATTAAAACTTCATAAATAAAATAGAAACTCTCAAAAAAACTCGTTAAATTGACAAATAAAATAGTAAAATGTAAGAAAATCGCAGTTAGATTTTTTTTTGATTTTTAAAATCATTAAAAAAAAAAAAAAAAAAAAAAAAAAAGCACTTAATGGACACTTTAGTTCTTTTTTTATTATTCATTTTTTGAAATAAACAAAAAATTTTATTTAATTTTGTGTTTATTTTAAAAATTAAGAAACCCTAGGGCACTTAATAATTATTAAAGGGGGGGGTTATTTATTTATTTTTGCTTTATATATGAGAGAAGTATTTTCAAAAATATTAGTTATTATTTATCCAGGTAAATACACCCAAGTGGAATTCAACAAAAATTCATCCTTCCATTTCTTTGGGATTTTTTATCCAAATAACAACATTTAAATTCTTGGTCAGAGACTTTTAAAAATAGTGATGCTATAAATAGCAATAAATACAATTTCCTCATGATTTGGAAGATTTGTGATGTTGATTACACTGTGTATAAATATTATTATTATTGATGAAATGTTAATTGAAAGTTGTGGTAGTGTCTAACTTGTTTTTTTTTTTTTTTTTTTCAATTTTTTTTCCCAACTAGTGAATTATGAAGTAAATGATTTCAAAGGATTCAAAAATCTGTCAACAAATTTGGGAGAATACAACTCTGAATTCAAAATTGGTTTTGAAAATCAATTTTTTATATTTTCATTTTACCTTAATGAAAATCTATGGAATTACAATATCTTTTTTCTAAACAAATTCTCAGATTGTATCATTTTTTTTTTTTTTTCATAATTTTTATTTGATTGGTTATCTAATAAAAAGAATCACCAATTTTGTAAAGGAAAAACGAAAAAAGTAACAATCAAATATAAGGAAAAAAATAATGAAAAACAATCACATGAAAAAAAAAAAAGGAGAAAACAAAATACCAAAAAAAAAATCATTTTTTTATTTTTTTTATACTTTTCCTCGAAATTTTCAATTTAAATTTATATATATATATATATATAACTCTTTTTTAAATAAATGTGTATGAAAATTTCCAAGTGTTATAAATAATCAAATTGGGGGGATTATGATATCTTCTAAAATATAAATAACTCTTTAAAATATAAAAAATTATTCATCCGGGTCTTTAAAACTCCTTAAAACAAAACAAGAACAATAAAAATTAAATTTAAATATTTTAAAAATTGATTTACCCTTTTATTTGAAATGAGTAATCTTGTTTTATAAATAGTAAAGAAAAAATATCAAATCAATAAACCCCCGTTAAACGGTGCAAATTGGGGAAAAGTTGTTTACATTTTATTGATAAGTCTTTAGACGTTGAACTTTTGTTTTTTAAAGTCTCATTTTAAATATCAAGCTGCAATTTATCTGGGTATTTTGTTGGAGATATTTCTTTCCTTTTTTATTTTCTTTTTTTTTTTTTTTTTTCTTTTTTCTAAGTTGTATACATCAATCCAATAATGACCTTTCTTAATTTCTGTATCTAGACCGTATGAAATCAAACTTAAACCATTTCCATTTTTATACGGGTGGATTATCACGTAAATATTTTCTTCGTGTCGTGTTTAATTTTCCTTTTTCCAACTGCTCAATATCCATAAATAAAAAACAAAAAATGAAAAAATTAATAATGAAAATAAAAATCACTGATAAGTAATCATCTTGTTAATTGTCAATTTTAATAGCATTGGTGGTGTTATTGGTGTAATCTTTTGTTTTAAAATGTTTATATATAATCCTATTTCCCTCAAAAACGTAGCTAAAAATGAAAAATCCACTTTTTTTAAGAATCAACCAAATGTTGAATTGTTTAGAAATATAAGAAATAATTAATTTCGTATTATTGTCGATAGTCGTAATAGAAAACTCTGAACAAACTATAAATTTCAAAAAAAAAAAAAAAAAATGTTAAAAAATTTTTCCTCTCCCTTTCATGGGAACGTCTCGGTGTAAAATTCTCAATTTCTTTCGAAAATTAAAAGTGTTGACTATAAAATTTTTTACTTGTAAATGTGTGAAAATTAAAAGAATCAATAAAGTATCGCTTTTCTTAATGTTAATTTGGAGTTTCAAACATTTTTTTTTTTTTTAAATTTAATTTTTAAAAAATAATAAAAAAGAAAATAAGAAAAAAAAATTAGCAATTGAGAAAAAACTATTATGATCTAAAATAGAAAAAATTTTCGTTTGAAAAGAATAAGGAATTAAAAATCGGAGAATATGTTCTATTTCTTCAATAAAACTGGTCCCCTTTCACTGGGGCGGGGTTTATAAATATATAATAAGATATTAGCAAAAAAGTGGGGTATTTTTTTTTTTTCATTTGGTAAGAAATCATCTTTATTAGTGGTAATATTCGTTAATTGACAAAACCAAATTAAGTTTAATACACATGCAAATTGAATCAACCACTTGGGTATTTATCCCAGAGTGGGAAAGTTTAAATATTTCCCAAAAAAATAAAAAAAAAAATAGCACTTTTTTTGGTGAAAACAATGTACGACCAATTTAAATAAAAAAATGGAAATATGGAAAGGATATAATTGATTTTTAAACAATAGAGTTCAATTGGAAATGCAATTAGATGTTTTTAATTGAGTTTTTAAATTTGTTGAGATTCTAATAGACAAGTTATGAAAACAATTATTTCAATCAAAAAGAAGATTATAAATACCAATTATCACACCAAAAAAATATCATAAAAAATTGATATCAAAAAAATTAATATATTTTATTAATGTAATACAATACTAAGAAACAAATTAAATTATTATATAGTATCGTTCAATGGTAGTTAATGATTTTATAACTTTAAATACTTTTTTGAAGATTGCGTTTAATAAAAATATTTTAATATAAATTTGCCCCACTTTTTTGGAAATCGATTTGGTGTGTGTCTGTGTATGCATATGTGTTTATAGTGCCTACATGCATGCATGTGTTTGAAAAGTAAATGGTAATTTTAAAACATGAATGGGTAAAGATATTCAATCGGGGGAGGGATACCTAATTTAAGTGCAAAAGGATATAATCTAGGAACATAAACTGTCAAATGAAAAAAGGATATCAATTTTGATTTTTTGTATGACTAATTTTTCATTTAATATCTGTGACTGATTAGTAGTTCTGACTATAAAATTCTTTTGAAAAATTAAAATCAAATTTCTTTTGATTTCATACAGACAAGAATATGGCAAAGACTCTGAAATGTTTTGATCTTATTTACTCTTTTTTATAATTTTAACTTATTTTTCCTTTTTGTGTGTAAAATTTTTTATGCTTTTTGATACTAGTTATTTTGAAGCAATAGTAAAAACTGATAATTACAAGAAGTAAAATGCTCTTTTTTCCTCTGTCAAGTATTAAAATCTTCAAGAATTGTCGGGATTTTTTCACCATGTAGTGATTCTGCCCATACTTGCCCTGTGATTCATTAACTTGAAAGAATGAAAAGTTAAGAGATCATTAATTTAAAAATTTTTAGATTTTTTTTAATTCTAAAAAATTATTTTTTACTGTAAATCAAATTTGACATTTGCCCTAAAAAGGTTTGAAAAGCCAATTTCACCTGTTACATCTCCTTTTAACTTTATTTTTCTCTACGATGGGTTTTAAGGTAATGGTATAACCTATCTTGGGTATTGTATGGTGTGTAGATGAAGGATAGGGTAATAAAAAAGAAAAAATTATATTCAACTTGTTTGTTTTGGAATTTCATTTAATTTTTAAGATCAAGAAATGTTTTTTTGTTTTTTTATAAAAACCAAAATTTGCAATCTTATAACTTTCCATCATCATAGAATCACTTGAGTGGTGTTTTTTGTAATATGCTGTCTTGTTTTTAAACCCTCATAGTCTATAAAATCCTGACATTCCAAAGTAATTCTGGTCAAGTGGTAAAAAATTTGTACAGTTTTCATTTTTTTATGATCATTAAATTGATTCAAGTCGAAGCTCCGTGCCATGTATTCGGTGATATTCTTCGGGCTTGAAGTTGTCCACTAATAGACAACATCAAGTTAAAAAATTTTCTATTATCAAAAATAAAACATAAAAGTAGAGGAAAAACTTGAGGTTATTATTATTTAAAATTTCCAAATTGGAAAGAGTTAAATCTATACAAGTACATGATTCAATTATAATTTCTTTCACTCTTTTGAAAAGTCAATTGATTTGAAAAATTCAACAAAATAATTTTTCTTGAGAAATGTATTCACAATCCTCAATTATTTACAAAATCAAATTGTTTGGAACGAGAAATACATGAACAATTCTGTCAAAACATCTTGTGAATTATTTTCAAGTTTCCTAATGTGATCCTGAGAAGTTAAACTTTTAAAAAAAGTGAGAAAGAAAATTTTCCAACAATCTATCTTAAATTGGCTGAAAAAAGGCCATTGGGCCAGAATGTAACAATTGTGAAAACCTTTCTGAATAATTCTTTCACAAGTTTTCTTTCAAATTTTATTTTTTAAATAAACAAACAGAAAAATCGAACATCTCTTTTTGTACCTTTTCGAATAAAAAAAAAAAGAGGGAATAATATAAAACTTGGGATAATTTGAAATTCCTTTTTTGTTTTCTTTTTGTTTAATTTATGTAAATTGTTGAAAAATAAACTAAGATTGTATCTGAAAAAAATTTGATGAGAGAAGAAATTTGAATATTTTAGGATTAAAAAAAGACAGGCAAATATCTTTGAGATTTTTTTGGGCAAGAATATCCCCACTAAATTTCAATATTTAGAATATTTCTTGTAATTTTGAAAAATTACCATAGGTGAATGATAAATTTTTCATTTACACACCTCTAAGCTTGAAACAATGAGATTTTTCCATTTTTTTCTTTACAGTTTTTATCCTTTTTTTTTCTTTTTTTTTTTTTTTTATTTTTAATTTTTATTCACTAATTTTCTCTTAAAACAAAAGAAGAAATAATTTGAGATATTTTATTGATCTGGAGACGAACAAACAGAAATGAATTCCAAAATACTTGTTCTTTTTTTTTGTTTTATACTTGGTGGTAAAAATTTTTTTAATTTTTAAAAATTCTTTTTTGATCGCTTTAATATTTCTCTTGTGGCAAAGAAAACAAAAACAAAAACAAAAACAAAAACAAACAAACAAAAATAAAAATAAAAATAAAAAAAAATCTTCTTTCAATTTAATAGCCCATTCAAAATGTTTAATGACAACGCATGAAAAATCAAGCCCAGCTCTCTTGGTTGGCGACAATCAACACATTCGATCATCTTTTACAAAAAATGATCATTTGGGTTTTGTTTGGGAAACAAAAGCAGATGTAAATTTTCAAATTTTTTTTCTTTGATTGTTTTTCGATTTTATTTTTCGGTTTTTGTTTTTTTTTTTTTTTGAACATTTTCAATGGGAAAAACAAAGAAACTTTAGCCTCATAGAGAATAATTTTAAATTCAAGCAATTACGTACGACCAAACCAGTTTTTACACTCAAAAAAATATTCTGAAGTCTCTGATCGTGTAGAATCCAAAAAGTTAATTTACAAATTTAAACTCTTGTATGCTTGAAAGTGTTTTAAATTTGTTTTTAATTTTTTGTTTTTTTATAAAGAAAATTTTTTCCAAATATCCTTTTTTTTTTTTTTTTTTTTTTTTTTTTTTTTTTTTTGAGTGAGATGCCTTGTGTAAAGTTCATTTCATTTTTTGATTAGAAATTCAAAACTTTTTTTAATTTTACACCAAAACCAAAAAAAGATGAATATTAAATAATATCTTCGAAACTTCCTTGGTCGTTTATTGCAGTCTTTCTTTTCACAAATTCAAAATCGTTTTTTTTTTTTTTTTTTTTTTTTTTTTTTGTCTTCACAATTCAACAAATTTCGCTATCTTTCGATCCAATTTTGGTATTTATTATTTTTTCTAATTTCAAGTTAACAACACCAAAAATAATATTAGCTCTTCTTTGAATATTAAAAAACTGATGAGAATCGTTAACCAATTCAATAATAAAGAAAAAAACCCAAGACAATACTGGTATTTGAATAATAAATTGGCAAAATTTTCACTTCATTTTCATTATCCTTTTTCAAATCGAGTATTTCATTTCATTTAGGATTCCTAGTTTACCCAAAGTTCTCAAAGTTACCAATGGACAGAATAAAAAAGTGCCAAACAAATAAACCACATAGTACAACCCACTACTTCTTTGAGAACTCAATTTATTATAGAAAAATATGGAAAAGGAAGTGAAAATTGTTTCCCATTTAGAATTGAAATACCAGTAAACTGAAACGATTTTAATTTATTTCCAAAACCTAAAAAAAAACATACTAATTTGGAATTGAATTACGAGTACAAATCGAAATTTGAATTTGATTGGGTAAAAAAAGTTTGGGTAATCTATTTTTCGAACACAAGAGATTTATCAAAAATAGATTTGGATGAAAAAAAGAAATGTATTGAAATACTACAATTTCAAGAAACGTAAGAGGTATTTAGTATTTTTTTTAAATAACCTTTTTTAAAACTAACTTCAGGTAGCAGTTACATATTACCAATTTTGAGTGCCACAATTTCTGGGAAATTGAATCATTAAAATCATTTCTTTAACGAAATACATTAATGCTTTAATAAAAAGGAGAGTGAAATAAACTAAATTCCAAAATTTTGGACACAGTTAAAACAGTTTAAGGAATAACAATACTAAACCCATTTCCAAAAATTTACACTTCTTCATGTTTTTTTATATTGACTATCTTTTTTTTTTTTTTTAAAAAACTAAATTAAGTTTCAAATACTTTTAATGACTGCGTCTATTATGGATGCTCTTTGAATTGGAAGCCTCAAATTTAGTCACTTCAAAATTCTCACTCTATCAGATTTAATGAGACTTTCATTAAACATTTAACCCTAAATTCCAAAAATTTGTACATCACAGAAACACCCAAAATCAAAAATAGGAAAAAAAAAAAACACTAAATGCTTTGTATTTTTCCAAGCAAAAGATTAAATCACGTTTAAGTAGCATAATATTAGTATTTTTATAAGTAATCCCTTTTATTCAAATAAAAGAACAAAAAATAAAATCAAAAAAAAAAAAAAAAAAAAAAAAAAAAAAAGAGAATTAGATAAAATCAAATTTTGATAAAAATAAAGTGATTTTACAAAGAAATGAGTGTGGTTTTTTTAATAGCGTACTGGTGATAGGTTTATTGGAGATTGTTTTATCGATAATTTTGAAGTGTTCTACTTTTTTTTATCATTTTTTACAGCGATTTCAATCCTGATGTGGAGTGTTGTAGAATAACCCATTTTTCTCTTAGTTTTCTGTTTTATTCACAAAATATGTTTTATTTGGAAAATCAATAGATTTTCGTTAGGTTTTTTTGAGTTTTCTATTAATTTAGAAAATCAATAGATTTTCGTTAGGTATTTTTTAATTTTGAAATAAACCGAAAATTTATTAAAATTTTCTGTTTATTTCAAAAAGTAAAAAAAACCTAGAACACTTCACAAATAAAATAGAAAACCTCAAGAAAACCGCCGTTAGCTTTTCCATAATTTAAAAGAATTGTACAAAATCAAAGATTTTTCTCCATTCATTTAAAAACCTGTAAAAAACCTAGTAACTCTATGACACTTGACGACCCTTTAAGGAACTTTTTTAAAACACCTAAATTTATTTAGATTTTTTTATCCTAGCTATAATAGATACAATACTAGAGCTCATAGGCTAGCTTTTCACAAAAAAAATCAAAAGAAAAAATTTACTTAATAAACATAGACAAGAAAAAAAGAAATAAAAAAGAGTTAAAAATAAAAAAAAAAAGTAAAAACTTCATTGAAAAGTTTTTTTAACCCAAGTGTTGAATGATTCGGTGGTTGTTTCTTTTTTTGTCCAAAATTTCTGGATCGCCTCATAATTTGTTTTAATAAAGAGAACTAAATATGTGAACTTACTATAGATCAAATGAAATACACGTGGATTTATTAGGTTTTAAACTAGAACTTTATAGATAAGGTTACATCTAAAAAGTTCTGAGTTTTTAAGAATAAGAATTTGTTTTTCAAATTTTCTTTTTGTTGCTTTTCTTTTTTTTTTTTTTTTTATTTTTTATTACAAGTTTCCTAAATCTTACTTTCGTAAAATACCATTATGAGATACTGACTCAACAGCATTCACCTAGTCCAAGTACCAACTGGACAGATTCTACGAAAATGAAGATTTAGTTTAATTCGGTTGATTTCAAATCGATTCAGTTGCTTCAATTAAGTTCAGTTTGCTTAAGATCTAATCAGAATCACTGTTGTGGAAAAAAAGTGAAACTGGAAAAAAAGTGAAACAAGGTTTTTAATTGGGAACATTACTGAAAATGAAAAGTAAAATCAATAAAAAGAAGAAACCAATTAACTTCAAATAATCATCCATTATATTATTTTCAATCAAACCAACAAATACAATTTAAACCTACCCGATTTATCGAAATTATTGGTGTGGTTTTGAAGATCACAAAAATAGTCAATTTTTTGAACAAATTTTTAATAATTGATCAATCAAAGAAAAACCCATACTAAAAGATAGTATTTAAAAAACTGTTATTGTGGCGAATACTTCATTTTGTCTTTATTTATTTATTTATTCTTTTTTTCATTGATCTTACTTTTCAATTTCAGTAATGTTCCCTATTAAAAACCTTGTTTCACTTTTTTTCCAGTTTCACTTTTTTTCCACAACAGTCAGTTTTTTTTAAGATCTAATCATTAACAAGTTTACCAATTTTTATAATGACTTTTTTTATCCCCTTTGACCACCTCCAAATACTTTAAACATGAAACAAAAAAGAGAGGAACCAAAGGAACCAAAGGAACCAAAGGAACCAAAGGAACCCAAACAACTTAAAAAGGAAAATTTGGAAAAAGTCAAAAGTATAAAGTTTTAAAAAATAAGTTTGAATTGTATTTCAATATTTCTTCTTTCAAATTGTTTCGATTTTCTTTTTAAAAACTTTTTTAAAATGAATTTATATTTTAAATAAATTTTATAAGTAAATGAAAAAAATTACAAATTTAGAGAATCATAAATTCTTTACAAAAAATAATCAAAATCACTCCTTAAATAAATAACAAAAAAACAAATAACAAATAACACACACATAAATTTATAAATTTACAAATATACACATATACACATATACATGTATATATAATCAATCAACCAAATAATTAATAAATCAATAAATAAAGGCATGTAGTGGCTCAACTGATGGCGATATTTATGGACGAACCTATAATATCGAATTAGATGTTTGGTATAGTGATGGATTTTGTGTGAATACAAATACAGGAGAAGGAAGGCAACATTCTCCGCAGATTGCTGGATCATATAATAGAGAATTTACAATTACATATGATGATGATTTTGGACATGATGGCTCTGGCAAGGGGGTGTATTATACACAGCGTGAATATAATGGCGATATATGGAATACAGCAACACCTTCAACTGCGGGAACAACTACAAATGACCAGCAGTATATCAACCTGGCAGATCATCCAACTAATGAAGGATCTATTTTTTGTTGGACAGATATAACTGAAGACACAATTTATCTCCAAAAAGTTGTCGACAGTTATACTATTTTGACTAAGCAGTGGTCGGGTGGAAAAAAAGTTGATATAACGTCATCTAATAATGTTAACTGTCAAGTTGCACATTTTGGTGACACAGGATTTGTTGTAGCTTGGGAGTCTGGCGATGGTGTTTATGTTCAGGGATTTGATATCGATGGAATCTCGAATATAAACAGGCACCAGCCATCGAATTGTGGAGCTTCTTCAACAAGCCCATTTATTGCAATTCTATATGATGGTAATTATGTTGTTGGCTGCAGCAAAAATAATAATATTTACTTCGAAATTTTCGATCAAGGCACTTCTCAAGATTCACAACAAGTAACTTCTACTGGAGAACAGCCACAAATTGCAACTTTTAAAAATAATTTTGTTATTAGTTTTATTGACACATCAGAAGAGAACACCGTTGTTTTAGCGGTTTATAATGAAACATATCAGGCAGCAGGCGAACTTTTTCTAGATGATGCTAAAGGCAATTATGTTTTAAATGGGGATGTTTCAGGATCAGCAGATAGTGGAATGGTTGTGGCTACTTGGGAAGACAATAATGTAAATATCAATTAATATTTTTACTTTTACACAATTTTTTATTTTTTTTAATATAAATACTTCAAACAAATAGAACTAACTTAAAAATCAGATTATCTTTTTCGAATTTCTCAAAATATCATTTAGTATTTTAAATGTTTAACATTATCCAAAAATATAAATTTTTTTTCAAAATTGATTTATTTATTGACAAAAGAGAGCAAACTATTTTTCCTCTGATTTACATAACAAAGGAAAAATAAAATAAAGAAAACCAATTTTTTGGTTTGGAACAAGAAAGCACTTATTGTATTCATGGGGAAAACAAAAACAAAAACAAAAACAAAATTATGTAAAGTTGTATTAGTATCAAAAAAACATTATTGTCATTTATTTTTATATTCTATAACTCAAGTTTTAAATATAAAAGTTTTGGTTACAGTCCTGTGCTCTTTTAAGGCACAGGAAAAATCAAGTAATAAGGCACAAAAAAATCACATTAAGGCACAAAATCAAAGTGGTCAAAAGAAGGCACAATTTTTCTGTGTAAATTTCCAAGATTACTCATAATGTAATATTCTATATATATATATATTGAAGAAAACACTCAAACTAACTCTGTAATTATTCGGTGAAATTATATCTTGAAATTGGGAAAGTGCCTCAAATCAAAAATTTGTGCCTTAAAGTGAACAAAATTTTGTGCCTTATATGTTGATCTTTCCTGTGCCTTAAAATGGCACAGGACTGTATTTTTTTAATACTAACATATAAATAATTGGTGAATGAAAAATCAAAACGTAAAAACAAAAAATTATTTCTCCAAAGAATCAAAAAAATTTTCAAAAGTTTTTTGCTCAAAATCGATGATAAACTGAAATAAAACTCTTTTTTGAACACTTTTAAACAACTTATTTTTTTGAAAGAGTTTTTTTTATAAAATGAAAATTTTATAAAATCACTTTGCAAATTTACAAAACAAAAAAAAACAACTAAAAAAATAAATTATTTTGCACAATTCGGTGTGTGAAGTTATTTAAATACTTTGTTTTATTTATTGTACTTATTTCTTCTAATCTAAAAACAATTTGAAAATTCTGTTATTTTTTAAAATAACAAAGCATAAAATTTCAAAATAAATTTAAAATAATTTTATAAATTTTATGAACTTCTAAATATCCAAAAATTTGTAAAAAAACAAATAAAATTAATAATAGGAGGTTTATTATAAATCGTTTGATGATCAGCTAAGAACAAAACGCAATATTTCAACTGAAACGCAAGTAATGTGGATGCATAGCGGAAAATCATTTCCGGCCGGAAGTGCTTTTTATCAAGAAAACCTGTATCAAATTGAAATAACTTATGCAAATGGAGACCCATTACCGTCATATTTGTACATAAATCATACAGATCATTCATTATATTCAAACTGGGATTCGGGATGCAATCATACTCTTGATGTAATGGTCATAGCAAAAACTTCTTGTGGAACTTATTTGGAACAAAATACCAAGATCCTTTTAGCAAATAACCCACCATTCTTTGAAGGAACTTTTCCAGACAAAGAAGCATATTCCGAGATTGTAACCATATTTAGTTTGGACGACTTATTAATCAATGCAAACCCAGAACTAGAAAATGATGGCTTACATTATACCTCTACATTGGAGGATGGAGATCCGCTTCCTGATTGGATTACATTTGAGAGCAGCGAACTCAAATATACAATTACAAACCCATCGAGTTCCCTAATAGGCGTAACATATCATATTAAATTAAATGCAATTGATACTTGTGAAACAAATATCAATTCGACAACATTTCATCTGACAATTGTCGACTCTAAAAAGGCAAAACCCATCTTACCCGAAAGTGAATTTGAAATATTAAATTCAAATTATGATTTTTTAAATTACCAAATGATGACAGTTACGGAGAAATATCATTATTTGGTGTGGTCAGAAAAAAGATCAGAGAATACAACAGATGATTATGATATGTATGATGTATATGTGCAGAGATTTGATCAATATTTACATGAGATTGGCAATAAAATTAGAGTTAATTCAAACGTTACAAATAACCAAACTTACCCATCAATGTCCTTTCATAATCTCGGAGCATATACAGAAGAAGAAGATGATGATGTTGATGATGTTGATACCTTTGTTGATTTATCAAAAATTATTATTTTAATTGCCTGGCAAGATAATTATTTAGGAGACTATGATATCCAAGGACAATTCTTTAATGGATTTCTAACACCAATTAATGATACATTTATCATATCCGAATCCACAGATGGTACTCAATCAAAGCCACTTGTCTCAGGTATTTCCATTGATGAGGATGGTGTTGGCCTATTTGAAGTATGGTGGAGTACAGACGATCCAAAATCAAAAGAAAAGTTACGATTAAAAGATATTTTCACAAATGGGTTGATGGAGAAAGAAGAACAGGTTGATCAGGTAGATAATATACCAGTATTTAATTATCAAGTTGCCGGTGATGGAATCGATTATTTTTACCTTGTTTACCAAATGGAATATGGTGGTGAAAATTTACTTATTGGTAGTTCATATAATGGTAATCCGCATATTGTTGTTGATCCTTTTACCATCTATAGTAGCACTGATTTAGGCGTTGACTATAGCCCCACCATTGATTTACATGAGGACACCGTCATTGTCGCGTGGATAACAGGAAAGGAAAGTAAACAAATTAATATACAATTGTTTCCCAAAAGCGCAGATCCAGAACCATTAGGCGACAGCGTTGTTATTAATATGCAAGAACAATATGAAAATTATAGTCCATATATTTCAGTCGTTGATGACAATTTTTATTGTCTTACTTGGGTAAATAATGCTAATTCCACTTCGAAAATCTATTACCAAATTTTTAGATTTGTTGTCAATTCCGATGCACTAGCTAACGAGTATTTAACAATTTCAACAAACAATGATGCCAAACTCTATGAAAATTCCTTACCAACGATCGTTAATTATAGATCGGATCAACAAATTGTTCTTTTTAAAGAAATGGATATAGCGAATGATATTTACAAAATCAAGGGAAGGCTAGTGCAAAGCCCAAAACCAAAAATTCAGAACATTATCAAGGATAAGCAATTTTTGATTAATAATGAAATTGAACTTTATATATCAAAGAATGATTTCCAAAACTTTGATTATGAAACCAATTTTTTAGAATTTAACGTTGATCAGACTATAATCGAAGGTAGCCAAACATTTGATGTTACCATAGAGTCCGACTATATCAAATTAACAAGTTCTGGGTTTACTCAAACAACCATTGTTCAAGTTGAAATAATTGCTAAAAATGAATGCTCCTTTAGAACGAGACAATATTTTTTAATTTCAATGCATGACTACGAGGGTAATTCCTGTAGTGGAAAGGAAATTTTGGCAAACGAGATTCCAACCCAAAGTTTTGATACCACTTCAATATACTTTGAATTTAAATTGAAAAAAAATATTTTTTATAATAGTGACAACACCAATTCAGATCTTGTTATTACTGCATCCGAACAATCAGAATCTCAGTTACCAGATTGGATCCATTTTGATAATGGTGATCTCAAATTTTGGGGAATGACACCAAAGACTGATACCACTTTAGGCATCACATTGAATGCTTTCAATGATTGTAGCAAAACTAATCAAATAGAATTTACAATCGAATTTAATACCCCCGAGGGTTGCAATTCTGTGCTTACTGAAGATAAGGGAATCGATAATCAAAAATTTAAATTCAATCAGCAAACAGTTTTCACATTACCAATAGACATTTTTAGCCAGAAAGAAGGGTACCCAGTAAACAATATCCGATATACAATTGCAATTGATGAGGAGACCAAGCTACCAGATTGGGTGGATTATAATTATCAATATCGATTGCTGACAATTGGAGAAAACAATGAATTAGGAAATTATGATTTGGAAATAACCGGGACTAATGAATGTGGAAACTCGAAAAGTATAACTGTAGATTTACAAATCTTTTCTAACAGTGGCGCAAGTTCCCCGATAGTTATCAAACCGCTTGGTAATCTTTCTTTAGCTTGCAATGAATATTTTTATATTGATACTAATTTATTATTTGAAGACGGCAATGGAAACCCATGTATCTATTATATCGCCACAGTTGAGAGCGATGAGCCAACGCCATCGTGGTTTCAAATTGATTCCCAAAAAATTACCTATTTTGGGAAGACACCGCTATGGCCAATTGATTTAGATATCAACATTATCGGGGAAAATGAATTTGGAGACACCGGAAGTGTAACTATTAATATTAAAACGTATCAAGAGCAAATAATTTATCCTAACAATCATAATTTTACTATTACGAGCCCGTTGAGCAATGATCGTTATCAGTTGTATGTCTGTAAAGACGATTATCAGGTGTACAATCAAAATAATGTAATCCTATTAAACCATAAAAATAATGTTCAATTTATTACAAACCCTGCCGAAGATTGTAGTAATTATGCAAAAGATCCAAACGAATTAATAATAGATGGCCATTCAACTGAAAACGCAAATGATAAAGGGCTACATTTAATAAACAGTAGGGAAATTGTCTTTGATTATTATTTAAAAAGAACAGATTTTAAAATAACCTTCCAAAATTATCGAATTAGATTGGAGCAGCAGTCTTCCCTAATCTTTAACGCACAAGTAACTTTCCAATCTTTTTCGAGCGCTGATCCGCCTATTGAAATCAAGGATGAATCGATGATTGTTTTTTATTATTTACAATTTTATGATTTAAATCAAGAAGTTATTTACAATAATTATATAGTATCGGTAATTAATTCCAATATCTTTCTAGATAACTTCGACTTGGGTGATTATGCATCTGACAATAATGATAATTATGAAATAAATATTGTCAACGAAGAATTCTATGATCAAAAAATGATCGAATTTTTTAATGTGGAGAATTTGTCAAATTTGAGACTTGAATCACAGATAAATAACAATAATGATCAGGACGCAGAACTTAAAACTATATTGCATTTATCAAATTCCTTTATTGGAAATAACTTGCATATCTCAAATTCAGTCATTTATTTAAATAATGTAGATGATCTAAATACAGTCAACCAATTATTTTTAAAAGGAAATATTGTTTCGATAAGCCATTCAGATACCACAAAAACAAAGTTATCAATTTTAAACACATTTGATTGGTCTGGTGGCACATTGCAAAATATTGAATTCACTTCTAGAGAAGGTTGCTTCTTTAACCTTCTGGGCGACCAAAATAAAATCTTATCTAATAGCGTTTTATATTTACTTGATGATTCCTTCTTTGAGTGGTCAAATGGGGATATACACCTATACGAAAATAGTATCATTGAAAACAATCTAAATTTCTATTTAAATTCAGATGTTGGTACAATTTTTTCTGATGGTACGTTGAGCAAATTTAAAAATAAAGGCAATTTCACTGTCAATAGCCCACACCCGGGATTTACATTTGAAACCCAATTTTACAATGACCTAGTTCTTGAAGTAGATGGGTTTATTAATTTTACATACATTTACGATGGTGCCCAAATCGCAGTTATCAAGATTAATATTACTGACACAAACTATAAAGAATGCAACGATACGGGCATGGATGCGTTTATCACGATTAGTGGATTGGCCTTCACTCTGAGGAATAAGATCAAGTTAGTAATGACAGATTGGACAACGCAAAGGGAGGAGTTTGGTGAGGATATTTGGCTGATCGCCTTTCCAAATTCCAAAAATACACAACTCTATGACCTCGAAATAGTGACAGATGATTTGCAGTTATGGGAGTTGGTATATGATCTGAATAACCCCCGGATAGGTATTAAATCTCTCGGTTGTTTGCCAGGATCGGCGGCAGAGACAGTATGGTCGCCGTGTATCGAATGCTCTCCTGGAACTTATAGCCAAGCGCACACGGAAGCAGGCACTTGCGAGGAATGCGGTGTTGGTACGTATTCCCCAGAAAATGGCGCCACCAGCTGTGAATTATGCCCCAAGGGAACATATGCTGATACTAATGGCACTGTGCAGTGTGAGGTGTGCGCAAGCGGAACCTATTCCGACACGGAGGGACTATCGTACTGCACAGAGTGTGATTTCGGGCATTATCAGAACGCCACTGGGCAAACTGAATGTAAAGTGTGTGCAACGGGCAGCTATAGTGCGCAAGCAGGATTGGAAGAATGCAAATTATGTAAGACTGGTACTTATCAAGACGCCACGGGCGCCACTGGCTGCATAGAATGTGGCCCCGGTAAGCACCAAAACGAGATTGGCCAAACTACATGTGAAAAATGCGCATATGGCGAATATCAGCCAAATTACGGCTCTAAGGATTGTAAATCCTGTGACATCAACGCTATTACCTTGCTCAGGGGCTCAAAGAGCCTTGAAGACTGTATGTGCAACATTGATTACTATGGCAACAATGGTGGCATATGCACCAAATGCCCCACGGGAGGCGTTTGTACGAAAATAGGGCTGGAATACCCGGAGGCTGATTTCGGATATTGGCATTCCGACGTAGATCCAACAGATCTCCGTGAATGCCTCACTGATTATGCTTGCCCAGGCGGCGCCGTGAATAAGTGCAACACCACACTAGGATATAAGGGCGAAGTGTGTTCAGAGTGTACCAATGAATTTTACAAGCTGGAAGACGAATGCGAAAAATGCCCAGAAAACCAGGCTGCTCGAATAGTCCTAATATTCTTAGCGCTTTTCATCATTTTAGGCTTTGGGTTTGTGCTTGCCCAAAAGGCCCGAAACTATTTTGGCTCCTTCACGATCGGTCTCTCCTTTCTGCAGATCATCTCGATCATGTACAAATTGGATTTAAAATGGCCCTCGAATTTGAAAAGTACCTTTAAATTCGCCTCCATATTCAATTTCAATATCGAATTCCTGGCTGTTGATTGTACCGTGAAATTTAACTTTAAGCAAAAATGGTTGACAATTATGTTCACTCCGTTTATCTTTCTGGGGCTGCTCTTGTTCATTCTAGTAGTCACCTATCTGCAATCATTGTTTGTCGAGAAATATGGCTACAAGCTCTTTAACAAATATCCTAATCTCTTTAGAGAGCCCTCAACATCGACGGACAATATCTTCATCTACCCCATTCTGTGGATACGGTACCAGTTTTCCAGAATACTCACGCATGGCTTTAGTGAGCAGGAAAGAAAGGACTTATTCAACAATTTGATCAACGCATATTCCATTTTGTTAAGTTTGCTCTATTTGTTTATTGCATTAACCATTTTCGAATTCTTTGATTGCACGCAAATTGGCACCACAAATAAATACTTTTTGGATTCAGACCCCTCCTTGCTTTGCTTTGAAGGCTGGTGGTGGAAGTATTTCCCCGTGGCGATCTTCTTTGGCGTGCTCTATATACTCGGTATCGTTTTGCTATTATCCTGGGCGCTGTGGTATTATTCCAAAAAAATCGACGAGGTTACCTTTAATAAACGCTTTGGCCTCTTGTGTGTCCGTTACACAAAGGACTATTATTTCTGGGAGATACTTGTAATGTTAAGAAAACTGTTCTTGGTCGTGTTTGATGTGTTTTTAACCCTGCACCCAATGCCACAGGTCATCCTATGTATCGTCATCCTGTTTATCGCACTGATTTTGCAATATGAGGTAAACCCATATTCAGGTAATAAAAACAACACACTCGAGCTGGTCTTATTGTTTGTCTCCGAAATTGTCCTCTTTTCTGGCTTGATCTTTGTGTCAAAAGATTTTAAAACCGAGGCAATGAAAAATAAAGTGGGCATCGTTGTAATCATCATCATTATTGTTTCCATCGGAATCATCTGTGTAATCATCTTTTTTGAAGTCAGACATAGATTTAGAGTCGTCTCGGGAAAGGACCACGATGAAATTGAAGATATGAAGCAGATTTACTCGGGGAAGGCAATCATCGATTTCCTCGACAAAAAGCCGAACCTTACCAAATTGGTTTCTTGGATCTGTACGCTGCCACCTAGCTACGGCAAAAAGTCTGTAAAGCTGCTAACCCTTGTTTCCAATTCCTTACAGCATTTGGAATCAGATGTCACACGACAAATACTGATCGGGGACGACACAGTGAAAAATAAACAAAAGCATTCAAAGGCCCTGAAAGAAAAAACCTCGCAAAGAGTAAGTAGAATAAAGCTCTGGTTCCACAAGGTCTGGAATAAAGACCTTGTCACAATTTTAGTAAGATGGTACCATCACAAGGCATCAATCAAGCACAAATACTATTTGATCGGGATCTTTAGAAACTATTTCCAATATATTACCTCGCAGCATATGGAATCACTCACACAAAGAACTAGAACGAGAACCAAGTCAATCAAACTTATACCAATCACTCGAATTAATAAAAGATTGTCTATGAACCAATCTTCCAGAAACATTTTGAAAGAAGAAAAACAAAAAATTAAGACTCTTCGTAATAATGAAAAAAATAATTGGACACACGATATCTCTTCTTCAGATACTTCATCAACAGATGAACAAGAAAAGTGGAAAGACTTTTAAAATTTTTTTTTACTCGTTCATTTTTTTTTTTTTTTTTTTTTGATCAAGATTTATTATATATAAATATACCTATATATTTATATTTATATATTCCTTGATCTAAATATTATTATTATTTTTTGATAATTTTATTTTTTTTCATTTTTTGTTACTCTTTTGATTGATTTTATATTTTTATTTTATTTTTTTTTTTTTTCTCTTTGATTGTTTTCTCTACTTTTGTTATTTTCATTTTTAATTTTTATTTTTTTTTTTTTTCATTTCACAATTGTTCTTAAAATTATTAAATAAACAATGAATTTTTTTATTTTATCTTTTTCATTTTTTATTAATACAGATTTTTATGGGAAAATATTACTTTTCAAATTTGTAAAAATTCTCATTTTTTTCAAAATAGTAAATTCTATTGAAATAGATTGGCTGAAGGTATTAAAAAAATCATTTACGGGTAGGTTAGGGTATGGTTTGGTAGGTTTGTGTGGTTAGAGTAGGTTTGGCATGTTTGGATGGTATGTTAGGGAATTTTTGCTTCGGATGTTTTAAGAATATAAAAATAATTAAGAGAGGAATTAGACTTGTGTTATTTTTTTAAGGAGAAAAAAATGTCGACTTAACTTTTGTGGTTAAAATTGGATTTCGAACATTTTTTTATAAATTTCGTATATATGTTCTTAATAAAATTAAGCACTATTTTTTTCTGATTAATATTTTTCGAAATTAAGTTCATAACTTAATTCAATTAAACACTGTGATAATTTTTTTTAGAATAAAAACACTCTCAACTTTTGAATATCGAAAATATTTTTTGAAATTATTGTGTACTTTTTTATTGTTTTTGAAAATTTGGTATTGAGAAAAGCTTGAAATCAAAGAATAAGTTAATATATTAAATTAGTAAGGTTTTCCATGAGCGTTTATCTTATTAGTTTAATTTTTTTTTTAATTTTACAATTTAAAAACTAAAAAAAACAATTTGAGTGTCAAATTAATGCCTTTTGTGAAAAGAAAATTCCCCATAATTTAGAATTTGTTTTTGTAAATGAGTTAAAACAAGATAGTGTATCTAAAAATATACATAATTTCAAGTTTGAATTCAATGATTTTGGCAAAAAATGTTTTCAAGAAAAAGCTAAATTGAAACTTTATTTATTTTTATTTTATCATTTTATTTTTTTAATTGTATTAATGGTAAGTATTTGGTCAGTTTTTCATTTTTAGTGTTTTTTAGGTTGTAGGGAAATATTATTTCAGCATTTTGAATATTATAAAATATTTAAGTTATAAAATACTACCAATCACAAAATAATCTTTTTGATTTTTCATGCGGTGGTAATTAAAAACTGTTAAAAACTTTCATATAAATGAAAAATAATCAAGAAAATCTTCACAATGACGAAAAAATTCAATTTGATCAATTTTGAAATTTGAACATTTTTGGAATTAAATAATTAACACTTTTTTATGAGAATAGGAGATTTACCCTTTTATTCAAATTAAAAGTTTTGAATACACATCGATTTAAAAAAGTGTTCTAAAGCCAAAAAAATATAAATCAAAAAAAAATTAATAAAAAAACATATATTAATGTAAGGTCTTCAATTTCTAAAAATACAAAAATTATGTGTTTTAATAATTTAACAACAATAATCCAAAATAACTTGTTTTTTTCTTTGCTTTTTTTTTTTTGGAATGAAATTATTTTATTTGTTTTTTCACAATTAAAATTTTCTTGTATTTTTTTTATTATTTGTATGTTTCGATTTTCATTTATTTATTTATTTTTAATTTTTTTTACATTTTTTCTTGTTTTTTTTCTGATAAATCAAAAGATCTAAAAGATATAAACTCCATTTCACTCAAAGGGGCCCAGCCAAAAATGAAAAAGTCACTTTATTTTTAAGAATCAACCAAACTTAGATTGTTTAGAAATACGAGAAATAATAAACTTCATATAAGAGTCCATAATTATAAAAGAAACCCCTGAACAAACCATAAATTTCAAAAAAAAAAAAATGTTAAAAAATTTTTTGGGCCCCATTCATTGGAACCTCTCGTGTCAAATTTTCAATTTTTTTAGGAAATTAAAATCGTTGATAATAAGATTTTTTACTTGTAAATGTATGAATTTTAAAAGAACATACAAAGCTTAACTTTTCTTAATGTTTATAAGGTTTTCCAAACATTTTTTTTTTCAAAGTTAATTTTAAAAAAAAAAAATAAAAAAGAGAAGAAAAAAAAAAAAAAAAAAGCAAAAAGTAAAAAACAAAAAAAACAAAATTTTACAAAATGAGAAAAAATGATTTTGATCTAAAAATTTAAATTTTAGTTTGATAAGAGTAATGAATTAAACTCATAGAATGTCTTCCATTTCTTCAATAAAACTGGGACCCTTTGACTGAAAAAGAGTTTAATATATAATTTTTTTTTTCATTTTGTAAATTTCGATTTTTTCTCTTTCTTGTTTTAGAAAACTAAATTAAGATTGAAATACTTCTGATAACTGTATCTATTTTAGATACTCTTTGAATTCGAAGTATCAATTTTAGTCACTTCAAAATTCTCTCTTTAACAAATTAGATGAAATTTCGTCTAACCATTAACAATAAATACAAATTTGAGTTTTTTCTTTTTTATCAGAAAATTGTTACAAATTAACAATAACTCAATTGATATGGCTATATGTTAAACATTAATCAATTTTAAATCCTTTTATTGCGTAAAATGTTCATTTTCAATTTTATAAATGAAATTTTTTTTTTCTTTCTGAAAAGTCATGATTATCCAAATTGTGAAAAAAAAAATCAAATATTTTCCTAATCGGTTTGTAAATAAAAATGAAGTTTTAATTTAGATTCTTTATCAAACTTTTTAGAATATTTTTTCCAAATTAGAATTAAATTGTTTTTTTTTGTCGAATTTTGAAAACAGTATAAACCATTATCCAGTTAATGAGACCTATTTATAGACAGTTGAAGAGAATGAATTATATATGCCAAAAAGGATTTGAATAGATATTCGAAGAAAATTTTATTTTGAAAATTTCTATTGTGAAATGATTTTTTCTCATTTTTTCTTTATACTCATTTTTTTTATTTGATATATAATCCCTTTGTCCGTTTTTTATTACATGGTCTATAGTTAATTGGTATTACTTGTTATTCTGTTTTTATTGAAAAAAGTTAAAAATTATTTTAGAGAAATAATATTAATTTCTATCGGGGTTTTATTTGGATCTTCAATTGATAATCAAAATGAACATTGTTATTTTTCTCAATGGGGTGCTAAGAATTTGGATTTTATAATATTTCAGACTATATATTGATTTATTGGTTTTTTTTTCCACTGGATATCAACTATTCTTTGATATGTAACATTCTTCTTAATTTTTATTTATACTTTAAAGGTCAATTATAAAAAATAATTGATATTTGTAAAAATATTATGGGCTCCTTTGTCTTAAGGGTCGAATCATTAATGTGAATTTTTTTTTTCTGAAATGGATTAAAACTTTCTAGTAATTTTTATGAGTACCTAACACCAATCAAAAATCAACCAACCTATGATGTATGGTCGATCTCCAAAAATCAGCAACTAAATATGAGGACATTTTTAAAAAACAAAGTGCCCAAGATCAATACTCAATTTCCAATTAGAATGGTTTTGAATTATAATTTTGAAACGGAATTTGTCAGTTTTGAAGTCACTCTATTGGCGCTTTTTGAGATCTAGGTGATTTTTTTTTTCATTTTTTTCATTTTTCAAATGAGTTATTTTTATAGTAAGAAAATTACATAATCCTTACTTGGTCAAATTTATTGTTTTACAAAATAACCACAAACCAGATTAAATCGAATAAAATTGATTGTAAACTTCAAGAATTAAATTTGTTTTAAATTAAAGAAATTTAACAATTTGGAAATAGAAAACGAGAAAAGATGAATTTTTTTTTTTAAATTTTGATTTTTTGAAATTGAAACTTTTTTTTTTTTCGTTCGTTGAATTTTTTGTCATTTTGAGATTAATGGAATTTTTTTTTTTTTTTTTGAATTTTTTCAACCAAAAGAAGGGCTATTCTACAATATCCTTTTTGATCTCGGATCACCCCTTGAGTATGGAGTAAAACCATGGTAAATGAATAGACCCTTAAACCGACTTTTTATTTTTAAAAAGTTGAAAATGGGGATACAAAGCCCCGTATTTTAAAAAAATCTTTACAGAGCCAAAATCCAAGAATTTTTTTTTGATTTGAAAATTTTTCAAGTTATTATTTTATTGTGAGTAACTATACAATTTTTAATTATAAAATTTTCTTTACAAGATAATTGAGTATAAATTCTATATCTTATAATCCTTTGATAACGATACGAATTAAAATTGATATTTCTGGGGCAATTAGTATGTTTGGTGTTCTAAGGGGTATATATAGAATTATAAAAATAATATTCTGATAAGAAATGAAGAAAATTCATTTTTTTTTAAAAAGGTGTAAATTTTTTGTCATTTCTAAACAACTTTTCGAAGTTTAGAGTGATTTTGGATTCTGAAAATATATTTTTTGAATATCAAATAAAATTCTTGATTATTAACTAATTTTTGAAACTTTTATTTCCAGTGTGGGGTTTAGTATTCCTATATTCAACTTTTAAAAGCCTATATCAAGATCAAAAATTAAATTTGAAAAAAAAAACCTATAGTAACCTTGGAACAGGTATAAAAAATTTTTTTTTAATATGCAAAACGATAATAAACTATCCGCTATAAAGAAGAATACTGATATTTGAAATTCAAACTGGGGATACATTTAAGTTGGTTATCTTGGTTTTCCATTGTGTTTTTGTTGTGGATTATTAATTTCATAAAATATAAAAAATAAAAAAAGATGTAAGGAATAAATTAAGATCACAAATTTAAGTTAATTTTTTTAAAAACTCTATTTGTAAAAAAAATAGGGGATAATCCTTTGAAATTTTTTTCCATTTTATTAGGCTAATATTTGTAATATCCACAATTTATAGACTTTCTATTAATTTTAATGACAATTTTACAAAATGAGGGTTAACAAAGAAATTATTTTACCTCTGAATAAAAAATTCCTTTGATAAATTTCAATTAGTTATATTATCAACCCGAAAATCAAAGAAAAATTTGAAAAAAATCAAATCGTAAAATTATTGATTTATATCTGTCCCTTTTACTCCAAAAAGGACAATATTAGCCATATTGTCCTTTTTCCCTCATTTTTTAAAAAAAAATTAATAAATTGAGTAAAGTGTCTTTAAAATGACACTCTATGGTTGATAAGTAAGTTGTCTCCTCACATTTTTCAATATTTTCCCTTTCACAAAAAAAAAATTATAAATATTAGCCATATTTTCCCTCGTCTTCGACTCTGTGAAAATATGTGCTGCCTTGTTCCTTGACCTTTAGCCTTCGAAACAATACATAAATATTTAAATTTTTTTTTTTTGTGAAAGGGAAAATATTGAAAAATAAAAAGGAGATAACCCACACATATATTTCCGTTCTTTCGATTACTACTTTATGCAGATCATATAAATAATTTTTTTCCCAAAAGACGAAAAAGGTAAAGTGAAAAGAATTAAAAGGTTTAATGTTCCAAATGGTATTGTGAAGATTGTTGGTGTACTTTCAAAAATAATTAGAAAAATATTGAAATAAAAATTTTCTTTTATTACTTATTATTGAATATTAAATGGGAAAATATTTTCATTTCAGTTCCAATTTCCTTTCTCAAATAGTGGGTTTTTCAAATTATATCAAACTTCTTTGAAAACTCAATTTGAAAAGGAAAAATATGGTAAAGAAAAGTATGAATATTTTTGCAATTTTATTATTCAAATACCAGTAATTGGAAAATGGAACAAGTTTAAAAATCAACCAAAGATCTTCTCAAACCCAATTAGAAATGATCTATTCTTGAGATTTATTTGGGCTTTTTGCGAAAACTTTTCAAGAAATTTTTATTTGTTAATTTTGTAGAGTATTTGGAATTATTATTTTGACCACTTTTGGAGAATGAGTCAGTAAAAATGTTTTAAAAGGCAGAGGGGGGGTGTTCAATTCCAAGAATACCTATTTTTAATTACTATCAAACCATTTTCATATTTTAGGTTGTATGAATTTATTTTGATTAAAATGTAATAGGATTTCATGTTTTTTAAAGATTAAAAATTCCCTTTCATGAAAGACTCTTGCTTTGTCAGGGGGGCGTTAGTTGGAAAAAACAATAACCAAATAACTTTAGATCATAAATTTTTAATCTTCTTAGAGAAATTAATTAAGAAAACAAATAAAATAACCAAACGTAAATAAGTCAAAATTTAATACCGTTATTTTTCCAAGACAAGCTAAGGGATTTGAAATTTATAAGGGAAAAAGTCACATCTGGTGTCTTCTTTCAATTACTCAAATCTTACTTTCCTTCCTTGGTTATGAATAATAAGTGAGGCAAAATTTTCGCCTTATTATTCTTTTTTCTTTGAGATTTTCAAAGAAAGGGATTATAAATTCAAATAACTCGCTTTATATACTGGTTACAATATTATGAGAGAGATTGGATTCGGTTGGGTATCCTAAATGAAGAGTTTTGATTTATTAAAAAAAAGGAAGATCAAGTTAAATTTTTTCCCCATTTATGATTCAACAACCTTTCTTGATTCTGGTTAATTTGGATAAAGATCAAGATAATACCGAAAAAGTTTCAAAGTAAGAAATTGTTAAATCTAATGACAACCTATTTGTTCGAAAACATTATTGATTGTCTAAATAAAAAAAGGAAAATAAAGTGAAAATTTTTTCACATTTATTATATAAAAAGCTCTTTGAAACTGTTCTTTAGTCAAGTTGATCACTTACGAGTCAAAAAAAAACATGACTTACGTTTGTAAAAACTCATCACTTATTGGAGAGTGTTGAGTAAGTTTGTTTGTTTGTGTTTTATTACAATTTCTGAAAAAGCCAAAAGCATTCAAGTTATCTTTTTAAAATTCGACTCCATTCATTCTTTTGGAATTTGGTTGTGTTTGAAAAAATTATTACCTTTTTTTGACAAATGAATAATTTTCATCTTTAAATGATTTGTCCAAAATGATCTTCTCTCAGAAGAAGAGTTTATTGAAATGGGATTGTTTGAGAAGGAAAATAGATCAAATACCTAACAAAATATATTTAGGGGTTCAAATAAACTTTTGTAACATCTTTCTTGAAAAAATAAAATTCAAATTTAATTGTATTTTTCTGTCTTGAACAAAAAGGGATTCAAGGAATAGACAAAGCTGAATTTTGTACTCAAAGAAACAAAAGAACGGCAAACTGGCAATTTTAATATTTTGTTGCAAAGGAAAAGAAAACAAAAGTTGGAAAAATCAATTACAAATTACGAATATACAATGTTAAATCCAATTCCAACCAAAACAATGACTTTAAAACGATACATAACGTGACTTCATGGTGTTTATGCTCCTTATTATTGAAAAATAATTTCAATTTATTCAAGGGATTAGATTGAATCAAATAAATTATTGGAAAAAGTCAAAATACTTTAATGAAAAAAAAATTGGTTATATTTCATTGATTTTATTTTGATGTTTTTATAAAATTAGTCGTAAAAAGTTGCTTGACAATCTGTTTAATTTGAAAATTTTTTTTTTTTTTAAAAGAGAAAAAATAATGGAAATTCTAGAATTCCAAAGTTTACTCTTCATAGAGATCTCTTTGAATCTTTTGGTGGGAGTTATCTTGTGTAAAAATAGCAAACTTTTTCACTTCACAATTTTAGATTTATGAGTCAAACAACAGACAAAATAGTAATGTCAAAAACTGAATAGCCATTCACCAAAAACGTTTGTGTTTGATTTTCTTTTTCTTATCTTTTTTCAGACATTGTTTTGGGTTGTCGTCAACTTTTAACTCGAAATTAAGTTAAGAGAAATTGAAAACACCAAAAAAAAACCCACAGTAATTGACTGCTGGTGTGTCTCAAAAATTTGAGAAACTTTACCATAATATTTATTTTGAAAAGTCTGATCTGTAAAAAAAAAATTTAATAAAAGAAATCGATTTTAATATTTAAGAAATCCCCTATGGTTCTGTGTTTCAAATTATTTTTTTAACAACAAATTTCTCCAAAATTTAGACTTTCTCTTTCATTGTTTTTTTTTTTTATTTATTTTTAGGGAATTCTTTGTATTTTTTTTTTGGCAAATCTTAAAACATATGACCGAAATAACTCAACTCACTCGTGTTGAAAATTTACCCGATTTTGAAGATTTAAAACAGAGGTTTGCATCTTTTAAAAATTACAATGATCGCTTCACAGAGCTTCTCAAAATATACCCGAGTTCCTTCTATGGGATTAAACCTTTCCACCTCAAAAAGGAATGGATCAAATCCTTTAAAAAGGGTTTTGTGGACAAATCGGAACTTGGTGAGATCCGAATCTATCGCGACAGTATTGTTGATCTCTCCATGCTTGTCGGGAAAAAGCAACGCACAATTGAAAGAGGCATGACAATGTTCTTTAAGCGTTCTTACAACTACGAAAACATTAACCCATACGGGAAGGATTGGTTTATCTTTGGGGAGGTTTCCAAGGATTGCAACTTGACTTTCAGGTGCAAAAAAAAAAAATACGCCGAGAAAATGAAAAAGATCAATAGCAAAGTAACTAACAGAAAAAAGGAGAAGGAAAAAGTGAATATGAAGGAGAAGGAGAAGGAGAAAGTGAAGGTGAAGGTGAAGGTGAAGGCGAAGGAGAAGAAAAAAAGTGGGGGCAAGGAGGAAAAAGAGCAGGAAAAAAAAGTAAAGGGAAAAGAACAAAAAAAAATTAAAAAGATTCGAATTGAAAAAAAAGTAATTAGGTTGCAAAAAAAAAATTTCCCAAAGAATAAATCATTTGACAAATTTACTCAAAAGAAAGACACCCCCAAAACAACTCATTTATTTGAAAAAAAAACAATTGTTCAAATGCAATCCAATTTCACACAACAAACCCTTCTGCATAAAAAATCCAAATTAAAACCCAAAGCAAGATTTGCAGAAACAAATCTGAATTTGCTCGAAAAAATGGTTCAAGAAATCGAGAGCACCCCTCAAACGCCCACAAGCCAAGAGCATTTGGGTAACCCAAAAAAGAGAAAATTAATCACGAAACAATCACCAGAAAAAGAGCAATTATGCGAACAATTCACAAATATCAAAAGAAGTAACTCGCCCTTATTTAACGTTCTGGAAACCAATGACTATACAAACATCCTTACAAGCCCAAAAAACGTTTTAAGATTTGATCATTTTTATGAACAGACTTTCCCTTATTTTTTGGAAACAAATAATGACCTTATCGATGAAAATTGGTTTGACGATTTTTTCCAGCAATACCTGGACTAATTTTTTGTTTTCCTTCTTCTTTTTAATTTATTAGGAAAGTTGTTCTTTCCTCTGCTTTTTTTTTTTAAAAAACTTTCTTTTATTCGAGTATTTTGATTTTTTGTATTTTTTTTTTGAGATATTAACTTATTTAATCCTTTTATCCAAAACATTTTTTCCTTTTATTTCATTATTATTTTTTTGGGAGACGAGTTTCTTTTCTTTTTAATTTATTTTAACATTTTTATCAATTTTTAAAGACACACCTTTAAAAATCTCGTACCCCACCCTTGAGAAAAAATAAATACTCTTCTCTAATTCAGATTTTAATTTTTTAATTTTATTTTTTTTTTGTTCTTGTTTTTGATTCTCCCTTCCAAAAAATAGGGATATTTTTTGTTACTTTATAAAATGTGAAAATGTTTGTTGTTTGCTTTCCATTCAGATATTCGTGACATACGATTTTCTTTCGGGCAGAGAGTGGTTAATCTTGGAATTGTATTAAATGTGTGAAAATGTTACAAATTCTTATTTTTTTATTCACTTTTACAAAATTTTGGAGATGGTCTTGTTTAACAAACATTTGAAATTTTTTTTTAATTTACTTTTTTATGAGGTCGTTTTTGCTTAACGGAAGATGGAAAAGGTGAGAGAACGATCAGAAAGAGGTTTCTTTGTGGAAATAATGAATCACAGATCACATCCTCTTTTGTGCCTTGTAATCCACAAAGATATGATAAGTTTGACCAACATACCAACTTTTTTCTGTTCTTTTTTTTTTGGTTTAAGGAATAACGAAATTTTATCAAAAGTAACTCTAAATTATAACGCATCATCCGAAAAAAGCCATTTAGAGGTTCTTGTATTTCAGAAAAGTCAAATATTAAAATTTTTGGATTGTTTTTGAATTATGAAGAAAACATTGTCAGATCAAAATCAAAGTCAATTTCTTCAATAAACCAAGTAGAATGAAAACCAATTGTATTTATCCATTATGAAAAGACCACCACATTTTCTTTTCAAGTATTTTTACAGATTAAACAGTATTTCATATTCGAAATAACAGAGTGGCGACCCCCGCATAAAGAAATTTTGATTTTGGAAACAAAAATAAGAACTATTTTTGATTTGATTAGTAAACAATTTTGTTTTTCTTTTTTGATGAAGAATGAAAAATTGGAGTTGCTGATCTCCCAAAAGAGTTTATTTGTCTCAAATAGTTTTCAAAAAAAAGTTATAATTTTTTTTTTAATATTTAAAGAGGAGTTTTTAATTCCACTTATATACTTTTAGTTTTTTTTTTTAATTTGAGAAATAAACGTAAAATTTCTTTAATTTTCAGTTTATTTCTCAAATTAAAAAAAAATACAATTAACCTTTCCAGAATTTAAAAATACTGAGTAAAATATTTGATTTTTTTCTATTCTTTTGAATTCTGGAAAAGCATCATTGGGTTTTTTTACCTTTTCAAATGTAAAGAAAATTTATTTAATATTCACTTAACATTCCAAAATTAAAAATAATTGCCTTTAGGTTTTCCAGAATTGTAAAGAATTGAGTTATATCGAAGATTTCACACAATTCTTTTAAATCCTGGAAAACCTAGGCACTTGGCGGCACCCTTGTACATTTGATGGAACTTGTACGGATTCCTAAATCGTGATTTAAGAATTTGGTTAGAAACCCGAAATTAAATTTATTACCCATACAGCCTAATAAATATGATGAATCCCCTTTTCTAATAATATCAAAAATAGTAATAATATTATTTTTTGTTAGATTCGAAATATTAATTTTTTTTAATTCAAATATCCAGATTTTACGATTATTTTCATAGGCTGGGCAATTCCAGAGAAAAAGTTATAAAATAGTTATTATTTTTTTTTCACATTGAATATTCTTTTTTTAGTGTTATTTCTCAAATAAAGGTTATTTTATTATTTTTTTTTATAAATTGACAAAAATACAAGTTTTGATACTATACCAACTTTTAAAAAAACATACAACAATTCACCGTTTGATATTATTGGTCTGAAAGGACAATGTAAAAAACGATTTTACAACTTTATTGATGAGAATGAACCCCTTAGATACCACGCACATACACACACACACACACACACACACATACATACACACACGCATATATATATATATATATATATATACCGCCAAACCCTTGGATACTGTTATTTTCCAATTGATAAAAGAAAATTTTGATCTCAATTACCAAAATGAATATTTAATTAAAAATGTTACAATCTTTTTAGCAGAGTAAAAAATTTGTCTCAGAGTTAAATAAGGAAGTTTAATGTCTTGCCGAAAAATTCCATTTCTAAACCATAATTGCTTTGTAAAGATCTTGGGGTTTTCTTTAACTTATAAACTAGATCAATATTATCGAATATGAAGGAAAAATTTACCCCTTTTAATGCGAAAATTATAGTATTATAAATCAAGTTGACAAAATAAATATTTGTTGAACACACACAAATAACCCGAAAAATTTATTTTTGATACATTACCATGACACAAAAGGTTTAGCCTCGCAATTATGACAAAAATATGAATGAATGTACATCAATTTTATACAACGAGACCCACTTTTAAGGCAAAAAATTTCAACTGAATTTAAGGTAAAATAAAAATCTCAAATTAAGGCACAAAATTCAGATTCGAGTAAAAAAAATTGTAAAAAAAAAATTACAAATTTTGTTACTTAACGTGAGATTTATTTGTACCTTAAATTTCGTTGAAAGTTTGTGCCTTAAAAGTGGAACTGACTGTATTACCCCCCCCCCACTAATAAAACTCGCAATTTATGAAAAATATTAGACAAAAAACCAATCCAAAAATTACGAAAGACCCAAATACAAAAATTGAAAAAAAAATCTTAACATTCTTATTATTAATCAAGAAACACAAATTACCCACCAGTTACCACTTTCATAATTTTCTCAAAGGATAATTTAACTTATTAAACTAGATATTTAAATGATCCGGATGGGAAAAATTTCAAATATTTTAATTGTTGAAATGACAGAAACAAAAAATGACAAGAAAATCAGAAAAAAATAAAATAAAATAAAAAATAATAAAAACTTTAAAAAGACTTGATAACAATAAATTGGAATAAAATCAATAAAAAAAGTAATACTATCTTTTAATTAAGAAAACCCAACACCTATATGATTTTTCCACCCAATTTAAAATAAATTGATCAGTAACCATATGTGTTTATTTGATAGAAAATTCTAAAAATAATTTTTTTCTATTTATTTTATATCTTATTGGTATTAACCCTTAATATTTTCATCTTTAATTTCTCATATTTACTCAAAGGTTATTAAGAATTTGATTTTTCAATATATTATTTTTTGGAAGTAACAGCCTGTTTTTTTATCTTTTATTTCTTCTTCCCAAGATGAAATAAAAACCACATAGTAAAAAATCTAAAAAAATTAAGAAAAAAATTATAAACATATTTGAAAAGAAATACTGAATTAGAGATATATACTTTAACTAAACATATGATATTATTTCGAAATCAAAATATCCACAAAACGAAATATTAACAACTAAAAACCAAAAAAACATTCACTATACCAAAAAAAAAAAACACAAGAGAGGATATTAAAATACCACTTGGTTAAATATGTTTAAAATGAGCAGGTTTTTTTTTTCAAATCAAATGTTTAGATAACACCAACTTAAGCAATTTTTCAAAGCAATCATTCACCTTATAATACCATTGAAAGCCTTTCTGAATTTTTACGGGGTTTTATATTATATTCTCAATATTATTTTTTTAAATTGTTAGATCATTATTTTTTCTAGTTTTATTTTTTAAATTTTTTGTTTCTTTTTTTCTTTTTTTTTCTTCTGTTTTTCTTTCTTTTTATCATTTTCTTTTTCTTTTTTTTTTTGATTTTAAAAAGTTAAATTTTTTTAAAAAACCCCTTTAAAACCCCAAATTAACATTAAGAAAATCGAGACTGTTATATTTTCTTTTAAAATAAAAACATTTATAATTAAAAACAATCTAATTGTCAACAATTTTAACTATCTAAAAAAATGAGAGAATTCCCACAAGAGATGTTCCAATGAAAAGGTGCCTAAAAATTTTTTTAACATAATTTTTTTTTTTTTTGAAATGTATAGTTTTGTTGGGTATTTCTTATATGAATCTCAATTCTAATCCAAATTTTATTATTTCTCTTATTTCAGGACAATCTTAGTATGTTGATTCTTGAAAAAAAGCAAAATTTTCATTTTTTACTATGGCAATTTGGGCAAAATGATGTTTAATAAATATATAACATGTTATTTGTTCACATATATTAGAAAGAATTACACCAAGTTTCATGTTTTATATAAAAATTGTTTGACAAAAATTTTCTATTTTTTCAAACAGAAAAAATCAAATAGACCAATATCCAACCATTATAGAAAATAATGATAAAAAATTAAGCCTTTGAAAAATATCATTTCATATCTTTATTGTTGATTAATAAATTAATTTAAAATATTTAAATATAATCTTGTAAAAATAATTACTTTTCGGAATTAAAAAAAATAAAAATTAGTACTACATGATCTTAAGGATTAAAAGTATTTATCAAGTAATAAGATTATCTATTAATAATATATTCATCGATAAAAATATATCTATATATCAAGAAATCTGAGTGTGTGTGTCAGTATACAATATAAATAACTAGTGAAACTAATAAAAAAAATCTAAAAAAACAAAGTTTTTTACTTATTTTAAGGCTCATTAACAATAAAAATCAACCTTTCTTTTTCATTTTCTTTATCATTTTAATTAAGAAAAAATATTTTCAAATATTTTTGGATAAATTTTCAAAGAATCAACTTAACTATTGTAAAAAAATTTTTTTATATACAGTCAGTTTCACTTTTAAGGCACAAACTTTCAACGGAATTTAAGGTACAAAAAATCTCAAATTAAGGCACAAAATTTGGAATTTTTTTTTTTACAATTTATTTTACTAGAATCTGAATTTTGTTCCTTAATTTGAGATTTTTTTTGTACCTTAAATTTAGTTGAAAGTTTGTGCCTTAAAAGTGAAACTGACTGTAAACCAAAACAAAAAATTAAAAAATATTCACAAAAAAGTGAAATTTAATAAAATCAAAACAATCTAAAAAATAATTCTAAATTATTCTGTAAAAGATTTCTAACGGGCAAATTATACCCTCAAACGTTTAAAAATACCCTTCCATCTCTGTAAAATATAAGCTTCTCTCTAGTTTGAAATATTTTTTCATCTACTTCTTTTTTTTTTAAATAATGATTTCAGATTTTTATTATTACTATTTAAACTTCTACTTCTTTTTGTAGTTTTTAATTTGATTTATTTTTTTTTTTTTTTTGGTTTTTAAAAAATTTTTATTTTGTTCAATTTGAGATTATTACAATTAATCCCCTCTTCTTGAATTCTTAAAAAATCTACCATTACAATCAATATTTTACCAATTGTTTTTTAGTAGATTGGGGATTTAATATTTTTTGGATATGTCACCAAGATATTTTTGTTAGTAGTTTTGTTGTTCCTCTATTTAAGTTTTGCACAATTCACATTTTACCATTTTATTCATTCATCAATTATTTTTAAGTTTATTTGAAAATTATTATATTATTTTTTTCATTTTTTTCATCACTTGTTTTTCTTTTTTTAGAAAGATGAGTTACAAAGAAAAAAGATCAAGTAATTACTAACAAATACTGAAAAAATGCACCACAAGAGCCTAGGTAACCTACCAAAACAAAAAAAATAGCAAAGTAAAAAAAAACATCAATGGTTTATAAATAATCAGATCAAAAAAAAAAAGAAATTCTGAAACTAATCTCAAAAATTAACTTTCGTGATCAATTATTAAATTAAATTAAAATTAAAAAAATTAAATTTGAATCTGATTTTCAGATTTCCTTAATTACAGCTAATATTGTTATTTGATTCACCTATTAACGTCTTAACACCTCTTTTTATATCTCTTTTTTTTTTTTCTTTTAATTTTTTCCTTATCCAATTTTATATTTTTTTTTCGTTTTAATAATAAATACACTTTTGGTGGATGGAATTCCTACTAAAAATCATGGAATCTATTGTTTTAAAGATAAAATTTTTAAACAGAAATTTAATTAAAAAAACATCCAGAGTACAATCTACACTTCTTCAATAATCCCACTAATAAATAATTTTTATTTTGAATCAAAAAAAAATATTTTTTTCAAAAGATAATTTTCAGAATGTAAATTTTAATAAAAAAAATATAAACCATTTGAACTCTCTTTCTAAATAAAAAAAAAAATATAAAAATATTATTTTTTAACAAACTACAAAGTTTTTGAAAAGTAGAGATGAGAAATAACATTTTTTGAAATGAATACTATAAAATTATTTTTATTGGATTACTACTGGGTATATTCTTACTTCCCAACCTTCAACTAAAAAGTCGAACATTCTCATGGTTCTTTCTCCAATTACTTAATTTTGGAAACAACTTTTTCAAAATATTTGAAAAATTCAAATAAAACAAGAAATTCAAAAAATTCACAAAATCCAAATAAAATACAATACCTCAATTAAATCAGATTTTAAAAAAAATCATTTCATTACCACAAATAAAATTTATATCAAGTTGCAAATTGATCAACTTGGAATCAAAATAACAAACTTTATATTTTAAACAAGTGAAACTTTTTTCCCCATTTCAGGATTTGACTTTTGAGAAAATTTTATAAATCACAAAAGACCAATAATATTTTCATTTTTTTATATTTTACTCACCTTCTTGGTTTGTAATTTACCAAGAAATTCACCACTGTTTCCCCCATTTCAAGGCAATTCAGAGTTTGAACCCTTACAAAAGATATAACTCAAAGATCAATGAATTGTGAGATTTTTATCAAAAATAATCTTTTTGTTTTTTCTTGATGAAATTTACCAAATCCTTTTTTTATGCTTATTATTAACGCAAATTTTTGTACTAATAGCATCAAGTAAAGTTCCTTGGTATTTTAAAAATTTAAATGTACAACAACTCAAAGCTGTAACGTCCGATCCAAGAAAAGCTTTACTTGTTTCTGCTGGTCCTGTTTGTAGTTTCAATTACACAATTTCTTTTGTTGTTTTTCTTGATTTTTGTCTACCCTTGCTTCAGGAAAACACACTTTTCAAACACAACAAAAACACGCCCAAAAACTTATTTTGTATTCTCTAATTCCAGTAAAAAAAACGATCACATCTCATTAATAACACCAAACAAAATAAAACACCAAACAAAATAAAACACCAAACAAAATAAAACAAAAAACAAAAAAAAACCAAAACAAAAGGGATCTGGTAAAACGACAGTATTAGTCTGCAGGATAATTTATTTAATAAACCATGGAGTTTTACCAGAAAAAATATTAGCGATCACCTTTACAAGGAAGGCAGCTGACGAAATGAGCACGCGTATCAAGGAGATTGTCAAAGGGAAATCCACCAAGCTAACGGTGTGTAATTTCCATCAGTTTTGTTTTCGAATCTTGAGTGAAAACAGGGCACAAATAGGCATTAATGGATCACTTACGGTGTGCGACAACTCTGAACAATTTGCGATCATTAAGGAGCTTTATCAAGAGTGGAAGGAAAGGAACGAATACCAATTACAAAAGAACAAATATGATCAGATGAAAAGCAGCCAAAGTAATAACAATTTCACAAGCCATAGATTTTTTGTTGATCAGCAAAAGCAACAAAGCCAGACAGAAAGCAAGAGGAAGGTCAACGAAAGAAAGGTCATTGGGGAAATGGTGAATTTTATTAAATGGGCGAAGGTTCACGGCCACCAACCAAACGAATTTTTTGATGAATATAAAGAAGTATATGCCCGTTACCAAGAAAAAATCCACACCCTCGGCAAAATTGATTTTGCAGACTTCTTAATCAAGACCGTTAATCTGCTGCGGATTGAGAAGGGCATTCTACGCAAATACCAAAAGCAATACCGAGTAATTTTAGTTGACGAATTCCAAGACACCAACCAAATCCAATTTGAATTATTAAGGTTATTAACCCAGAATTCGCAATCCATCACCGTTGTTGGCGACATTGATCAGTCCATTTATAATTTCCGAGGAGCAAAGCCTCAGAATTTTTTAGAATTTTCAAAATATTTCCCCAATGTGGTCTCGATCAATTTAGAACAAAATTATCGATCCACCCAAACCATTTTAAAAGCCGCGTCCTCAATGATAGCCTATAACCCGAATAGATTCCAAAAAAGGCTTTGGACGAACAAATCAATTGGGTCAAAAATTAAATGTATATATGCAAACACCCCTTTACACGAATCCGTTTTAGTAACGAACGAAATCAAAAGGATGATGAAGAATGATAGGAATTTGAAATTCTCTTCCTTCGCGGTCTTATTTAGAGTAAGATACGTGTCAGTTGATTTTGAATTGGAATTTTCCAGACAAAATATCCCACACGGTTGGAAATCGGGTCACGGCTTTTATCGGCGCCCAGAAATTACTGACATTATTTCCTATTTAAATGTTATTGCAGGAAATCATAATAATATACAAGTTATGAGAATTTTAAACATACCAAATCGTAATTTGGGGAAAAAAACAATCAATTGTATTAAAAGTATTTCTGAAAATAAAGCAATTTCTTTTTTTAAGGCTTTAAAAATTGCTTCTCAATATTATAAGCAAAAATATAATAAAAAAGCAAAACCAAATAGAAATAATAACCAAAAACAAAGTAAAAGGGACGGGAAAAGCATAGGTATAGGTACAGGTACAAATACAAATACAAGTACAAATACATCTACAAGTCAAAACCAAATTCAAACAAATCCAAATATAAAAAAAATTCAAATCAAAAAAAATGATGCAATAATAAAATTTATTGAAGAAATTAAACAAAGACAATTGGCTGGGATTTCAAAATTTATTGATTTAATTAATAAATTAATTCTTTTCTCTCAAAAAATGAAATACCCGACAGAGATCATCCAAAAAATATTAGAAGAAACGAGATATTTTGAAAATAAATCAGATAAACAGAACAATAATAAGAACAAAAACACACATAATTTAAATTATTTAAAGAATCAATTAAAAGTAGGCATGCCTGACGAAAATGATGAAAATTCAGATATAAATTATAGTCGAAAAAAATCAATATTGTCTTTATTAAAGGAAGCACATCTCTATGAAGAAAAATTTAAAAATGAAGAAAAATTGAAAAATCAGCCCTTATATTTATTAAAAGGATTTGTATATGTCTTAAAGAAAAGAATTTTTTTATCAATTACACCAAAAAATGACAATCAAAAAACTCAACCAAACAGAATTTTATTAACAACCATCCACCAAGCAAAGGGACTTGAATTCCCTATCGTTTTTGTAGTTCGGTTTAATGATGGAATAATACCTCTGCCACAGTCTTCAAAGAAAAATCAAAACAATAGTAACCAAAATAATAGCAACCAGAATAATCCCAAAGGATACGGGGTTATAAATTTAGAAGAAGAACGCAGAATAGCAATGGTCGCCTTCACACGTGCCAAGGAAAAATTGCTATTAAGTTGCTCTAAACAAGACAACCATGGAAATATGATCGAACCTTCACAATTTTTTAATGAAATACCTCAAGAATGCTTAGAATTTTTTCAAATTAATCAGGATACGAATCAAAATCAAAACAATAATAGTATAATAAACACCACCACCACTTACACTTCCACTTCTCCTCCCATACCTAATAATACTAATTTGGTAAAAAAAACTAATCAAAATATTTTAAAAAACAAATTATTAACAGAAGAAAATAATTACTCAGAATTAAATTATCTTAAAGATAATATTTTTTCAATAAAATCACAAAATCAAATACAAAACAAAAATTTATACCCTAACAACAACATCCAACAATACCCTCAACCAAAATTCCCCAACTTTCAAAACAAACAAAAAAATTTTTATTACCAACAACAAAGTATTAATAAACCCAACCAAAATAATTTAGACATTGATAATAACCAACAACCTACACAAACACAACAAATACCCAACTTTCAAAACACCCAACAAACATTCAATTCCAAACAACAACAGCAGCAGCAACAACCCACACAAACACATCAAATGACCAACTTTCAAAACATCCAACAAACATTCAATTCCAAACAACAACAACAAAACCTTACTCAAACCAAAGATCAAAACCAAACTCTAAATCTACAAAATCAGCCACAACAACAAAAGCAACAACAACAACAACAGCAACAACAACAACAACAACAACAACAACAACAACAACAACAACAACAACAACAACAACAACAACAACAACAACAACAACAACAACAACAACAACAACAGCAGCAACAACAGCAGCAACAACAACAAAACCTTACTCAAACCAAAGATCAAAACCAAACTCTAAATATACAAAATCAGCCACAACAACAAAAGCCACAGCAGCAACAAAATCCTGTTCAAAGCCAAAATCTAAATCTAAGCCAAACTCTAAATCTAAACCCAAATCAAAATAATTTTGAACGATCAACATTTTTTAAAAAACAAACAATTAACAATCCAATATTTTCAAACAAAAAACACAATAATATAGATAAACCAAGACACGTTAGTCAGCAAATCTCAAATAAATTAAATGATTATCATTCATTCAACAAGAAAACTTCATTAAATGCACTTGTAAATAACTTCAACAATAAAAAACAAAACAGAAATATTTTTAGTAATACCATTAATTATAATTCTTCAATTGGCAACATACAAGCGAGAACGAACATTTTTAACCAAAATCAAAACACAAATCCATTAAGTAGAAATATAAACAGCCAAAACTCACCATTTAATAACCCACAAAATCGAATTTTTATGGGAATTACACAGGAGAATACTTTCCAAAACCAAAATTTTAATCAATATGATCAAAGATTAAAAAAATTCCGTTCAAATTCTAATACAAGTTTTCAAAATCAACAACAACCCCAACAGCAGCAATTACAACCCCAACAGCAGCAACCAAATATTCAACAAATAAGACAGACCAATCAACAAATAACCCATAATCCAAACATATTTAACTCTCCATTTTCAAAGAAATAATATTTACTTATGTTTTTTTTTTTTTTTCAATAATATAACTTTAAGTGGTTAGCAGAAATTATTTTAATGAATTACAAATTATTAATTTCAATTTGTAATTTTAAAATCTTTATTTATATCTTTATTTATTTATTATTAAATGATAAAAACAATCAAACTGTAAAAATTTCCATTTTAAACTCCCATTTAATTTCTATTGGCAAACCAAAAAAAACCCGTCAATATACAAAACAAAAAATGAATTAACTATGAAAGATTTTTTTAAATAATTTGAGAGTAACATAATTATTGAATCATTTGATTCTCGTTATGATAGGTTTCTTGATTTTTTGAAAATTCTTCAAAAAGGCTTCTCAAAATCTCGAAAAAATCAAGAAACTTTGAAACCAAAACACAAGAGTCAATATATGAAGGTTGTAAAAAATAGAGTTTTTACAATTTTAGAGATCAATAAAGAGTTCCATGCAATTACCCTCAATCCCGTTAAAGTAAATATAATATCTGATTATATTAATAGACTAATAATAATTTTAATCAAAAAATCGTTTGGTGAACATCAATACTTTGTTTGAAAAAAAATCATTTTATAAACAATTTATTGGTTTTTACCAAACGATTTGATATTTAAAATCCATTTGATGACAAAAATCAAAATGGGGATTTCTTTTACTATTACCAAATTGTGGGTAATTGCATGGAACTCTTTATTGATCTCTAAAAATGTACAAACTCTATTTTTTACAACATTAATATTTGCTCTTGTGACGTTAAGTTTCTGAAAAAAAGTTTTTTTTCCGAATTTTTCAGAAAAATAATTGAAAAACGAAAAAATGTTTGATTAAAGTACTTAGGGGATCTGCTTAATAGACCGATTTTTAAATAAATACGCAAACAACAATACCAGAACTTCAACATAGCCTCTGTTGGATGTGTTATTTGGTTGTAAAAAATGTGAGAAAAAATTGAAAATGTAATTAATTTTCAATTGATTTATTACTCAAACAGTTTTTTACAATGCTTAAGGGAGTAGCTACACCATAAGACATCATAAAAATTTGAGAGAGATGAGATAAGAACATTTTATTTTAGTGGCATGCAATCGTAGATTATCTAAAAATTTTTTTAAAAAAATTATTTGATATTTTAATTTTTTGTAAGGTTAAAACAATAAAAAAAAAGAGAATATATTGATAAAATAATTTTCTGTGTCATTATAATTCCTGATAGTGCAGTGATATAGTTAAACTTAATTCTAAAAATTTGGGAACAGTTTAAACAGTCAAAATAATAGCAATACCATACTTAATATTCAATTTAGAAATAATTTTGAATTAACAAACTATTTCATTTTTTGGCTTTTTTGTTTTTATTTTCATTTCGTTTTTTTTGAGTTACGAAATCTGTTTTCTTAGATCTGGGATTTTTTAATCGATCGTCGATAGAGTGTTACTGCCGAGTTTCTTAAATTGTAAAATCCACCTACAAATGGTCCATGGTATCTTATCATTTGATGGATTAACAATTATTGGTGTAATTTTAACAAATTTACCAATATATTTTTGGTCAGCTAATTTCCTTATTTTGGACAGAGGGATTATGATTTTTTAGTTTTATATTATTTTCTTTTATTTGGATGAAAATGATTACTTATTAAAACATGTATACTATGTTACTTAAATGTACTTTTATATTACTTTTGGAAAAATATAATAAATTGAGTTTTTGTTTTCCTATTTTTGATTTTGAATGTGTCCAAATTTTTAGTATGAGGTTTATTTTTTTTTTTTTGGGAATAGTTAATTTTAGATTTTTAGAATAAAACTTCTAGCTATTTTTTGGTTTAAACTCTGATAAAATATAATCATATTCACTTCTCCAATTCCACCAAATCAAACGATTTAAAATCCTAACAAATAATGTATTGGCATAATTATTATTTTTTGGAATCCTTCTAGCTATTTAAGTCCCATTCATGTTTCCTTTTGTGATTCTCCCGATGTTAATGCTGCTGTTCATTTTAAACAAAATCCATTTTTTCTAAATGTCACTGATATAAAAATATTTCTAATTGATTTTTGTTGTAATGATTAAAAAAATTTAAAAATGATGAAAAATAAAAAATTAAATAATTAAAGGCCACAATAGAATGTTGAGATAAGGATGAAAGATAAGTCATTCAACATTTGAGACACTATTTTCAGTAATTTAACTCAACATTCTATTGTGGGAATTTCTTTGAGACCATGGAAAAAAAATTTAAAAAATCAAATGAATGAAGTACTTTAAATAATAAAAATCAATGAGGTTTAATCAAAGTAAAAAATGTTATTTTCTGATCCTCTTCAAAATTGCAAAAAATGAAAAATTTTCCTTTACCGTGGCTACAACCTTAACCTTACAAAATTTTAATTGCCGAGTTGTCCTTTTGTTAATTTGACTTTTGTTTGATTTACCTCCAAATTACTTAGATTTTGAAAACATTTGTAGAAACAATTCTGTTCATATAAGTCTGAAAAATAATCTAAATATAGTCTTGAAATAAGGATCTGCGGTAAACCTCTTTTCAAAATAATTTTCCCTTTAAAAATAAAATTTTGAAAATTAATATTTTTATAAATTGTAGTGATCTATCATAATAAAAAAATTTCTAAACTAGTATTTAGTTCTATATACTATAAATATTTTTTTTTCATCTAATAATTTTTTATAAAAAAGTAAATAAAAAAAATAAAAATTAGGCCATTTACAATGAAATTTAGTTTATTTAGAATCTATCAAATATTCCCGAAAATACCCGAAAATTTTTTAACTATGGAAAAACACTTTCTGAACAACTTCTAAGAAATCCTAGTGCCAATAGACTCAGTTTAAAGGGAAATTTGGAATTTTATATTGAAAAACAAATTTTTTTCTGAAAATAACAAAATTCAAAAAATTTAAATTTTAGTTAATGGTATTCAACCCATTATGTGTGAAAGGGATTGATATATTGGATGAGTATAAATATTACTGATCTTTTCGAAATGGTATTAACTAAATGAGAGAAAATGTACTTTTAAAGAAAAATTCTAATTGGGTATCATTACCCATCATTTTGTAATCTTATATACAATCCAAAAATAAGCGAATGATATCTAATCTTGCAATACATACCCAGACCCTATACAAGGTGACCCAAACCAAACTTTACTTAACTTCCCATTTCATAAAAGGAACTGGTTTAACCAAAACGCACAAATACATACCAAACCTAACACATCCTATACCTATACACTTACCCTAATAAGTACGAACAATTACTCAAATATACTCAAAAGTCACTAAAACCTCTTTAGAGTAGTTTAAAGTAGAAAATTCAAAAAAAAAAATATTTTATCTGAAAGTAAAATTGTTATTTTATCGTTAAACTGAGTATATTGATACTAGGGTTTCTTAGAAGTTGTTCAGAACCTGTTTTTCCATAGGTAAAAAATTTTTGGGTATTTTCGATTTTCGGGTTTTTCAAGAATATTTCAAATACCTGTTTATTTAGTATATATTCTCGAAAAAAACACCAATATAAAACAGCATATAATTTTGTTAAAAAAATTTTAAAATTGGATTTTATGTTCAAAAATTATTTTTTTTTGGGATTTAAATTGTAGAAATTAGTAAAAGTCGAAGTTTGATATTTTTTTTTTTTGTATTATTTTTGGTTAATCTAGAACTTCAGAGTATCAATATAATTTTTAATAAACTATCATATATTATAATTTCAGTAGACGTTATAGTATTATTATTCCTTGAAGAACCTTAAGATTCAGATATTTTAATAAAAATAAAGTCAAAACAAAAAATCCTTAAAATAGTAAAAAAATCTATAAATTCAGGCGCTTAGTGCCCCCACTCTGAGAGGTAGTGTCTTGGTTTTTATTAATTCAAAAGAATTGATCAAAATCAAAGATTTTATTTCATTCTTTTGAATAAAAAAAAAACCTAACAACAGTGGAATACCAATTATTAATCAGGGATTGTGTTTTTTTATCTGAAATTGATGATTCTACTATATGATTTTTGCTCTTACTGTGTATTCAGGAGAAGTATCTTCAAGTGCCTATAAGAGTACCGTAGAGTGCCTATTTTTTCTTGAAGTTTTCTGTTTTATTTGTTAAGTGTTCTAGTTTTTTTGAGGTTTTTTATTTTATTTGTGAAGTGTATATGTTTTTTTTTACAATTTTGAAATAAACAGAAAATTTATATAAATTTTCGGTTTATTTCTAAAGTAAAAAAAACTTCAGGAAAAACTATTGATTTTCCAAATAAATAGAAAACTCAGTAAAAACTTAACTAAAATCTATTGATTTTCTAAATAAAACAGAAAACTCAAGAAAACCTAACGGTGCTTTTCCAGAATTCAAAAGAATTGATCAAAATCAAAGATTTTATTTCATTCTTTTGAATAAAAAAAAAACCTAAAGAAAGTGGAATACCAATTATTAACCATGGGTTTTGGAATTTTTATATGTAATCAATAATCTTTTAATCGAGTTTTTACTCCTCCTGTGTATTCAAGAGAAGTGTATTCAAGTGCAGTAGAGTGCCTAGGTTTTTTTTTTTTTTACTTTTTGGAATGTAAAAAAAAAAATAAATTTTCAATTTATTTCTCAAATCAAAAAAAAGGGGATGTGTCTAGGTTTTCCAGAAGTAGAAAAAAATTAGTAAAATCAAGGATTTCACTCTATCCTTTCAAATCCTGGAAAACATTACGACAGTTGATAGTTTCTATTTGGTCATGAAAATGATAATATTATTTTTTATATATATATTTTAATTATTTTTCACCTTTTCTTTTTTTTTATTTGATAAATTTTCAATAATTACTTCTTTCTCTAAATAAATAAATAAATAAAAAAGATTCAGATATTTTAAAGATAAATTTCTGTAAAGTTATAAAAAATTATCAAAATAAAAATCATTTTCAATATACTATTTTAGATATGAGATAGTTCTTGATGGATTTTAAAATCTTTGAGACAATAATCCAATTATTTCTTAAAAATAAAGTTTGGATTGTTATAATTTTTTTGTTTGATCAGATTCATAGTTTCTTGTTATTTTGTGAATTATTTCAAAATATGGAATTTGAACATAAACTATTTTTACAAGCACTGATGACTCTTGATATTATTAAGGAAGGATACCTTCTTAAACTTTACTGTAAAGTATTGATTCAAAAGTCCTGCTATGAAAGTGATCAGATCAATGAGGAAGCAATTGTTCTGGAAAATGAAAATTCTTCTGACTTATCAGACCGAGATGAAAAAAAGAGGAACAAAACCGAAGACAAAGATGAAAAAACGAGCAACAAAAACAAAAATAAGAACAAAAACAATCACAAACCAAATGAACAATCTTTTGTTAGGGACATAAAATATGTCCCGCCAAAAGAAAAAATTTTAGACTCAATGAACCAACTTATTGAAATAATCAATACTCACGTTATGGATTTATTTTTCTTAATTAAAACAACAAGGTGCCCCGAAACAGGAGAGCGATATTTTGGGATCGTCAACACAAAACGTGATACAAACACTTTAAGTGACAAGATCCAAACTTTGTTACAACAAGAGACTTCTTTGGAAAGAACAAAAAGTAGTCTCAAGAACAAAGGGATTTTGAAGGTTGAACAACTCAATGAGGACTCTAAAAGGTCATACTCATATTCAATTCAAGAGGCAATGCTCTTTCAAAAAGTAATTGATGAAATTGTGCAATCCGAGGAAGGAGAAATTTTTGAAAACCAAGCATTAAATCTTGCGCAAAAAATGACAAAAGTGCAAGCAAACAAATTTTTTTATCATCTCGTAAAGGAAAAATGGCTTCAATTTTCAACACAAAATATACAAGGGGAGACTGTCCGGTTCCTAATTATTGGAATTAGAAGTTATTTGGATCTCGAAGAGTATTTGGATCGTATTGCAAAGCGTTGTGCTTTTTGTGAACAAATATGTGTCAAGGGAAAAAAGTGCTCTAACTGTGGTTATCCTATACACCCCTATTGTTCGAAAAAATTATGGCAAGATCTCCCAAGCAATCTAACAAAAAATTGCCCAAACTGTCGTGAGGAATTTGATTAAAACTATAAAAATTCATTGCCGACACCTTCACTTTTTGTTATTTGTTTTGTTATGGTTTGTTTAAATTTGGTTTTTGGTCTTATTCTTTTTCACAAGTTTCAAATACCACATCAAGGTCTGGAAAAAATTTTTTCTAAAAAAAAATAAAATATTTGCTAATTTTTCAATTTTGGATACTGTTTATTGTAAAATAAAAAGATTAAACTTTTCTTTCAGCTTTCTAAAAAACAACCTTCCAAGGAATTAAAATAAATCATCAAAAATCCCAATTCGAAAGGGAAAATTAATAATTTAAGCTGTTTTTGGAATTAAGAATTTGATATGTTATATGATTTTTATAATCTGTGATTTTTTAGAAAGGTGAACAAAAATTTTATGGGATTTAATGTTCAACAAATAGTAAATTCGATTATAATAGACACATTTGGTTAATAAAAGATCTCACTTTATCAAAAAATTAATTTTTAGAGATATATACCATTTAAAGTTGGGAATATTCAATTTTCCAGGCTATTTTTTTTTGATTTTAATAGTAAATAATTTGAAAAATGTTTTGCTTCTAGTTGAAAAGTTTTTTTATTATATTTTAAAAGTATTTTAAATTGGATTTATGCCTTTTAAATAGGATGACAATTATTTTTACAGTTGTTTCAATGACCCATGTTAACTTGAATAATTATTTTTTTTAGGATTTTAACTGTTATTTTTGAAAATTTGTGTTTTTAACTGTTGTTACGAAAATTTTTTGAATTATTTTGGGACTAAAATTGTTGTTCAAAATTCATGTGAGAACATTTATCTTGATTATTAACGGTGAAGTACTTTTTGACAATAATATTTTCCAATTCTTAAGAGTAATTTTTTTTCAAAATTTTACGAAATATTATTTCGTATAATTGAATAAAAAATTAAAAGATCTTGATTTAATCAATGGAAATTGATCTTATAAGAGATTTAATTTGCTCTCATTATCAAAATGGTTGAAAAAGAATTGATTCATAAATAATTTGGTAATTGAGCATGTTCTTGTCGATTTTTACTCAGAAAAAATATCGACTAATTAACTTTTTATTCACTATGAAATATTGCTTCACTAAGGAATCTTATCACTTCCAATAGAGGGTATACATTTGAAGCAAGCCAATAAAAAAATAGATCAATTTCAAGATAAGATTTGAAGTCGATTGACTAAAGGAAAGAAGGAAATTGAAGTGAAATTTTTATTTTATTTTATTGCAATAAAATTTGAAAAAATAATAATAAATTAGTCCATATGCCGAGACCATTAAAAATTTTTTTAAGAAACTCTTTTAAAATCTTTTTATTGTTTTTTTTTTTTAGGTATTTATCTAAATTGGAAGATTTGTTTGTTGTGAGTTTTGATGTTGTTTTGTAAAAAATTGGTTGAATTAGTTCTCTTTTATGAGAAGATTGGCCTTGAAAGTTGTCGAAAAACACTTGGAGAATATGATCTAATGTAAATTTTGTATATATTAATTTGAAATTATAGTTGAACTGAACTGTATTTTTTGGTAAAACACGAAATAAAAACAAAAAAAATTCATTAGAAAGAATAACATAAGTTTTTGAAAAAAAAAAATCAACGTTTATTTATAATCAGTTTCAAATTTAAGGCACAAACTTTCAACGAAATTTAAGGCTTAAAAAAATCTCAAATTAGGGCATAAAATTCAGATTCTAGTGGAATAAATTGTAAAAAAAAATCTCAAATTAAGGCACAAAATTCAGATTTTAGGAAAAATAAATTGTAAAAAAAAAATTTCAAATTTTGTGCTTTTATTTGAGATTATTTTGTGCCTTAAATTTCGTTGAAAGTTTGTGACTTAAAAGTGGAAGTGACTGTAATAAAAATTCTCATTTTTCTTTTAAAGAGAGAATAAAAATAATTAAATCGGCATGGATGTACCGACATTTTTTATTGTTTGCTTTTGAAGAATTTTTTTTGTATTAAAGACCACAAAAGCAAAGAGGTTCAGTAACTATTGAACCAGTATTTTTTATTGTAAAATTTTGAAGAATTTTTTTGGATTAAAGATACCAAAATGGAAAAATTGAAAAGGAAGAAGAAATTGATTTGGAAATAAAAACAGTGTTCACTGATAAAAATATATAAGTTAAATCAGTAAAAAGAATTCTATACATTAATTCTTTAACTAGGGTTGGGCGAATCTCAAATTTTTTGTTTTGATTTAACTCCAAATAATTCCAATTTAAAGCAGCAAGATATGTTCTTGTTTCAAAATTTGTTTTATCAAAAAAAGTATTTTTTTTGGGAGTACCTATTTAGTGTTGCATTAAAAGACTCAAATCTTGATGTTTGTCTCGATTTTAAAAATGGGTTAATGTTTTTGATAAGTTTTTTTTCTTTTTAAAATCATCTTCTGATTCGATAGGTGGGTTTTTTTTTCACTTTCAATGTATACAAGATTGAAAAGAGTTAAACACCCATCGTGCCTTCCAAATTGATGTTGAACAAATTTGTGTCACATTTACCCCCATTGTTTTTCATTTTCTGCAAGGATATAGCATATTTGAAATGTGTTTCATTTTTTTGAAACAAAAGGACTCGTATATTTATTTTGGTAAACCCAACTGTTATTCTTTCTTGGTTTTCCTGTTTGTGTTAATTGGTTGTGTGAAGGTAATTTTTTTTCAACAAATTTTTTAAAAAAATTTTAAATCTTACACAAGAGTAAATATAAAACTGGTATCAATTTTTTTTTTTATTGCTCAACAAATTAAAAATTTTCTTAAATTTCTATTTTTGGTGTTTAGAAGTCTCTAGGAAGTCTATTTTTCGAGATATTGCCCAAAATCGATTTTTATATACAAATTTTTTAATAGTGATTTTTCACAACTATTTTGGATAATAACTCGAAAAATATACAGCCAGTTTCACTTTTAAGGCACATACTTTCAACGAAATTTAAGGCACAATAAAAATCTCAAATTAAGGCACAAAAATTTGGAATTTTTTTTTTTACAATTTATTTTTACTAGAATTTGAATTTTGTGCCTTAATTTGAGATTTTTTTTGTGCCTTAAATTTCGTTGAAAGTTTGTGCCTTAAAAGTGAAACTGACTGTAAGAGCCCCAAAAAAATAAAAAATTTAGATTGTTTTTATATTTTTTATATAGTGACACCCATAGATTAAAATAAATATTAAAGTTTTTTTTTAATTGTAGGTTTTACTATATATAAATAATTTAAAATCTTCTACTCCTCACACGGAAAAAAACTACTTAGTTACCAGTATTTATCCGAATTTTGGTACCTTAAGAAGATTTGTATTTTTGAAAAAAAAATTTTTGAAAAGATTTAAAGGTAAATTCAGGTAGCAAACATGTATACTTTAATTTATCAAATTATATATATATAGTGAAAAAAAAAAATTAATAATTTTATTGATCTTTCCGGAATCGAACTCAGGCTAAACACCTTATAAATTTTGAGAACTCGGTGCTCTACCGCTGAGATAATGAGTAATTATTGGATATTTTAAAATTATAAAATTCTGAAGATAATAAAATTGAATTTTTAATTGAGTAATTTTTCTAATATATATTTTTGAAAAAAAAAACTCCAAATTTTTATGATTAAAATTTTTTTTTTTTTCATTTGTAAAAAAATTAAAAAATTTAAAATTGAATTGAAAAAAACTTATAAAAAAATTTTTTTTTTTGAAAAAAATCATTTTAATAGGAAACTCTAGTCAAAATTTGTTTTTAATTTTTTAGAATTTTTTATATATTTTTCTAGTGGTTACAACTATCAAAAATTTATAAAAAATGAATATTTAGATAAAATAAGATGAGGTCTAATATTTTTTTTTTCAAAATATTAGAAATGTGAATTTTTTTTATGTTAAATTTAAAAAAAAATTGAAATTTTACTAGAGTTTTCCTATTAAAAAAAAATTATTTTTTTAAACAAGATTTTTCAGGTAAAATAAAAATCATTTTTTTGAGATATTTAAAAAAAATTTTTTTTTCAAAGTGACCTATTTTTACTACATTTAAAAAAATTTTATAAAAAATTTTTTTATTATACATTTTTTAGTTTTTTCAATTTTGAAAAAGGTCAAAAACACCCATTTTAAATTCTAAATATTTTCGAAACCACTTACCCTCTTAAAGTTTAAATTTGAAAACTTCATAAAAAAATCAAAATAAAAAATTTTTGAAAAAAATTTTTTGTCTATATCAAAAGTATTTTTATATTTCATTTTATCAACTAATATTCACCATAACTTATATATTTTTATAATTACCTTTGAGAAAAAGTGAAAAAAAAAAATAAAAAAAATTTTTTACAGTCAGTTTCACTTTTAAGGCACAAACTTTCAACGAAATTTAAGGCACAAAAAAATCTCAAATTAAAGCACATTTTTTGGAAATTGTTTTTTTTTTACAATTTATTTTACTAGAATTTGAATTTTGTGCTTTAATTTGAGATTTTTTTTTGTGCCTTAAATTTCGTAGAAAGTTTGTGTCTTAAAAGTGAAACTGACTGTAATAAAAAAAAATTTCAAAATTAAAAATTTTAAAACTATTGTAGTTAAAAATATATTATAAATATAATATTTAAGTAAATCAAAAATGGGAAAATCAAAAGAGTAGTAAAAAAATTTTCAAAAAAAAATTTTTTTATCGAAAACCTTAATTTTTTCAATTTTTTTTATACCAAAATCATATTTTTGATCAAAAATTACCCTAGTAAGATGATCTTAAAAATACCAAAAAAATTATTTTTTGTGTAAAAATGCACCTTTTTGAAAAATGAAAAATTCAAAATTTCAAAAAAAAAATTTTTTTGACAAAAAATCGAAAATTGAGGATAACTTCTAAAATAGAGGAGATAAAGAGCTCTAAACTTGAAAAATCAATTTTTCAGATTATTTTGATTTTGGAAAGATGAGTAATTCGCCCAGAGATCCAATATTTAAAAATTCAATTTTTTTCAATTTATACTTGTGTATTACCTTTATGCCCAGCACAAGTTGAAATTTGATTTGTGTCGAAAGACCGAATTGCTTTTTGAATTGATATGTTTTCATCATATATTATTTCTTGGATGGTAACATCAGTGAACGGTTTTTTGTAACAATTTTTAACAGTCACTGTGATTCCAAATCTCCTTTATTGCCCACCCCCCCTTCTTTTTAGTGTATCACAAGTATAAATTGAAAAAAATTGAATTTATAAATATTGGATCTCTGGGCGAATTACTCATCTTTCCAAAATCAAAATAATCTGAAAAATTGATTTTTAAAGTTTAGAGCTCTTTATCTCCTCTAGTTTAGAAGTTATCCTCAATTTTCGATTTTTTGTCAAAATTTTTTTTTGAAATTTAGAATTTTTCATTTTTAAAAAAGGTACCTTTTTACACAAAAATTGTTTTTTTTTGGTGTTTTAAAGATCTTCTTACTAGGGTAATTTTTGATCAAAAATATGATTTTGGTGAAAAAAATTGAAAAAATTAAGGTTTAAAAAAAAATTTTTTTTTGAAATTTTTTTTACTACTCTTTTGATTTTCCCATTTTTGATTTACTCAAATATTATATTTATAATATATTTTTAACTACAATAGTTTTAAATTTTTTAATTTTGAATTTTTTTTATTTTTTTTTTCACTTTTATCCAAGTTATTTATAAAAATACATAAGTTACTGTGAATATTGGTTGATAAAATGAAATATAAAAATTTATTTGATATAGACAAAAATTTTTTTTCAAAAATTTTTTATTTTGATTTTTTTATGAATTTTTTAAATTTAAACTTTATGAGGGTTAGTGGTTTCGAAAATAAATAGTATTTAAATTGGGTATTTTTGAATTTTTTCAAAATTGAAAATTTTAAAAAATGTATATAAAAAAATTTTTTTCAAAATATTTTTTAAAGTAATAAAAATTTGTAACTTTGAAAAAAAAAATTTTTTTTAAATATCTCAAAAAAATGATTTTTATTTTTATTTTAACTGAAAAACAATGTTTAAAAAATATTTTTTTTTAATTGGAAAACTCTAGTAAAATTTCATTTTTTTCAAATTTAACAGAAAAATAATTCACATTTCCAATATTTTGAAAAAAAAATTATTAGACCTCATCTTATTTTATCTAAATATTCATTTTTTCCAAATTTTTAATAGTGTAACCACTAATAAAATATATAAAAAATGCTAAAAAATTAAAAACAAAATTTTACTAGAGTTTCCTATTAAAATGAATTTTTTCAAAAAAACAATTTTTTTTATACAGTCAGTTCCACTTTAAGGCACAAACTTTCAACGGAATTTAAGGTACAAAAAAAAACTCAAATTAAGGCACAAAATTCAGATTCTCGTAAAAGAAATTGTCAAAAAAAAATTCCAAATTTTGTGCCTTAATTTGTGATTTTTTTGTGTCTTAAATTTCGTTGAAAGTTTGTGCCTTAAAAGTGGAACTGACTGTAGGAGAAAAGTTTTTATACCAAACAAAAAAAATTCACTTGTTTAAAATATTATTAGCAATCTTTTATTATAAATTTTCTCATTTTTCTTTTAAAGTTGTTCCAAAAAGATTTCATTGTGGAAAAAAAGTGAAACAGGAAAAAAAGTTAAACACGGTTTTTAATTGGGAACATTACTGAAAATTCAAAGTGTGATCAATTAAAAAAAGAATAAATAAATAAATAAAGACAAAATGAAGTATTCGGCACAATAACAGTTTTTTTAATACTACCTTTGGGTCGGTTTTTCAATGATTGATTAATATTTAAAAATTTGTAAAAAAAATTGACTATTTTCGGGATCTCCAATACCACACCAACAATTTTGATAATCTAAGTAGATTTAAATTGTATTTGTTGGGTCGATTGAAAATAATATAATGGTTTATTATTTGAAGTCAATTGGTTACTTCTTTTTAATTGATTTTACTTTTGAATTTCTGTAATGTTCACAATGAAAAGCGATGTTTAACTTTTTTTTTAATAGGTGCTGAGAATTAAATCCTTTTTGAAAATTTTAAAAAAGTCCTAGCTGTTGGAAAAAAAAGTACTTACTTTTAAACTAATTGGAGTACCAAAAATAATTAAACTCATTAGAAAGATAAAATTCTCCTTTAGCATCATTCCATAATTTGATTGATATAACGGTTGATTTACTAAAGATCTTTATATTTTCCAAAATAATAAAAGTTTAAATTTTGGCCCAGAATGTCAAAAAAATATTCACTTTGTTTTTGTTTTTGTTTTTGTTTTCATTTTCTTATGTTTTGTAATTTTGTTCGAGGTAGACTGTAATTTGTGTGGTGGATTTATTTTTTCTTTTAAACTTATGTTTCTTGGAGATTTTGGTTGTATAAAGAATTAGAGTTATTTGAATATTAGTTAATCTTTGTGTAGATAAATGGCCCCTTCGTTTTTAATAATGAAATTCGAAATGTTGGCAGGATCTTTCAATCTGTAAAGTTGAGTTTTTGTTGATTGGTAAATTAAAATAGCCTAAAATTGTTACAAACAAAAAAAAAAGATTTGGAACATTTTTAATTTTCTCTTTAAAAAATTTTATCAGAATCTTATTTTCTCAAAAATTTAAAAACATGACTCTTATGTAAATAACGGGATAGTAGTTTAATGGTAGAATGCACGGTTGTGGTCCGTATGACGTAAGTTCGATTCTTGCCTATCCCATTTTTTTATTTCATTTGAAAACATTTTTTTGAAAGTACAAGACTTGAACTCTTGATTTTCAATCATTTTTTTTCGATTGTGTAAAGAAACGGGACTTTCAGAAAAGCTAAAGATTTTTTTTTTGGAAAATGGGTTAATTTTCACAAAGGCAAAATTAAAAGAGTTTATTTTTCAATTTGAAATTCGAAATTGCAAATGGAATTGAATCAGACTCAAATCTATTTTGTATTTAATTTTGAAACTCTGGTATGACACATTTTCATTTCGCCCCCAAGACAAAACTCGAAGAAAGATTGAAAAAATTGAAAAAAGATTTGAGACTAAACTTTTTACTAATTGTCAAATCAAAAATTGTTTTTGACAATTTGATAGACTGGGAAAGGTAATTTTTTCTTTGATTCAAACCACTCAAAAAAGAAATCGAGATTTTGATAAAGAAAAAAAGATTTTTTTGAGAAACCAAAAAAATATACATGTTATTTTCACTGAAAATCAAACAGTTTGAGGAAAAATATGAATAAATTCATCACTTTCTAAACGTACCAAACAACAAGATTTTCATTATTTTTCCATCTTATTTTTTTTTTGTTTTTTTTTTTTTTTTTTCGACCTTTTAATAAAAGTTATGAGCGCTTTTAAAATGAAAAGGTTTAAAAAAAAATCTTCAAGCCAAAGCAAAGTCAAAAAAATTGAGGATTCCCAAAAAGAGATCCCAAAAGAAGAACTCGAAAAAATCAACCAAAATTTTGAAAAATTGATTGTAATTTCTTTCTCATTTCCCACAACCATAACTCAACCAAAACCCATAACAAAACCAAACCCTCAAAACAAAGCCAAAACTTATCCAAAAACAAAAAAAAACAAAAACAAAAAAAAATCCAAACAATCAAAAAAAATAAAAAAACTATCAAAACAAACAAAAAACAATCAAAAACAAAAAAAAAACACAAACAAAAAAATCCAAACAATCAAAAAAAAACAAAAACAAAAAAAACAAAAACAAAAAAAACAAAAACAAAAAAAAACAAAAACAAAAAAAAAACAAAAAACACACTTTTTTCGAACAAATTTTTTGAACTTAAAAACAACAACAAAACAAACCTTTTTTAAAAAATAAAATTAAACAAAAAAATCAAAAACCAACTTAATGTTATTATAGTCCATGATGAATTTAGATCCTAACAAACAAGAGACTATGAGAAATTTGCCACTACCACAGAAATTGAAATTGCTTGAGGGAAGCCAATTACAAAAACAAGCAAAAACAGCGGAAGAGTACATTAAAGAATTAAGTACCCAACCAACACTCGAGATTATTCGGAAACTGAGTGTTGAATTAAGAACTAGCCAAATTTCTTGGGTAAAGGAGTTTGTAGAGGCAAGCGGGCATGCCCATCTTTTAAATTTACTACGTGTGACTTTAATATCGTCAGAAAATGATTTAAATTTAATTTTGGAATGTTCAAAGGCAGTAAAATCATTGATGAACAACACAGTATGCCATTTTGCTTTTTTGAATTTTGATTATGATTTTTTTTTTTGATTTTTTTTTTTCTTCTTTTTCTCCTCCTTATCTGATCTTCTTTTTCCATAACTTTTTCAACATTTTGACTCTCAGATCAGTCAACCAATTACAAAAAAAAACTCAAGTATAAGCAAGACCAAATACAAATAAAAATACAAATAAAACCCAGCTACAATAAAAAAAAAAAACGGATTTTTTAGTCAATGTTTACTGATAAATCAGAATACTGTCATTTTCCAATTAAGGGATTAGACTCACCATAGATTTCTCTATAATCAAATTATGTTGTAATTGGGTGTAAATGATATTAGAGCATCATGGCTCAAATAGTTTCTGTGACTCTAAAAAATCTATTATAAATCTTATTGTACAATAAATTATTGCATTTTTTACATAGGATCACTCTTAAAAAGTTTTTAAAATTCCTTTTCCAAATCTAAAAATAGAAACTCCAAAATACAGTATTCTTGTATTTAAGGAAGTAAGTACATTTTACCATTTTGAAAAATTTTCATTGTGTTAACATTACTAAAAAATATTTTTTGAGTGCCACCAGATATTGAAAATTTGAAACCAAAAAACCATTCGCGAGTCTATTCGTGAAAAGAAAAAGAATCAAAGTAATTCAGAGTTGAGTCTTTCATTTTTTCAATTTTTTGAATATTTTTTTTTTTTTTTGATTCAATTTTTGGTTTTATTAAATTTTGTTTTGGATCTAGAGATGTGTTTATACGAATCATTGAAATTAATCAAACAGTAAACCAAAAAAATATACCCGAAAAGGTGTGAATTTGAAACAAATATTTTCTTTTAGAAGACCAAACACAAAAGATCACCAAACCAAATAAATTTGTTGAAATCAAGAATGAAAAAAAAAAAAAATCGATAAAAGCCTATTTTCGAAGATTGATTTTCTTTATCTTCTTAATTTGCAGATCCAAAAACAATTTATAATCTTGAATTTCTCTCCCCATTACTATTTATTATTATTTTAAAAAACCTTTTGTGACAAATTTGCTTTCAAAATTCAATTTTCAAATATTTTTATCAAACAAAACGAAAACAAAGAATACTATTTCAAAAATTAAAATAAAGGGGTTGAATTCTTGCAATCAAAAAACAGTTACAAAAGATTCAAATCAAAATAATTGAAAAATTCAAGAAAACACTTCAATCAGATTTAGAAATTATTTATCGTTCTCATTTTAATGGAAAATAAATAATTATAAAATCAAACGAATGTGTCCAATAAACCCTTATTTTCAAGAAGAATTAAAAAAATCTCTGATTTTCTGAACTAAAACTAGAATTACATGAATTAAATGAAAATAAGATTTTTAAATTCATTTTGGAAATTCTTTCGAAATAAACAGTAATTTGGATTTTTTTCCATTTTTCCCCTAGCTGAATCTTCTTTATATTGGGAAGAAGAGTTACAAAGGAAAAAGATCAAGTGGTTACTTTCTAATACTGTGACACTGAAACACGAAAGTATGAGTAACTTGAAAATAAAAACTAAAAAGCAAAGGCTAAAATGACCAAAGGTTTAAAGCAAATAAGATCAAAAAAAAAAAAGAAAAGAAATTACAACAAATTAAACAACGATCCCCAAGTGAACATTCATGATCAATTATCAAATTATTAAATCAACCAAAAGCATCGTGGCTGCGATTTTGGGAGTTCTTAATTAAAGATGGCATTGGTTTTTTTTTTTTTTTTGATTTTTTACCAATTGCTTCTTATAAACCCTTTTTAAATTTCTTTTTTTTTTTTTTTTTTTTTTTCTTTTTGCTTTTTTCTTTTCAATTTTTTGCTTTTGCTTTTTAAACATAAAAAAAAAAATGGGTATGTCTTTCCCTTGAACAATCGTGAAATCTATGATTTTACGCTGAAATTTCCTTTGAGGAAATTTAAGTAAAAGGACATCTAGGGTGTAATTTACACTTCTTCCATCAATAAAAATAAAAAAATAAACAGTAATTTGTTTTTCAAAAATTTTCCAAACAAAATTATTTTCATAAAGAATCAAAAATAAAACCAAATAAAGAATAAGTAATTGTATCAAATGTTAAAGATAAGATCAAGTAATAAATGATTTTTATTTTCTTTTTTTTTTGATCATTTTTTTCATTTTTTTGATTTCCATTTTTTAATTGGATTGAAAATATCTTATACTAGGATATATTCCACTCTAGTATTTATGAAAATATCAATGTATTTGGCTAAAGAAATGATTTGAAGAATTCAGTTTCGAATAAATGGTGGCACTCAAAAAATGAAAAATGTACTTACTCCCTTAATAAACTCTGTTTCAGTCAAAGGGGAATCCAAAAAAAACGTTTTTTTCAAATATCAATTATTTTATATAATTAACCTTTGAAGAACAAATAAGAAATAAACAGAATAATGCACATCAAAGAATTGTTGATATATCTCTGAAAGAAAACTAATTAATCAATATATTTTCAAAAAAATTGAAAAACTCAAATTCTTAGATCCCTATTGAGAAAAACAACAATGTTCGTTTTGAACTTCTACTGGTATTTGAATAATAAATATGAAACATTTTTCACTTCATTTTCCATACTTTTCTTTTAGAAATTAAGTCCAAAAACGAAGTTTGTTGGTATTTGTGGTCTCTATTTGAAAAAGAAAATGAAAATGAAGTGAAAATTTTCAACATTTATTAAACAAATATCAAGATCAAAGATCGAATAGAATTGCAATAGAAATCAATATCATTTCTCAGCAATCTTTACATGGTTTCAATGACCTTAGAATAACACGTTTTTACCAAGTGACTATTGATCTTGCAATAAAAAAATTTTTTACAACTGAATGACGTTTTAAAAAAAAAATCGAAAAAAAAAAACAAAAATGTGTAAAAATGCCAAAAAATGATTTCAATTTTGAAAAATTTCCAAAATAAATTTTTTCTTCTAATATCTATGCAAACCCTTTAAACACATGTATTTCACCATTACAACTGTACCCCTTTGACTGAAAAATAGTTTAATTTAGATTTAGAACTTCCAAAAGTAACTATTTTTATAATTTTTGAATTTCAAAGATTAACTCAATAATCATCCACATAAAAGCATAAAAACTGATTATTTTTGTTTGATTTTTATAAAGCTACTTGTAGCATCAATATATTTCCATGATTTGAGAAATAATTTGCCAAAAAACTTTATTAAGTAATTATTGAATTTTTTAAAAAAAAACAATTTTTTAGTAACTAATCTACATTTCGCCAAAAATTATAAGAAAGATATTTTGTGACTTTATAGTCTGAATATTGATAATTCAACATTTAAATTTATGGCGAAATGCAGATTTTTTTCTGAAATTGTTGGGTTTTTTAACTAATACATAGATCATTTTTAATTGATGAGATCAACAAATATTACTACTTTGACTAATCGATTTTTTAGAGACATTCGAACCATGTAGGACTAATGTAGTTAAACCCAATAACAACATGCTTTGATCTTAGACTTCTCCTTGGTAGATGCTAATCCCTTAAGAAATAAAAATTTTTATTTCAGGTTCATAAATATTTTTAAACAGTCACTATACTATTTTTTGCAAAATAAACGTAACAAAATTTTTATTCAGCTTTCAAAAAAAAAAACAAAACCGCTCAATAATTATTATAAAATCATCAAAGACCAATTCTAAAAAAGGCAAATGAATAATTTAAGGACTATCTAAAATAAAGCCACCACGGGGTCTTACGAATTAAAACATCGGTAAATTGGACTCTATATTTCTTGAGATCCAGAAGAACTATAAAATTTGAAAAATTTAGGAATAGATAATTTTTCAAGAAGGAATTCTTCATTGAAAACTGATGAGAAAAAACCCAAGCGCAACCAATTTTGTTCTAATTAAAGTATTGTCATAGTTTCCAATAAAAACCTCTGAAAAAAATGGACTTTGAAGAAACTTGATTGGGGAAGTGTTTTTTACTACCAACTTCTAATTAAGTATCTGATCTTTCCAAAATTATCTATTCCTAAATTTTTCAAATTTTATAGTTCTTCTGGATCTCAAGAAATATAGAGTCCAATTCACTGATGTTTTAATTCGTAAGACCCCCATTGTGACTTCATTTTAGATAATCCTTAATCTTCTTTCAGAATTAAAAATTTGAAACGTTACCTGATTTATAAACCTTTTTTTGGAAAGCTTAAGGGACTAGTCTCTATTATTATTTTTTTTTGACCAATTTCTAAATAAGGATTTCTTCTCTAGAAATAAGTTTAATATTGAAAATAAACAAGGGTTTTTCAAATCTAAGTAATTGGCAAAAACTTTTCTCAATCTCTATTAAATTTTTTTAGGTAAATTTAATAGAGATTTAGATTTTTTTTTGCCAATTACTTAGATTTGAAATCAAAGTGAAAAACTTCTTTGTATAGTAATGAAATCTCGAGAAATGACATTTATTAAATTTAGTTATTTTTTTTATAGAAATAAAAAATTTTTCAATTTTTTCACTTTTTTGAAAGTTGCTTTTTTTCAACTTTTAGCAAAAATACAAAAAATAAAAAAAAATATGAGCAAGAAAGCAAAACCTTGTTACGTTTGTGGAATACGTACAAAAAATAATTTGAAAAATAAACCTGAAAAGGTTTTTTTGGGTTTGCATGAAAAAACAGTTTTATTCGAAAAAAATATGAAATATATGCTTTACTCAAAATAAAAGATTTGTTTCTTTTCATAACCATTCTTTTTTTTTCATGAATCTACTTTTTGAGTTTATACTCTTTTGGTTTTTGTCAAATTTGAAGTTTTAAAAAGTTGTCCCAAATTATCATTCTAAAAGTTTTTGTCAGAGTCAAAAAAAATAAAAGAAAAGAATAAGAACTATTTTTTTAAAAAGTAATTATTTATAAAACAAATTGAGTTCTTTATAGAGTCAAGTTGGATGAACAGAAGTGAAAGAGAAAATATTCACTAGTTTTCAATTATTTTTTCGTTTTTAAAAAAGAGAATAAATATTATTTTTGAGAAAATAATTAAATCCAAAATTAATCAAAAAATTCTCATCCGTTTAAGATATTTTTTTTAAAAAAAATTTTTAAAAGTCACTTTTTTTGACAGAATTGTAAAATTTTAAAAAAACAAGAACTAAAAATTCTAACATTGAAAAAACTTGACTATTTTCAATTTTAAGCATATTTCAAGATAAGGATTCCTTATTTAGTTATTGGTCAAAAAAAAAGTAATAGAGACTAGTCCCTTAATGAAAATTTTGTTCCATTTATTTTACAACAAAGAGTAAGCTGAAAAAAATCCAGGACCTTACAAGATCATGATAATCTTGTGTTTTTTTTAATTTCCATCTCTCTTTTTTTGAGACTCTGAGATAAAATTTATTTTTTTCAAGATGAAAATACCACTAAATGCTTTTCCATTTTTTATTTCAATTCACATTTGTTAAATTTCTTACCTTAGTCTTGAATAAAGACTTTTATTGGTTAAAATGAAAAGAAACTTTGACAAAATTAGTTGAACTTCGAAACATTCTTAATAACGTAGGTGTTTTGAAAGTATATAATTATCATATTTAAAAAGGGAAATTGAACAAAAATTTTTTTTTTAATTTTTTAGAATTTATCAGTACAGATCAATAAAGTATTTAAAAAGTTAACCAAAAAAAGTCCTTTTTGATTTATTTTTGTTAAGGGGCTTGTAAACTCAAAAAAACCTTAAAGTGAAATTAATAGCAAATTCAAAAAACAGAAAACCTCAAGAAAAATGTCTTTAGGTTTTTTTTTAATTTTAGAAATAAAAAGAAAATTTTTGAAATTTTACTAGATTCTTTTAAATTCTGGAAAAGGGTCGTTATATTTTCTTGGATTTTCTGTTTCTTTGAAAAATCAATAGATTTTTTTTTGGTTTTTTTGAGTTTTCTATTTATTTGGAAAATCAATAGATTTTCGTTAGGTTTTTTTTAATTTTTGTAATAAACTGAAAATTTAAAAAAATTTTCTGTTTATTTCAAAAAGTAAAAAAAACCTAGAACACTTTACAAATAAATAGAAAACCTCAAAAAAACCTAGAACACTTCACAAATAAAACAGAAAACATCAAGAAAACTGCAATTATTTTTTTTTTTAATTTTAGAAATAAAATGAAAATTTTTGAAATTTTCGGTTTATTTCAAAAATTAAAAAAAAACCGCTGTTAGATTTTCCCGAATTTAAAAGAATTGAGTTAAATCTTTTATTGTACTCTATTCTTTTGAATCCTGAGAAAACTAGGTACTTGACGGCACTCTACGGCACTCTACGACACTCCACCGTACTCAACAGCATTTGGCAGCACTTTCTGAAACTCTAAATTTATCTAGAGATTTTTATTCTTGCTATAATTTAGACAAGATTATAGTTCATAGATAGAATTTTTCTTTTTAAAAAAATGAAAAGAAAAAAATTTAATTTCTAAACAAAGGCAAGAAAAAGAGAAAGAAAAGGAAGAAATGAAATAAACTCAATATTCAAAATAATTGTCCCATTAAAAATAAAATTTTGAAAATAAATATTTTTATAAATTGAAGTTATCTATTATAATAAAAAAATTACTATTTTAGTATTCAGTTCTATACACTAAAAATATTTGTTTTTCATCTAAAAATAAAATAAAAAAAAGTAAAAAAAAAATTGGGCCATTTATTATGAAATTTAGTTTAGATAGTTAAAAATAATACAAAAAACTAAAAATAATCAAAAATTTTGTTTTTTTGTACTCCAAGTGTTAAATGGTTTGGTTGTTTCCTTTTATGTCCAAAATTTCTGGATCGACACAATAATTCGTTTTAATAAAGATAATTAAATATTTGACCAAATATAGATCAAATGAAATAGTTTACTTTATTAAATTTTAAATTTAGAACTTTATTGATATAGAGTGAATTTTTAAAGTGCTGAGTTTTTAAGAATAAAAATTGGTTTTCAAAATTTTCTTTTTCTTTTTGTGCTGTTTTTTTTTTTATTACAAGTTTCCCAAATCTTGTTTTCGCAAAATCCCAGTATGAGATACCGACTCGAAAGCGTTCACACAGTCCAAGTACTTACGTTACCAATTCATCAAATCGGTGTATCAAAAAGTCGAATCAATTCCACTTCCAAATCGTTTCAGGTCGTTTCTGTTGTAATACCTTCGCTTTAGTTAAGTTCAGTTTTCTTAAGATCTAATCAGGTCAAGTTCAGTTTAAGATATAATCATTAACACTTTTACCAACTCTTCTATTGATTTTTTATTCCTTTTACCACCTCAAAAAAAACAAAAAAAAATCAAAAGAGAACGAAAACAAACAACTTCAAAAACGGAAATTTGTAAAAAATAAAAAGCCCAAAAAAATAAAAAGATCAAATCTTTTTTACTAAAAATTAATTTTTTTAAAAATTATCTTTACAAATTATTCAATAATACTTAAATGATTTTCCTGTAAAAAACATGATGTTTTTATTTCAATTTAATAATAAAATGTATACCAAAATTTGAAAATTTAGTGTCTTATTCTGAATATTTAAATTCAAAATTCCTATTTAATATTTTTTATCCTTATTTTACATTTACTAATAAAATATTCAAAAAAAATAAAAAAAATAAAAAAAAAAAAAAAATAAAAATAAAAAAATAAAAAAAATAAAAAAATAGTCTGGACTAATGGCTGTTTTAAAATTAGAAAATTCAACCAAAATCTTAGCCCTGGGATTAACATGCAGCTCTGAAAAGGTATTACAAATAATTATGGATTTATTAGCGGCTATTTCAACATTTCCAGACTTTAATGAAAAGGTAAATGAATGTATAAACAATGTTCATTTTGAAAAAAAATTATTACCATATTCATTAATATTAAATATTTTAACGCAATCTGATGATGTTGAATTAAAGACGAGTGCAATGACATTGATTCATGGTTTAACAAGCAATCCTGATATTGCGCAGCGGATTCAAGTAAGATTTGCCATGTTTGAAATAGGATTGGGTGACTGGCTTGAGATTGTAAATAGGAAAAAAAATGATTCTTTAACAAATTTAATTGAATTGTTTGAGAATAACATGTCTGTAGATATGAAGGAATTGGAAGAAACTTTTGGCACATCTGAATTTAATCTATTTTCTTCAGAGAAAATAATGAAGCAATTAACAGATCAAATAAAAGATGAAGAATTTAGTGAAGTGCCTTTAAATATTCTTCGTTCCTTAATTTTTTTACTGTATAGATCACCTTTTGAGCGACAAGATATTTTTACTAGTATTTATGATTTGTTAATGGAATGTATTCAAAATATTGACACTGAAGAAAGTTTTAGAAATTTGGTATTTAATATTACTTCTCCTAAAAACGAAAACACAGAAAAAGAGAATGAAACAATATTTGTTTTAAGACAACGTTCTCAAGAATTAGAAAAAGAAATTGAGGATAATTCACTAAAATTTGTCAAAATTATTAATGAAATGAAAAATTATTATGAAATAATGATCAATAAAATTAAGGAACAAAGCAAAAATCAAAATAGAATGAATCAATTTAAAAAAAAATATTCAAAGGTAATACTTTCTTTAAAAAACGAAAATGAAAATTTATTAAAAGCAAATAAAGATCTTAAAAATTATTCAATACAATTACAAGATTCACAAAAGCAATTAATTCAAGATTTTAATAATAAAATCAAAAATCATAATATTCAAGTTCATAAAATAATTCAAAATAATAATATTAATAAAAATGTAAATGTAAATCATAATAATCAAGAAACTAAAACCCTATCGACAGAAATAGCAAATAAAAGCGAGATGACTACAATGGAAACAACAACAGGAACAAATAATAATAATCAAATTGAACATCAAAATAAACAAATAATCAATGATGATATAAATGATCAAAAATCTAAATTAATAGTAAATCAAACAAAATCAAATAATAATAATCAAATTATTAAAGCCGAAGAAACAAAATTTTCATCAACAAATAATATTCCAACAACAATTGAAAATGAAAAAAAAAATAACACAACGGAAATTGAAAATGAAGGTAATATTGATAGTCAAGTAAATCAGGAAATTAAACTGGAAACAGAAGAAAAAGAAGAAAAAAAAGAAAAGGAAATGGAAAACGAAAACGAAAATGAATACAAAAAAGAAAAAGAAGAAGAAAGAAAGGAAATTGAAAACAATGAAAATGAAAGTAATATTGAAAAAAATGAAAATAAAAGTAATATTGATAGTCAAGTAAATCAGGAAATTAAACCAAAAACAGAAGAAAAAGAAGAAAACAAAGAAAAGGAAATTGAAAACGAAAACAAAATTGAAAACAAAATTGAAAATGAAAACAAAAAAGAAAAAAAAGAAGAAAGAAAGGAAATTGAAAAAAATGAAAATGAAAGTAATATTGATAGTCAAGTAAATCAGGAAATTAAACCAGAAACAAAAGAAAAAAAAGAAAATGAAAAAGAAAACGAAAACAAAAACGAAATTGAAAACAAAAAAGAAAAAGAAGAAGAAAGAAAGGAAATTGAAAAAAATGAAAATACAAACAACAGTGAAGGTGAAGTAAATAAGGAACTTAAACTGGAAACAGAAGTAAAACAAGAAGAAGCAGAAAAAGCAAATGAAGAAAATGTTAAAGATCTTGAAAATAATAAAAGTGAAAATGATATAAAAAACAAAAATGAAAATGAAAATCAAAATACGAAGGAAAGTGAAGAAACTGGGGAAGCAAATGAAAAGGAAAATAAGGGCTCTACTATACCACCACCACCAAATATGGGAGGAGGAATGGGAGGAATACCACCACCACCCAATATGGGGGGAGGAGGAGGAATACCACCACCACCAAACATGGGAGGGGGAGGCGGAATACCACCACCACCCAATATGGGAGGAGGAATAGGAGGGTTACCACCACCACCTAATTTTGGAGGAGGAGGAATGGGAGGATTACCACCACCACCCAATTTTGGAGGGGGGGGAGGAGGATTACCACCACCACCTAATTTTGGAGGAGGCTTTGCAAGAAAACCACGAGAGCCAAAAAGTAATTTGGTTGCACTTAATTGGAAAAAATTGCCCAATAATGTAAGTAGTTCAGGCTATTGGTCGAACATCACAGTAGATGATATTGATATAAATGTCGACGGTTTTTTAAAATTATTTGAAAAAAAGAAAAAAGTCAATTTAAAAAAAGACACTTCGAATACTCTCAAGACAAACCAAGGTGTCATTAGTGGGAAAAAAATAAGCAATGTTGAAATTACGCTTCGTAAATTAAAAAAAAATGAAAAAGAAATTGTCAAATCAATACTTCAATTAGATGAAAATGTATTAAATGAAGATTCCATCCGCTCCATAATAGCACAGTTACCAACCGATGAAGAAAACACAAAAATCCGAGAATATAAAGGAGACTTTTCAAAATTAAGTTTAGCAGAAAAATATTTTAAAGAATTATTAATTGTTGAAAATGTTGAAAAAAGATTAAAAACGTATGGCTTCAATTTATCCTTTCAAGAAACAATTGATTCGGTTGAGCCACAAATCCGGTATTTGGAAAAGGCATCTACCGATCTTAAAGGGAGCCAAGAATTTAAAACACTAATGCAAATCATATTAAAAATGGGAAATCTTATGAACGGGGGATCATTTAGAGGAGGAGCGATGGGATTTAATTTAGAAATTTTACCAAAATTGAAGGATACAAAATCGACCAAAGATCGATCGCTGAATTTCATGCATTTTTTCGCCAAAGTCCTTACAGAAAAATATCCAAAAACCTTAAAAATCTTGGAAGCAATACCGCTTTATGAAAAGGCAGCAAATATTGATCTGCCAATGCTAACGGCATCAATAAATAATATCGAAAAGAATTTTAAGGATATTGAAAAAGAAATCCAATATTTGGAAGAAAAAGATGACAACCAAAGATTAAAACAAGACCTTTATTTAAAAAAAATGAAACCCTTTTTAATCAAAGCTAAAAAGCAATTTCAAAGAATTTCAGAGACATTGAAGCGTTCAGTTTATTGCTTTGAAATCACAATTGAACATTTTGGAATGAAAGATGACAAAACTACCCCGAAATACTTTTTTGGTTTATTGAAAGAGTTTCTTATTAATCTTCGAAATGCCAATAAAGAAAATTTGAAACAAATCGAAGAAGAAAAAAAGAAAAAATTGATGGAGGAAAGAAAGGCAAAAAGATTAAAAATGAAAAAAATTCCTAAAGTTGCAACCACAATGACAGATGAAAAGGGTGTAATGGATAATTTAATCGAAAAAATGCGTTCAGGAGAAGCCTTTAAACTCAAAAAAACGAACAAAGAGCCCATGTTTAAAACGAAAAGACATAAAAATAGTTTGATTCCTGATTTTAGATCACAATTAAGAAGAAACGTTGGTCGGAATCAAACAAACAGAGTAAGCAGAATAAAAGGTGTTCGAGATCGAAAATTCTAATTTGAAAAAATACAAATAAAGAATTATTACTTTATAATTTCTCATTTTTATTTCAATAATAAATAAAAACGAAATATATTTTCATTTCTTTTCTTTTTTTATTTTTTGTTATTTGAAAAATAAAATTCATTTTTATTCATAAATAATTGTATTTTAAAAAATATTCAATAGAATCTTTGATGATAACATGGATTATTACTATATTAACAGTAAATTCGCGATTATTTTTATGAAATCGAGATTAATCTGGATTTGTTGTGATAGACATTTAATCTAAGGTATTTCCAAAAAAATGGGGCATTTTTTTTTTACATTTCATAAAAAATAGTCTTTGTTAGTGGTAGTATTCATTAATTGATGATACCAAATTAAGTTTAATATTAATACCAATTAAATAAATGGCTAAGGTATTTATTTTAAAATAAGTTGGATGAAATAGTTTCAAAAAATGAAAAAAAAATCCATACTTTTTTTGGTGAAAGCAATGTACGACCAATTTTTCTAAAAAACTGTAAATATGGAAAGGTTACAAATGATTTTTTTAAACAATAAAATACAGTTATATGTTTTCAATTCTATTTGAAAATTTGTTGTGATTAAAAAAGTTATGAAAACGGGTTTTTCAAACAAAAAGAAAATAATAAACACCAATTTTAGCACCTAAAAAATATCAGATAAAATCAAAATCAGAAAATTTAATATCTTTTATTTAAGTAATACAATACTAAGAAACGAATTGAATTATTATCAAGAATCTATAAATGATGGTTAATGATTTTGGATGTTTAAATGCTTTTTTATAGATTGTGTTTAAAAGCTATATTTTAAAATAAATTTGCCCCACTTTATTGGAAATAGCTTATACTCTACCTCAAAAATTGCAACTCACCTGAAATACTAAATTGATAAAAAAAAATATATTCTTTAGTTTTTCAAGAACAACTAATAATTAAATATGATTAATAATTGGTTTTGAAATCATTCTAAATCTATAAAAAACCTGATATTTTGAAAATTAAAAAAAAATAATACCAAAAACATAAATAAAGGTGAGTCACCATTTTTGAAAAGAGTTTTGGGGGATTTTTTTTTAATGAACTTTCACTGAAAAAAAGGTTAAAATGAAGATTTTTTGCTTATAATTAAATTCATTTTAAAATAAACTACATGGTATTGATTTTCTTAATGTTTATATGTATTTTTGGAATTGTTTTTTTTTCCACTTCAAATTTATCAATAAATCAAAAAAAAAAAAAAACCCAAAGAAAAAGAAAAAGAAAAAAAAGAATAAAGAAAAACAATAACAAAAAAATAGAAAAATCAAAAAAAAATAAAAAATTGAAAAATAATTAATTACTTAAAAAAAAGAAAAATGTTTGGATTTATTACTCATATTCTTTTTGAAAAAAGGAAATCACTGGCATTACATGACAAATGTTTACAGATGATCTATTTTTTACTAATCAGGAACGGATAATTAATAGATATCAATTTTCAATTACAAAAAATATATTAAATAATAAGAGATTTCCGAATGAATTCTAAAAATTATAAAACTAAAAAAAAATTTAATTACAAAAGAAATTTTATATCTTGGTATATGACTAGATATAAAAAATTCATTTAAAATTTAACCTTGATAAAGTTGAAACCAATTTCAAAAAATTAATAAATATATTCTAACAAAAAATTTTTTCTAATTGATTAAAAAACCAGTTCTTTAAAGATCTATTACATAGCCAATTATTATATGGGTTGGAAATATTTAATTTAACAAAAACAGATTTTAAAGATATCGAAACAAGGATTAATAAAAAAATTCCAAAATTTCTATTAATCAACCCACACTCCCCAAGGTTTATTTATAAAACTGAAGTAAAAATTGATCCTGTCAAGAATAACTCAATATAAAAGAAGATTCAAGTTAATTCTTAAATTAAAAATCCTGTTTTTTGATGAATTAATTAATTATCTCGCTATTTGAAAAAAAAGAATTTGGAAATATTAATCGGTATACCATAAATTAAATAAAACTCGAAATTGAACTAGACAATTTCAGAATTAAAATTTTACAAAATAGCCTAGTTTGGAAATGTCATTAAATTAAAAAACCATAAAAAGAATGAAGTAAAATATATGATTTTCGCTTTATTCTTTTAAAGATGGAAAACTTAACGACATAAGATATTAAAAATGGAAGGATTCAACTTCAATTTTAAAACTCAGAAATTTTACAAATAACCTTAAGGGGGTAGTCATTTTTGAAAATAAAATGAATTCTTGACAAGATCTTGAAAATATTTTTTTTGTAATTTGTGTTTCGGTTTATGAAATGGATGAGCTAACCTCATTTAAACAATTTATTGATTTGATTCTCTTTTTTGAAATTCAAAATTTACATGTTTCCAATTAAAACGAAAAGAGATAACCTATTATTTTGTTTAAGAATTAAGTTAATTCTTGAAAATGGGAAAACAAATTTTTCGTTTTATGTTGGAAAGTATTGATTTTGAAAGCTAATTTTTTATTTGGTTTCTTTTTCTTTGATTAATATTTCAATTCAAATCTCAGCGAATAAAACTAAATGAAATATAAGTGATTCAATAAATGAATATTCGGTTGAAGCTTGACTCTAGTTTATCAATTAAATTGAGATCTATTGAGTAAAAACAAATTTTTCTTTAAGGTTTTGAAAAAGTTGTTTTCGGATTTTAAAAAAATGAAAAAAAATTTGAAAAATTTTTTTAACTAATGGTTTGGTCTTATTCACAAGAATCCTTATAACAATTTAATTCATTTTTGGTAGAAAAAAATAATTTTGAATTTTGAGGATAAAATTAACTAATTCCCAAATATCTTCAAGAAAATTTTATTTTGTAAAATCCAATTTTGTCTTAATATAAAAACAAAATTTCAGAGTAAAATTTCTACATGACTTTAAAAATTTCATTATTATAACTACTTTTCTTAAAAAAAATACAATTATTTTTTAATCCGTTTAATATATCAATTTTTTTGGTTAAACAAAAGTTTTATCTTAAAAAAGAAAAAAAAACTTTATATGAATATTAATAGTAACAAAGACATTTTATAGAATAATAATGATCAAAATTGCAATAAAAGGGGTAAAAACTAGATAAATTGTGAGAAAAAAAAAGAATTTAATAGTTTTCTTTTTCAGAAAAAATGGAAAAAAAAAAAATTGATCTCACTAAACTAATTTTCTTTTATGGCTTTCTTAGTTGATCAGAATTTTTTGACACTTGGCATATTCAAAATTTGTAAGTAGAGAATACCACCAATAACATATTTTACAATTTTACCTTGTTGTTGTAGAAGACTAGTCCCTTAACAGGTATTCTTATGAATAAAAATAAATCAAAATATTGTAAATTATATAAAAAAATAAAAAATTTAGAATTCATTGAAGATTTAGAGCATTTTCTCTGGATTTGCTCTGCCTATGAAAATAATCATATAACCTGGGTATCTGAATTTAAAAAAAATAATATTTCTAATATTATAAAAAATAATAATATTTTCAATCTTATAACAAAAAAAGATTCAACACACTTATTCGTGTTTGTGGGTTATTAAAGTCTTTTTGAGTCTTTAGTAAAATTAAAAGATGTAGAAAAAAAGTAATTGAAAAAGAAGTTTTTTTATCTGTTTTTGAATTCATTAGTATCAGTAACTAATCAAGAATTAAATTTGTTGTTAATTAACATTTTAAATAAAATAAAATCAATTTAAAAAACATTTTTAGTTCATTTTTTGGGTTAATTAATTTTTGTTTTTTTTTTATTTTTACTTTTTATCATGAATCTTTATCAAAAAAGAATTTAACCCAATCACAGTATTTCAATATAGAGGCTTCAAAAATAATGATACACTGAATTGAAACTCTTGTTTACTATAAAAAAAAAACTCAATTATCTTGAAATTAAAGAAATATACCCATTTCATAACAGCAAACAAAATTATGCTCTTTTTTTTATAATTTTCCACATTTTGTTATTTTGAATATCAGAAATTCCAAGCTAACACTATTTGTTTTATAATTATTTACATAAAAAAAAGGAACTCTTTGACAATTATTATTTAATACAAGTAGAACACACTTTCAGTAAGAATATAATTTAAGATAATAGAAGTAACTTATGAGAAAAAAAGAATTCTTCAATGTTGGAATTAATCAATAATCTCCTGACAACTTTTAGAAATCAAAACCAACAACTCAAATTACATCTAATAACAAAATAGGTATTTTTTATTTAAACAACCTTAAAAATAAAAACATTTTTTGATTTTGGGTTTCTGTTTAAATTTTTTTCTTTTATGCACTCTTGGAAAAAATTACAATTTTTTTCTCGTCCAAAAATCCACAGCTTTTCGATTGGGAAAGAACAAGAAAACAATTTAGTTAATTTACTGAAAAACCAATTTGAATGTTTTACTTCTGGTCGTAAATATATCTTTTTTGGAGGTAAATAATTTTTTCTTTTTTTTTTTTTTTTAAATACATTTCTGAACCTAATCAAGAAAAAAGAAAAAAGAAAAAAATAATTTAAATTTGGGTTTAGTTTTTTTGAAAACAAACAAATAGTTTCAATGAAAATGGAAAAAGAACCTTTTAACTAAACATCCATTCCTTTCAAAAAAAAAAAAAAAAAAAAAAAAAAACACTACCAAACAAATTAAACAATTCAAGATCAAACGGGTGTTGTTCGTTTTGTGAATAAAAATCTGATGGTCGAGTTTGAACAAAAGCTGTTTCAAACGAGCCTCAGTCATTTATACGAATTGAGTCAACAAAATTTTTTAATAGCAATAGGTGTTGATGATGGGAAAACAAACCAACAGATAATCAAAATCTTCGATTTAGGATCACAAAAACACGAAAATGGTTATCCATGTATTAAAATTATCAAAATTAATATTGGGAAGAATTACAACCAAAAGATCTTATCAATTACTGTCTTGGACGATTTGTCTCGTATTGTATTATCTTTTGATAATGGGCTGCTCCTGATGATCTTTGGCGATCTTCTTCGCGATCGTGTTCCGAAGCAACACATCATACCTGGGACAGACGAAGAGGGCACACCAATCATTAATAAGGTATTGTTTCGACAGCAAATATACTTTTCTCTTGGCGAACGTGTCAGGGTGCTGTACTGTGTCTCGAGTGACCAAACCTTTTGTTATCACATCGACGACAACCAGGAATATAGGAAAATGGTTTTGCACGAGGCGGGCGCTCCGCCCGAAAGTGTAAATATTTCACTCGAAGGGGACTTGATACTCGGTAGGGACGAGGGTGTCTTTTATTTCACTCCTGAAAACCCTGGGTCTTGCTTTGGCTTTGAGGGGAAAAAAATATTAACCGAATTTAGGAGTTACCTTGCAGTTGCAACAATGACAAATAATAATAAGAGTATTTCTTTTTCGGTTTATGATGTCAAAAATAAGTATATTGCTTTAACAAAAAATTTTAAAGGAAAATGCTCTTATTTATTAAATCAATGGGGTTCGCTTATTATAATTACAGATCAAAAACAGGTAAAAATCTTTGATGACAGAATCTTTTTTTTTTTTTTTTTTTTTTTTTTTTTGGTTAATTATCAGGCCGCTGTCGTAGTCATTTTAAAAAAGTGTAATCTCAAGGGTTGACAAAAGAAGTTTTGTATAAAACTATTGAAAAAATTCAATAGACCTATTTTAAAGGGTTTTATTAACAAATTTTTTTTTGATCATCACTTTTTTTAAAACAACTTTATAAATGGGTGTATTATTAAATTTCAAATTTGGTCAAATTTCAAAATTGGTCCAATTAAAGTTTTTCATATTTTTGAAGAGTTTCTTGGTTATTATTTTTGGTATGAAAGTTTTTAATGGTTTTTTATAATTGTTGGAGGAAAAATCAAAAATATTTTTTTGTGATTGGTAGTATTTTATTACTTAAATTGTAGAAAATCAAAAATCTTAAAATCATCAATATTAAATAATTTTTATAAATTTGTTCGAAAATCAATTTTAACACAAAAAGTTAAGTCGAAATTTTTTTCTCCTTAAAACAAGTTACAATAAAGTCTAATTGGTCTCTTATTTATTTTTTTTTTTCAAAATCCTTGCCAAAATTTTCTATTATACCATCCAAACCACCTAAGCCTACTAAGGTATACTCTAACATACCAAACATACCTTAACCTACCTATAAAGGGGTTTTTAAATACCGACAGTGAATATATTTCAATAGAATTTACTATTTTGAAAAAAATGAGAATTTAACCAAATTTGAAATTTAATAATTTTCCCTTATAAATTACCAAAAGTTTATATTTTTAAAATTATAAACAAAAAACAAACTGATACTAAAAATTCCAAAAATACTATTTTTATCTCAAATCATCGCAAAATGGATTTTTTTGAAAATAATTGAAAATTGAATAAAATTGACTCTTAAAATAAACTTTTTTCCAATAATTACAACTCATTTTAAAATGAAAAACACAATATTTTTTAAAAAATCTTTTTTTAATCATTTTTTAAAAATATGAAAATATTTTGTTTTAATTGATAGATTTATTTTTAAGTCAAGAAAAACTTCCTATTTCTCTCAAGTTGGGAAATAAAAAAAATAATTTAGAACTAAAAAAAAAAAGAAAAAGAAAGAGAAAGAAAAAGAGTTATCTAAATTTTATTAAAATTGTAAACTAAGCCTCATTATTATTATTTAAATTTCTCTTCAAAAAATTATTTAATTTATTTTAATTTTTTTCAAAAAACTACAAAACAACAACAACAACAACAACAACAACAACAACAACAACAACAACAACAACAACAACAACAAATAGGTAATTCAATTCGAAGAAGTTAGTTTAAAAACAAAATTAGATTTTCTGTTTAAAAAAAAATTATATAATGTAGCAATTGATTTGGCAAGTTCGCAGCAATATGACAAAAGTGAGATATATGAAATGTTTAAAAGATATGGGGATCATCTTGAAAATAAAGGAGATTATAACGGAGCTATTACACAATATATTAACACGATTGGTCAAACACCACCATCATATGTTATTCGAAAATTTTTAGATCCACAAAGGATCAATAATTTAACAAAATACCTTCAAGCGCTTCACGAGAAGGGTGTTGCGAATAGTGAGCATACAACCTTATTATTAAACTGTTATACAAAATTAAAAGACAACAAAAATTTGGATGTCTTTATTAAGCAAGATAGCAAAGACGGGCCAAAATTTGATGTTGATACGGCAATCAATGTCTTAAGAAGTTCAGGATATTATACATATTCATTATATTTGGCTAAAAAGTATCAAGAAAATGATTTGTATATAAGAATTCATCTTGAAGAAACAAAAAAATATAAAACTGCTCTCGAGTATATTAAAACTTTGGAATTTCAAGAAGCTGAATCAAGTTTAAAGAAATATGGAATTACATTAATTAACAATGCGCCAAAAGAAACAACCGGGCTATTATTAAAGTTGTGTACTGGATACAAACCAGAAAAAAATACATCAATTAGCCTTCATGACGAAAATGAAAATTTTGAACAAGACCCGAAAACCAAAAATGAAAATTTAACCGAAAAAGATCTACTTTTAGAAAATAACACAGAAAATAAAAATATTGAAATTGAAATTGAAATTGAAGATGAAAAAGAAAAAGAAAAAGAAAGAGAAAGAGAAGAATTATTCAACAATGAAACCAATAATGAAGACCTTGGATCCATTTCGAGCCAAACAAAAACTTTAAATGGAGAGGATCAAAACGTGATGAATAGAATGGCATTATTTGGGAATCAAGATCGATCAAATATCAACAAACGCTCAGGACAAAGGCAACAAAACAATGAAAACTATACAACATATAATGACAAAAATCTACCCCAATCAAACCCAACTGAATTTATTCATATTTTTGTTGAACATCCCATCTGGCTAATGAAATTTTTAGAACGAATCATTCAAATTCAAATTGATAGTGATTCAATTTTATATAATACGCTCTTGGAATTATATTTGAGAGAAGATGTGATCGAAATAGGATCTGGAAATGAAAATGTAAGTGAGAAGGAAAGGGAAGAGCAAAAGAAAATTAATCGGCAGAAGGCAATAGCATTGTTAAAAAACCAAGATTCTAGATATGAAAAAGAGCACGCCTTGGTTTTAGTGCAGATGTATAACTTGCCAGAGGGTGTAACCTTTATGCTAGAGCAATTAAAGTTTTATCATGAAATCATTCAAACACATATTGAAAATGAAGACCATCAAAATATTATCGAGTCGTGTAAAAAATATGCGAACAAAGATCAAAACTTATGGTCATTGGCACTCAATTATTTTGTTAAAAGTGAACGCGACTGTACTAAAGAAATTTTACAAGTTCTTTCAGAAATTAAAAAGGAAAATTTACTTTCCCCTTTAATGGTCATCCAAATTTTATCACAAAATGAAAGTATTACCTTAGAAACAATCCAGGATTATTTGTCTAGTTTATTAGACAATGAATTGAATTCAATTGAAGAAAATGAAACCAATATCAAAAAATATGTTGAGGATTCTGAACACTTAAAATCAGAACTTTTATTAAAAAAATCAAAGGCAAAAATTTTCCAATCGTCTAGGTGTAGTTATTGTAATAACCCCCTTGAACTACCCTCAATTCATTTCTTATGTGGGCATTCAATACATTATCGTTGTCTTCTTGATAATGATGTAACTTGCCCCATTTGCCATATGGAATCTTCGCAAATCTCAGATAGAGTCAATTCAATAAAAGAAAAAATTGGCAAGCATAACGAATATTTTAGATTACTACGAGAAAGTAATGATGGATTTTCAGTAGTTGCAGATCATTTCGGAAGAGGTGTTCTTTCAGACTATAAAAAATAATAAAAGATACTTTTTTTTTTTTTTGTGTGTGTGTTTTGTTGTTTTTTTTTATACTTGCAATATTTTTGATTAAATAAAGACAACAACAATGAAAATTGTTTATAAACAATTTCCTGAAAAGTGGAGCAAATTTATTATTAAATATCTTTCAAAACTTAATTATAACATCACTATTTCTTATATCCAAAATTGTTATTTATCATTAATGGATTATTCGTAAAAATCCAATTTTTTTTTTTACCAGACATTACTTTAATCAAGTCAATAGCGTAAATATGGGATGTTGTAAAAAATAGATTTTTTACAATTTTTGGGATAAATAAAGAGTTTCATGCATTTATTCAAATTTTGGTAAATGTAAATATTATTTCTGATTATTTTAATAGGTTAATAATAATTTTAATCAAAAAGTGGTTTGGTGAGTACCAATCTTTCATTTTTTGGAAAAAAAATCAAATTTTCAATACAAAGTATCTGTATTTACCAAACTATATTATATTGAAAATCCCTTTGAGCTCAAAAATCAAAACTGGTGTTTATTGTTTATTATTACCAAAATTTAGATAAATGTATGAAACTCTTTATTTATCCCAAAAATTGTAAAAACTCTATTTTTTTTAGAACATCCCATATTTACAGTTGTCAATACGATAAGTTTTTGATCTCATTTTTTTAGATTGATTTTTTTTTTAGAACTGAAAATAGGTAATTATTATTCTTTTCTATTTTTTAGGATTTTTTTTTTCTAGTAGTTTAATCTTGATAGAATTGCAAATTGATGGTAATACTTGAAACTGGATTTTATTGTTTAAAAAAACATTTGTTTCTTTATTGTGTCTTATCTTGTTTTTTATAACAATTGGCTGTTACTTATTTTGTAAAAAAGAAAATGTCCAATTTTTTTCTTATTTTTGAAAAATTTTTTGGTGAAGTATATTTTGAATTTCAAACTATTATTACTCCTTTAATGTTAGTTAATATTTCTATTAATTTGATTTTACGAATTTAAAAATTGAAATTCCTACAAAAATGATTTTTTTTTTTGATATATCAACAGAGTTCACATTTTGATTCTTTTTTGAAAAAAACCCAAAAAAATTCTTTTTTTGATTCCATGGAATCAAATGATTATTTTTTCTTCAATGACCAAGTCTAAATTCATTTCTTATTTACATTCATTTTTACTCAAATGACATCATTCTCAAAATTTTTATAATTAATTATTTTTTTTTTATTTTCAAAAAGAATTTTATATTTCTCAAAAAAAGAAATATTTAAGGTTTTTTTTCTTGGGATATTAGTTTTCATTGTCTCTTCACCGATCCTGAAGTTTTTAAGTTTATTCCTGAGAAGAAAATTATTTTACTTTGAAATGGAATCAAAAGATTCTTTTTTTTTTTAATAGAGTTTTGGTACCAAATAAAAATTCTTTTTTTGATTCCATAGAATCAGAATAAAATAATTTTTAATGTTTTTGAAAAATTATACTTCAAAGGGACTTTAACAAGTTGAAAATGGTTAATAAAAATTGATTCCATTTGAATCTTTTTCATCTTATGATTCCAAATTTTATTTTTTGAGATTCTAAAAATTCCAAAAATGGAATCATTTTGGGAACTCTGTATATCAATAATATTTCTCTAACTTTTATTAAATTCACCTTAAAAGATAACCTAAAGTCTCAATTTTCATAATATTTATTTGTCTTTTAGAAGAAGTTTTTTTTTTCACATAGCTTTAGTAAAAAAAAAGGATCAAAAAAAGAAAACAAAAAAAAATAAAAGAAAAAGATAATAAATAAAAAAAATAAATGTGAAGAAATTAAAAAAAATATATTTTGAAAAAGCAAAACAAAAACTTTTCAAAATTAGAAAAAATATTCTGATCCAAAAATTAGAAATAATTTTTTTGAAAAGAATATGGGATAAAACCTCAGAACTACTTCCAAGATGATTATAAAGTCAGTTAAATTTTTAAAAAATAGTTTATAATTAAGAGAAAAATGAAATTTTATTGTTGTGTTAATATGAAAAGTTTAATATGAATAATTTTCTAGAATATCAATTCAACCAATACAAAATAATTTAAAAAAAATTCTAAAAAAGAATAAAAAATGAAATTCAGATTTAAAAGACATTTGTAAGAAGATCTTTGGAATTTTTATTAATTTTTATGGGATTAAAAGATAGATTTATCATTGTTGATAATTTTATAATATAAAATATAATAAAGAAAAAAAATGAAAATTAAAATCATATATATTATCTTTGTGCGAAAAATTGTAATTTTGATAATTTTTTTAAAGTATTATTGAAGATGAAATAGAGAAAAGAAGAAAAGAAAAGAAAAGAGAAGAGAAGAGAAGAGAAGAGAAGAATAGAAAAGATAAAAAAAATCAATAAAAAAAATTTTTTTGGCTATTTCTTCTCAAAAATTGAAAAGAAATTCATTGAAACTTATTGTATAAAAATAATTAATATAATATTTGTATTATAAAAATATTTAAAATTTTACCCAACTTTCTTGCTGTTGTCCACTTTTTTTGTTTCGTACTGAATTTCCCGATTTTGGTGGTGGTGCGAGTTTAAATAATCCGCCCCCAGTAGTTTTCTTAGTTCGTGTTTTTTTTTTTTTTGACTATTTTAAAGAATAAAAAATTAAAAATATAAAACAAAATAAATGCGAAAAATTAAATAAAAATTAATGGTTTTATTTTGTTCAATTAATAAATTATAAGCTTTGTTTCTGTAAAAGGGGCCAAAAAATATCCAAATATCAATTATTTTTTATAATAATAGACATTTTAAAGAATAAATAATAAAGAAGTAGAATAATTCACATCAGAGAATAGTCGATATCAGTATGAAGTAAATCTAATTAATAAATCAATCTATAAATTTTCTTAAAAAAATGAAAAACCCAAATTCTTAGGGAACTATTGAGAAAAAAACAATGTTCATTTTGATCTTCTCCTGGCATTTGAATAATAAATAGGAAACAATTTTCACTTCATTTTCCATACTTTTCTTTTAGAAATCAAGTACCCAAACGAAGTATGTTGGGATTTGTGGTCTCTATTTGAAAAAGGAAATGAAAATGAAATAAAAATTTTTCACATTTATTAAACAAATATCTTACGATCAAAGATTGAATAGAATTCCAACAGAAATCAATATGATTTCTCGAAAATCATTTATACAGTTTCAATAACATTAGAATAGCACGTTTTTACCTGGTGACTATTAGATCTTGCAATAAAAAATTTTTTTGCAACTGAATTAAGTGAAAAAAAAAAACAAAAATGTGAAATAATGAGAAAAAATGATTTCAATTTTAAAATTTCCAAAATAAATTTTTTCTTCTAATATCGATTAAAACCCTTTAAACACATGTAATTCACTCATTACAACTGGGCCACTTTGGCTGGAAAATGGTTTTAATTTTTTTCTTTCCATTTATATTACTAGTTTCCCATTAGTAATCAAGAGTGAGTGCCTAGGTTTTCCAGAATTTAAAAGAATTGAGTAAAATCTTAGATTTTATTCAATTCTTTTAAATTCTGGAAAACCTAACGGCTGTAAGAGGATCTTTGATCTCTCCCTTCATCAATAAAAAAAAAATTAATATTTTTTTTCAATTACCAAGAGTATAAATAACGAACTGTTATTCTTTCAAAATAAGTTATTTGATATTATATTTATTGTCTTTTTTTTTTATTATAATTAGTAATTGGAATTGGTTTTATTTGTTTGAAAAATATTTAAAATTTTTAGAAATAATAGTAAAATCTATTGATATTTTTAATCTTTTCTGTCATTAATAACTCACTGAAATAATTTTGATTATGTTATTAATTATTGATTTCAAATAATTAAAACAAAAAGTATTTCTTTATGTTTTAAGTCGAATTTTCAAGGTTTTAAAAAAGTATTTTGTGAAGAATTTTTAATTTAATGGTTTGATGTTTTTTCTTATATTTTTTTGTTAAACAAAAAGAAAAAATTAATTCAGCAAATCTGTGTTGAATAAAGAAATAAGATTTTTTTCAAGTCTAAAATAATTATTGTAATTTTTTTTGAAATACAGTAAATTTTTTTCACACGAGTTATTTTAATACTTGGTGGTTTTATTTTGAAAAGTATATTTTGGTCCATTTCTTTCATACAATAATAAGATTTCTTTCTTCTTCTTAAAGAAAATATTTTTTGAAATAAAATAATATTTGAAAATATATTTGAACTTTTTGAAAAATGAGAAGGTGTAACAAATTTTTTAAAAACAAGAATTTGTTTCTGAAAATAGCATTTAACAAAAGTAAGTTTGGTATTTTTAGCAATCATTTTATACTTCGTTTTTCAATTTCAAGATGTTTTAGAATTTTTTTGAGCTTGATATTACGCTTACTAAAAGATCCTTTTTTAAGTTTGCTAGACACTTTTAAGTAATTCTAATATTAGAGCTCTATTGAAGTTTACCATCAATTTTATTGATATTTTTGAAAATTTTTTTGTTACACTTGTTTAACACAACTGTGCAAGATCATTTCTCTTTTCGGAGAAATGAATTCCATAATTTTGTATATTAAAATTTTAACTATCGGTATCAAGGATTAGAAAGTATTTGTAACTAATTTAAAGTGTTAAAATACGAAACGATAAAAAGTTTGTCTTTACTTTCGAAAAGAGTTGAATTTGTTTGATCCCAGAACACAAGGCTTTTAAAAAAAAAAAAATAAATAAAAAAAAAATTAAATTTACTTGTCCAATGCTTATTTTAATTTTTTGTCCTTCTTTTAAGCTATAATCTTTTTTTGGTTCATCGGAAAGTTTTTTTTTAGGTTGTCTCATTTCTATGACATTGTTACGATGTTCTTCTAAGGCTACATTAAAATCAAAAGCTGTTGCGCGTTCTTCAAATCCGATCCCGATAAATGCATGTCTTCCTTGACTGTTTTTGATTTTTAAAACAAAAAACCTTGAAGAATCAATTACAGGTGTCACATCTCCTTCTTTGTCAACGTTATAAAAGCATTGTCCAAAAACCCTGTCTGTGTTTGTGTCTTCAAGTCGAATTATACATTCTAAATATTAGATAGTTTTTGTTTGGAGAAAAAAAAGAAAAAGTTTTTTTTTTTTTTTTTTTTTTTTTTTTTTTTATTTGGAACAGAAAAGAAATTAAATTATCATGTAAACAGAAGAACTTTGCAAGAAGAGTTTTTGAAATAAACTATAAAATAGACAAAAAAAAAAACAAAAAAAGGGATTTTTTCTAAAGAACCAAAAAAGCTTGAAAATAAAGAAGCGTATTTACCTTCTCCATTGGATACAATCCTCATTCTTCCGGTCCAAATATGGTTCCCTTGCCATTCACTACAAGTAAAACCTTTAGAAGTTTGTAGTGGTGGAATTTTAAATGCATTACACTCTGGGATTACAAGTAAAGTTCTTTCTTGGCTCATTTTTCTTTGTAAAAGATAAGTAAGGAAAAAAATGAAAAAATGAAAAGTTTTTATTGTTCAAGGATTTAAAAAAATTTATAAAACCAATTTTATTTCTCCTTTAGGAATTAAAATTCTCTCTCAACATTTGAGATTAGTACTTCTATGGGAACAAACCAGCAATTAGAGAACGAAAGAGATCTTTTTATTGCTGGTACGAGAATCATAAATGGGTAAAAATTTTTTACTCCCTTTTCTAAATTTTTTTTTACCGTAAACCTTTCTTCAAAAAAGTAGGTTGTTATTTATGATTTTGGACTTTGTTTGAAAAAGGAAATTCATAATAAAGTGAAAATTTTACGCTTTTAAAAGTACTAAATCTACATGGAGTTTGTTTTCTTTTAGCGAAAAGTATATATCTTCTTAAATACAACATTTTTCGGTGAAAAAGGTGAAACTGTTGATAAAAAATCTCTTGAAAGAATTCCAAAACCCCCACTAAAAGTTCCTCTTAGAGAATTTCCCTACACACCAAAAAAGGAAATTTTCCAAAATCATACAATAGCAATATTTTGACTTGATTGAAATTGTGATTTTGTAATTCATTTTTATTAGTTATGGTATTGCATTTCAATTCTCACTCAGAATAATACAATATGAATAGCCCTTCAAGAATAAAGTCTTTGGGAATTTCAGTGTTAAATCTAACCTTATCATTATAATTTTTTTTAGCGGTTCGAAAATTACATTGATATTTTGATAAAGATAATACAAAACAACCTTCGTGAATAATATAGTAACAGATCTGAAGTGAACTTAAGGACGTGAACCCCTTTAACTTTACCAATCATCAAGAATCATTTTTTTATCACTTACTCGTTTTTTTCAAGATAAACGTTATCAGGGCTTCTTCATTTTCATTTTCATTTTCCTTTTCTCATGGCAAACACAAGAAAAAGATTTCAATTAAAACGATCACAAACCGAACCATTAAACGGAAGTTTCAAAAAAAAGTCTCATAATAATAAGAAAAGAAGAACGAACAAAAATACTCGAGACAAACAACCATCTCTTTTTAATGACTCAACAGAAAGACAAAATAACTTGAAAATGTCACACCAACGGCTCATTCAAATCCGAGAAGAACTGAGAGACATTGTACTCAAAATGAGTGAATTGGAAGTCAAAAAACAGCGTCTAATTGGTGAAGAAAATTCGCTTATTTCTCTAATTAACGAATTACAAAAAGAACTGTTTCAATCAGAAATTGGTAATATTGATCAATCAACATTCTTTCGAACGAATAACGATCTTCCGCGAAATAACACGTACCCAATGAAAAACATTACAAAATACAGGAATAATCACATCCCAAATTTCAATCTGCACCAAAGTGCCCAGCCCAACAACGAAACCCCTCAGTTACACGAATTTGTTTCGCACGCTAATAATCTTTTTCAAACACAAGTGCCAAATTCAACAAAAAAGAAACACAAAAAAAATAATAGTCAAAAAAAGAAAAAGAAAGAAAGAGAAAAAAAAAAAGAAAAAGAAAAGGAAAAAGAAAAGGAAAAAGAAAAAGAAAAGGAAAAGGAAAAGGAAAAGGAAAAGGAAAAGGAAAAGGAAAGAAAAAGAGAAAAAGAAAAAGAAAAACATACTAATAATAAAGAAAATGAGGATGAAGAAGAGAACAACGATGAAGGTAAGGGCGTTGGTGGAGATCAAAATCAAACTTCTTTTAACCCAATAAATAACGAGGAGGTAGAAATTTTAGAAATACCCTATCACGGAGGAATATTCTTTCTGGAAGAAGCATGGAAAAAATTTTAAATCAAATTTTTAATGAGATTCCGAAAGAATCATTGAATGTTTATGTATAAAAATTAGTTTTTTAATTTTGAGAGTGATTATTCTTCTTTTTGTACGTCTTTCAATAATTTTGTTTATTACCAAATTTTTTGATTATGGGTTTCTGATTTGTAAATTAACACTTTTTTTCAAACAAAAAATAATTTCATTCAAATCAAAAGCCATTACTGTTTTACATTAAAATTATCTTGTATGTGCAATATGAATCTCCAAACGAGAGAAAAAAGTTGGTAATTTGAATTAAATTTATATCAATATTAAGCAATTATTGGGAAATTATATCTATCTTTATTGGATTAATTTAGAAACAATCACTTTGCTGTTATAATTCTGAATTTGGCCTGGAAGAACAAAAAAATATGATTTTGTTCCATATGATATAAGATGATCTTGTTCTTCAAACTCTTCAATATCATCTTAGCACTAGATGAAGATCATTTTTTTTGAGTCCAGAACAGGATCCAAAATGATGAATTGTAAAAGGGAAATTTTTGAACACATAACACAATATGAGACGCTATTTATTTTTTCAACTCGAGATCTAACTCGAACACAACAACAAAATAAAAAAACAAATATAAACAAGTAAAAATTAATATGTTATTTTTTAAATGGCACTTTGAAGAACTTGTTCGCCAAAGGTTCTTTTTCACACAACGGGGTTATTGTAAACATTGAAGTTAAAGGTAACATTTTCATAATTGGAGAGACAAAACTTGGTTTAAATTCTCCAGAGATAGATGCTTTATTATTTACACCAGTATTTTTATTATAAACTATTTTTTATCCTTCAACTTAATTATCTGTCTAAATTGAAATCCTTCCCTATTTAAATTTTTTTACTTTTTTTAGTTCTCTTCTATTTGTAGACTATATTTCAAAAATTGTTACACAAATTGAAAGAATAAATTGAAAAAAAAAATAAATATTATTTATTATTTTCTGGAGAATAATTATTAAATCTTATAAATAATTCATTTTGTATTCATTCTAAACATATAAAACCCTGATATTTTAAAAAATATCAAAAATAAAAATCAAAAACTAAAAAAAAGTGAGTTGCAATTTAAAAAAGAGTATTATAGATTTTTTATTACTGAACTTTCACTGAAAAAAGTTAACATGTAGATTTTTTGTTTATAAAGCCAGTTCCGTTTTTAAGACATAAAATTTCAAGGAAATTTAATACACAAAAAAATCTCAAATTAAAGCACAAAATTCAAATTTGAGTAAAATAATGAGTAAAAAAAAAAATTCCAAAAAATGAGCTTTAATTTGAGATTTTTTTGTGTGCCTTAAATTTCCTTCAAAGTTAGTATCTTAACAGTGGAATTGACTTAATTTAAAAAAATTGAATATTTATTTTCTCACAATTAATATGTTATATATCATATATTTTAAAAATATTTAAAATTTAATCAATAACTTTCAAATGGATAACCAATTATTTTAACTATTATAGAATTATTTATTCATATAAATTGAAAAAAATATTTTTTTTTTGATTTTTCGTTACGTTTTTTTTATTTTTTGTAATAAACTGAAAATTTAATAAATTTAGGGTTTATTTCAAAAAGTAAAAAAAACCGAAGTTACCCTAATAAAAAAAGTTTTTTATAACATAATATAAGCGTGTTGTAAAGGCGTGATAAAAGTTTATAATATTTCTAAAATTTTATAATAAAAATTTTTATAATATAAATTTTTGTTATAAAAAGTGTTATAAAAATTGTAACATGTTATAAGCTCGTTATAAGAATATTTTATTTTAAAAATATTAAAAAAATCAACATATAATAGGAAATTTTGTGATAAAAATGTTATATAGATGTTATAATTTTTTTTTTATTAGGGTAGCTTTTCTTGAGTTTTCTGTTTATTTTTAAAATCAATAGATTTTCGTTAGGTTTTTTTGAGTTTTCTATTTATTTAGAAAATTATTAGATTTTCGTTAGGTTTTTTTTTTACTTTCGAAATAAACCGAAAATTTATTAAAATTTTCGGTTTATTTCAAAAAGTAAAAAAAACCCAGAACACTTCACAAATAAAATAGAAAACCTCAAAAAAAACCTAGAATACTTAACAAATAAAATAGAAAACCCCAATAAAAGTACCGTTATGTTTTTGTTAATTTTAGAAATTAAAAAAAACCTAGGCACTCTATTGCACTTTACGGATACTTCCGTTAGGTTTTTTTAATTTTTGAAATTAACTGAAAATTTATTAAAATTTTTGGTTTATTCCAAAAAGTAAAAAATAACCGCATTTAGGTTTTTCAGAATCCAAAAGAAGAAAGAAAAATCTTTGATTAAACCCAATTCTTTTAAATTCTGGAAAAAATCCGTTAGGTTTTCTTGAGTTTTCTGTTTATTTATTAAGTGTTCTTGTTTTTTTTTACTTTTTGAAATAAACAGAAAATTTTAATTTTTTGTCGGTTTATTTCAAAAATTAAAAATAACCTAAAGAAAATCTATTGATTTTCCCAATAAATAGAAAACTCAAAAAAAACTAACGAAAATCGATAGATTTAATAAATAAAACAGAAAAAATCAAAAAACTAGGCACTCTACAGCACTCAACGGCACCCACGGCACCTTTTTAAGTTTTCCAGGTAATAAAGAAAAAGGTAAAATATATGATTTTACTCTATTATTTTAAATACAAAAACAATGGGCAATTAATATATTGCATATTTAATCTTATTTTTTTCTATTTATGTTTAATGGCACAAGTAGAGCATTTTAAATATATTAATTATTACATATCCAAGTCTAATATCTATCAATGTGGTTAAAATAAATCTTTTTTTAAAAAAAATTTAATCTTTGTTTCAAAATAAAAAGTGTGTTTTTTTTGTTATAAGCTATTTACATGAAGTGAGGCAAATTTATTTTAAAATATATTTATGTAACTCAATTGTCATAAAACTATTTAAATATATAAAAACATTAAATATCATTCATTGATTCTTGATAGTAATTCAATTTGTTTCTTAGTATTGTATAACATCAATTAAATAGATATTAAAATTTCTGATCTTGATTTTATCTGATATTTTTTATGTGTGAAAATCGATGCTTATTATTTTCTTTTCGATTGAAAAAAGCATTTTCATAACTTGTATAATCTAAATAAAATATACAATATAATTAAAAACATATAAATGCATTTTAGTGTTTAAAAAATCATTTGTGACCTTTCCATATTTCCGGTTTTTTATTGAAATTGGTCGTACATTGTTTTCTCCAAAAAAAGTGTTATTTTTTTTTTCATTTTTTGGAAATATTTCAACTAACATATTTTCAATTAAATACATAAGTACTTGGTTCAATCAGTATTATTATTAAACTTAATTTAGTATTGTTGATTAATGATTACCTCACTGACAAAGATTATTTTTTACGAAATGTAACAAAAAATGCCCCACTTTTTTGGAAATAGCTTAGAAGACCTATACAACAACCGAACAAAGAAAATGATAATAAACCCTAATTAAATATGGTGTTGGTTTATTAAAGTCCTTTTATTTAAAAATAAATACTCCCAATAAATGATCAAATTTCAAAATTTATCTCAAAAAATAGAGTAAATTTCTGATTTACAAATATACCATCTAAAAAAAAAAAATTTCAACAAAATTGCTTTATAAATTAAATTTTACTAAAAAAATCAATATGTTTACTTTCAAAATTGATTTGAGTCAAGGTATACTATTTGGTAGGAAATTGGATGTTACATTGGAACAAGAAGAAAAAAAAAGCACAGAATACTATTTGGAAAAACAGATTATAGTCTTTTGTAGACACATTATTTTGATCAGTGTATTTGAATTAAACAAAAATGTATCCTTCAATTATTGGGAATTTCTTTTCACAAAAAACAACTTTGTTTCTTGACTCGAGACTTTGAAAAAAGGTTTACTACCAACACCAATACTATGAATTGAAAAATAAAAAGATCAAAATTTTCATTCATCTTTCTAAAATAATCAGATCAATCCAAGAATTCTAATTCACAAAAGTCCCAATTCAAAAAGGGCAAATTAATAATTTAAACTGATTTATTGAATTAGAATATTGAAATTTTTACATGATCTTAATACCTTTTTTTGGAAAACTGATGGAAAATTCAGTTGCCTTTATTTTGAAACAAATAGTAAATACAATTGACTCATGAATTTGAAGAACTGTGGTGTTTGATTATATTGCGAATAAACTTTATAATTAAAGGAAGAAAGGCTAATTGATAATTGTAGCTTTGCCTAACTTGTTTTTTTTTTCAATTTTATTTTTTCATACTAGAGTATTAAGTAGTAATTTATTTCAAAGAATTCAAAAACCTGTCAATAAATGTGGGAGAACACAACTCTGAATTCAGAATTCGTGAACTACATTTTTTTGTTCCTTATTTCCTTAATCTAAATCTCTGACATTACAATCTCTTTTTTCCTAACAAATTCTCAGAGTGTATCATTTTTTCCTAATTTTTATTTGATTGATTACCTTATAAAAAGGATCACCAATTCCCCAAGGAAGAACGAAAAAATAACAATGAACGATAAGGAAAAAATTAATGAAAAACAACCGAAAGAAGAAACAAAAAAGAGAAAACAAAAGATCAAAAAAATACAAACAAAGCTAAGGGTCTACTTAGCAACGAAGCATTATCACAAAACGAAAATTACGACTCAGATCCAAAAAACTTTTCGAAGATTTTTAACCGAAAAAAGGTATCCAAGAATCTTACGGAGAAAGTATTTAATCAAAGAACTATATGAAACTGAAAAAACGTATTTGAATTATTTACATTTACTGAGTGAGTTCGAAAAGGAATTGAAAAAAGAAGGCATTTTAACAACAAATGAATTAAAAATATTGTTTGGGGGGCTTAAAGAGATCTGTGAATTTAATGAAATTTTTTTTGAGGAATTAGAAAAGATCACAAGCAAATGGAATCTGAAATCAAAAATAGGGGAATGGTTTGTCAGTTTAATACCCTACATGGGTATTTATACCCCATACATTAACGACTACGAAATTAAGGCTGCGTCTCTTAGCAAATATAAGAAGCAATATCCAAAATTCTCGTACTATGTAGAAAAAATCAAAACGGATCAAAGATCTCGTAACTTGTCCTTGGAATCGATGATCATCATGCCGATCCAAAGACTGCCTAGATACGTGCTATTAATGGAATCGTTATCAAAGGTTTCTTCACAAGAGGAACAAGAAAAAATGAGCGAGGCTGCGATCACGATCAAGTCGATTACAGAAAAGATCAACGAAAAAAAAAGGGGCTATGAACAAATGATGGCAATCCTTGAAATTGATCATCTCCTAACAAAGAAAGGGCAATTTTCGTTAGTGACGCCATCCAGATATTTTATTGATAAGGTTGTTGTCAACTTTGCCAAGAACTCGACTTTTTTGAAAACCATCTTGTTTTTATTTAATGACATCATCCTCATTGCTTTTATTGAAAATAGCTTTTGGTCAAGAACAGATTTTTCTTATTCTCTGCAGGGCATTATGGGGATTTATAGGCTTGTGTCCATTAATAATTTGAAAGAATACGAAAATGAATATCACTGGTCTCTTGAAAATAATACGAGATTATTTTACTTTGTAATTAAAAAAGATGAAAAAAATATTCAAGAACGATTATCCGACACAAAAAGATTTATACACAATTTGCAAATGGCTAAAAAAAATAGAGTTGAGTTAATAAATAGTAGAAAGCAAAGCCTGAACCCTAAGAGGGGTATTTCAAATAATTTTGAGTTGATGCATGAAAAAATTAATTTTGCTCGTTTGAGTCGAGATGATGTTACTGAGAAAAAAAATATCAGAAAAATCCCATGTGTTACAAAAAAAACAGAATATTTGTCTCAACGAATTCAACAGATTACAATAAAAAAAAAACAAATGGAGAAGTTTGAAATAATCCCGAAAAAAAATGTAATTATAAATGAAATTAATAACAAGAATTTGCAGTTGGAACTGAATCAGAAAATAATAAATGATCAATTGAGGCACAAATCGAAAAAAACGAGTAAGGATACTATTTTAATAATTAATCAGAAAAAAAATAATGATGGGAAGGGGAAGGAAATGATGGAGAAGAAGGAGAATGAGGAGGGGAAGGAGGAGGGGAAGGGGAAGGGGAAGGGGAAGGGGAAGGGGAAGGGGAAGGAGATGAAGATGGAGATGGAAATGGTTGAGAAGGAGGGGAAGAAGGAGAAAGAGAAGGAGAAAGAGAAGAACAAGAATTTAAACATTAATAACAGTTGCCAACTCAATGAAAAGGAAAAAAGGGGGGGGATGGAAAGAATAATTGAAAACAAAACGGAAACTGATAATGAAAATGTAAAAAATAATAGAAATAAAGGTTTTGGATCCTCTTTTCCAAGTTGGGAAATTACTGATGTGAGTGATTTAAGAGAAAATTCATCTAATAATAATCAAAATATTGAAACAAATGATTGGATTTTTGGAGAAGAATTGCATTCAGATATAATTGATAAAAATTCATTAAACAAGAACCACAGTGTTGACATAAAAATAGAGGAAAAAATTAATGAAATTGCTGAAATCGGCATTAATAATAATAATGAAAGTGAAAAAAATGAAAATATTAATGAAGAAAATAATTTATTAGAGGAAAAAAATAACGACATTGAAAAAAATTGGGTATTTATTCCAAGTTTTTCGTTTTTTCCAAATAATAATTGATTGATTGATTTGAAATATCGTAAAATATATTCTAATTTGTTTTTATAATTTTTATAAAAAATATTGATTGTTATCAATTTGACCCAAAAAAAACAGAAACGATGAAATTTGAAAATAAAATGTTTTGTCCTCTTATTGAGTGAAAAATAATGGTAAAAATGTTATAAAACAACAATAAAGTTGTCATATTTTTATTTTATACTTATGAGAATTAATTTACAATATGAAGTATAATTCTGATGATAGTGGTGATAAACAAAATAAAATTTTTTTGATAAAATTTTTAAAATAAATTGGAATGATTTTTATAAAATCTATTTCCTTTAGTTTAATTGTTTTATTTTTCGTTAATTTATATCCCCCCTTTTATGTTGAAAAATGTCTATCCTCCACAATTTGTATATATTCATTAGTAATTTGAATTTTCTGTCGAAAAATCGGGAATAAACTCGAATTCAAAATATTTGACACACAAAATCGGATTTTGAAAAAAAAAAAAAAAAAAAAAACTTTTTGGTTTGATTGATTTTATTTAAGACGGTGGGAAAATTGGGGGGTATAATTTTCCATTCAATTATACTACCAAAGGTTTCAAGTCATTAATCCATGTTAATAATAATATTTTTTTTAGCAATTGTCAAATACCTTTTAAATTGGAAATAATAACCTTTTAGTTTTCAAATTATTTTAAATATAGAAATCAATATTATTTACATTATAACATTTTCTGAAAAAAGTAAAAAAAAAAAAAAATAATTTCTTGAAAAGAAAAAATAGTTTTTAAAAAGAAATTTGAACCAAATTCAGAACTCTAATAATAGAATTTAAATCAACTTATTTTTTTTTTCATTTTTACTCATTTAAAAAAAGTATTTTTATAGCAAATTTGTTTTTTTGAAAAAAAATATTTTGTGATCTTTTGAATTTTTATTACAATTGGGTTACTATCCGAAAACATCATTTAACTTTTTCAATTTTATCTATTGAAAGTTGAATTTTCGACTGATCAAAAACAATTTATGAAGTTGAAGATTTTGGTGAATTTATTTGAACCTAGGGGTAATTCTCCCATAAAATATTAATTTGGGTTGTTTAGTAAAAAATCAATTAGGAATGAGATTCAGTTGAAATATTGTTTTGTTGAAATTTGTAATGGAAGATTCTACTAAAAAAAAAAAATAATAAATAATTTGTTTCAGTGGATAAGTACATTTTTTAAATTTTGAGTGCCATTGTTTATGCGAAACTGAATACTTCAAATCATTTCTTTAATCAAATATATTACCATTTTAATAAATACCGATAGTAGAATATATCCTAGTATAAGATATTTTAATACCAATTAAAAAAGGGAAATCCAAAAAATGAAAGAGATTGAGCAAACAAATCAAAATCATATATTTCTTGATCTTATCTATAACATTTGATACAATTTTTACTTATTCTTAATTTGGTTTTAGTATTAATTAGGAATGAAAATACCATTGTTTGTATAATTTTAGAGACACAAATTACTTTTTATTTCTCTTAGAATATACCAAAAATGAATTTTAAAAACCTGTTTTTATTAAATTCATCTAATTATAGTTTTAGTTCAGAAAATCAGAGATTTTTTAAATTCTTCTTCAGAAAATACGATTTTATAATGGGCTACCAATCTACGTGACTTATAAACTTTATTGGTCGGGTTTGAATGACGGTACTCAAAATGAAAGATAAAATCAATTAATATTGGTATTGGATTTATAAATGGGAAAAAATTTTCACTTACTTTTCCAGATTGTTCTTTTGTATATAGAGTTCTAACAATTAAAACTGCAATTTGTACCACGTTATCATAAAGGAAAAATTGAAATTTTTTCCAGTTTAGAATTTAAATATCGATTAAAAAAAAAAAATTACCTATGAATAAATAGAAAATGTAGGATTCAACAGAATAGAATCTTTTACTATTACTATCATATGTTGTGGGTTTTTTTTTGATTGATCTATGATAAAAAATCAGATTGAAAAGTGAAAGAATTTTTGAGATCTCTCTAAATAACCCTCTTATTTCAAGATATGTAAGTTGAATAAAATCACTTTTGTAAGGGTTGATTGAAAATTATAACAAACTATTGTATAAAGTCAATTCATTACTTCTTTGAATTGATTTTACTTTTAGTTTTCAATCAGGTTCTATTAATGTTCCCAATTAAAAACCCTTTTTGGGCTTTTTTTCCTGTTTCATTTTTTTATCATTTTTTATCTGAATATTTTGTTCTTCGAATGAATATTGAACAACTCTCAATAAACCAGCTACGTAATTTAGTTTCAAAACTTGTTGAAGATCGGCAATCCTTACAACAACAAGTTTCACAAAAAGAAACAATTCAACAAAAGCTTGAACAAGAAAAACAAACATTTGTTGTTCAAAAACAACAAATTGTTGAAAAGTTTAAAATACTGCTTGGAAAAAATGCAGAACTGAATCAAAAACTAGAGAGCCAACAAAAGAATTTCCAATTAGAAAAGACACTTAACTTTAATTCTAGGATCGTCGAAGTAAAATTCTTGATAATTTCTTTTTTATTGTTATTTTTTCTTTCTTCTTTTGTAATTTATTTTCATTTCTTACTGTGTGCGTCCAGGTAATTAACTTTTTTTTTTGAATAAGAAAGCATGAAAAATAAAAATTCTGGGTGTAGTGCTTATTCGTCTCTGAAAATTAATTGATCTGCTTTGCGAGAAAGAAACTTATCAAGAATCGTCGGCAGGAATCTCATGATGGGCATTGTTTTTCAAAGGAATTACTTTTTCGGTCAATCAAAGAGATATTAAAAATAGGACTTAAAAATAACAACTCTATTGTAAATAATAATCTCTTATGGAGGTGTGTTAAGAAATAAAAAAAGAGATTTGCTTATTTTAAATAGAGCAAGGCTGAAATATTTATTAATTTGTCAGTCCTTAAGAATAAGTGGGATTCTTGTCATTTTTCTTTGTGGTAATAACCCCCAAACTAAAGTTCCGACAATCGTTTCTTACTTTTTTGAACATATTTCTGTTCCAGAGATACTTTCTTCATCCTGGTATTCGAATAAAATATGGGAAAAACTTTTCACTTCATTTTCTTTCCTTTTCTTTTACAAAAAAATGTTTTTAACAAAATAGATTGTAATTTGTGATGTCTCTCTTAATTTGTTTGGTTCGATTTTTTGACTTTTTTTATTCTATATATTGGGCCAACACTGAATCCTCAAGGAAAGGAATTTTCCAGATTTGAAAAACAATAATCTTATTATATTTTATCCTCATGGTATTTTCAGAATAAAAGGAAATTAATTTTCACTTTATTTTCATATTTTTCTTATTTTCCCAACAGAGCTTTCAAAGAAATAGACTGAACTTTGTGTTCTTTATTTATAGACTCGGACCGATTTTAATTAATTATATATTGATATATTTTATATGAAATAACAACTCCAAATGAAAGGAATTTTTCAGAATAATTGAAAAAAACATAATAAGCCGAAATTTTTTCCAATGCAAATTCCAAATACCAGGATAAAATTCGAAAATTATAAGCACATAGAATATTATTTTTTTTATTTTTTATTTTGAAGGGAGGAAATTAATTTCCCTTTACATCTTTAATTTCTAAATTTTTGTTTAGAAATTTTAATAAAGTTCTCATAATTTTCTTTATCATTAACCAATGACAAGATAAATAATGAGTCTTTATTTTGAATAATAACAAAAATATTATTTTTTTTAAAATTTTGTTAATTTAAATCAATTCTTTAACCCAGATTATTCGATTTTATTTATAGGATGGGAAGCCCATAAAAAAAAAAGATTGAGATCTTGATCTATTTCTAAATTGAAATATTTTTTGCATCAATTGCAAGATTTAGTTTTTATTTTATTCTTATTATAAACATAAAAATATTCGTTTAGGTAATTTGTGAAGTTTCTTTGTTTTTAAAATGGAAGCAGAAAATTCCCTTTTAAATATTTTTTTTAGTTAAGTATTTTTTTTAATTTGGATTTTCTAAATCAAAAATGAGTACATTTTCGGAATAAAATAGAAAACCTCAAGAAAACTGCCGTTAGGTTTTTCAAGATGTAAAAGAATTGAGTTAAATCTTTGATTTTACTCTTTTTTTTTGAATTCTGGAAAATCGCCTTTAGGTTTTTTTTTTGATTTTTTTGTTTATCTTGGAAATCAACAGATTTTCGTTGGGTTTTTTTTATTTTTTGAAATAAACTGAAAATTTATTAAAATTTTCTATTTATTTCAAAAAGTAAAAAAAACCTAGAACACTTCACGAAATGAAATAGAAAACCTCAAAAAAACCTAGAACACTTTACAAATAAAACAGAAAACCCCAAGAAAACCTAGGCACTCGGATGCACTCGACTACACTTGAAGGCACTCGGAGGAACTTGACGGAACTCTATGGGACGTCGATTTATATTATTATTAAAAAATCGTATTTTTGATAGAACCAATAATGTACAACTTACAATCAGAAGATATGGATTCGATTACTCTTAACTGTATTATTCTTGATTGTTTATCATTCCCCTCCGAAAAGTTACAAAAATTACCAAGGTGTAATTTTTGATTAAAAATCGGGATAATTTTTCATAAACACATAAATTCTTTGAAGAAATCATCTGGCCGATTTGAATCTTTTTAACTATTATAAAACGAAAGATGAATTCTAACAAAAACCCTCTCGATTTATAGAGTATATCAGATTTTTGGAAGAATTGGCCAGCTCTATCAACCCATTCAACTATATCTCGAATTCAAATTGGGGATTTGGGAAGGGCCGTGGAGTTCTGTAGAATACTGGCAAGTGTCAAGGTTTTTTGATTTGAAAGGATTGAGTAAAATCAAATATTTTGCTCTATTCTCTTAAATTTTGGAAAAAGCAAACGAAAGGTGTCGTAGAGTGTCGTCAAGTGCAGTAGAGTGCCTAGGTTTTTTTTTAATTTCAGAAATAAAAAGAAATTTTTTGAAATTTTCTTTTAATTTCTAAAATTAAAAAAAACCTAACGGCGCTTTTCTACCAGGATTTTCAAAGAATTAAGTTAAATCTTTGTTTTTAATCTATTCTTTTAAATTCTGGAAAAGCTAACGGCGGTTTTTTTTAATTTGAGAAATAAACCGAAAATTTCTTAAATTTTCGTTTTTCTTTCTCAAAGTAAAAAAAACCTAACGGCACTTTTCGTGAGGTTTTCAGTTTTATATGTTAAGTGTTCTAGGTTTTTTTGAGGTTTTATCTTTTATTTCAAAAATCAATAGTTTTTCGTTAGGTTTTTTTGATTTTTCTATTTATTTCAAAAAGTAAATAGATTTTCGTTAGGTTTTTTTTATTTTTTGAAATAAACCAAAATTTCAAAAATTTTCTTTTTATTTCTGAAATATATATAAAAAACGGTCGTTTTTTAAAATTCAAAAGAAGTGAATAAAATATATGATTCTACCCCATTCTTTAAAATTCTGCAAAACCTAACTGCAAACTTGTGAACTTATAGTTGTTACTGTTTCATCGAAAAAAAAAAAAAAAAAAAAAAAAGAATTTTTTACTATACAAGTGGATCATCTTTAATTGATTGATATCAACGAATAGTACTATTTTTCAAATAGAATTTTTAGAAACATTTAAACTATTGAGCGTTAATATTGTGATTGCCTTAAATAACAACACACTTGAATTTTTTACTTTTCGTGGTAGACCATAGTATATTTAATGTTCATAATAATAAAAATAAAATCAACGATTTTCTTTTTTTATTTCTAAAAATTTATTGTGATTATTTATAAATGATCTTAAGAGATTCAAATTTTACTGAAATAATATATAAAAAAAAAAAACAACTATTTTTCTGATAACAACAAATAGGAAGAGAACAGAAAATTAAAAGAAGAATTATTTCCTTTATTAAATAGCAAAATACAAAATCTTAATCAAGATAAAGATCGGTTAACTAAACAAATTATTTCACTTCAAACAACACTTCAACGTACATTAAGTGAATGGAAAGAAGAAAAAAAACACTACGAATTGTTATTAAAACAATTAATTCAAAAAAATGATCAGGAAAATATTGAAGAAGAAGAAATAAATAAAAAAGAATCAAATGGAAATATTAAATTCCCTCGACAATTAAAAAAGATATTTGAAGAGCAAGAAGAAGAAATTGAACTATTGAGAGAACTTCTTGCAATACATCATCGGCAAAGTAAATTGCCAAAGGAGTTCAATTCTGATTTAATAATAGGCACCATTAACGAATTGAAAGAAAAAATAAAATCACCAAATAATTATACAATAGAAATTTTAAAAAAACCAATTTTGAATTTATTAGAATCACATATTGGGTATTTGTCTACACAATCAAATTATTTGTCAGATAATTTAGTTAAATATCTATCTAAAAAGCTTAATTTAATACAAAATATTAATAAAAAATTTGAAAAAAAAATTAATAAAAAAAATCTCGAATTTTCGACTTTTCAAATTGAAATAACAATTCTAAAGAATTACATTTCTGAATTATTATTAATAATACAAAAAAAAGTTCAAGAATCATCAAATGAAAATTTCATACAAATAATTGATGATATACCGCGTAAAGATATTAATAATAATAATTTGAACAATATAAATTTTTTAAATAATTTCTTTATAAAAAAAATTGAACAAATAATATCTTTAAATGAGAATAAAAAAAATAATTTAAAGACTGTGAATGGAAATGAAAATGTAAATGTAAATCAAAATGAAAATGAAAATATAAATATAAATATAAATATAAATGAAAATCAAAACAAAAATGAAAATCAAAATAACAAACATACTGGAAATGGAAATGATATTAAACTAAATAATTTAATTCCCAATAATTGTAAGAATAATCAAATGAGTGGAGAGGGAATAAATTGCCAAAATAAGAATAACTGTGATTACTTAATTACCAAAATAAAAAAAAACAAAAATAAATATATTATTTATGGTTCTTTTGAATCATTAATTGAATATTTTTTAAAAAAAGATAATAATGATGTAAAGTTTTTTTCTGCACTTATTTATCATTTTTCCTCATTTGACAATTTTGAATATTTTGATAAGCAAGTCTTATTATGGATAAATAATCTTGAAAATAATGATAATATCCAAAATAGCAAAGAAATGAATAATGAAGATCAAAAAATTAAAAAACAAAATAATAATAATTTTGATATGTGTAATAGAATTCTTAAATTTTATTATCAATATATTAAAATTTATTCTTCATTTTTTATAAACACGCGACACTTGCAGCAAATAATTAAAAACATCATTCATCAATTAAAGAATGTTAATGAAAAAAATATTTATTTAAATCAAAATCTATTTTCAAATAGTAAATATTTAATTAAATTACAAAGTTTTCTGAATAATCCACAACTAATTATGAATTATAAATTAAATCTAAAAAAACAAGAATTTTCAAATTATATTAAACCAACTCTGTCGTTGAATGATAATATTTACAATAGATATAATATCATCGATGTTTCTTCTTTAGAATTTGTCAAACAAATTACTTTTAAATCCTTTTTATTATTTCAGCAAATTCGCCCTTATGAAATCATACAATTTTTCAATAAAAAAAATAGATATGAAAACGATAAAATATTCAAAAACGGTAAATGTAGAGAGGAGGTGGGAGAGGAAGAGCAACAAGAAGAGGATGAAGCGGGGAAGAATTTCAAAAATTCTCATTTGCAAATGTTTTTTGATTTCTCTTCATACATTACAAATTGGTTAATTTGGGAAATTACAAAAGAAAAAAAAAAAGAAATTCAGCTCAAAATTATTTTAAAGATTATTGAATTTATTAAATTGTTTTATCAATTTGGGAATTATTTTGCAATGTCTTCATCTTTAGATACTTTATATAATCATTCAATAATCAATTTAAAAAAAAATTGGAAATTTATACCAAAAAGTGAAAAGCAATGTTTAAAATCATTAACATTTTATATTTCAAAAAAATATAGAAAACAATTCTTAAAAATTAAAATTAATGAATATATTCTTAATAAAAAGCCATTCATCCCAAATCTTTATTATTTTTTTGATTGCCAATCAAAAATACTGAAGCTTAAATATGGTAATAGCCAAAAGAAGAATTCATTTTATCAAAATTATTTAATATCAAAAGTTATTGATGATATAAAAATTTTACAAAAAAATCGTCTACAAATTGATCCAATAAAAGAATTCCAAAATTGGATCTCAAATTTAATATTTAGAAATAATTCTGAAAAATATTATTAAAATAATATTAAATTTGAAAAGAATTCCATTCTTGACTTTTTATTTTTTAAAACTTTATAAATATTGAATATAATTTTTAGAAATTAAACCATTATTATTTTTACTATAAATAAATTTAAATAATTTAATTTTTAATACCAATTTTTTTTTTGTTTGTTTGTTTTTAAAATGTTTTAGAGTTAATTTTTATATTTTTTACTTTTTTTTAAATTCCCTTTTTTATTGATAGATTGATTTTGTTTAAGGGGGTGCTTATGGTAAACCGATTTTAACCCACAACCATTCAGAAATACATTTTTATTATTGTTGGAAATGTTTAAAAAGAAATTCCAGACTTTATTTGTTATTCAATAAATGATTTACATTTACACAAACTCTTATGATCGACTCCATTTCCTGAAAAAAAAAATTATTAAAAAAAAACAAATTATATTTTTATTCCCTTCTAAATTTGCACTTTTTATCATTGTTCTGATTAACCAACAGATTTTTTAGAGGTTATATAGTTGATTGAATGGTGATATATATTTTTTTTAAATTTTGAAAAGTCAATTTTGTTCGATAAAAAAATTTTCAACAGTATCCTGAATGGTATTATGAGCAATTATTATTTTTTAGAAATCACAAAACTTATAAATTATTGTTTAAAAATATAAAAGATAAAAAAAGCACCATTTTCTGGTCTCTAAATTAAAAATATATTTTTTGAATCAGTTGGTTTTCTCCAATATTTTTCTAATTATTGGATTGGTAGGAATATTTTCCTCTAATTTAAGATAAGCTTTGTGGAAAAAAAGTGAAACAGGCAAAAAAGTTAATCACGGTTTTTAATTGGGAACATTACTGAAAATGAAAAGTAAAATCAATTAAAAAAAGAATCAATAAATAAATAAAGACAAAATGAAGTATTCACCACAATTACAATTTTTTTAATACTATCTTTTGGTATGGCTTTTTCTTTGATTGATCCATTATTAAAAATTTGTTCGAAAAATTGACTATTTTTGCGATCTCCAAAACCACACGAACAATTTCGATAAATCAAGTAGATTTAAATTGTATTTGTTGGGTTGATTGACAATAATATAATGGGTTATTATTTGAAGTTAATTGGTTTCTTCTTTTAATTGATTTTACTTTTCATTTTCAGTAATGTTCCCAATTAAAAACCTTGTTTCACTTTTTTTCCACAACAGTAATAATCATTTTCTAAAATTTAAAACAAAAGGTTATAAAAAAGAATCAATGAATAATTGGTGTTTTTTTTTTACATTTCAACAATTTTCGAGTGAAGTTTTGAAAAACTATTAGTCTGTACTTTTTTAAAATGACTGTGATTAGAAACTTTTTAATCTTTTTCAGAAAAAAATAAATATAATAATAGAGTCAAAGCATAAAAAACAAAGAAAAAATAAAAGAAAATAACAATGAAAATGAATTTTATCTTCTCATATATAAAAATATAATTGAAGTAATTTGAATCAAAATTTAGAATTTTCTGATAAATGAAAAAAGAATAGGAAAGATTATTTAAAAATATTAAATAAAAAAATATTTTTCTGATAATAATTACTTTCCATGATAAAAATGATTTTATGATTATTAATGGTTGTTTGTTTTTTTTTTAATATTGTTGAGAAGAATTTCTTAATTTTCGATTTAGTTTTTTTTTTTTTTTCTTCTTTGTTTTTTTCTTCTTTTTGGAAGTTGTTTGCGACTATTAAATAAGCTATTTTTGACAACTTGAGAAACTAACCCATTGATTTGTTCAATGGCAGCTTTGGAACCATCTTTTGAAACTTTTCGAAGTTGGGATTCTCCTTTACTTTGATATTGCCTTCCAAATCCAATTGTTTGCTGTGCATTTTCTAATTTTCTTGTTAAATCTTTAATTTGCCCAGTGACAAAATCTTTATTTGTGATGATTGGTGATGTTGAAAGGGTGTTTAACCAGTATTGATTCCATAATAAATCTAAAAGTTTTTTATCTAATGAACTCTTGAAAAATTCAATAGGAAGTTGATAATATCTAATTTAATGTGTTTTTAACGTGATTTTGAATTGTATTTGGTTTTATTATGTAGAAAAAATAAAAATAAAAAAATATTAATAATTAGAAAATTTAGATATTTTGCTTAAAATAAATTGTTGATCAAAATTTAAAGGTAATTCAACATTTTGAGAAATTTTTTTTCTTTGTCTCATTTATTTAAAAAAGTGTTTTTTTTAAATTTAATTTTTCATAAATTTAGAATAAGATCTAAAAAATTACATTAATTAGATCTTTGAATTTAAATCAAATTAAATTGAAAAAATCAAATGGTAAAAAAATTATTATGTATGGGAAGTTTTTTTTTGATTTTAATTATTTTGAGTTTTAAATATGCTTCAATTTACTGTAATTTGAAAAATAAAAAATAATTCAAGGTTAATTATTGATTTATTGATTAAGGAAATTTTTAGTTTCCTCTAAATTTGGTATTTTTGAAAAAAACTAACAAGACAAATCAAGTATAGAAAAAAAAGCAATTAGAGCGAAAAAAAAATGAAGAATTCCATTAATTTTTATTTAATAATTATAGAAAATTTGTAAAAATAATCTTAATTTTCATTTCACTTCATTCTCTGTGGTTTATTGCTATGATGTTACATTATTTTGTAAGAAGTTAATGTTTTGTTGAGATAATTTCAGTTTTTTTCACTAGATTATTTTATTCCAAAATTGAATTTTTTTGATTCGATAAAATCAAATGAATTTAAATTCAAATTAAAATAAAAGATTCATTAAAAAATTGAAGTTATTTTTTTTTTTTTATTTCTGATTTTTTTGGAAAATTTTATCAAATTTTTGTTTAATTATTAAGGATTGGTTGTTATAAAAAAAACCGAAGACAACGAAAAAAAAAGGTTAAATTCTTTTTGATATTTCAAAAATTTATTTCAAGCTTTTTGAGGAATAAATTCATAAATACCCTAATATAAAAAAATAATTTTAAAACAATCATACATCATATTTATAACAATAATCTTGTTTATATTGTGATTTTTTAATAAAAAAATGATAATAACCTTTTTATAACATGTTATAAATATTATTATTTTAAAATATTCCAAATTTTTAAAAAAGTTTTTATTTTGATAAAATCTGAAAATAAAAAATAAAATATTTAATTATAATCTGTGAGTTTTAAAAAAAATATTTTTCAAATGCAATTTTGCAATTTAAAAAAAGCTTTCCATCATTGTTTTTAATAGTGAAACAATTTGAACGAGATCTATTATATATATATATTTTTTATTGCATTATTGCTTTATAATAATTTTAATTTATAACATATTATATCACACATGTTTTTTCTTAAAACATAACATTTTACATAATTTTATAAAACCTTTTATAACAATAAAAATTATTATAAATTTATTCATTTTTTATAACATTTTATAGATGAGGTTATGAATATTTTAACAAGTTTCTTTCTATTTTTATAAGACTTTCAACATTTATATCACATGTCTATTTCACGCGAATAACATGTTATATATTATTTTTTTATTAGAGTAATCAATATCTGAATTTTAAGATTAATTATGCTAAGGTTTTTCCAATTAATTTACTTTTCAAGAAATCAAAGGGTTTCATAAAGTCGAGTCAAAAAATGTTAATTAATTCTTTTAAATTGATTAATATTTTTAATAAATAACAGACTACAGTGTAAATTAGAGAAATTAAAAGTAATTAAATTATTTTTTGAATCTGTTTTTATTCTTTTTTTCTAACAACCATTTTAAAAATTGAGATTTACAAGATACACATTAATTTTAAAGTTTTTATTGTATTACAACCATTAAACAATTAACTTTCAATTGGTTTCTTGTTGAATTCAGATTAAAGACAAAACAAAATACAAAATAAATAAAATTCATTCAAAAAAAAAAAAAAAAAAAAAAAAAAATTGTTACGATCTTGCATGAACACCAAAATCTTCAATTTTTTCAAGAGGAATTGTTTGGTATTGTGATTCTTCATCTTTTGGGACATAGTCTTTTGGATAGGTTCTAAATGCACCAATTTCAACTTTTCCTGAAGAAATTGTTCGAACAGGATCAACTACAATAGCTAACCACGGTTCATTATACTTTTTTTGTTCAAAAATCACAAAAAAAAAAAAAAAAAAAAAAAAAAAAAAAAATGAGAAAAAATCAAAAGAAAAGAAAAGAAAAACAAATTTGAGTAAAAAAGGTTTTGATCAATGTTAGTCTTGTTTTTGGAAATTAAAACAAATTTAAAAAAGGTTTTTTCAAAATAACTTTTTCTTTTTTTTTCTTTTTTATTGATTTTCAAGTATAAAAGAAAAAAAAAGAAAAGAAAATCTAATCTTACCATTTGTTGAAGGTTTTGTGTTGTAACATCCACACCAGAAAGCCAACATCCATAACCAGGATGAGAATGATACCTAAATTTTAAGTAGCCAAAATTAAAAAGAAAAAAACAAAAACAAATAAAAAAGAGAAAAAAAAAAAAAATCACAATCAATTAAAAAGAGTTGAAGAAAAAAAAAAAAAAAATTTGTTATTTTAATCTCGGAATAATCAAACCATCCAACAGCATTTTCTAATCGACCAACTTCTTTACATTGTTCTAAATAATCTGCCATATAACCTAATGCTTCTTCTTGTGCATTAACACGAGTTTCCTAAATTGAAAAACAAAAAAAGAAAAAAAAGAAAGAAGCTTTAACCCATTTAAAGAAAATGAAAATGACAAAGACAAAGAAAAAGAAAAAAGAAAAAAAAAACAAACTGTTCCTTCAACAGGTAAGGCAAAAACGTCTGTAATAATAAAAACGTGCTCTTCAATTTTTCCTTGGAGTAAACCCATAACCTCTAAAGGTACACCTTGTGTACAATGCATGACCATTTTTAAAAGTGAAATTGAAGAGATTTTGACACTATTGAAATATTTTGCTGATTTTTTCCATGGCCTTTTATCACAAAAATTGTTGTGCTCTTCAACATTATAACTATAGAGATTATCTTCTGCAACTTCGGATTTGGACATTTTGGTTTATTTTTTATACAAAAAGATCGATTGAAAAGATAAAATAATAAAAAAATGAAAAATATTCTAATTTATCACAAGAAAAATAGCACTAAAATTGTAGTCACTTTTTTTACTTTGACTTGACTTTTTTTTTTGAAATTGTTTCTAATTTTGAAAGGAATTACAAGATCAAAATTCAAATAACTTTCGAGTTAAAAGTTTATAAATTTAAAACTTTTAAAAACCTGTAATTTCAACAACTTTCTGCTTTTTTGTTTCACATAAAAAGAGTTCCAGGTTTTTGAAAGCTAACAAATATTTTTAATAGGGACAACTTTTAAAAATTTCAAAGATAATTCAAAAAGGTTATCTTTTGGTAAGTATTTTTTTACATTTTTTTTGGCTGTAAAAAGTTCCTATTAAGGACTACCTTTTTAGGTGAAAACAGTGAAATAAGGTATAAAATTACCCTTGAATAAGTTATATAATCCAAGTAATATTTATCCAAGTAGAATTTCTTTTAGAAAAAATGTGAAATTTTCACAATTTCAACAATTTTCACAATTTTTACCTTGTTAGATCATGCTAAATTTTGATTTTAATATTTTAGAATTTCCATTTCAACTTTGGGACTCACACTATTTTCTAGAGCTGTTCTACATCTTTTTTTTAATTTTCTTTTACAAGTTTGAAATGTTCCAAAATTTGAAATGCACTTGAAAAACACCAAAAGCCATTTTTTGGAATTATTTTTTTTGTTATTTTCAATTTTCCTTTTCATTGAAAAACAAAGAAAAATAGTCTTTGTGAAAAGGTAAAGATGACAAAAAATGTTTTTTTTTTTTTTTTGTCCAATTTATTCTATGTGAAGAATTTTTTTGAGAAGTGAAAGTGAAATAACACAATTACTCCAACCCCTCAAGGGTGGGAACGTAGTCCTTAAGGATTTGAAATTTGAAAAAATATGAAAAAATATTAGAGACCTAAATCTTGCAGACTGTTAGTCTGAGTGTTCCAAAAATTCTGAAACTATTTATATGGAATGTGCTATTCTTGTTGTGATTTCTTTATTGTTTGAAACTAATTCTATTGATGAATTTTTTTTTTTTTCAAGTTATCAAAAAGCTTTGAAAACTTATTTTTGGGAAGTAGAATTAACAACAAAATTGAAATTTCTTGTAAACTTCACATCAATCAGATTGTTTTTTTTTCCAAAAGTTAATAGAGTCATTATTAATAATGATACAATTAAACTAGATAAAAAACTTATTTCTCAGCTTTGGAGAGAGGTGTGATCATTTTTCAAAAGTATTTAATTTTTCCAATCAAATTTTCAGTAAAAAGATCTGATTCTTTTTGTTTGGATTTTTGGATCCAAAAACTTAAAAAATAAGATAAAACTTTTTATATTGTAGAAACCCCACTTTTAGTAATTTCTGGGACTTTGTGAAAAAATAACCTTGAAACGTTAATCAAATTTTAAAAATTCAAAAAAGAAATCAAATATTTAATTTTTGAAGATCAGAAAAAAATTGAGCTTATATGGTATTTATAAATATTTATTAAATTTCTTCATGTTTTTAAGATTATTTAATATTTTTTAGAAAATATTTGTATTATCAGTAACAAAGTGTTATTATTATAATAAGATATATGACAATATTTTTTAATATCTATTATTTTTTTTGAATTATTAATTTGAATTGGTTTTTTTAATTTGAAAATCTTCAACAATTGTAAAATAATTGTAAAGTCTATTAATACATCAAATCTTTGTGTAATACAAACCAACTGAAACAAGTAATATTAAGTTATTAATTATTGATTAAAAAATATTCAAACTTAAAAGTATTTATTTTGGTTAAGAGCTGAATTTTAGAATTTTTAAAAAACTCTCTTATAAGAATTTTTTCATTTAATGGTTTGGCTATTTTTTTCCTATTTTTTGATTTAGAAAAAAAGAAAAAATTGTTACAAAACCATTCTATGAATCAAGAAATGAATTTTTTCAAGTTTAAAATAATAATTGTATTTTGTTTTGAAATAAAGTCGATTTTTTATATTAAGTTATAAAAAAACTTTAATGGTTGATATTTTGGAAGTGTATTTTTTGTACACTTTCTATATAGACTTTAAGATTTTTTTCTTTCTTCTATGAAAGAAAATAATTTCTTTTAAATATATTGGATTTTAAATTATTGAAAATTAGAAAAATTGATCAAGGTTATAAAAACATGAAATCCTTTTTGTAAAAAAGAATTAAAAATGAGTTTGAGCTATTAGAAATTATATTTTTATATTTATTTTGAAATTTCAAGATGTGGTAAATTTTTTTTTGATTTTACCCTTAAATTTACTAGAAGATTTTTTTTTAGTTTATTAGTACCTTAAATAATTAAATTGTTTACTTTTAATATAATTTTGAACTTTATTTATATTTAATGGTCTTTGAATTAAATATTCTCTTGCAACAATTAGAAGAAAAAAGTTTGTGTTTTAATTTGAAACACACTCTGTAGACTCTTTAGACAGATTATTTGATAACTCTAATAGTGTATAAATTAAGAGATTTTTTTATAAGTGTTCTGTCTTTGTTCAGCTCAAAAAAACACTACCAAAAAGAAATTCATGTTATTCTAAAAACTTTGTCTTGTGCAAATAGAATTAACAAGTATTTTCCTAATGCAATAATTTTTTTCTTTAAAACTCAAAAGGCATTTTTGAAATTATAAATGATAAAAGGGTTTCAAAGTGAATTGAATTGGTCTTCAATTCAAATCTAAATTCAATTACGATCATTTTTTCATTTATTGTAAAAAACAAAAAAGATAACTATCAAATACCCATTTAAATCAACTTAAAAACACAAACACAAACACAAGCAAAGAAAGAAACCAAATCACCAAACCTGTAGATCAGAAAAATTTACACTCAACAAATCAAAAAACAAATAAACAATAAAGAAACAAAGAAATAAAGAAAAAAATAAAAAAAAATTGAAATGAGCAAAAGTAGCCGGCATCGAGTGCAATTTTTAACAATGAGAAGACCATCCCAAACAAAAGGAGTCAACTTTTCATCAACCACAACAACGTCTGACGAAGATGAAGATCTTGATTTAGACGAGTATGGAGAGTTATTGTCAACAGGGATTGAATATAGTGATGCTACATATGATGAATCTGATTCCTTATCCTCGCAAACGATTGATATCGATTCATCTGAAGACGACTCAATTCTTGACGAACAAGATAAGTTGTTTGAAATTGATGAGATTACGAAAGAAAAAAAGCCAATCGCAAATTATAAACGAGGGAGTAAAAAACAAGGCACAAACAAAAAAAAACAAAATAAAAGTGAAGAAGTCAATTTTTTTGAAATTGATTTCAAATTAGATGAAGAAAACCAAGTTTCACTCTTAACAAAGGAGCACGAAGAATTGCAGATAAGGATTTATCAAGAAAAGGAACAAACGGGATCGCTCAAGAATCTGCTTGAGAAGTTTGCCAAGCTCGGTGACAAGGTCAGTGAAATTGAAAATAATTTTTTCTCTACAACGGCGGTTGGCAAATTGGATAAGCAGAACCGAGAGTTGGAGAAGAGGAACGAAGAGATGGAAGAAAATTTCATCCAATTAAATAAAAAATACCAAAAGCTCTGGATCGAGCACGAAAAAAATTTACAAAAGGAGTCGCAGTTCCAACAGGGCATTCAAGCGATCCAAAAGGAAATCAAACTTAGCGAAAGTCGGTTTGAAAAACTCAAGTCATACGCGCAGCAAAAAATTGAGGAAGCAAATGTTGATGTTGTCAAAATCAAAAAACATCTCAAGTCAATAAATGATGGTTATAAAACGGAAACTCTTAAATTGTCGACAAGACTAAACAAGGCAAATAATAAAGTGCAAACTCTAAGGCAAGAATTAGAAACAAAAGAAAAAGAAAATTTAGAATTAATGAATATTTGTGATGATCTAATGAAGAAATTTGATGAGGTTTGAGTTGAAAGAATCAAAAACTTTCACTTCTTTCCACTTTCGTTTTCGAAAACTTTCTCCTCATTTCGTTTGTTCCCATATACTGTTATTTGAGATCATGATTTGTTATATTATATTCCTACTTGTCCTATAATTAATTAATACTTCAACTATTACTATTATTCTCACTTTTTTATCTTTTAAAAAGCACAAAATAGAATTTATTATCATTTTGATGTGTGAACTCTACAAGAAGGCTTTTTGTGAAAAAGTAAATGAGTAGATATTTGTTACCGATTTAAATATCAAATACTAAATTTATAAAATCTTATTTTTTTTTCTTACAATTGTTTTAAAAAAGTGAAGACTTTTTAAAACTTTAATCAAGTTTTCTATTTTAAAAAAGTGAAAAATTTTTCAGAATTTAAATTTTTTGAAAGTTTTGTGTTTTAATAAAGTGAATACTCAAACCTTAAATGTGGTATTGTGGTTGGGTTGTGAAGGAAAGCACTTTATTATAAAAAAATTTTTCATCACTTTATTAAAACACAAAACTTTTAATTCTGACAAAATCATTAAAAAAAAAAGTTTTCACTTTTTTAAAATGACTATATCTTTTCATTTCTTTGTTTGTATTTAGCTTTTCTAATTTTTTCAAAATTTATCAAATTGTGAGGTTTCAATCGTGATCTTTCTTCAGGTATTTTACAGTTTTATTTTCATGCTTGATTTTTGACTTTTTTTTTCTATTTTTTCGACTTTATAATTTTGCTGACTGTTTGATCAAAGAACCTTTGTGAATTTTATTTCACTTCTCTTTCAAAATATATTTAAGCATTGGTACAAGAAATTAAATCAAACATTGAAATCAAATTTCTTTGGAAAAAATATGAAATTGCAAATAAAACTATTTTAAAAAGGTGTAAAATTTTTAAACTTTTCCAAGTTTTTTATGAAAAAAGTTTGAAGATTTTTTCAGAATTAAAACTTTTTGAAATTTTAGGGTTTTTGGTTTTACAGCTAATGTAAGGACTTTTTTTGGAAGGGTTAAGTCATTAAGGAACTATTCTCTATTAAATTTTTTTACCTAAATTTGATAGAGATTGAGAAAATTTTTTGCCAATTACTTCGATTTGAAAACCCTTTTTTTTTCAATATTAAACAGATTTATAGATAACGAATTCTTACTATTTGTTGAAAAATAAATGAAACAATATTTTCATTCAGATTTCCTAAAAATAGTTTTTATATCAGGTAAATTTTCAAAATTTTAATTCATAAAATGAGTTTCAATTATTAATTATCTTGATAAAATTGGAACCTTATTGACTTATTTGAATTTTTGGGAAATGTGATTATTTTGGAAAGATGACTGAAAATTTTGATCTTTTTATTTTACAATTAACGGTATTTAGAAATTGTTCAAAAATTAAATAATAATAGAGTCTAGTACCTTAAAGTAAAAATAATTTTCTGAAATGGAAATTTTTTTTTTGTAATTTTAATGAGTAACTAATTACAATCAAAAAATAACCAACAAGTGATAAAAGATTCATCTCTAAAAATAAACAATTAAAATGAGGATATTTTTAGATAAAAACGCCAGAAAGGAAAACTAAATTACCAATTTAAATAGTTGTGAATCTTAAGTTTGAAAACAACTTTTTTGTTTTGAATTGTCGCTCTTTGGCACTTTTTGAGATCTCTTTGATTTTTTTTTTTTATTTTTTTTCATATTCTCTCAAAAGAGTTATTTTTTTCTCTGGAACTGTCCAGCCTATGAAAATAATCGTAAAATCTGGATATCTGAATTAAAAAAATCTGAACATCTCTAATATATTAAAAAATAATATTATTACTATTTTTGGTATTATTAGAAAAAGAGATTCATCGTATTTATTAGCCTTAGTGGGTAATAAATTTATTTTTGAGTCTTTAACAAAATTCATAAATCATAATTTAGGAATTTGGGCAAATAAGAGGAATTACAAACTCCTCCGTTAAATAATAATAAAAAAAAAAAAGAGTTATTTTTTTCACCAAAAGAATGTTACAAAATCCTTACTTTTACAAAATTTATATTGTTACAATCTAATAAAAAATTGGATTATATTGAATTAAATTCGTTGTATACTATAAGAAAATATTTTTTTTAAAATTGAAGAATATTATCCCTTTGGTAATTTAAAAAAAAGAAAACAGAGTAACTTTTTTTTTGCATTTAATTTTTTGCCAATGAGATCCTAGGTAATTTACTTTTTTATTATTTAGATTTGTCAATCAAAAGAAGTTCAATTTCAAAATAAACTATTTTGATTTCAAGTTACTACTTGGGTATGATGAAAATCACAATAAATGACTAGATCCTTAATTAAAACTTTTCAAAATAATAAATGTTTCAAAAAATGAAGAGTTTTTTTTTATAAAAATACTTTTTAGTCTCTATTTAATTAAAAAAAAAAAGAAAGAAAGAAATAAAGAGTCCTTGAATTGCTCAATAGTATAAACCTTTTTTTAAAAAATTGGAAATATTAAATCTAAAATTCAAATAGTTCTTAATATTTCATCTTAAGTGTGATGAGTCAAAATTAACCCAATTCCAAAAATTTAGACATACTAAAAATCAAAAATAGGCAAAATAAAAATAAATTTATTATATTTTTACAAACGGAATATAAAAACACATTTAAAAACCCCCACATTTAAGGTTTTTATTAGTAACCATTTAAATCCAAATAAAAGAAAAAAATACAAAACTCAAAAATAAAAATTGGTGTGTCCAAAATAATAGAACGAGCAGTATTAAAAAATTGTGTTCGTAAAATTTTTTGAAATTTCATCAACAATTGTTAATCGATCAAATTATAAGAAACAATCTACCATCTATATGTGATTTTCCAATTTAAGATATGCTAAACTAACCTTCTATCAGCCATAGAAAAATCCCAAATATAACGAAACAGATTATGAAATTGGAAAAAAAGGAAATGGAAACAAAACAAAAAAGACAAAAAATGAAATAGTTTGCACAATCAAAATTATTCCCAAATTGGAAGTAGGGTGGAGTATTGCTATTCTTTCAACCATTTAAACTCTGTACAAATTTTTGGAATTTAGTTTATATAAACTCCTTTTAACATATTTCACTGCCAAAAATCAAAAATTCTTTTTTGTAAGAATTAACAACAATAAGACTGTTTAAAAAAAAATAAGAGATATAATAAATTTTAGATTAGAGTTGAGTTTCAATAATAAAATACTTGAGTAAACTATAAATTTTCCAAAAAAAATAAAAAAGGTTGAAAAAAAAATTGTGGTACCATTTTAATTGAACCTATTTTAACACAAGTCTCGATTTATTTACGATTTTAATGTAGTTGAAAAATAAGATTTTTAAATTGTAAATGTATCAGTATTCAAAGTAAATCGAAAACCCCAATTTTCCTAACATTAATTTGGAGTTTCAAACATTTTTTTTTTCAAATTTAATTTAGAAAAAAAATAAAAAAGAAAAGAAGAAAAATAAAAAAAAAAACAAAAAGCAAAAAGCAAAATAAATTTTACTAAATGAGAAAAAAAGATTTTGATCTAAAAATTGAAATTTTGTTTTCAGAAGAATAATGAATTAAACTCATAGAATATATTCTATTTCTTCAATAAAACAGGGCCCCTTTGACTGATAAAAAGTTTAGATAATATTCTCTCAGATTTTATAGATATGTGGTATATATTTGTTTTCTCAATCTAATTTTTTTTAAAAAAATAAAATCTCTAAAGTTTATTGTTGATTGTTTAAAAAAGATTTTGCTTTCAAAAAGAGTAATTAAGGGAATAATCTTTGGGATTTTGAATGAAAAATATTATAATTAAATTTACAAGGCATTTAAATCAATTTGAGAATTTCATAATCTCTATGTTATTAAAAGTCTTTTTAATAATAGTACCTTGTTTTTTTAACACAATTAAAAAAATAAATTTTGAGGATAAAAAAAATGTTTTTTAAAAAATATAAAATTGTTTTTGATTATTTTTTTTTTTGGAAAAGTGCTAAAAAGCTTTAAAGGAAAAAAAAATAAAAGAAAATAATAACAAAAAATAAATAAAAAAAAAAATTTGAAAAAGAATCAAAAAAAAAGTAAAATTTAAAAATAATAAATATGAAAAAAAAAAATTAAAGAATTTTTTTTTTCTCGATATTTGGAATATTTTTTAGGTTTAAATAATTCTCAGATTTTTTAGATGGTGAATTCTTTTTTTCACTCAAATCTTTAGGGTTAATTCCAGAAAAGAATTGAGATAACAATTGGTCTGGATTAACCTTGACAGAATGTTTTTCTATCATATCATTGATTAATAAATTTCTTCTTAAATAAGGGTGAGGGAAGACTTGCTTTTGTGAAAGGTATTCTAATAAATAATTTATTGCTGTCAATCTGACTAAGTTTGCCAAAATCTTTCTACCCACTAAACAGTGATTCATCAACAATCCAGAATAATGGATAATACCCGAATAATCTTCAATTGAGACTGTATTTAACCCGGTGAAATGTGGGCGAATGATTATAAATACCAAATTTTCTTTTGATTTAATACATTTTGGATTGAAATTTCTTTGGTCATTGCACCAAACAATAATAATTTTATTTTTTGCAATAATGTTTTTTCTTTTTTCAGGTTTAATCAAATCCAACATTGTTGAAGTGTGGAAAACTATTTCTGTTGAATAATTTGCATAATAAGGAGTATATCGGCCTGTTTTTTTATAATTTAATCCACCATCCCAACCATCATGGTTTTTTAAATCAACAATCCAACCGATTTCTTTTAAAAAGTTTTTATATTCAAGATCCACTTTGTTGTTTAAATTGTCAAATATACCATCTCCATTGTTCATTCTGTTTTGTCCCTTTTCAATATAAATAATACCAATTGATAGCCTATTCCTTTCGGGTGTTTGATCTAATTTTTTTAAATCTTCAAAAAATGATTCATTTGAATTTATCAATTTAATATTATTCTTCGCACTGTTGTGAATAAGATTTAGATTGGCTAATAGCATTCTTGATTCATTAAATTTGTATTCCTTGTCGGATTTTTTAATAGGCTTTGGTGGCTTTACTGTTAAATCATTATCAGTAAATTCTTCTTCAATAAATTTGGTAACTTCTTCAAGGCGGTGCTGAATTGTTACTGCAGTTTTAATGACCTTTTGATTCGTTTCAACATAATGAGGAATTAGCTTGTCATTTTCGATCGGCAAATCAAATTCAATTTCTAATTCTTTCTTCTTCTCTTTTGAAAGTGGCTTTGTTTCATAATACTTTGGTGATTTCAATTTCCCTTCTCTTTTATTTTCAATTAAATATTCCTCTTTCGTTCTTTGAAAGCTCAATGGAAGTAATCTAAATTTAAAAATCCAACTTGATTTTCCAGTTAAATCTCGAACTATTACATATGTATTATTAGCTATTTTTATTTATTTTTGTTTTTTTTTTGATTTGGATATTTTGATGTTGTTGTTATTGTTAATATCATTTTATAAAAAATTTAATAAAGTATAATCATAAGAATTATGATTTTTGAAAAATGAAAAATTTTTTATCTTTTTCTTTTAAACAGTTTAAAATTCCAAAAAAATTTTTTTTATTGTTTCAGGGAGGAGTTTTTAATTTCTCTTGTTTGCCATTAGGTTTATTTCTCAAATTTAAAAAAACCGTCGTTAGCTTTTCCATAATTTAAAAGAATTGAGTAAAATATATGATTTTTCTCCATTCTTTTGAATTCTGAAAAAGCATCGTTAGGTTTTCTTGAGTTTTCTGTTTATTTGTGAAGTGTTCTAGGTTTTTTTTACTTTTTGAAATAAAAAGAATTTTCAAAAATAATCGAATAATTTCTCAAATTAAAAAAAATTGCCATTAGCTTTTCCAGAATTCAAAAGAATAGAGTAAAATCAAAGATTTTTCTACATTCTTTTGAATTCTGGAAAACCTAACTGTACACAGGAGAGGAAATTAATTTTCTCTCTCCACAAATAAATAAACAAAAACAAAATATTAATATTTTTAAATCAACAAACATAAACAAATATTATCTAACCTTAAATTTTTTTCAAAAAAGCTTATTTTAAATTGTGAATAAAAAATTTTTTGATTGTGATTGATTTTTAATATATTTAATAGTTACTTTATTTTTGAATTATATAGATAACCAAATTATAATTTATATCTCTTTATATTTTTAAATTTTAACCATTTTTGGGCATGCGTATAAATATTCGAAACATAAAATAAAATATACATTTTGTTTTTTGGTCTTGGAATAATGAAGTGAATTTAAGTTTTCAAATAATTCACTGTGATCAGATTTTTGATAAAAATCCAAATCGGTTATCTACTTAAAAATAAGAATAAGAATAATTTGAATCTAAAAATAAATTATTACCTTTTTCTTCATCATTGGTGAAAGGACTATCAATGACCGTAAATAATTGGTCATTATTATGCACAAAGAATCTACAGTATTGTAAAAATTCTTTTTTGGATAGACCTGATTCCTTTATTAAATCGTTTTCATTCATAGATGATGAAATATTAGAAGGTCCATTTGGCAAAGGGAAATTTCCTGAAATTCTTAATAGTTCTAAAAATATACAGCGTGCTTCGAAAATAAACTGTTCAGAAATAATTAAAGTATTTTCTTCATCCTTTTTTTCTTTTGATTTTTTTTTTTTTTTTGGTTTTGAGTCAAAAATTGTTCCAATTGCAACAAGTACTTCAGAAATTACGTTTGGATAATTAAAAATCCATTGACTTGGAATAATAAAATCTGCAATTGTGTTGATCATTCCAGATAGAAGTAAATTAAATTCATGCTGGGTTACATTTTCATATGGTTCCTTGATCGTCTGTACAAGTATTCTGCTCATTCCAATTATAATATTTGGAATGGTTTGCTATTTATATCAATTTTTTATTATTATTATTATTATTATTATTATTATTAAATATATTGGATAGAAATGTATTCATTATTTTGTTTTATATTCTTAAGTATAATTGTTTTTTAAATTCCCTTCTTTTATTTCTTTTTTTTTTTACTTTGATCAAAGTAAAAGTTTAATATTATTAATTTTTTTATTTTTAATTGTAATTGTTAAACTGTATTGCTATTCTTTTGCTTTTTTTCTTCCAATTTTTGTGGAAGAATTTTTGAAGAAAATTTTAATTGATTTTTCTTTTATTGTTGAATAAGGGTAAATTAAAAAAAAAAAAAAAAACAACTTGATACTCTATGGTACTTGAATGCACTTTTCTTTTTCGAAATTTAAGCATGAAATCATAAATTTCACGATTATTAATAAGTGAAAATAATTGAAAACTATTTTGATTTAAAATTAATTTATTAATATTTATTTATTTTTTTTTGTTGCGAAATATTAATCTATCATTTTTATAGGGAGTGATTTTTACTGAAGGTTATGAATATTTTCTGTTATTTCTTTATGCTCATATTTTAAACATGAAAGAAAAAATCTATTTAATTGGTTTTTTTTTTTTTTACATAGATAGTAATATCGATTTCAGCAATTAGTAAATGTCCCGAATTTTAGAATTGTTGAACTTGATGGATAATTGAAATATCCTTGAGTTGTAAATAATAAATTTTTTGGTTTTTTATTATTGTTAAATAGTTTTTTAGAGTGCCACTAAGTACCGTAGAGTACTGTCAAGTGATTTAGAGTGCCTAGGTTTTCCAGAATTCAAAAGAATAGAATATAATCAAAGATTTTACTCTATTCTTTTAAATTCTGGAAAAACTAACGCTATTTTTTTTTAATTCCTTTTTTTTATTTCAAAAATCTATTGATTTTCAAAAATCAAAACAAAAATTCTGGAAAATCTAACGACACTTTTTTTTAATTTTTGTTTTATTAGGAAAATATATTGACTTTGTAAATAAATAGAAATTCAGGAAAGAAAATTTAACAGCAATTTTTGTGACTATAAGTTTTTCTTTTGAAAATCTATTGATTTTTGAATCAAAACATAAAGTCAAGAAAAAATAGCAACACTTTTTTTTTTTAATTTGAAAGAATTCAGTCAAATCAAATATTTTACTAAATTCTTTCTAATTAAAAAAAAAGATGTTAGTTTTTCAAAATTTCTAAAATAATAACAAGAAAAAAGTTAAATGAAAAATTACAGTTGAGCAATCATTAATTCTTTCAATCAGACAAGACGAAGATCTTAAAACAGAAATTGCAGCTAAATAAACTTTGATTGGCCATTTTTTTTGAATTTCAGTAGGTTGGCAAATAAATTTTTGAATTGTAAGTAGAAATAATGGAGGTATGGTGGTTTGTTGTATAATTGTTTCATAAATAATAAATCCCATTACCCAAAGAAATAAAATGGCATTTTCTGGATCTGTTTCTAACGAAAAACCATTTAAAATGCAAGAACGTAAAACAGAAATAAAATTAAAATTTTTGACGCAGTCTTGTGAATATCCCTCGATTTGTTCGATTGCTAAGTTTGAAAAATAATTCGGTAAGCAAATTAAAGTTTTTAAAATTAAAATTGCAGATTTCCGAAGTGTTACGAGTGTAGTTGTGGGTTGGAATGGTAATTTATCCTAGAATTATTGAAGAAGAAAGTCATCAAATTAAAAGTGTATAACAATTGAGATAAGATAATATATTGTATGTTAAATATATGTTTATGTTTATGTTTATGTTTATGTGTGATCGATTAAAAAAATTTAAATTAAAAAAAAAAAAAAAAAGATTGAAATTAATTGTATTGATAGAAATTGAGAAATGTTTTACTTTAGTTAAAATTAAATTGATCATTTTTAAATAATGTGGTACTAGAATATATAGCCCATTTAAATTTCTTAAAAAGATGCTTTCGGTATCTAATAGAATTGTACAAATAGAATTAGCATAATTTTCACAATTTTCAAAAGCTAAAATTATTGAAGAATAAAACTGAGATAGATAATTATCCATGAATGGCTTTTTGTAATGAGTAGAAAAAACTGAACATAAAATCGAAAAGGCAATTGCAACCCCTTCTTCGAAATCTACTCTATTTTTTGAAACTGCTTCAAATAACCATTTCCCAAATATCTTCATAATTGTATTCCCATCGGGTCTATCTGGTAAAACCTTTTCGTCAGTTGACTGCACATAATCCCTTCGATTGCCAACGTTTAAAAATAGATTAAGAACATCTTTAATACCGACCATTGTTTGGCAAAATAAAACTGGGGAATTAAATCGGTTTGGATTTCCCAATATATCTATATCATAATCAAAATCATAATTTAGAAAAGGATAATATTGTTTTTTTTTATACAAAAAAATAAATATATTTGATTCATGGTATAAATTATATATCATTTGAAAAATAAATGTTAGATATTTTTTAGATAATAGAAATCTAAAATGCAATAAATAATAGAATAATTATTTTTTATCAAAAATTCAATAAAAAAAAAAAATTACGAAGAAATTTATCCCATAAAAAAATTATTTGCTTGCTATTAACGTTCATTACAGTTGGTTGAAATGTGATATCAAGTGGCGGCCTAAATAATAGATACAAAATTAAATAAAATAAGTTTCAAAAAATGGAGATTAAATATTTTAAAAATTTTATCAGTAAATTGTAAAAAAAGGTATTAAGGGAATCACAGAAACGTTGAAGGATACTGAAATTTTCATTTATTTAACATGCATTAACACCATATTAAAAATTACTTATTAGAAATCTGTATATATATAATGATATATATTTGATAATAGTTAATTATAAATTCATATTTGAAAAATTATCATTTTTTTGAAAAAATTTTTTTTACAATATTGGTAACAGATTGTGGTAATTTTATTAAATTTTATAAAAATATAAAAAACTATTTTTCAAAAATTTTGATTCACTTTATAATGTTAGTGGCAGTTTTTTTAAGGGTTTATCCCATATTCTTATCCAAAAAATATTTTCAAATTTTAAGATTAGAATCATTTTTTCTTATTCAAATTTTTGTTTTTCTTTTTCTTTTAAAAATTTTTCTTTTTTTTTTTTTTTTGATACTTTTTTTTTTTCCAAAAGATCAATGATGAAAAAAAAAAAGATCATCGAAAAGACCAATAATCACTAAGAAAATTTCGGCTATGTAATTTCTTTTCAAATGAATTTAATTATTCACAAAAAATCTTGTTTTTCAACTTTTTTTTCAGTGAACGTCCAGTAATAAAAAATCTGTAATGCTCATTTCAAAAATTGTGACTAACTTTTTTTTAGTTTTTGGTTTTATTTTTCTTAATTATTAAAATATCAGGTTTTTATAGATTGAGAATGATTTAAAAGTGAATTACAAATCAGATTTAATTATCGGTTGTTCTTAAATACTAAAGGATATATATATTTTTTTTAAATTTATAATTTCAGGTGAGTCACAATTTCTGTATATAGTTTATTTAAGAAAAATTGTATTATGGATACTTTCAAGAGAAGTAATGTTTAAAAAAATTTTAAAAGATATTTATTGTTGGTCTTCACATGTATTTTTAAAATATCATTCTTAAACCTAATTCTAATATTATTATTCATATCTAATAAATCCAAATTTTAAAAAAAAATCACTTGTTTCTTTATTTTAGATTTCCAAAGGGTTAAATTTCTTCAATTTGAAACCAATTGTTTTCTTAAAGTATAAAATCAATTTAATTTGATTTAACCTAATTTGTGGTTGTTTTATAACCCACTATATTTGGCAAAGTAAGTATTTTCTAGCATTCTTTGTTTAAAAATAACTCGATTTGGAAAATGAAAAAAAAAAAAATTTGAGATCTCTGAAAACGCCAGAGATGAAATTTCGAAACCAAAACAATTTTATTGAAAATTATAGATTCATAACCATTTAAATTGGAAATTGATGGGAGTTTTTTGGCAACTTTTTCTAAAAATTTCCTAATTTTTGATTGTTGATTTTTGGAGATATATAAAAACTTCACATGTTGTTTTGTTTTTAATTACACAACATATTTCGAAAATTTTATCAAAAAAAAATCTCTAAATTTTTTATTTTTGAAATACACTCACATAATAAACATTATTATACATAACAATTTTGAAAAAGGTTTACAACTTTATTAGATATTAATGGGAATTGAAAAAAAAAATGAAAGTTTTAAGTAATATTTTTTTCATTTTTAATTGTAAAAAATTTAATTTTTTTTATTTGACTTAGTAGAGAGATTATTTTAATCTATTTTTTTAAAAGTCTAAAAAAAATCATATTTTTTCAATTTTAAAATAAAATCAAATATCCCTTTTAAAATATATTGTTAAATTAAATTGAAAAAATGATTTTTTTTATGTTTTTAGAATATTTTTTAGCTTTTAATTTTTTTTTTATGTTTGAGTTTTAATATATATTACCTATTTTTTTCCGCAAATTGGTGTAACATTTATTATTTTTTCTTACTTAATGTTCAATTTAAAGTCCATTCGTTGTGACCAATTTCAAAAAAAAAATATCCCTAAAAATAGGAGTGTTTCTTAAAACTCTGGAATTTTGAAAAAAGGGGGTATTTGAATATTAATTAATTTAATAGCTTTCTTTTCGTAATCACATAAAATTATCATAACTTTGAAAAAATAATTTATAAAAGATGTATAACTGAAATCCAATATGTAGTTTTGGTTAATTTTAATTTTCAGAATTTATTTTTTCATTGTAGTGTAGGCACTCGTAAAATTTGCAAAAATTTTTTTTTGAAGACTTTCTAAAAAATATTTTTCATTTTAATGACTCTATCCTTACGAATTGTCTGTTTTTTTTTTTTTTTTGTTAATCAATAAAAGATGTTAAAAAAATAATTTTACAAATTAATTGTTAATGTATCAGTCCCTTCTGACTTTCCATAAAGAATTCCAATTACTCTATTTGTTAATCCAAAGATTGTTGCAGACCATTGAATGATATTTTCCTTTCTATGTACCCAGCCAGTTGTTAAATTATGAAATAATTCCCATGATACCAAATCATTCACCCCAAGCCGAATCCATAATTCATATAATATCTTTTTATTTATCAAAAAGCAAGTATGAAATAAATAATTTTTTTTGTTATTTTTTAAGATTTGAGCATAATAAAAATATTATGGTATGTTCAAAAAAATGAAAATAAATTATTTTTCAAAAAAGTTGACTCGCTTTATAATGTGATTGGAAGTTTTTTTTAGGATTTTATCCCAAATTCTTATCAAAAAATATTTTCAAATTTTAGATTAGAATCATTTTTTCAATTTTTCTATCAGAATCTTTTTTTGTTTTAGTTTTGTTTCTTCAAATTTTACTTTTTGCTTTTGCTTTTTCTTTTTCTTTTTTTTTTCTTTTTCTTTTTTTTCTTGATCTTTTTTTTTTTTTGATCCTTTCCTTTTTTTTTAAGCAAAATAAAACAAAAAAAGATCTTAGAAAAAATCAATAAATATAAAAAAAATTGAGACTATATGTCTTTCGCTACAATTTCTGTATTTTTTATTTTTTTCTAATTTCCAGTAATCAACACCTAAAATAATATTGAAACTTATGTGAATATTAAAAATTGTAAGAGAATTGTTGACCAATAAACTAATAAAGAAAAAAAAATCAAAGATAATAAACTGAAAGATTTTTTGCTTATTGTGAAAACATAATTAAAATCTATTAAATTTGGAATTTATTGAAGAGTTACTTATCGAAATTTGAATTTAATAAGATTAAAAAAGTTTAGATAATCTAGATTTTTTGATCATAAGAGATTGATACAAAATAGATTTTTATTGAAAAACAAAATGCCTTGAAATACTACAATATTTCGAAACATAAGGTGGTATTTATTTTTTTTTAGGAATGATTTTTTTTGGGAAACAACTATTTCAATTTCAAATTCTTAACATTAAAACGTTATTTAGTTTAGAGTATGAATAAATTACAGTATTTAATTGCTTTTTTTGAAGTGAAATTTTCTTTTAAAAATTAAAAGTTTAATGGAAATTGGGGATTTGGTTCTCATTTTCATTAATGAGATTTACTTTTTGAGATTATTTATTACCAAGCAGGTTTTAAAAATTACAAATCAAGTTGGAAAGAAAGCCGTTTGTAGGTTTGAATGTTTGGTAGTAATTAAATTTTATCTTTTTTGGTTGAAGAAAATAACCAAAAAGATAAATTTTTTTTCTGTTACAACTAATAGAAAGCTGAGTTTAATTCCAATTTTGGTTTTAAAATTGTTGTTTTTTGTTGGAGTGTTTTCCACTCGGTACAGAAAAAAAGGAGTTGTATTTTTTCAAAAAAAAAATTCAATGGAAATTTCAATTTTTTCATAGAAAATAAAACGGTTTGCTTTATTAATTCGAATTTACGAAGAAAAACAACCTACTTCGTCCTTTTGGACTGATCTTTAAATTATTTTTATAATAGTAACTAAAAAATGATAAAACATTTAAAATATTTTTATTTTTTTTCAATTTTTAGCAAAAGATTCTGTGGGTTTATCGAACCCAAATAGTGAATTGAGAGCTGGTTTTAACAATATTCTAATCAAATTTAGATGTGTTTATATCCATTAAAACAAATTAATTAAAAAAAAAACATTATCCCCATATATTAAGAGATATGGGAAATAAAAAAATAATTTTATTTTTTCCAGATCGCTTTTGAGAAATTTCGATTTTTAATTTTTTTATGGATATGTTGTGTCTTTCAAAAGATGTTGTGTTGATTATTGAAAGTATTAAAAAACTTTATCTTTCAGTTTATTTATTGTATAAGGAAATAACAAACAAAGTTTGTTTTTTTTCATATTACTTTTGAGAAATTTCGGTTTTTAATTTTTTTACGAATATGTTGTGTCTTTCAAAAAGTGTTGTGTTGGTGAGGAAAACAAATTTAAAAAACTTTATCTTTCAGTATATTTATTTTACCAGTTAAAGAAAAAAAAAGTTATAGTACTGTTGTCAAAATAATCCGTGCAGGAAAGTTTAACCCGTGTTTCAAATCTAAAAACGTGTTTATCTATATATAGAAGACCTATACATCAATCAATCAAAAAAACCAAAAATAAACCCTAATTAAATATTTATAGTATTGGTTTCTTAAAGTTCTATTAATTTAAAAAGAAATTCTAAAAATGAAGGATCAAATTGTAAAATTTATCTCAAAAAAATAGAATTAATTTTTGAAGAAAATTTTTATCATTGAAAAAAATCAGAATTCATTTCAGATAAAAAATTGAGAAAATTATGAAAAATTTTATACCAAATTTCATTCCTAATTTAAAATTTAATTAAAACCTCAAGGAGTTTACTTTAAAAATTTATTTGAACTTAGGTATACTATTAGGTAGTCAATTAGATGTTACATTGCAACAAGAAGAAAAGAAAGCACGTATAATATTTTGAAACACGGATTTTATTTTAAAAACGGACTATAGGCTTTGGTCATGTGTTTTTTTGATCAAAGTAATTTTGAGAAAATGCACTTTTTAATTGATTTTTGAATGCTTTTTGTGACAAAACACAAAAATTAACAACTTTGCTGTGTCATTTTTAAAAAAATACAACAAACAATTTTTTTTTTTCTTTGTGTGGAATTAGATCTTATTTAAAAATTAATATTTTTACTCATTTAGGAAATATTATCTCTTGAGTAATACATCTATTGATAAATCTTTAATAAAAACAAAGATACGAAAGCGTAAACTGTGCTATTTTTATGAACGATTTTTGAGTTAAAAGTGGTTTGTTTTCTATTTTAGTTCAACAGACTCAAATTATTTACATTCTATATATTTTGTTTTTCGAAATAATAAAAAAAAAAAAAAAAAAATGAAAAGAAATTCATACCTTAAGGAGAAAAACAGACAAACTTGAAGTCAATATTGGTTGTGCAACACACCCTTCACCTTTTAATAACGAGTCTGTTATTCCCATCATGACAAATAATAAATGTTTACGTGTTCTGTTATTTAAAAATTTCTTATTTCTCTTGCCAAGTTTTTCATAAATACGAAGGACACTTTTACATAATTCAACATGTTTTTTGTTCAAGTCACGAGATAAACCTGGTCTTGGTTCAAAGATCAATGACAAATGGTTCATAATTTCCTTTTTGAGGTATTTATTTAAAAAATAATAAAACAAAATGTTCAATAAAAAAAAAGAAAAAGATAATTTTAGTATTGGTTGTTTTGAAATTGACATTTTGGTTGGTAAAAATTTGAAGGACTGGTGATTTTTAGTACAACCAAACTGTTGAAATGAGCAAGTATTTTCTTTTTCTTTTATTTTTTTCTGTTTTTTTTTTTTTTTAATTTATTTTGGGATCAATAAACTTTGTTCTGATAAAACACTTTTTTGAAATACAATTTAATAAAAGGAAAATTTGATGTTAGAAAATGTGTTGAAAAAGAAACTCAGCATTTCAAAAGAGATCAATACAAGATTGAAAGGAAACATATTATTTGGGGTTTTTCTTGGATGTGCGTCTTGTTTAATGAACTCAGTTTGAAAACCATCAAAATTTTAAAGATCTTATTTTTCCCGATTAATGTTGTTTATTGCTGTTTATCGCTGTTTTTTTTTTGTTTTATTTTTTTTTCTTCACAAACAAAAAAAGGAAAAATTTGAGTTTTTCCTATCCTTGTTTCTTAAAAGAAACGATCTCACATATATTTGTAAAAGTATAAAACAAAACGTTAATTGAATTCTAACAAAAAAATGTCTTGGCGATTTGTTATCTAAAAAGGAAAAAAAACAAAAAGAAATTAATTACACGCAGGAAATAATATTTTTTTTGATAAAAGATTTTTGGTAGTCTTTTTTCTGAAAGCCACAAATCATATATTTGAACTGCTTTTTCGATAATTGAAAAGGACTCAATTGGTAGTGCAAAGGCTTGTCCCATAAATTCAAAAAGCCATTTAATATGAAAAGAACTCGAAAATATTCGATCCAAATCCTCAGACTTTAAATACACCTCCAAAACAGAAGAGATGATGGTTTTTTTGACAGCAGCAGGGAAGTTGATTAAGACCCCAGTATCTATTTGAAGAAGAAGAAAAAAAAAAAAAAAAAAAAAAAAAATATTCCGATATTTTATCAAGGCAACATTTCAAGGTGTTTTTTGGAAAGTCAGAAACTAGAGGAATGATTAATTTTTACGTTTTCGATGCTGAGATGGAGTCACTTGTGAAATGTGATGAAGAAACATTCTTATTTTTTTTAAAAAAAATGAGAGACTTTTTAAAAATTATTTTTTTCAAAAGAGAGAATTGTCAAAAAAAGGCAAAATATTGTGTTGTTTTCATTGTCATATACAATTTATAGAAACATCCAACAAAATATAGAGTTGATTGAATTCCAATTTTGTAACTCATTTTTTATTTATAAAAGCGAAAAAATTTTTACTGTCATTTCCCTATTTTTTCTTTTTTTTTTAATATCATTTAACACTGGAAAGAAACGCTATCTGCAGACAATTTCTCAGTTCTTTTTACACAATACGAGGTATTAATTTTCATCAAAAGATAAAATAATAAATATTCACGTCATACACCATATATCTCGAAGATCTTTTGAAAAAAGTAATGCATTATAACTTTATATTTCAAAATTCTATTATATTTGGAAGTATATCTATTTGCAAATTGGTAATATAACATTAAGAGAAAGATTATCACAATTCAACCTATCTTTATTATGGGTAGTTAAAAATATATACATCATAATATTTTGAAAAAAATGAAAAAAAAAATGAAATTGAAATTTTTTTGGAGAAAATAATGAAGGATCAATTTCAATAAAAAAATGGATAATGTGATAAAGATCTAAACATGTTTTTAAACAGCCAAACACAGTTATTATTTTTTGATTCTATTGAAAAAAATTTTCAAGGTTAAGTGAGTTCTGAAAACAATTTTTTATATTAAAAAGAAAATTATAAATAGTACTTTTTACTTATAAAAAATAACCGATAAAATAGTGATCAGAAATTTTCTGTTATTTTTTTCATACAGCGCCACACTTAGAAATAAATGAATTATTATCAAGAATGAATAAATGGACACTAAAGATTGTGTATATTTAAATAGTTTAATTATAATTGAGTTCAAGAAATACATTTAAAAATAAATTTGCCACACTTTTTTGGAAATAGCTAAACATTTTTTCAGATATTATATATTCAACCAAAATAATTGTTTTTTTTTTATCATTAACACAAGTATATTGGTACTAGACTTTTTGAAAAGTTCTTCAATAAGTTTTTTTCAGTAATTAAAAACTTTTTGATAAGTTCTGATTTTAGGATATTTTTGAGAATATTTGATACATTGATTTTTTCTGAAATTTGAAATATAAATATTCAGATTTTTAATGGTATTTAGTATCAAAACGCTCTTGAAACCCGACAGTAATTTTACTCTTAAAATGACTAAAAAAGGGTTGGCCCAATGACCGGGATATTTGTCTCATTTATGATCTTCTTTTTAATGGGTGTTTCTCTTATCTCTTCTTCAACATTTTACATCTATCATTGTCAGCAAATTTTGATTTGTAAAAAATTTCAGAGTAACTTTGTATACACCGTTTCATCTGAAAAATATTTTTTTCTATTTTTAGTTTTTTTGATAATTTCTAATTTTAATTCAATTAATAGTCCATTCCCTCGAAAAAAAGTTATAATAATAATAATAACAGTAGTTACGGAAAAAAAAAAACTGATTTTTTAGTTTAGTTCTCATCTAGAAAAATAAAAAAAATAAAAAATTATTATCTTGGAGAATATTAAAATCCATAACTCATTTTTTTAAATATCATTAATTAATCATAAAGAAAATTAAAATACTTTAAGGGATCAGAATTCTACGAAAACAAGATAAAATTTAAAAATTTGTTATTCGTGATATTCCCTCCTTAAAAATTCTGTATATACCAAGTGTCAAAAAATTCTGATCAACTAAGAAATCTAAAAAAGAATATTTTTTTTGTTAGATCAATTTTTTTTTTCCTTTTTTTCTGAAAAAGAAAACTCTTAAATTCTTTTTATTTCTCACATCATAGCAATTTTTTACCCCTTTTATTGCCATTTCGATCATTATTAGATAACACCAAGTCTTTTTTACCAGCAATATTAATATAAAGATAATTTTTTTTTTTTTGATATAAAACTTTTGGTTAACCAAAAAAAAAAATGATATATTCAACCAATTAAAAAATAATTTGTTTTTTTTTAAAAAAGTGTAGTTCTAATAATCAAAGTTTTAAAGTCATTTTAAAATTTTACCCAGAAATTTTGTTTTTGTTTTAAGATGAAATTCGATTTTTAAAAATAAAATTTACTTGAAGATATTTTAGAATAAAGTAATTTGATCCCCAAAATTCATAAACAATTATTTTCTTTTAAAAATCATTTAAATTGTTAAAAAGGTTCTTTTGAATAAGACGAAACAATTTTTTTGTAATTTTTTTTCATTTTTTCAAAACCAGAAAACAACCTTTTTAAACAATAAAGAAAATATTTTTTGAATAATAGATCTCAATTTAATTGATAAATTGTAAAGACATTAATCAAATTTAAAATTATTTAACCACCAATACCACAATTAGTTTTATTTGCTCGGATTTGAATTGAAATATTAATCATAGAGAAGGAAAACACCAAATAAAAATATGGTTTCAAAATCAATACTATCAAACAAAAAACAAAAAAAATGCTTTGCCATTTTCAAGAATTCACTTAATTGGTAATAAGAATAATAGCTGACTTTTTTTTCGTTTTATATTGAAAACCTGCAAATTTTGGATTTCAAAAAAGAGGTTCGAACTAATAAATTGTTTAAATGAGGTTAATTCATCCCTTTCATAAGTTGAAACACAAATTATAAAAAAAAAAATTTTTCAAGATCTTTTACAAGATTTCATTTTATTTTTAAAAAATACTACTCTGTTTATGAAATTTCTGAACAAAAATTTAAAAATTCTGGAAGATCTAATGGCTGTGAACAGAAATTGATTTACCCCTTCTCAAAAGAATAAAAATAAAAGTATAAAAAAAGAAAATATCCTTTTAAAAATCTTAATTCATCAGAGGCTATTAGCACACCTGCATAAACTGAAAGATTATGAATTAAGCTCATTTCATTAAAACCAGTCTCATCTCTTTCAACAACAAGAATAAAAATAAATAAATAAACGATCTTTTTTTCATTAATATATATATATAATGGGGGCATTTTTATTCATTAATAATCAAAAAAAAAAAAAAAACAATTTCTTAATAATCATTTTTAAATTATTAGAAAATTTAAATAGATTTTAATTTTGTTAAAAGTTTTAAAAACAAAATTACAACAACAAAAAAAAAAAAAAAATTAGTTTTCTTCTGTCCAGAAAATTGAAGACTTATGCCTTGTATATTTTCGTTTTTTGTGAGAAAAAATTTGATTTAAATCACATTTTTCAATTTTTGTAAATATTGTATCTGGGTCTATTGTGTTTTGTTTTAATAAAGCATTTTTTAATTGGGACTTTAGTGCCCAGTTGGGAATTATTTTGCCATGAATTTTCAATTTTTCAGATTTTGATTGATGGTGGGTTTTTTTTTTATTGAAAATATTAAATTGATATTTGTTTTTGGGGATTTTTACTTCTTGGGAAGAAGAAAAAAAAGGATATTCTAATTCTGAAGAAGAAGACGCTGACGATGATCCAGAATCTGAGCAAGAATTAGACTCTGATTCGTATTCAAGATCAGAATTTAATTCTATTTTTAAAAATAGTGTTGAATCTGACATTTCTGACAAGGGATCACTGGTTGATCCCGTTGAAGAATCATCGGATGAGGAACTTGTTGAGTCATCGGTTGTCTCATCTGAAGAATCACTTGAAGAGCTTAAATTATTTTCAGTGTCAGTAATTTGATATGAAAAATCATTTACTTTTTGATCATTATTCAAAGGTTTGAGTTTTTGTTTGTTTATTTTATCTTTAATATTCTTCTTCTCTTTATCTTCATCTTCTGTGTCTCCCTTTTTCTCTTGCTCTTTCTCTTTCTCTTTCCCTTTCTCTTTCTCTTTCTCTTTCTCTTCTTCATCTACTTCTTCTTCTGCTATTTCCTTTCTTTTTATATCCACTTCCACTTCCCCTTCTCCTTCCTCTTCTTCTATTTCCTTTCTTTTTGTTTTTCCTTGCTCTTTCTCTTGCTCTTCCTCTTCCTCAATTTCCTTTCTTTTTTTTTTTTCTTCTATTTCGTTCTTTTTCACGAAATTTTTATCCTCATCAATTTTTAAATTTTCATTAAATTTCTCAACCTTCTTTCCTCCTTCTTTTCTATTTCCTTTCTTTTTGATCTTGTTTATGTTTTTTTTGTCACCACCGCCCTCAACTGCCATTCTCAATTCTGATTCTTCCTCTTTCTTATTATTTTTTACGTTCCCACTTTTTCCATTAATTAATTTTTTATTTTCAATCTTGATCAAGTCAGTGCCATTATCTTTCTCTGTTTCACTTTCTTTTCTTTTTTCTTTCCCTTTTTCTTTTAGTCCACTCTCATTTCCTTTGACAATTTCCATTTCCTCTTCAATTACACTTTTATTAGAACTTTCGATTTCTAATTTTTCGTCTGTTTGAAAATTATCTAAAAACACACTTGATTCATTTTTTTTATTTAATTGATTTCCAAACGATAATTTTCGTTTTGTGTTTTGGAAGGATTTAAATCTATTCGTTCTTTTATTCTCGATATTTTCCAATATTCTGTTAATTTGTAGTTTTCGAGTGAGTGTTTCTTCATTTGAAAGTTTTGAGACACGCTTTTGCTGTGATAAATATTTTAATGTTTTTTGTTTATATATTTTATTTTCAGAATTAAACAATCTCTTTGCTATTTCTTTTGGATTCTTCACTAAATTTTGCATTTTTTCCCGCTTTTTTTGTGTGTATTTTTTTGTAACTTTAGATTTATTTAATCTTTTGATGGTTGATTTTTTTTGAGAAACCCTTGGTCTTTTTGGAAAACTGTTATTAATTGTGCTAAACTTTAAATTGTTTTGGAAATTGTTTATATTTTCTTTAATCAAATTGGTTGGTTTTCTTTTTCTTTTTCTTCCCTGTGGTGATTTACTTTCAATGAAATTTTGGACATTTGAATCAAAATGGCTATTTTTTCTTGTCTTTTTGAAAGTTTCCGATTGTTCTTCCACCGTTTGTTGAATTTTTTTTTCTAATGTTTGGCTTTTATAGTTTTTTGATTCTATTTGGGTTGGTTTCTTATTAAATTTTGGAAAAAGATCATTTACAAAATTTTGTTGAAAAAACAGTTTTAAATTTTTAATAAGTGGACGGGAAGAAACGTTTTGAAGAAATGTTTTATTTTTAGTTAATTTAAGCCCAAGGTTTGAATTTTTAGAGAGACAATTATTCGAAACTTTTTTTTTCGGATTTTCAATTTTATTATTTGTTGCTCCTTTTTTAAGGTGGTGTATTTTCATAAGCTCTTCTGATTTTTGTTTTCTTATTTGTTCTAATTCCAATTTTGCCCTTTCAATAAATTTTAATTGTCTTTTGAGATCGGGGGACAATAAATCGTTATATCTGTTATTATTGTTTTTATTTTTGGTATGAGAATATTTCTCTTGTCTTGATTTAAGATTTTTGACTTTTTTACTCCATTTCTTTTGGCTATTTTGTACTTGTTTGAGATATTTTTTTTTTGACTCGCTGAGCAAACTTGCGATTGGATTTTTTCTTTTTAACTTATTTATAATTATTGGAGATTTTTCATTTTGTATCAATTGTTGGTGAAATGGACTGAAATTAAAGGACTCTTTTTCATTGAAAATTTCTTTAATTTGCCTGTGGTTGGTCGCTAAATACGATTGGGAATTTGGAGTTAAAATGAATTTAGATACTTGGGGTTTTGTTTTATTTTTATTAGATTGTTGGGGTTTATTTTTATTTTGATCAACACTTCTGTGTGCGTTAACAATCTTAAGATCTTTATTTTGTTTGCTATCTTTGTTGCCTTTCTTTTTTTTCTTTTCATTGTTTTCTTTATTTTTTGGATTTTGTTTATTTTTTGGATTTTGTTTATTTTGTTTATTTTGTTTATTTTGTTTATTTTGTTTATTTTGTTTATTTTGTTTATTTTTTTGATTTTGTTTATTTTTTTGGTTTTGTTTATTATTTTGGTTATGTTGATTATTTTGATTTTGTTTATTATTTTGATTTTGTTTATTTTTGTGATTATGTTTATTATTTTGATTTTGTTGATTTTTGTGGTTTTGTTTATTATTTTGATTTTGTTTCTTTTCTTTAGTGCCTTTATTTTTTGTTATTTTTTTAATTCCCTTGTTAATTAGATTTTCAGAATATTCAAAATTTAAAGTGCTTTCTTTCTTCCTCTTTTTAAATTGTCCCTTATTCTTAAATTCTTTTTTTATTTCATTTTCATTTTTATTTTGGAATTTCTTCTTATTTTGATTCCTTTTTTGTACTTGATTTTTATTTCCTGAATATTTTTTAGATTTCTTTTGGTTTGGAATTTTTTTTTTATTTTTATTTTGATCAACCTTTCTGTGTGGATTAACAACTTTGAGATCTTGTTTGTGTTTATTTTCTTTGTTGCATTTGTTTTTTTTATTTTCATTGTTTTCTTTATTTTTTGGATTTTGTTTATTTTTTTGATTTTGTTTATTTTTTTTATTTTGTTTATTTAGTTTATTTTGTTTATTTTGTTTATTTTTTTGATTATGTTTATTTTTGTGATTATGTTGATTATTTTTAATCGGTTTATTTTCTTTATTGTCTTTATTTTCTTGAGTTTCAGTCATAGTCTTTAAATTTCTTAATTTTTTTCTTTTTTGTTGGACTTTTTCTTTTTTGTTTCCTTTCTTTAGTCCCAATTTAAGATCTTCAGTCTTATTTTGGGCATTCTTGTTTTTTTTTTTTTGATTTTTTCTTTTTTTTTTAATCTTGTCTTGTTTTCCAATTGTTTTTTTGTTCTTTCTTTTTGAATTACTTATTTTGGTCTTTTGCTGGGTTTGGTTTTGGTTTTTTTTATAATGATCAGTCTTGGTATTGGTTTGAATTTTTGATAATCTTTCTTCAAAATTTGTTTTGTTTTGAAGATTTGAAATATGTTTCTCTGAAGAACAATTGATCTTCTTATTATGTGATCTAGGTATGATATTTGAGCTTAATATTTCAATTTTTTGATTTGTCTGTTTCTTTCTTTTACCTAAATTTTTTAATGTTTTTCTTTTCTTATTTCTCTTCGTTTGTTTCTTGGGATTTTGGAAATTGTGTTGCTTTTGTTTCATCTTTCCTTTTGTTGGAGGTATGTTGTTTATCTTTTTGTTGCCAATAACCTTTTTAACAAAATAAAATAGTTCATGAACAAAAAAAAAAAAAAAAGAATTATTAACGGATATTAATAAAATTAATCAAAACATTTTTGAGACATTATTTCAAAATAATATACTTTTGTCAGTTCTTCAATTTTTTGGCTAACTTCAAACGATCGTTTACGGTCGCGGGTTTGGGTTGACAGCAACCAGCTTAAGTGTTGTTGAAAGTGTGAGTTTGTATATTTTTGGTTTTCATTTAAAAGTAAATCTACACGACTTAATAATGATTGAAGGGTATTTTCCATATTTGTATATTTTAAGAAGTGCAGGAAGTGGTTTGGTTTTTAGATTAAAGATCTATTTTTAAAATAAGTACAAAAAATTTAAAAAAAAACACAAGTCTGTTCAAGTTATTCTATTTGTAAAAAAATGATTAAAAAAAAATTTGATTTATTGGAAATGAAATACCTTTTTCTGTTCTCTATATCTAATCTGAGTTTTCTGAATAACTATTTTTGAGTGATTTGGATTTAATCAAATTGTTTTCTTCGCTTTGTTGAAAAATAAAAATAAAATTATTTTTCCACAAAATTAAAGGCTTCTGCAATGAAAGATAAAATTAAATTTGTTTATGAAGCTTTATTGTCTTTGAGAATTGGGGTTCTTGGAGATGTATTTTTGAAATTTGAAATTCTATTTTGAAGATAAAGGTTAATTTTGTTAATTTTATTTTACAATTAGAGTAGTGAAAAAAATACCGGACATGAAAAAAATCCCGGACAAGATTTTTAATTGTGAGTATTAGTAAAATTTTTGTCTAATTTCAATTATATCCTTATTATAAATAACCAATTTTTTTATGAGATTAGTAATAAACCTACCTAATGTCCATCAAAGTAAGGTGTCTCTAGAATACTCGAGTAATTGTTTGATAGTCCTAAAGTTGATCAACTTTTTTCAAAAAACAATCCAGTTTTATCGAGGTTTACTAGAGTTTGGAAAATGATAATTTTTCTTCTTGTTTTTTGATTGATTGAATGGTGTTTTGAACAAGTGTGATTTCATCAATCATCATTCTAATAAGTGGGGGAGTTATAATTGAAAAAGTTCGATTCTTAAAAAAAGGAATTTGATTGTAAATAAATGAAATTACACAATAATTTTACTAATATTCACAATTAAAAATCTTGTCCGGGATTATTTTCATTTCCGGTATTTTTTTCACTACTCTACCTGTATATTGATAAACAACTTTTTGTTCCATTCAGAAATCATTTTTTAAAAATAACTTTTTTTTCAAAATGGAACAATATGAAAATTTAATAAAAAAACAAAAACAAGAACTCAAAGAGTTTGATGAAAAAAAAAAATTGAAATTAAAAAACACTGAAACCAAATTAAAAAAACAAGAAAGATCAAAATTACAAAAGTCCAGAAGAAATTTAGTTAACAAACACAAAGAAGAATCAAAAAAGTTTATTGAACAAAACAACATCACACTTCCTGAAAAAAAAGAAACAACTCCATCAAAGGAAAAAGAGCAAGAAAAAACAAGCAATAATAACGGAAGAGGAAGAGGAAGAGGAAGAGGAAGAGGAAGAGGGAAAGGCAGAGGAAAAAGAAAGGATCGAGGTAGAGGCAGAGGCAGAGGAAGAGGAAGAGGAAGAGGAAGAGGAAATAATAATAAAAATAAAAAAAAGCAAACAAAAACAAAAAACCCAGACCAAACCCGAAACCCAAACCAGCCAAAAAAAAGTCGAAAACAAAAGAGGTTAGAAAAAAAACAAAGAGAAGAAAGAGAACAGGAAAGACAATTAGAAATCGAAAGATCACTCCAAGAAAAGACAAAAAAGGAAATAGAGATCGAAGATATCCAAAGACAAGCAATCAAATATTCATTACAAATTAAACACATCACGCCAGATGGTAATTGTTTGTTTAATTCCATCTGTGATCAACTTGAAACCGTTCACAATGAAAACCTTCCAATGAAAGAACTCAGAAAAAGAACCTGCCAATTTATGCTTGATAATCCCGAACAATTCCAGCAATTTTTGCTGAACAAAGAAAACAATATAATGTCAAACGAAGAGTATGTCCAATATTGCGAGAAGATCGGGAAAACAAATGAATGGGGCTCGCAATTAGAATTGTCAGCGATTGCATCTTTACTTGAAAAGAAAATCCGAGTGTTTCAACAAAATACAACACCTTTACAATTCTTCTCAAAAGAAGAGAATTCACAACAGAAATGGATGAATGTTTCCTTTCATAGACACTATTACAGTTTGGGGTACCACTACAACTCTTTAATTCCTTCCAAAAATTAAAATTAATATTTTCAATTAGCGGTTGATTCTTAAATTGGACGAATAAAAGAAATGATGGTTAAATTTTAACAATCAATGAAAAAGTTTTTTTTTTTTGATTCTTTTTTATTTTTTGGTTGCTTTTTTTTTTTCAAAAAATTAAGGAGGTAAGCCACAAACGAACTCTTCATATATCTTTACAGACCAATTTCTTTCTTTTTTTTTGGAAAAGAAATATCTAACCTCTTTATTTCAAGATTAATTCAATTTAATAAAAAAAAAAAAACAAAAAAGACTGTATGTAGATATTGGAAAAATGTTCAAAAAAAAAAAAGAATTAATTGTTAAAGTTATTTATAAAAGTATTTCAAAAAAATTCATATCAACAATTTAAAAATGGATTCGAATTCAATCGAGAACAACCAGTTCAAGATTTTTATCTGAAAAACAAGATTTTTTTACAAAATAAAAAATACTAAAATTATAATAAATAAGTTTCAAATTCTCTCAAATTAAAAAACAAATGTACTTATACTTCCGTGTTCTAATTATTTTGGTTCATGATTTGATCCCTTCTGTCTTTATAATTGAGCTTTTTATCTGAAAAAGTTGTCCAGGAAGGTTTAATAGAAGGTATTTTTCAACAAAAAAGTAAACCATTTTCTAGTCAAAGGGGCCCAGCTGTGAGGGTGGTGGTGGTGAATTACATGTGTTTAAAGGATTTGAATGCATATTAGAAGAAAAAATTTATTTCGGAAATTCCAAATCTGAAATCATTTTTTCACATTTTTTCACATTTTTACATATTTACTTTTTTTTTTTCTATTTTTTTTTTTACATCAAATTCGGTTGCAATTTTTTTTTTATTGGAAGATCTATAGTCACTTGAACAAAAATATAGTTATTCTAAGGTTATTAATAAAGTAAAAATTATTGTAGTGAAATTATTTTGATTTTATATTGGGATTTTATTTGATCTTCAATATGAGATCAAAACAAACAATCTTGTTTTTCTCAATAGTACCCCTAAGAATTTGAGTTTTTCTATTTTTAAGAAAATATATTGATTTTTTTTGTTTTATTTCAGGTGGATATCAACTATTATTTGATGTGTATTATTCTACTTAATCTTATTTAATCTTCAAAGGCTGAATTATATAAAAATAATAGATATTAGGAAAAAAAAATTAGTGCCATTGACTCAAACAAAGTTTAAATTTTATTCAAATGAAAAAAAAAGTGTTATTATAAAAAAAAGATTTTAAAAAGATAATTTTTTTTTTATTTCGACAGGAGTGAATTAATTTCCTCTTCTATTTGTTAGATTTTCTTGAGTTTTCTGTTTATTTCAAAAATTAAAAAAAAACTAACGAATAACAAGAGGGTTTCAAAAGAAAACAGAAAAAACAAAGTAAATCAAGAAAACCTAGGCACTTGACGACACTCTAGGCACTCTTCAATGATTGATATTATTATTATACCTAATAATTTTTTAAATATTCTTGATTTTTCCATCCAACACTATTTAATATTAAATTTTTTCTAAATGGTTTAGATTAATATCTAAAATTTTAAGTTATTTATCCCCCACTTATTATTTTCATTATCTTTTTTGGAAATTTTGAATTTTCTGATATATGTCCAAAACCCAAGAATTTTGAATTCCCTTTTGAGTTTAAATCTTCTTTTGTAGATTGAAATTCTGAATTGGTTTATTTTTGCTTCATTTTTATACTTTATTCTTAGGTAATATGTATTAATCTTTGAAAAATTTTGTTAATTTTTTTATTTATCAAAACATTTATCGCATTGAAATATTTTTGAGTTTAAATTAAATATTATTAATTGATAAAGCAATTGGCGTATACATATTGCTTTAAACATTTTTATACTTTTACCCCATTAACTAAATATTGCTTTTTAAAAATCATTTTAATTTTTTTTATTACTGTCTTTTACCTTTTTGAAGTTTTTTTGTAAAATTTTCTCTTTTTGGAACCAAATCCCTAAATATTTTGTTTCTGATAATTGTCTTGAGATTAAAGTTTTACCAATATTTGGATCAATTCCAAATTCTTTAATATTATTATTAATTAATATCAACTTTTTGCCAATCACAGGAATATACCCTTTCATACTTAAAATCAAGCCATGTGTAAACAAAAAAGCACGTTTAAAAGGCGAATACCCATTACTAAAGATTGGTGATTGTAGATCCTAGCTTTAAGTACTTATTTTTCAAAATACATGATTTGTCACCAAAAAGATTTACATTACAAATTAAAATCTTCAAAGATTTTATGTTTTCTTTTCTTATAAATTTAAGATTTTGATGTTACGTAAACTCTATAAGAGAATTACAAAAAAAAAAAGCTATTTTTTCGTTTTTGATTTCTAAAAAACTCTTTGAAAGACCAATTTAGAATAATTTTTTATTTTTCGAATTCTTTCATTTTTTGTCTTTTTTGTTTTGTTTTCATTTTCCTTTTTCCAGTTACTTAATCTATTTCCTTAGGTCTGGGATTTTTTTTGCAAATGGTTGATAGAAGGTTAGTGTTGGTTTTTGTGAAATAGAAAAATCACATAGAATTGGTTGATGGTATCTTATCATTTGATAGATTAATAATTGTTGTTTAAATTTCAACTAATTTACCAATACATTTTTTGTTCTAGTGGTTTGATCATTTTGACCACATATGTTTTTATTTTTTGTTTTTATATTTTTTTCTTTTATTTGGATTAAAATGATTACTTATAAAAAAAATAATAATGGGTTACTTAAATGTATTTTTATATTAAACTTGGAAAAATATAATAAGTTAAGATTTTTTTTTTTTTTACCTATTTTTGATTTTGGACCTTTCCAAATTTTTGGAATGGAGGTTTATATTGAAATAAAAATTAATTTTAAAATATTTTTAATCTTGAGATATTGGACAATAGCGGAATAGTTAATTTTTCCATTTGACCAATAACTAAATAAGGAATCCTTATCTAGAAATATGTTTAAAATTGAAAATAGACAGGTTTTTTCCAATGTTAGAACATAACATTCTTATATTTTTTAAAAAATTTTTAATTAGTCAAAAACAGTGAACCTTGAAAAATTTTTTTAATAAAAGAAAGAAAAAATAACAAAAACAAAAATTTTAATCTTGATTTAATTATTTTCTCAAAATTAATATTTATTCTCATTTTGAAAAACGAAAAAATAATTGAAAATGAGTGAATATTTTCTCTTTCACTTCTGTTCATCCAACTTGACTCCGTAAAGAACTAAAATTGTTTTCTCAATAATTACTTTTTATCAAAAATAGTTGCTATTTTTTTTTTTTTTTTTTTTTTTTTTTTTGACACTGACAAATCCTTTTAGAATGGTAATTGGGGACAACTGTTTAAAACTTCAAATTCAACAAAAACAAAAGAGTGTAAACTGAAAAAGTAGATTCATGAAAAAAAAGAATGGTACAATATAGATAAACAAATCTTTTATTTAGAGTAAAGCATATATTGCATATTTTTTTCGAATCAAACTTCTTTTTCATGCAAATCCAAAAAAAAAGCTTTTCAGGTTTATTTTTCAAATTATTTTTTGTAGATCTTCCACAAACACAACAAGGTTTTGCTTTCTTGTTCATATTTTTTTTTTTATTTTTTGTATTTTTGCGAAAAGTTGAAAAAAAGCAACTTTCAAAAAAGTGAAAAAATTGAAAATTTTTTTATTTTTATAAAAACAATAACTAAATTTAATGTATGTCATTTATCGAGATTTCATTACTATACAAAGAAGTTTTTCACTTTGATTTCAAATCTAAGTAATTGGCAAAAAAAAAATCTAAATCTCTATTAAATTTACCTAAAAAAATTTAATAGAGACTAGTCCCTTAAATATCGCTATTTTTTATTTTCTGGTTCATTAAAAATGGAATTAAATAATTCATTTGGTGGCTTTGATTTTGGCTCATTTAAATCAAATGATTGGCAATATACAATATCAACAGAATTATCATTACTGCTGCTACCACCACTATTATTATTTTGCAAATTAAATAAATTATTTATAAGCATTGAATTTAAATTTTCATTTTGCCTTTCATTATTTAGGATTTTTTTCTTATTTCTAATGTTTTTATTATATTGTAACTTTTCTAGTCTCTCGGGGAATTTCACATTAAAACGTTTACAAAGCAACCTATTTGGTATCCAATCACTTTCTCCTCGTACAATTTCCTTGCCCTTGCTCTGTTCCTTACCCTTTCCCTTTCCCTGGCCCTGTTCCTGTTCCTGTTCCTGCCCCTGTACTGTTCCCCCTTCCTTATTAATATTTTGTTGACTAGATTGATTTTGATTGAAACCAGATTTTATAATGACAAATTGAGGCATATGGTTTATTTTTTTCCCCTGTGTCAAGAGCGAATTTGGGTTTATAATACCATTTGGCAAAGATCCCAAATTCCCCGAAGATGTAAATCTTTGAAAAATTCCATCATTTTTTTGGTTATTTTTGTTGGAAGCAATTTCAAATTCATGAATTTCTCTTCTTATTTCTCTTTCTGACATTTGATAACGATCATAAAATTCCCATTTACATAGACCCATTCTATTTTGATATTTTTTTTTTTCTTGGCAAAACAATTCATATCTTTGCTGTTTTAAAAAATCGTTCGGAAAAACTTTGGGAATATTTTGAGATCTGTTTTGAAAATTAGAATTGCGATTGCGGTTATGGTTACGGTTACGATTTTGATTGCTATTGCTATTGCTATTTGCATTGAAATTTAATTTTTGTGATAAATTTATTATTTTCCCCCTTTTTTCATTTTGTTCAATATTCTGAATCTTATTATTATTAGTATTATTATTATTTTTTTTATTTATATTTTGTAGATAATCTAATCTTCTTTGATCTTCTTTAAAATTGTTGGGAACACGGATCGGCCGTAGTTTTTGGAAAAGATATTTACTTTTATACATTTTTAATTCATTTTTATTAAGTGTATCCTGTTTATATTTTAATTCTAACTCTTCATTTTCCATCTCTTCTTCTTTGACTTCGTCTACAAAAATGAAACCAGAGAGAACATTTCTTTGTAATCTTTCCTTTTCAATATTTTGAATTGACTCTGAGAAAAGGCCATACTGGCGATCGTATTGTCTATTATCTTCATCTTTTTCAACAACGTATTTTGAATAATGTTCTTTGTTGTCTTTATTTGAAAGGACACCAAACGAATAACTGTCTTCATCTGAGTCAGATTCAGATCCATCACCAATCAACCCGCTTTTCGTTGGACGACTCAACCTGTTTGCTAATTCAAATTCACTTGCTCCTTGATATGGATCATAACCTAATCCATACTGATCATTTTTTTGTTGGTATGGCTGAAACCCGGGCTCTTTTTCATCTTCATTTTCTTTTTCAGATTCATTTTCATTTTTTTTTTCAAACAACCGATCCATGTTTAACTAAATCTTTAATTCCTTTTCCCTTGGTTTCTTTTTTAATTTTTGGACTTTTTTGGGTTTCTAAATTGGGTGGTGGCATTGGCCCAAAAAATAATTTCTTTTGTGGCTCTTGTGTTACTTGTTTGTCCTGTTCTTTTTCTTTTTCTTTTTCTTTTTGTTCTTTTTGTTTTTGTTTTTGTTTTTGTTCTTTTTTTTTGTTTTTGTTTTTTTCATCTTCATCGTCCCACCCTACCATCCGAAGTAATCCAATACCAATTGGTTCTGTTGTTGGGATAATGGAGTCATAATTTCTTGTACTTCTTTTACGCCCTTCAAAATCAAAGACTTTGAATTCGTCTTTTCGTTTGAGTGTTTGGGCAGTGAGACCATGATCTATTCGATCTTCTTCATCCATAAAATCTTCAGGTCTATAATTTTCAATTTGTTTTCTTGAATTACGTGAAGACAAAAAAGATTTTTGGTTAGTATGAAACCCCTCATTCGTGTCAGTGCTATAATAGTACCCATATAACTTTAACCGATCCTGCCTTGATAATTTTTGTTCATACATCGAAACAAATTTTTTTGGTTGGTTTTGTTTGGTATCCAAAATTGAGGGCTCTTTTGAAAACTCAATTAAAGTCCCAAAGAAGTAGTGATCCATTTGATCTTGTATAATCAAATTAAAAATAAAAAAATGAATAAAAAGTTTTTAATATCGACAATACGGTTACTATTAAACTAGAGATAAGCTTCTTTTGATAAGGCAAATTAAATCCTTTTGTCTTGAAAAAATATCAGAATACTAAATTTCTCTCGGTTTCAAACATTTTAAGGGACTATAACAAAAAAAAAATCCTCAAGTAAATTTAATCGTAAATTTAATTATTTTGTTCTGAAATTGTAAAACTCAAATAAAAATCTGATTACCAAAAGACCAAACTTACTTTTAAAGCTATTTTCAGAAATGAGGTGATTGCTTTTAAAAGTTTGATCTCTGTTTTTCTCATTTTTTTAAAGTTCAAAATTCAACATATTATAAAGTTACTTAAAAATGAAATTATTATCTTTGAGGAAGAAAAATAATATATAGTGTTTACCAAGGAAGTATACATAAACACTCTTTAAAAATAAATCCACAAAGTTTTGGAATAACTTAGTATTTCCAAAATCTTGTTATTTTAAGAAAAAATTATAATAATTTTAAACTTGAAAAAAATTAATTTTATAAAATTCAAAGAACAGTTCAAATCATTTTTTTCTATTTGTTTTACAAAAAAATACGAAAAATCCAATCAATCCATTAAATTAATAATTTCTACTAAATACTTTTTTAAAACCTTGAAAATTCGAGGTACAGTCTTTCCAAGGCTACGATAAAATTTTCAATAAAACACAATTGAATTTTCTATACTTAGTTTCCATTTTCAAAAAATTCTGAAATAAGAGTTATTATTCAAAAAAAAAATTTAATAGATTTCAGATATTATTCAAATTTTTGAAACCTCAAAAAAAATATTTTTTTGAAGATTCTTGAAGCACTTAAAAATATTGTTCAAAAAATGTGAAACTTTAAAGATCAGTAAATATTAAGATATTTTTTGTGCTTCTTTGGACCATTAATTTTTAAGTTTCATGGGATCTTGAATTTTTTTTTTTTGAAGTCCCAAAATTTGAATATTAGCTCAAATATTAAATTTTTTTTTTGAATAATAACTCTTATTTCAGAATTTTTTGAAAATGGAAACTAAGTATAGAAAATTCAATTTTCTTTTATTTGAAAATTTATGGTAGCTTTGGAACGGCTTTATAATTCTTAAAATACTTTTGAATTTGATTATTATTATTAATCAATAAATAATAATCCTAATCTTACTGATTTTTGTAATTTCATAATAATCCCAAGATTTAAAATTGTTAATAAGCTTACCTTTATTTCACAATTTTTTATAGATTTTCAAACAAATAAAACGAATTAAAATCTATAATTATGGCAAAAAAAAAAAACAAATATAATCAAAAACCTATTTTAATAATAGAATTTCATTTTTTATACTAATGCTATTTATATGAAACAAAATAAAAAATAATCAAACAAAACAAAAAAGTTATCTTGGATTAATCGTAAAATAAAAATGAAAAAAAAAAAAAAATCAAGGTATAAAATATTTTAAACATTTTTTTGTAAAGTTTTAATAAAAAAAAAAATTACAATTTGAAAATCCAAAGTTAAACTTTAGCTGATAATCTAAAAGTTTAATAATTTTAAAAGTCAAAAAACATTATTTTCACAAATTTTTAATTATCAACTAGACCAAAAATTATTAAGATAAACCAATAACTTTATGGAGTCAAAATTATCTGAAGATCATACTTTTAAACTTTATAATAATCAAAATAAATAAAAAAACTGGTCTTAATTTTGATGATAAAAAAATTAGATACCAGAATTACTATTTTCAATTGAATTAGTGAAACCAATAAACATAAAAATGATTATAAAATACAAAATCTTTTGTTATTACAATTAATCTAAAAAAAAACTTTTTTCATACAATGAGACACATTTTAGTGTACTAGAATCTTGATAAATATATTAAAGATGTAAAAAAATAATAAATAGTTAAAAAATGACTATATAATAGTTGTTATAGGAATTTACGAACGAGATTTTATTTACAATTATTATTTGGATTTTATTGTTATTTTTTATGGAAACATTAAAAAAAATTGTAAAAAATGGTGAAACAATGGATGATGATTTGTCTCTTGATAACCTAAGATAAAAAAAATAAAAATCCACATAATTATATAAGAATTTGTAATGAACCTAAATAATGAGAAAACCTAAAAATATTTTATAATCAAACCAGTTATCTTTACGTTCATATTTGAAAATTTGGTTAGAATATGAATAATATTTACAAAAAATTATGAAGATGATAAAGGCAAGGTTAATTTTAAAGAGAAAAACTATGTATAGAATTTTTTAATTAAATATGAATAATGATTCAATAGTTCCTTCTTTTTTTTATATAAATTATTTTCCTGTAACTTGAAAAATATACTTTGATTTGAAACTTTTTTGTGACTTATTTTTGTTCAAAGATTGTGCCATGGAAGTAGAATTGTACATACAGATAATATATAATAATTATTTTATGTGGTTATATTTACATTTAATTCGAAGTCTTACTTGATATTCTTTAATGATGCTAGTTAACAAAAATGTACGTTTTTTTGATTTTCAAAATTTGTAATGTTTAATTTGACAAAAATGTGGGTTATTCGAAATTTATTTTAAATCCAAAAATATCTTAAAACAATTTTATCAATGAAAATCACATGTGAAAACCTTTTATTTTAACTTTTCTATTTCTTTGAAGAGGTTAAGTACTATTTTTTAAATTGATTTTCCATAAATTATGAATTATTAATAAGCATTATTTTGATCTTTTCCTTTTTATTTTTCTTTTTCTTTTTTTCCTTCTAAATTATTTTTTCTTTTTCTACACCAAGAAATTATAGGAAATCATCCAATCCTAAAAAATAGATCAATTTATCAATCTATCTTGATATTTATTCACAAATTAACCAATTTCTAGAAACTAAATCAAATACATAAACCCCTCAAAAAAAAAAAAAAAAAATGAAAAATAAGAACAATAATAAATGTTTAAAATCCCTGTTTTGAGAATTTTTTTAACAATTTTACTCTTCTTGAAAGGACTATTCTCAAAAAAAAAATGATGAGTAAAAATCTGCAACTAATACTCATTATAGATATACAGTTCTTAAAAAAAAATAAATTTTACTATTTGAAGAACAAATTTGAAACAAAATTATAAATATTTGAAATGTTATACATTCCATTTTGAGCAAACGATTAAAAATCAACATAAAAATTATTTTAAATAGTAAAAAAGATAAAAAAAATAAAAAAAAAACAAATCAAAGTTTTGAAAATTTAATTATTTTTTTTTCAAAATTTAGAAAACAACAATATTTAATGATTGAAAAAAAGGAAATAAATAAAAAAATAAAAATCAATAATAATCATAAAATGATTAAATAATACACACACACACACACACACACACACACAATATATATATATATATATATATATATATATATATATATATATATATATATATAAAGAAATCATAGAATATTTTTTCATAAAAAAAATAAAAAGTTATTTAAAATATTTTTTTTTTTTTTTTTTTTTTTTTTTTTTTTTTTTGATTTTATTAAATCGAAAAACATAAGTGATATTAATACTTTGTTCTTCTTCATCTTCTTTTCGAATAAAATTCTTCAAAAAGGTTGAAATATATATATATATATATATATATAAACTTTTAATTATTATCCAATAAACTGAATGAATGTAACAAATAATAATTATACAAAAAATTTCAGAATAAAAGTACCAATTTTTGTTGTTTTGATCAGTAATTAAAAATGTTAAAAAATACAAACAATTCTTGTAAGAATCTATTTAACAATTACTAAATTTTAATTAGGTAAAAAATTTTTATCCTCATTTAACACTATAATTTAGATATTTTTAGGACTAATTAAAATTAAATAATAAAAATTGTTATTATCCTTTTTGTAATTTTTTCTTGATTTTTTTTTTCTTTTTTTTGGTGGTTTTATTAATAAATAATAACAAACAATTCATATTCATATTAACAAACATATAATGAAATTAAAAATCCATTTACTTATATATTGTTATTTGAAGTAATGATAGTTGATCGGTTTGGTGATGTTGATCTACTAGTTTTTGTAGAATGAATTATATCAAGATTTATACTCATTAGTTCATCCCAATTTACTGCTGAGAAATCTTTCCAATCGCCATCGTTTGAATTAGAATTATTGATATTTTCATCTTTCATATCTTCTAAAAGATCTTGGTCGATTTGTGTTGATAAATTTTCAGAATACCGAGTAGAATCAAAATATCTGACATCTGTTTCATTTTGAACGCGTGGCACCCACTTAGGTTGCATTGTTTCGAAATAGTTTTCCCAATCTACGCCATCAAAAAAGGGATGGTTTTTAATTTCAAAGGCGCCATTCGTGCCGAGGCGTTGCATGGGATCCTCGACTAACAACTTGGAAATCAAATCAACTAATTCTTCAGACATGAACTCTGGGAAAATTAGCCTGAGGTCCACGATGTTACTAAAGATATCTTCAAGAGATTCCCCGTTGAATGGTGGTCCGCCGCAAACCAGCTCATACGCAATTATTCCAAAACTCCACCAATCGATAGCAAAGCTATGGCGGGTTGATCCAAGCAAGACCTCAGGGGCTAAATAATTTGGTGTTCCTACAATACTTGTTTTTCTTTTCTTTTCTTGACAGTGCAATGATTTCTCTTTGGGGTTGATCCCTGCCAGATTTGTTTTTGTTTCAATCCCACCCAAAGATTTGAAATTGAACTTTTCTGAACATTTTTGCTCGGTTAGTTTCCTGATGGTCTTTAAATGAGATGAGTCTTTTTCTAGTTCATCAAAGCTTTCGCTTGAATAATAACTTTTTTCTTGATTTGAGCCTTGTTCACTTGGTTTTTTTTCCCGATCAACATTATTGCTTTCGCTTAAATCAACTTTATTCAATTCAAAATTACAATCCGTCTCAAACGAATTATCAATATCTTTGTCAGAGTTTGTGCCAAGATCAATTGTGTTTGTAGAAGATGACAACACACTAGATTTATAGTCTCCTGAATTGATTAGGTTTTGATAACCAAATAAAACAGATGATTGCGACCTGCTAATTTTCTGTAGTCGTATATACTCAATTCTATTAGATGTGAATATTTCATCTTCATTATCATTTTTCTTTTTTCGTTTATGTTTGTTTTCCGGTTCCTTTTCCTTTTTTGTCTTTACAAGACGGGTTTCATTTTCATTTATATTTTCATTTTCATTTTTATTTTCCTTTTCACTTTCACTTTCATTTTCTTTTTCTTTTTCGTTGTTTCCTCTAACGTTTGTTCTTTTAAGCAAACCATACATGGATAAACCAAAATCAGTTAGCTTTAATCTACCATTTTTTGAAATCAAGATATTATCCGGTTTTAAATCTCTGTGAATAATTCCCTAATATTTGGAAAAGAAAATTGTTAAAGATAAATTGAAAATTTTAATTTTGTTTGTTGAAAATAATTTAAATTGTTTATAACTTTTAGAAAAATGTCTATTGAAGAAAAAAACAATAATAATAATCTAAACCACAATTAAAATTGGCAAATATTTGTGAATTTTTTTAATAAAAAAAATAACATTTGAGAAACTATGTAAAGTATTTCATAATTGTAATTGATCTTTTTGGGTTTGTCGAAAATATATTTAAAGAAAATCAATTTGTAGAATATTTTAAAGTAATAAAGAGATTTTCTAGAAAGAAAAAACAAAAATATGAAATCTATTTTGAAAATATTTTTTGCTTTTAAATATATTTGATAAAAATAAAAAAAAAATATATTTATTACATTATCGACTATTTATTCTTCAAAACTTTCGTATCCATGAACCAAAGATATTACAACTTTTCGTGACAAATTTCTCATTTTTTTTTTTTGTATATAAAATCTTAATTAAAGGAGAAACTCTTTTTTATTTTTTAAAAAATGTTTTAGATACTTTATGAAAATAACTATTATTATCTCAAAAACATAACAAAGTCTATCTACCATAAGTAAAGTAATTCCAAAACAAGTAAAAAATAAATATGGTTTAAAAAGTGTCCATATCAATGTTTAACAATTATACTTTATCAATTTGATTTTGGAATTCTTCTTGTCAAATTTAATTAAAAAAAAAAATAAAAAAACAATAAAATGTTTCTCGTGAGTTCAATAAGGAAGTTGAAGTTGAAACATAAACATTATATGTTTTTTTTATTGATTTGTGAAGATCTTATCTTTCACCCTCCAATTAATTATTAGTTTAAATATTTGGAAATTTGAAATATAATTTTATTTTATAAATTGGAAAAATACTTGTAATTTTGCATTTTCAAATTTGTGAAAAGTAGGATACCTTTTTTTTTTTTAATCTTTTATTGTAATACACATTTGAAAGGAATTTTGTTTTATAGTTTGAATAATACTGGGAAAAAATAATCCCAGTAAAAAGGTAGGTTTTGTAAAATAGGATTTCATTCCAGTTAGACTTCTGAAATCTAAAATATTTCTAAATAAAAGTATTACTTGAGTGCTTATCTCATGGATCAATGTATCACTCTTGTGGGATCTTTTTATTTTGAAAGTGATAATTATCTCGAGTGCAATAATATTTATTTATCAATATTTGCTGATAAAATAAATAAAACCAATAAATGAAAATTTAAATCTTTTTTTCTTTCTTTTTTTTTTTATTGATGAAACGACTTTTTTTTTTTTTACAATTATTTTCAATTTAGAAAAAGTTTGACACCTTTATTGAACAGATTATATATTGTAAACAATTTGAAAACTTTCAAAAATCAAGAAATTAAAAATTATAAATACTTACCAAAGAATGTACAAATTGCAAAATTAATACAAGTTCAGCTAAATAATGCTTTGCAGTTTCTTCGTTAAAAGTGCCACCAACTTTTTGTAATAAACTATATAAATCTGCTCCTTGCATGTATTCCATGACTAAATATAAATTTTTTTTTGTTTGAAAAGAATAAAATAATTTCACTACATAAGGGTTTTGGTTTGATGTCTTTGACATAATTTTTCTTTCTCTTTTAACATGATCAACTTGATTTTTCATTAACATGTCACTTTTTTTTAAAACCTTAAGAGCATAAACATCACCTGTTTTTTTTTTCCTTGCTAGAAAAACTCTACCATATGCACCTCTCGAAATTTTTTGTATTAATTCAAAATCAGATATTTTTGAAAAGTTATTGATTTGTAATATTTTTTCATTCAATTTGGATTCCATACTCTTAATTGTTTCATTTTCAGTCTTATGATTGGGATTAATATTTTCATCATTTTCATTATTTCTAGTAATGTTCACATTACTTTGACTTGATAATAAGGAATATGTGCCATTTTTTGTACTAGGGGGGCTGTTTAATAGCTCGGTGTATTTGTTTAATGAAACATCGATAAAGGAATCATTGGTATTTTTTTTAATTCGGGTTTTAGGAAAAAATTCCAAAGATTTTGATCGCAAGTAATTCCCATTATCCTTTGTAGTCTCTAGTACAGATGATGTATGCGCCAAGGCATATAATGCTTTATGCTTTTCTCGAAATATCCTTTTGATTCTTTCGGCTATGTATACGTCTGTTGTATCAAATTTATCTTTATTGATCCTGATGTGTTCAATCAATGTCTTTAATAATGATGTGCTTTTGTGTATAAAATCTATATTATCAGAATTTATTTCTAACATGCTATTCAAAAAATAAAAAAAAAAAAATTCAATTATTTAGAAATCATTAATGGGAACAGGGGTGGTATATAGATATATATATATATATAATGTTTTTTTGAAAGTTAGAATAATTGTTTTAATTTGCTTATCAGAGCGGTAACCACTTTTAGACAATAATATTTTTATTTATATCATTGAAATTGGATTTATTTGTTTATAGTTTTAATATTAATTTAAACAATTGTATGTAGATTCATTTTTTAAAAAAGTTGTGACTAAAAATTATGAACTATTTGATTTTCTCTTTTAAACAACCGGAGTATTATTTTTGATATATTTACAGTTTTATTTTTTTAAAAGTGAAATTCTCTTGTGGTTAAATATTATTTTTAAGTTATTGAGATAGTAAACTAAAATATTATTTAAACTGCTTGAGAAATATTTTCAATACTATTTCCCAGTCAAAGGTGCTAAGTTATAAAATATGGGCTAAATGTATTAAAAGGGTTTGGATATGTATTAGAAGTAAATAAAATCAATTTTCGAAATTTCATAATTGATCATTTTCTTAAGAAGGTGGCCAATTGTAAATTCGAAATATTCTTTGAAAAAAATGTTCATCGGCAACACACTCAGTATTCTAATAACGTTTAAGGGCAGATTAAACTCTCTTTTAAAAGTGTTTTTTTTTTAACTTTTAATTGTTACTTTGATTTTTAATTTAAATCTGATACATTTTTAAAAAAATAATTAAAGATCTCAATTTACATTTTTGGTTATTGTGATAAGTTTCAACCAAAGAGTTCCAAAAACGGCCAAAAGAGAGATACATATTCAACTATATGAAAACTTTCAACAATTCAAAAAAAAATTGCAATAAATATATTTGATCTATTCACAAAAGGTATTTGTACAAAATAATACTGTTTTTGTTTCAATGTCAAATGTGTTTTTTATCCTATTTAAACCAACTTTTTTGTGAAAATTCCAGAGGCTCTATGCAAATATTTTTATTTTTTCTATTTGTTTTAAATTTATCTGAAATATTCATCAATTTTTAAAATTGCAAAATGAAATGAAAATTTTGTGATTAATTTTTTTCCTTTGAATTGTTTTATATATTTTGTCCAAATATTTTTTTTGTTTTAAATACAAACTTTGTGTTACAATGTACACTAAATGCCCTTTATTAAGAGAATGTAAAAAATTCAAAATCGGCATCTTCTCTGGAAAATGATTATTGAAATCATTTTTTTTTTACATTTTTATCAAGTTCTTTTTTTCAATTTTTCGTTGATAAGTAATTGTCTTAATTTTTTTTTTTATTCTTGTAAGATGGGTAGTCATTAAGTTAAAATGAATGATCTAAATGTCATTGGAAAAGAGAGAATGATTTTTAAATTTTCATATTGGTTTCTATTGGAATTTTCTTTGGTATTCAATTGGGGATCAAAGTGAAATCATTTTTGTTTTTTCTCAATGGTTACACTAAGAATTTGAGTTTTTCATTTTTTTTTAAAGAAAATCTATTGATTTATTAGTTTTACTTGGGATGAATACTAACTATTTTTTGATATGTATTCTATTTATTTCATTATTTATACATTAAAGGTTAATTATAAAAAAATAATTGAGATTTGGAAAATTTTTGGTGTTGATTTTTGAACAGAAACAAAGTTTATAAAAAAAATTTGGTTAAAAATGAGAATTCTATCTCTCCTCAAATGAAATATATTATTTTTTGAAAATTTAGTAATTCGAATAATATTTAGTGAAATCTTTTAATGTGTTTCTGTATATAAAAATTCTTAGTTGTATTTGTTTTACATTTATTCCTGTTTTAACATCCGAAAAAAAAAAAGGAATTAAAAATCTTCACCTTTTTAATAAAAATGGTCAAATAAATAAAAAAAGTAAAAAAGCCAAAAAAAAAAAAAATAATAATTTACCGATTCATATAAATTTTAAAATTCTCAAAAATCAAAATTTTCCATAGATATGTATTTGGATTCATATTTCTTTTTGTTTGCATTTTTTCTAAAGAGTTATTAATAAACTCGATAATGTGAGTTAACCTTTCGTCACATAACCTCAAAGTAGAATTAGATTTATTTGTCACATTACAATATTCAGAATGCTCTTTAAGCAAATCAAAGCGTACCATTTTTTCACACATTCTACATAATAAAAAAAAATCTCCTCTACGATCTAATGTATTGTTCATAATTGTATGCGATCGCTGGATATTAACATTTTTTTTAAATGGACTTTTTATTGGTGAAATCTTGTCCGACTTAAAACTCGGCAATATATGACTTGGCTCGCTCTTTATTATTCTATGTTTATATTTTTTCTGTTTTTTTTTTCTTGAAAATTTGTGAAAAAATCTTTTAATAAAAGGCTTTTTATTTTGATAAAGTTTTTCTTTCTTCTTCTTTTTCTTCTTCTTCTTCTTTTTCTTTTTTTTTTTCATGTTTTTATCCATTTTACTTTTTTGTTCAAAGTTACCCTCATCATTATTTTCTTTCTCGTATTCGTCTTTTTTTTCTTTTTCCTTGATTTTTTCTATTTTAAGATCTTCTTCTTCGTTTAACTTTTTCTTGTCGAAAGATCCAAAGTCTTTTTTGATAAATTTTATTTTTCTTATCTCATATTCTTCTTCATCGTCTTCTTCCTCTCCCCCCCCCTCTTTTTTTTCTTTTTCTTGTTCCTTTTCTTTTTCTTTTTCTTTTTCTTTTTTCTTTTCCTTTTCTTTTTCTTGCTCCTTATCTTTTTTTCCTTTCTTGTTTTGATTTTCTATTTCAAGAAGCTCTTTGTTTTCGCTTTCTTGTTCATTTACATTCAATTGGAATTTATGAAATGTTTCAAATTTTAATTTATTTACACCTCGGTAATTGTTTTCGTTTTGTGAAAGTATTTCAAAATTTTCCAAAATATTATCCAAGGATGTAATTCTTTTTTTTTTAAAAGAATCGATTTTTTTTTGAAAATTTGGATCAATTCTCGGAAAATTTTTCTTTTTTGGAACTTCACTTTCATATTTTAAGTCCTTTTTAAAACACTTTTTCTCGTTTTTCTGATCAGTGTTGACTATCTTGCCATCCATTTTGTTCTGAACATTTACATTATTTTCTTTCATCTTGATAATTCTCTCATTATTTAGGGAACCCAGATACTGTTTCTCTGACTGGATATAATTTGAGAATATGGGAAACTTTTGTGGCAGGCTGATCAACCTTTTGTATATACAATACTCTGGCAAACTTTCTTGGCTCCTGACCATCCGAAGAATCCTTGCCACACTGAATCTCAATTTTGAAGCCAGCCAGCGGTTGTCCCACTCCTTGTTCCATTCTTTACACACAGCATAGACTTGTTTCGCATATATGTCGAAAATGCTTGCATTCAAATCCTCAATTTTTAACTCCAGGATTTCTGTCGAGATTGTCTCAATCAAATTTTGTGCTTGACGAAAATGTAGAAAATTTTGTGGGGCTTGGCAAAATTTTTGATCAGAATTTGCCAGTTCTTCGTTTTCGTTCCCGGTTTTTTTTTTCCAATTCTGGAATTGACTGTCCAATTGTTTGGCTTGACTTCCACCCTTTGTTTCATTTTTGTTCTTATTTTGTCTTTTTTTTTTATTTTTGAACCTCATTTTGTCTTTGAATTTCTTTTTCATAATTTTCTCTTGTGTTTTTGGCTTTAAATAGCCCTCCGATTTCCCTCGGCTTCTTATGTAATTCGTATACGGTGATTCCTTGCTCTTTCGGATTTCTTCAATTACAATTTTTAGTTCCTTATCAATTATTCTTTTGATTCGCACAAAATTGTTGTGGATTGAATAACAACTTGTAAGGATTGTATTTAAATCAATTGTGTGGAACGGTTCTTCAATTTTCTTGTTTTCTTGTTTTTTCTTCATCCTTTTCTTTTTTGGTTGTTTTTTTTTTTTTTTTTTTTTCTTCTCGATGGTCTTGACCTGGATTGCTTGAAGAAATTGTTTTTTTTCCAGTTCACCTTTTTTTTGTGAATTTAGGATCAACTTCTGATTTAAACAGTCACTTTTATTTTGTTTTGTAACATTTGGTATCACAGTTTTGCTTTGTACAAGACTTTCATCGTGAGAGTATATCTTAAATTGCATTTGAATTCTTAATTTATTTTTTAAACTTTTGATCAAAAATTGTTCGTTTTTGCGTTGAATTTAATTGAATCTTTTGAAGGGAGACAATAATTTATTCTTATATTATTATGTTGCTCAAATATTAAAGATCTGAAAAACACAATAAAAATAAAAAATATGATTGATTTTTAAAAATTTTGTCAAATATAATAATTTGGAAAGCTAAATAGATCTAAGGGTGAATTTTTTATTCCAAAAATCTAAATTCCAAATACAAAAAAAAAATAATTTTGTTTGGTTTTTTAAAATAGTTGATTTTACATGCTAAAACTGAATTTTATGAGAAAGTGTTTCCTTTTGAAGTTCAAATCATAACCGCTTTATTGAGGGCTTTGTTTTTCCATTTTGGAAAATTTATCTTATTGAAGGGGCCGATTAACTTTAAAGTTAATTCTAAACTTTTTGTTTTTTAAAGGTAGCCCGATTGCAATATTTTCCAAATTGGTTTGAGTGTCAAACTTTTAAACAAGAATTTTTCAAATGAAATATTTCTTTTCTCTATTTACTGGCAATAATTTTTTGGAAACTTTATATTTTTTTTATACATTTTTAGGAAAAAATCAAATTCTGATTTTCTGAAATGGAAAATCAAAAAGTGGAAAGGAATCAAATAAAAATAATAGTAGATAGTTTAAAGTATTTTTTTTTGTAAAAAATTTTTTGAGCATATTTTATGTCTTTAAAAAAAACAACATAATTTTTTTTCGATTCTTTTTGATGTTTTAATTGTGAGTCCTTCTTGAATTTCTTGAAAAATTTTTTTTTTTTTTTTACAAATAATTCCTCTTTTTTGTTTGACTTGCTATAATACTTGGGTAATATTAATTGTAAAACTCTTTTTAATCTCTGTTGAAATGATCTCTTTTTTCCTATTTTTTTAGGAAATTGTCTTCCTTTATTTTGATCATTTAAGAAGATGATTGGAATTTGAATACTTTTCAGGTTCTACAAAGCTTTTTCTGTGGAAGTGTTGAACTATCAGGATCAATCGAACAATTTTTTAGGATTCGAATAAAATGTAAAGAAATGATGTGGGTCGACTACAACTAAAGTACTTTGAAAGAAGACAAACCGTTTTGAATAAGATCTGTAATTCTTGGCAAAAGTGAAAAATTCATGTAAGACTCAGAAAAAATAATTTTTACAAGAAGACAATAGAGTTGGTTAATACTATTGTAGGGTGTGTCTTTTCTGAGTTTGTCAATTTTTTTTCCTTTTGGTAATTTTTGGAATATTTTAAAAAAATATGAAATTGTTCCTAAAAATTATCACTAAAATTTAGAAAAAGGGAAACAAAAAGAGACAAATTCTATTTTCAAATCAATATTTCAGTTCTTGGATAGGATTTCTTTTCAATATTATCAGAGAAATAGTGAAAATTTTGTTTCTCTCTTTCTCCTTTTTTTACAATTTTTACAAAAGAGATTATTCTTAAATGAAAAAAAACAATTTATTAAACAATTGATGTTCAGAAGGGAATGATTCTTAATAGTTCGGGAAATAGTCTATTACAGAATAAATGTTAAATACAAAATTTATTAAAAGTAATCAAAATCCTTTTTCACAAATAAGAGATTTAAAAAATACGGTTTTCTTAAAGAAAGGGAAATATTTTTTTTAAAAAATGTAAAACAAACAAACTTCTTACTCTTTCAATTTGTTTGAGGAGTACTAATTAAACTCAAAGTGCTCACTTTTTTTCTCAAACCCCTTATTAACTTTTGTCATACTGGTATTTGAATTATATATGATAAAGAAAGGTACTTCCTTTTCTTGTTTTTGTTGTACTAAATTGACTTTTAAAGAAGTAAGTTGTAATTTGTGGGTTTGTTGGAAAAAGGAAATTGAAAAAGAAGAGAAAATTATTCCCTTTTTAGATATATATACCTGTAATTCGACAAGTCTTCTATTTTTTTTCTATTAAAGACATTAGTTTCTGCAATTATTGGTTCCCAAACAAAGTGTTTAGTAAATAAGGTATAATAATATTTGTTCTATCAGGTTCAATTTACTCTAAAAAATCGATAGGAAATATGATTGATCAAGTAACTTTTGGAATTTTTACTTTTTATCTCTATCAAGGACAATCTTAAATAAAGCCACCACGAACATCTAATAAATCAAAACATCGGTGGGTTAGGTTCATTATTTCTTGACATCCCGAAGAACTATAAATTTTTGCAAAAGAAAATTTTGCTAAATGAGAAAGTTAAGAGTAAGTTGATGTTAAAAACCCACAACCCAAAGATTTTGTATTTTCGACCATTTTTCCATAGGTTTTTATTGGAAACTAGACAATACTTCAATTAGAAGTAACATAATTGGCTTGTGGGTTTCTATTAAAATCAACAATTTAAATTGAACATCTGATCTAGCAAAATATTCGTTTCCTAAATTTTCTAAATTTTTGAGTTCTTCTAGCTCTAAAGAAATAAAGAAAATAATTCACAGATGTTTTGATTTGTAAAACCCCAGTGGTAGCTGGATTTAAGATGGTCCTTAAGGATTTATTATTTTTTAAATTTTTATTTTGCAATTTTTCCAAAATCACAAAAAATCAATATTCTTTAATTATAATATAAAGATATTTAAGGGACTAGTCTCTATAAATTTTTTTTTTTGACCAATAACCAAAAAAGGAACCCTTATCTTGAAATATGTTTAGAATTGAAAATAGACAGGTTTTTTCAATGTTAGAACTTTTAGTTCTTGTTTTTTTAAAATTTTACAATTCTGCCAAAAAAAGTGACTTTAAAAAATTTTTTTTGGAAAACAGATCTTTATTAGAATGAGAATTTTTTGATTAATTTTGGATTTAATTATTTTCTCAAAAATAATATTTATTCTCATTTTTAAAAACGAAAAAATAATTTAAAACTGGTTAATATTTTCTCCTTCACTTCTGTTCATCCAACTTGACTCTATAAAGAGCTCAATTTGTTTTATCAATAATTACTTTTTTAAAAAATAGTTCTTATTCTTTTCTTCTATTTTTTTTGACTCTTACAAAAACTTTTAGAATGATAATTTGGGACAACTTAAAAAAACTTCAAATTCGGCAAAAACAAAAGAGTGTAAACTGAAAAAGTAGATTCATGAAAAAAAAAAAAGAATGGTACAATATAAAAAAAGAAAATCTTTTATCAAGAGTAAAGCATATATTATATATTTTTTTTGAATCAAACTTTGTTTTCATGCAAATCCAAAAAAACCCTTTCAGGTTTATTTTTCAAACTATTTTTTGTACGTATTCCACAAACACAACAAGGTTTTGCTTTCTTGTTCATATTTTTTTTGATTTTTTGAATTTTTGCAAAAAGTTGAAAAAAACAACTTTCAAAAAAGTGAAAAAATGCAAAAATTTTTTATTTCTATAAAAACAATAACTAAATTTAATGAATGTCATTTAGCAAGATTTCATTAATATACTAAGAAGTTTTTCACTTTGATTTGAAATTTAAGTAATTGGCAAAAAAAATTCTAAATGGCTATTAAATCTACCTAAAAAAATTTAATATAGACTAGTCCCTTAAGATACACTCAAGTACAATAATTCAACAAATCAGGAATTACCCCATTATTTGAATTGCTACTAAATTGATTAAAAATTTAAATAAATTTTTGATTTTAGGTTTAAGGACTAATTTTACAATCAAAATTCAAGAAAATTTTTCTTAAATTCAGTATTAAGGTGATGTAAAATCTCCAAAATTTCTTGTACTCAAGATTATTAGAAGGGAAAAAATCCTCATTTTTCCAAAATTGGTTTCCCCTCATATTACAAAATGAAGAATAAAAATTAGAAAAATCACTTTTTTGATAAAATTCCCTTGAAAATAATTTTGAAAGCCCCCCTGAAACATTGCTGAGAAGTTTCTACGATTTTTTTTATTTACGTTATAGTTAATTAAAAGGGAGGTTTTAAAAAATGAAATAAAAGGTCAAAATGAAAAATCTTGAAAATTTGGAAGATTAATTCTTTTTTATTTTTAAAAAAAGATAGATTTTGATAAAAGGCATGATAAAGGGTTTGGTATTGTATTGGATTCACCAAAAGTCCTAATTCCAATTAAAAAAACACATCATTATTTCAATTTTGAACACAACACATTATTTTTTTTTGATAAATATTAAAAATTTAAATATTTTTAGCAAATTAAAAAAAATCAGATCTTTTATGAAAAATTCTTCCTATCACACCCCCACCAAACCCGGACTCCAATTTGTCTTAATAAAATAAATTGGATTTTGAGACAAAAGATCCAAACTAAAAAATTTATCTAGTAATTACTGTAAAAAATCAAGCGTTTTATGTATTTGGTAATTGTGTTTCTGTTCTATACTTAATAGAGGAAATAATCTTCTCTTAATTATATAGGGGAAATATAATTCAAGATAAAAACAAAAAAAAAAATAAATAAATAAAATATATTATAACAACGCCTTTTTAGGATTGTTATGATTTTCATAGACAATGTAACACGTTAATGCAATCAATTGGTTTAAACTCCAAGACAATATAATCTTTTAAAGTTGGAAATATTGAGATTGTTTGGAATGATTAGTTTTTTTAAGCTTAGAGAATCCTGATTTTTTTTCTTTTTCATAATTATATTTCTGAATAAAGATGATAGAGTTTACACTTTGAAAAATTCCAATAAATGATTTATTGATTCAAATTGGAGAATATTTTAAAGATCATTCATTAATATTTTATATCAGAGGGAAACAAATTTTTATGATAAAAATTGGTGAATTACTAATATAACAGTTAAAAGATGTTAATTATTAGATTTTTTTTTTTTTTATGTATTTTTCGAAAACCTAAAAGTTAGAAATCATTATAAGGTATTTCGGGATCTTATAATTAATATTTCGGCCATTCCAAATACGATTAAATTTCAATTTTATAAATTTCAATATTAACTCTATAATTATTAATACAAAACTCTAAAAATTGATTGATTTAAGGGAGTAGCTATACTATAAGACATAATAAAAATTCGAGAGAGATGATAAAAGAACATTTTATTTCAGTGGCATGTGATCGTAGATTCTCTAAAAATTTTATTTAAAAAATTATTTGCCATTTTATTTTTTAGTAATGATAAACAATAAAAAAAAAGAGAATATATAAATAAAATAGTCTTTTTTTTTTTTTTATCAAAAAAAACTTAATTCGAAAATTTTGGGCACAGTTTAAATAATCGAAAGAATATTAATACCATACTTTACATTCAATTTGGAACAAATTTTGATTTATCAAACTATTTCATTTTTGGTGTTTTTTGTTTTTGTTTTCATTTCGTTTTTCCAGTTACGATATCTTTTTCGTTAGAACTGGTATTTTTTATCAATGGTTGATAGAATGTTACTGTTGGGTTTCTTAAATTGAAAAATCCACATACAGTTGGTCCATGGTATCTTATCATTTGATCGATCAACAATTATTCGTGTAATTTTAACAAATCTACCAATACATTTTTTGTTAAGCAAAATATTTTTCATAAATTTTGACTCACTTTATAATGTTAATGGGAGTTGTTTTGAGGGTTTATTCCAGTATTCTTAACAAAAATTATTTTCAAATTTTTGGATCAGAATCATTTTTTCTAATTTTTCAAATTTTAGTTTTGCTTTTTCAAATTTTTTTTTTCTTTTGTTTTTCTTTTGTTTTTCTTTTTCTTTTTTTTTTTTTTTTTTTTTTTTTTTTTTTTTTTTTTTTTTTTTTTTTTTTTTTTTTTTTTTTTTTTTTTTTTTTTTCTTTTTTTTTTTAAAAAGATCATGTGGAAAAAAAAAGAGATCTTCGAAAAGACAAATAATCACTATGAAAATTTCGACCCTATAAGGTCTTTGAAAATGGATTTAATTATTCATAAAAAATCTTGTTGTTCAACTTTTTTTCAGTGAAAGTTCAGTAATAAAAAATCCGTAATGCTCATTTCAAAAATTGTGACTCACTTTTTTTTAGTTTTTGGTTTTATTTTTTTTTAAATTTTTAATATATCAGGTTTTTATATATTTAGAATGACTTTAAAAGTGAATTACAAATTATCTTTAGTTTTTAATTGTTCTTGAATACTAAAGGATATAATTTTTTTTCAATTTATTATTTCAGGTGAGTCACAATTTTTGAAAAAGAGTTTAGTTTCATTATTTTGGACAAACTTGTTTTGATTTTTTTGTTTTATATCGTTTTCTTTTATTTGGATGAAAATGATTACTTCTAAAAATATTAATACTATGTTACTTAAATGTGGTTTTATCTTAGGTTTGTAAAAATATAATAAATTGAATTTTTGTTTTCCTCTTTTTGATTTTAGATTTGTCCAAATTTTTGGAATGGGGTTTAGTTTTTTTTTTTTTGGGAGAAGATAATTTTAAATTTTTAGAATAAAACTTAGTTCTATTTTGCCATTTAAAATTTGTTAGAATATAATCATATTCACTTCTCCAATTCCACAAAATCCAACTATTTATAATCCTAACAAGTAAAAGTTTGGGATAATTATTATTCTTTTTGGAACCCTTCTAGATATTTAAGCCCAATTCATGTTTTCTTTTGTGGTTTTCTCGATTGTAATGGTGTTGTCCATTTTAAACAAAACCCATTAATCCTAAATGTTACTGATAAAAAAATATTTCTAATTGGTTTTTGTTGTCAGGATTTAAAAAATTCAAAAATTGATGAAAAAATAATAAATGAAACAATTAAATGCCACATTAAAATGTTGAGATAAGGATGAATGATAAGTCATTCAACATTCGAAACACTATTTTAAGCAATTCAACTCAACATTCTATTGTGGCAATTTCTTTGAGACTTTGAAAAAAAAATTTAAAAATCAAATGAATGAAGTACTTTAAATCATAAAAATCAATGAGTTACAACCAAAGTAAAAAATGTTATTTTCTGATCCTCTTCAAAATTGAGATATGAGATTACAAAATGAAAAATTGAACCAAAAATTTTATTCGATTTATTTGAATTTATCAGTATTAATATTAAATATTTCTGAAAAATAAATAAAACCTAACTTTGTTTTTTTCATTTGGGTATATTCACTGCTAATATTATACTGTTAATTCTAAAAACAAAAAGATCGATATTTTCATTCAGCTTTCCAAAAAAAAACAATGTCTCTCGAATTATAACAAATCATCAAAGTCCCCAGTTCTATAAGAGAATTGATAATTTAAATTGATTTATGGAATTAAAAAAATGCAAAGTTTTGTCTAAAACACTTTTTTTGAAAAGCTGAATGAAAATATTTATCCATTTATTTTACAACAAATAGTAGTATTTTTCGGTTTGGAAACTTGACGTAATAGTGTCTTTTGAATTTGTCCCATTTTTTTTGAAAAAGTTGTCATAACCAATATGTTTATTTTTTTCAAAAGTACTATTAAACACAAAATATATTGATCAAATTTTTTCGTCGGCTTTTCAAAAAAAATCCATCCAATGGTTTAAAATAATTCACACAATGCCCCCATTTCAAAGATAAAACGAATAGTCTTAATTTCTTTATGGATTGAAAAAATTGGAAATTTTACAGGATTTGGTAAATCTACTTTTTGGAAAGAGGAATGAAAATTTTGTTCCATTTATTTTTCAACAAATAGTATAAATAAAGAGATAAAACCATCCAAATCTTTTCATAATTATACCACAATTTTAAAAAAAACATTTTTTCTTCTTGTTCTTAGTTTGTTACTCATCACTTTGAAATAAAAAAATTATTTATTCTCAAACGAAATAGAAGATTTCATTTTTTCCTTTTTTTGCATTTTCATTTTTTCTTAAAAAATAACGAACTATCAATGACAAATGTTCTAACAAACCTCAAAAAACAGGAACTGTTATTCGAAGAAGCAAAGGTCTACATTGATCTAGCAATTACACAAGAAAATGAAAATATTGGTGGAGGTTTAGCGGTAAAAAACTATCTTTATGGTAGACAAAGATTAGAAAGAGCTCTTTCAATCAATTTTACAAAAAGCGAACAGGAAAAATCAATGGTAACGCAACAGAAAATGGTCAAAATTCTGAAAAGCGTCAACGAAAGATTGAAAGAATTAAAAAAAATCGAAATGAGAGAGATTTTATTACTAAAACAACAGCAACAGCAGCAGCAACAGCAACAATCAAGACAATACAGGAATACAAATCAGGTTTTCTCTCTTTCTCTTTATTTTCTCTTTTTCTTTTTCTTTAGATTCTCAAGCAATTTATCATTTATTCAATTCTTTCTCACTGCATTTTCAAATAAAAAAAACAAATGATTTTTTTCATTAACAAAAATAGACTTCACAAACAACAAAACAAAGCAATTCAATTTTCAATAGAAACAAATCAAGCCAAAATAACTTGGATAATACACAAGAAAAAAAATCAAAAGGAATTGCAAGAGAGTTATTACAAACAATTGAAAACGAAATTGTTGATCGTGCCGATCCTGTTTCATTTGATGACATAGCAGGTTTAAAAAACGTAAAACAGGCATTACACGAGTCAATAATCTTGCCTAATAAAAGGCCTGAAATTTTTAAGGGGTTGCGGAGACCTGCCAAAGGAATTCTGTTGTTTGGCCCGCCAGGTTTGCACTTTTGTCTTGAAATCTTTTTTTTTTTTTTTGTGATCTTTCTTTTGTCAGATCCGAGTGAAAAGGAAGAAACACCAAATCTACTCATTGTGCTTTAGCCATGTGAGAATTCGTTAGTCTTCCCAAATATCTTGTTCCTACTTTGCCTATTGGCTCAGGTTCATTGAATTTTCTTAATAGAAAGAGTTTTTTTGTTTTTGTTTTCTTGATGTAAAATACAAAACTAAAATAGGAAATGGGAAAACAATGATTGCAAGAGCGACAGCAGCAGCAGCAAACTGTACCTTTTTTTCAATCACTGCTGCAAGTTTGACAAGCAAATATGTTGGAGAAGGTGAAAAACTTGTTCGTGCTTTATTTTTTATTGCAAGAGAACGTCAGCCTTCAATAATTTTTATTGACGAAATTGGTAAATTGTTTCCTTTTCCTTTTTCTAGTTCTAGATCTAGATCTAGATCTTTTTCTTTTAAACTCAGTTTTTGTTTTTCAAATCACCATTTATTTGACAAAATTATCTTTGTTGGTTAGACCTTTTCATGAAATGAAAGATTAACTTTGGTATTTATTTAGGATAAGATTGACAAAAAGCCTTCAAATCAGAATAAATAAACCTGGAAAACTTTTTATTTTGGATCAATAGAACTATTTTTCATATCCAGAACCCATTCTTTAAGCCCACTTTACTTCAAATATAATTTCAAAAAAAAAACAAACAAAACACAAAGATCAGAAGAAAAACATATTATTTTTCTAATTTATGAACTCTATTTTCTCTTCTTGGTATAAAGTCATGTTAAACAAGTGGACAAAAAAAAAATGTCTAAAGTGACGATAAATGAATTCATAACTCCAAGATACCATTGCCCAGAGGAGTTAAGAGTGGCTCCAAATGCCCGAATGAAAATCGATTCCTAAAGTACAGTACTTTATGGCTAGTTTTCAAAAGTGCCTTCTATTTTGAGATATTTTCGGATAGATATTGAAAATAAATACTGATAAATTCAAATAAATTTAATAAAATTTTTAGTTCAATTTCCGATTTTGTAATCTCATCACTCAATTCGTTAAAACAACCCAAGAGAGAGATTATTTTGGAAACACAACCAATTTTGCAAAGTTTTTTTAACATTTAAATGAATAAAATGCTTTGTTCAAAGCTTGTGTAAAAAAATTCATAAAATCGAAAATGAAGCGAAAATTTTCAGATATTTCTTTGAATTTATCAGTATTCTGATTTTTTCAACTAAAAGAGTTCATTTAAATCTTTTGATAATAAGATGTTTCAATTTGTTAATCATTAAAAAGCAATTCTCTTTCAAATGAATATTAATTTTGACCAATTTTACTTCCAAATTCAAAGATCTCACCATATTGTAATTTTAATTACAGTCAGTTTCACTTTTAAGACACAAACTTTCAACGAAATTTAAGGCACAAAAAAAATCTAAATTATGAAACAAAATTCAAATTTTAGTAAAATAATTAGACAAAAGCAATTCCAAAAAATGTGCCATAATTTGAGATTTTTTTGTGCATTAAATTTCGTTGAAAGTTTGTGTCTTAAAAGTGGAACCGACTGTAACAATTGAACTTATTCTTCATAAAAACACTATTTCTTTGAAGAAATCGTCTGGACAATTTTAAATCTTTTTAACTATAATAAAAACCGAACCTGAATGGAATCGGAACAAAATACCTCTCGATTTATGGAGTGGATCTGATTCTTTGGAGAATTGACCAGCTTCTTTCTCTCTCAATCGGTTCAACAAGATCTCTAATTCAAATTAGGGATTCGGGAAGTGCAGTAGAGTGTCGAGCTTTTCTAGATTTTTTTTTCTTTTTTTTTCAAAGAATTGAGGAAACATAATGGAAAGTAGTGTGTGGATTGCCTAGGTTTTCCAGAATTTCAAAGAATTGAGAAAAATCTAATATTTTGCTCTATTCTCTTAAATTTTGGAAAAAGCTAGCGAAAAGTGCCGTAGAGTGCCGTCAAGTGCCTAGCTTTTCCAGAATTCTTGTTTTTGTTTCGAAAATCTATCAATTTTCTAATCAAACCAAAAATTCGAGAAAACATAATGGAAAGTAGTGTGTGGATTGCCTAGATTTTCCAGAATTTCAAAGAATAGAGCAAAATATTAGATTTTCCTCCATTCTTTTAAATTACGGAAAACGTAATGGAAAGTGCCGTAGAGTGCCTAGGCTTTTTTTTATTTCTCAAATTAAAAAAAACCTAGTGGTAGACTGGTGAACTTTTAGTAATCACCCTTTAATTGAATAAAAAAAGAAAAAAAAAAGAACATCATAGATCTTTTCTAAATCTCACCCATGAACCAGCGTTTGTTGCTATCCTGATTTGCACAAGAATGCATTTTGAGCAAATTTAAACAAAAATCTTTGATGATTTTTAACCTTTTAAGCTATTTCCAAAAAAGAGGGTGAAATTTATTTTAAAATATATTTATTAAACCCAATTCTAATATAACTATTCAAAGACCCAAAATCGTTATTAAACATTTATCGATTCTTAATAAGAATTCAATTTGTTTGTTAGTGTAGTATTACGTCAATAAACGAATATCTAAATTCCTGATCTAGATTTTATATGATATTTTTTAAATCAGAAAATTATGGGTGATTATTTTTTTCTTTTTGATCATAAACATCCAACCCATAAGAGGTTTAATTTCGATAAAATTTCCAATACAATGAAATTTTATTGGAAAATCTATAAACTACATTTGATTGTTTAAAAAATCGTTTGTGTACTTATTGTATTTCCCATTATTTATTGAAATTGGTAAAATCGTTTTCTCCAAAAAATGTAAATGTTTCGTTTTTTAGAAATATTTTAATGAAATATATTTTGAAAAAAATACCTTAGTCATTTTGATTCAATCAGTATTAATATTTTACTTAATTTAATATTAACAGTTTAAGAATAGATCCCCTGGCAAAGAGAAATTTCAATTAAATGTGAAAAAAAAAAATAATACCCCTACGTTTTGAGTAATACATTATTTTTATCAAGTCACTTTCCTGAAGAAAATGAAGAAATATATATATCAAGTATTTTAACTTTTTAAAAAATTGGAAATCATTGAATTAAAATCCAATGTAATTGCATGCAACAGTTTTAAAAAGATGAGAACTTCAACCTTTCATAGAATTTATCAAATTATTTGCCTGGCTCGTACAACAATTCGATTAAACACTTTTTAAAACTTTTTGGAATCATTTTTTTAAAAATATCCTTATATTTTAAATTTTCAATTTAATCCATTTTTTTTTTTTTTTTTCCTAATGGTATATTTAATTAAATTTTTTTTATAATTCTAAATTTTAATTATCTTCTCATTTCATTATTTTTATAGATTCGCTTCTTGGCAAAAGAGGAGGGCAAAATGAATTAGAAAGTTCAAGAAGAATTAAAAATGAATTTTTAACTCAAATCGAAGGTGTAACTTCAAAAAATGAAGATAGAGTTTTACTTATTGCTGCAACTAATAGACCCCATGATCTAGATGAAGCGGTTCTAAGAAGGTTTAGAAAAAAAATATATGTACCACCGCCCAATGAACCAGCAAGAAAAGTCTTGTTATCAATTTTATTAAAAAAGGAAAAGCACAAGCTAAGAGATTCTTCTCTCACAAAAGTTGCAAAACAAACAATAGGATATTCTGGATCAGATCTCCGTAATTTAACACAAGAGGCAGCAATGTTTCCCGTCAGGGAACTTGGCTCACAGATTGAAACCATTAACGAGAAAAAAATACGTCCCGTTTTGTATAAAGACTTTACAAAGGCTTTAAAATTTGTTAACCCTAGTATCTCAAAAAAGGCCTTACTAGAACTTGAAGAATGGAATCAACAATATGGCTGTAATTAATCCATTCGTGATGATATTGAATTATCTTATAGAATCAATTCATCTTTTATAAATGAGTGGAGAAAATAATTTTATTATCAAAGAAATTAATATATTGTTTAAAATTGAATTTTTTTCTTGCTTTTTTTTTTTTTGGTTTGTTTTTTCGATAAAAATAATAATAAAATATTGGTTTTAATACAAATAGTAATATATTCGTTCGATATGCCCTAGATAAATAGAGATTCCATTTCACACAATTTTTATTGAATTAACAAAAATAGAAAATTACTATTAGATATTGTTCGGATTTCTATTTATTTGAAAGATCTATAAATTTGCATAATAAAACAGAAAATTTATGTAAAGCCTTTCATGGGTTTTCCGAAATTTTAAAAAAGAGTGAAATCTTTAATAATACTTAATTCTTTTTAATTCTGAATAAATGAATCGACCTCGATTTTTTTTGTCAATTCTTTAATAATGAACTAATTTTGATATAATTCTATAATTGATTTTGTTATCCCAAATACTACTCGAATTATAAGAAGAAAAATGCAAGATCTATCAGCTCTTCAAAATATTAAATAAAGGGGTTTTATTGTAAAAATAATCCCATACTACAATCTAAAAAAATATTGAATAATAAGTATTATTAGAGATCTGAAATAATTATTTTTTATATACTAATTCAATTTCATCAAGGTAGAATTCATTTTGAGTATTTTATATGACTAAAATTCAATTTTTAAATTTATTTGTCAAATTAAAAACTTTTTAAAAATCAAAGTAATTTTTGACAAATAAAAAAATCAAAAGAAACGAAAGTTTCAAAGAGAGACAATACAAATGATCTCCAAAACTCAAACCCAACAACATCTATAAAAACACATCTCTTTAAATATTGCTTTAGTTTTGAAAAAGTTCCAAGATAAGAGGATATATTACCTAATAAAGAAACACTTAAAATTGGAAAGTGCAGAAGAACATTTTGAGGTAAAAAATAATTTTCCATACTTTAATGATCAGAACTTTAAATAAAAGAAACTCACATAACCATTCTTCTCTTTATAAATATACCAAATTAATTCCAAATAGAGGAAAAATAAACGGCAAATTTTTAATCGAGGTCGATTCAATCAATGTTAGGTTTTTTTTAATTTCTTTAAGAAAAAAAAAAATAAATAAAAAATAAAACATAGACTTATTAAAACTCTCTATCGCTTTACAACACTTTAATGTTCTCTAAAGCCCTAAAATTAACCAAAAATAAAAAATATGATTTTTTTATAATTCTCAAAGTTTCTCAAATTAATAAGGGAAATAATAAACTTGAGATTGGCATCGCTTTCAATAAAAGGGATATATCATTAGTTACAATACATTTAAAAAAAAAATACTTTGAAAAAAGTTTTGACCACTTTCTAGTTTTTGGAAATTAAACCATATCTTATAATTGTTTAAAAAATAATTCCTATTTGAGAAATTGTAAGATATAATATCAGTGTTTTATAAATATGTTTTCAAATAATAAATTCTTTTTCAGTCAAAGGGGTCCAGTTTTATTGAAGAAATAGAATACATCTCTGAGTTTAATTCATTATTCTTCTCAAAATAAAATTTACAATTTTTAAATCAAAATCATTTTTTCTCATTTTGTACTTTTTAGTTTTCTGATTTTTGCGTTTTTGCTTTTCTTTTTTATTTTTTTTTTTAAAAATCACTTTGAAAAAAAAATATTTGAAACTCCAAATGTACATTAAGAAAAGTTATATTTTGTAATTTCTTTTAAAATGAATACATTTACAATAAAAAAATCTTATTGTCAACATTTTTAATTTCCTGAAGAAATTGAGAATTTTGCACTCGACTTTCCTATGAATGCGGACCAAAAAATCTTTTAACATTTTTTTTTTTTTTTTTGAAATTAAGAGTTCGTTCGGGTTTTTCTTTTATGATTATCAACCCTAATACTAAGTTTATTATTTCTTGTATTTCTAAAAAATCAAAGTTTGGTTGATTCTTAAAATAAAAGTAAGTTTTTCATTTTTAGCTGGGCCTTCTTTGAGTGAAATGGGTTTTATTTGATAAAATATTACTAAAGAACTCCATGTTTACTTAACTTTGACAACCGAAATTTTGAAACATTTCAATAAAATCACAATAAAATTTTAGATTTTTTTTCTTTCAAAATCTTAATAGATTATAAGATTTATATAAACTAAATTCTAAAAATTTGAACAGAGTTTAATCGGTTGAAAAAATAACAAAAACACTTTACATTCAATTTGAAAATAAATTTTATTTTTCAAACTATTTCATTTTTATGTTTTTTTTTGTTTTGTTTTCATTTCCTTTTTTCCAATTTCATAATATGTTGGGTTAGATCTCGAAAATTTTTTTCGATGTTTGATAGAAGGTTATTTTTGAATTTGTTTAATAGAAAATTTTCATACAATTGGTTGATGGTATCTTATCGATTTAACCTGGTCAATCAATAACGTTGGTTAAATTTCAATAAATTTACCATACAATTTTTTGTTCTGTTAATTTCATAATTTTTGAATTTTTGGTTTTATTATTTCTATCTATTTTTTCTTCTTTTATTTAGATCGAAATTATCAAGTTAGAAAATTTATATACTTGGTAATTTAAATATGGTTTAATATTATGAAAAATATAAATAAATGGAGTTTTTTTTTTTTTTGTTTATTTTTGATTTTTGTTACTTCAAAATTTTGGAATGAGGTTTATAAATAAACTATTTTACAGTCAAAGGGGCCCATTTTTAATTTTTAAATGAATATTTTTAAAGGTTTTTCATGGATATCATAAGAAAAAAGTTATTTTTGGAAATTTTCAAAATCGAAATTATTTTTACACATTTTTTTTTTTTTTTCAATTTTTTTTTTTATCTAATTTATTGACAATTTTTTTTTATTGTAAGATCAATAGTCACCTGATAAAAAGGTGGCATTCTAATATTATTCAAACTGTGAAAATGATTGTTGAGAAATCATATTGATTTCTATTGGAATTTTATTTGATCTTTGATCTTGATATTTGATTAATAAATGTGTAAAATTTTCCACTTCATTTTCATTTCCCTTTTCAAATAGAGACCACAAATCCTAACCTAATTTATTTAGGAACTTGATTTCTAAAAAAAAAAAGTATGAAAATAAAGTGAAAATTGTTTCCTATATATTATTCTAATACCAATAGAAGTTCACAACGAACATTCTTGTTATTTTGAAAGGGGATTTCATTAAGAATTTGTGTTTTTCTATTTTTAAGAATATGTATTGATTAATTATTTTTCTGTCAGATGAAAATCAACTATTATTTGATGTATATTATTCAGTTTATTATTTATTAGTTCTTCAAATAGTCTATTATATAAAATAATTTATATTAGAAAAAAAAATATTGGGACTCTTTGACTGATACCAAGTTTAGATTTATTATTACTGGTAAATTAAATTTTCATTTAATCTTGTCATGAGAAAATTTTGGGCTATCTAAATTTGAGACTTCCAATTCAAAGGGTATCTAGAATAGACAAAGTCATTAGATTTATTTGAAATTTTATTTAGTAATTTTTAAAAAAAGAGGGATAATAAAGTGTTTAATTTCAAAAAAAAAAAAACAGAAGTCGAAAAAGAAGAAAGGGGAAATTGAAGAAGTTCGAAATAATTGTGGGACAAATAGGAATTATTTTTATTGGAGTGAATTTGTGTCTGAGGATGGGTTTTGGTTATTTAATTGTTGGAGTGGTGATTAAAAGGTTATAACTGTAAAAAACTACCTTTGGGGAGTTTTGTTTTATTAATTCTTTACAATCAATAATAATTATGTTTACATTTAAATTTGAAAAATATAATTATTATATCCCAAATAATAAATCAAATAATATAAAGAAGTGGATAAAAATAAATTTTAAAATCGATATCACATCATAGGTCAACATTCACCAAATTCAATATTTCATGTTATTGATCTTTTATGAAAGTTAATAAGATCAATTATTATTTCCTCGCCTCTGGAGAATGGTTTGTTAATCAGTAATTACAAAAGTAAAATGCTAAAGCACAAAACCATTCCTTTTTATGATTATGGTGCTTTTTCAGACCTTCTCTTTATGTCATAATTGACCAATTTAACTTTTTTCATATTGTTAAATTTCGAAAGAGGCTATTGGATTATGATCTTTTGTCCAAAATAGCTGTTAAATCATCAAATGGATGTATTAGGGAGAAAGTTTCTTAAAATGATAATTGGACGGGAGTTACCTTATTTTGTATTTTATTTGTTTTTTTACTAGGATTAAATAAACGTCACTATTTATTTGACCAATTTAAAAAAATTTTTCAAATGGTAAATCAGAAATCATATTTTAAGATTAAAAATTCTCCACATCACAATTTGGAAGAGTTTAATAATAATCTAAACTAAAGATTGTTTTGTTCCAATATTTTAAGGATTTGTTCTAATGTTTTCTTGATATATAAATTTCAAAACTTGTGAGTTCATTTTTTTGATTTTTGTACCTATTATATTTTTAACCAACCAATTAAGAATGGCACAATTTTGTTCTGTTTGCGGAAACCTTCTTCTTTTGACTTATAGCGCAGGTGAAGTTGGTGATATTATTCTTGTTTGCCAAACATGTCCTTATCAGAAAAAAGTAAGGAAGACCCAAATCTTTAACGTTCCTCTTCCAAAAATTGAAGAAAAAATGATGCTAATTGGCGAGGACTCCTTTGAAGGTGCACAAACAACAAACAACGCAAGTTGTCCCAAATGTGGTGGGAGCAAAGCGTGGTTTTTCCAACTTCAAATTAGATCGGCAGATGAGTCACCAACAACATTTTTCAAATGTGCAAATAAGGCTTGTAGTATTAAATGGAAAGAAGACGATTAACTTAACACCATAAATAAACTTACAATTGTATTCATACAAACCCATATTTTGTTCCTTTATGAACATTGAATTTTACTCTCTCTTGGAATTACTTTTCAAAGTACCAAGAATCAATTTTTTTTTCTTTTGAATTGGTTTTTTGCTTGATTGTATTTTTTTATTGTTCCTCAGGAATCCAAAAAAAAAAAAAAAAATTAAAAACATTTAAACCTTCCTAATAATTTTAATGTTAAGAAGATTGTTTATATTTCTTTATTTCAGAAATTTTTTGAAATAAATTAAAAGAACGAGCTGTTTTATGAAAGAAAATTTAACATTGATTGTTTTTTGTATGAACTGTTTCCCAAAAGAAAATGCCAACATATCAACTACGTTAGTTTTAAAAAAAGTGTTACCAAACACGTTTTTAATACTGTCCTGCAAATGTGTCGATTGGGATTTTGTTGAGTGTTTGAGAGATGCTTTTTAGAACTTTTTTGTCACTCTTTTTTAAAAAATTTTCTTTACTGTTAAGAGACTTTTAAAAAAATAGATTGCAATAGTGATCTTGGTTTATTTGTTTGGTACTTTTTCATTTAATATATATTGGTATTCTGTTGAGTAAACTCAGAATCCTCAATCAAACCTTAGACTTCTGTTGAGAACAACAACAAAATCAACCGAAATTTTTTCCATTTGAATATCATATATCTTACTTAGCCACACAAATGGGCCCATGTTATTTTGTTGAATGTGTTTTCTCATGACTTTTTAGAACATTTCTGTCACACCTTTAGTAAAAGTTTATTTGTTTAAAAAATAAATTGTATACATAATACTTTTTAAGCACCCTCTAATTAATCAAAAATATACAAAAAAAAATTTTTTTTTTAAGGTGGAAGTCTTAGATAAAAGTCCTTGAGGTATTTTTTATTATTATTGTTGGGTTGAGAAAAGAAAAAAGATTATGTTATTATGGAATAACCTTTTTTGTAGGTTATAATTTTTATTTGTGACTTTTTTTGATTATTTTGTAATTAATTGGAACATTAGAGTTTGTACTAAAAAATCCTATTGCTGTAATTTTCATTCATCTTTCCACAAATTGTTCCAACCATCGAAGTATAAACCAAATCACTTATTTTACTAAATTAATTATATTTTAATTTCCCTTTTAGAATTGGGAACTAGAATGGTTTATTTTATTCTTATCGTTTCGTTGGTATGAAAAAATAAAATTGTAAAATTAAAAGTTAGACAAAAACTTTTACTTCAATTAACCTTTCATCGTTAATAATGAAATTTTTTTTAGAATATAATAAAAATTTCAGAACTTCAAATTCTTAGGGATATTGGATTTATTGTTGTAAGTAATACCACCTTTTTGTAAAAGTTTCTGGTTGAGAAAAAAACATTTTTTTAAGAAAAAATTACAGAAAATGGATGTCACAATGAATTTTAGTTTAATTTGGCCTGGGGATATTTATTTTAAGGGATAATAACTAATAGTTTTGAAATTTTTGTAATGATCTAATAACACTGAAATAGTCGAGTAAAATATTATTTTGGATAAATATTTGGTATCTTAGCTTGTCCAAAATTTAAAAGAATCGAGTAAAATCTATAAATTGTTTTGTTTTCTATTATATTCTGGAAAATTGTCTTTTAGTCATTCTTGAGTTTTCTGTTTATTTGTAGAATCACAATATTTTTTAGATAAAACAGAAAAATTTAAGGAAAACCCAATGAGCTTTTCTTAATTTGATAAATTAAATAAAAAAAGGTACAGTCCAAGATTTTTCACTATTCTTTCAAATTATAAATATTAAAAAAAAAACTAGGAACTCTAAAGGTACAAGGTGATAAGACCACTGAATTCAAAGAGGGGACCTTAATCGGGTAGAAAAAATATCAATAATAAATAAAAAATATACAAGTGTAATTAATATATTTTATTCCACTGTTTTTATGTTTTTGTTATATTTTGAAAGAATAAAGCTCAAACAAATAATTTACTCAATTCTTCCAATTAAATATATATATATATATATATATATATATATATATATATATATATAAAACTCTGTTCCAGTCAAAGAGGCCCAACGTTTTTCTCAAATATTAATTATTGTATATAATTGACCTTTGAAGAAAAAATAAGTAATAAACATAATAATACACATCAATGAATTGTTGATATATGTCTGAAAGAAAACTAAATAATCAATAAATTTTCTTAAAAATTGAAAAACTCAAATTCATAGGGATGATTGAGAACAACAACAATGTTCGTTTTGAACTTCTATTGGTATTTGAATAATATATAGGAAACAATTTTCACTTTATTTTCATACTTTTCTTTTATAAATCAAGTCCCCAAACGAAGTGTGTTGGTATTTATTCTCTCTATTTGAAAAAGGAAACGAAAATGAAGTAAAAATTATTCACATTTATTAAACAAATATCAAGATCAAAGATCAAATAAAATTCCAATAGAAATCAATATGATTTCTCAACAATCTTTACATGGTTTCAATAACATTAGAATAACAAATTTTTACCAAGTGACTATTGATCTTGCAATAAAAAAAAAAAATTTTGCAACTGAATGTGGTTTTAAAAAAAAAATCGAAAAAAAAAACAAAAATGTGTAAAAATGGGAAAAAATGATTTCAATTTTGAAAATTTCCAAAATTGAATTTTTCTTCTAATATCTATGAAAAACCTTTAAACACAGGTATCATACCATTACAACTGGGCCCCTTTGACTGAAAAATATTTTATATATAAATATATATACTATTTTAAGTTAGAATTTATTAAATTTTTCTACACTCGGTTCCACTTTTAAGGCACAATCTTTCAACGAAATTTAAGACACAAAAAAATCCCAAATTAAGGCACAAAATTAGTAATTTTATTTTTTACAATTTATTATACTTGAATTTGAATTTTGTACCTTAATTTGAGATTTTTATTTTACCTTAAATTTTGTTGAAAGATTGTGCCTTAAAAGTGGAACTGGCTGTATTTACATAAGCGGGGGTTTTAGATTCAAAATGTAGTGTGTATATTTAAGCCTAAAGGAAAGTACTTTTTTTGAAAAAAGGGTAATCACTTTATTAAAGCAGAAAACTTTTAATGGGGTATTATCCCTAACCTAATCTAATAAAAAGAAAAAAAAAAAAAAAAATACACTATTTTAAAATGGGTAATAATATAAATAACTGAATATTTATATAATTTTCTTTTTCTTTTACTATTTCGTAAAAAAAAAAAAAAGAAATCAAATTTGGTAAAAAAAAATTTATTATTTAAAAATGAAAAAAAATTTGGAATTGTGTGAATAGAATCTAAAAATCTATTTCTGAGAAATTTTATTTCAAATAATTTTTTTTTTTTTTTTTGAGGAAAGTTAATACAGTTTGTTTCAAAAATTATTCATTGTAACAAGAAAATTTTTAGATCAAAAATTGAGAATTATTTTACAAATTCTTTTTTTTTTTCAATTTGTTAAATTTTCATAATTATGAAAACCACTTTACTTTTAAAAAACAAACATCAAGTGTATTAGAGAGATGAAAAAAAAAAAAAAAATAGAATTTTGTAATATTTAAGAGGTTTTTTCCTAGCATTCTGAAATTAAATTGTAAAAAAAAAGTGTTTGTATATGGTTTAAACATCACTCTTTATGATTAATGTAATGTTGAAAAAAATTGAATATTTAAAATTTCGAGTATTTTATTCCATTTAACAAGGATTATTTTTAACTATTTATAAATTCTCAAAAATTTTGAACTTAAGGGTCTAGTCATTTACTTTGAATATGTACCATACTCAAGGGGTGGTCTGAAGCCCAAATGGGTATTGTGAAATATGTCTTCTTTAGGTTGACAAAATTCAAATAACAAAAATAAAAATTCCATTCGATCATCTTTTACAAAAAAATTCAAAGAAGAAAAATAATTTTGAAAGAGTTCTCAATTTCAAAGAATCAAAATTAAAAAAAAATATTCATCTTTTCTCATTTTCTATTTCCAAATGGTTATATTTCTTTAATTTAAAACAAATTACTTTCTTGAATTTGGCAATCAATTTAATTCGATTTAGTCTGATTTGTGGTTATTTTGTAACCCTCTAAATTAGATCAAGTATGGATCTGGTAATATTCAATCGAAAAAAATATTTCATTTGAAAAATGAAAAAAAAGAAAAAAAAAATCACCGAGATCTCAAAAAGTGCCAAAGAGCTAAACTTCAAAACTGATATATTTGTTTTCAAAATTGTATTATCTAACCATTCTAATTCGAAATTGAGTGTCGTTCTTTGGCGCTTTTTTCTAAAAATGTATTCATCTTTGGTTGGTGATTTTTGGAGATCGATCGTACATCATAGGTTGGTTGGTTTTTGATTGATGTTAGGTACTCATAAAAATTACTAAAAAGTTTTTTTCCATTTCATAATAAATTTTAATTTTCACCATAGTGACTCGACCCTTAAGTTTAAAGATATTAAAAAAGAATACCTTCCACTCTTCTTTTTATTTAGCACACTCATGTATTTAGTTAAAGAAATTCTTTGAATGATTAAATTTTGAATAAACTTTGGCACTGAAAATTTCTAAAATATACCTACTCCCTTAATGAAAATATCCATTATTAATAAAACAAAGATATAAAATTTTTTCATAATTTTTTTTCTTTTTTTTTGAAATAAAAGAAACTTGATAATAGAACAGTTTGTAAAGATGTAATTATAGGAATTAAAATAATAAGTAAATATATCTTAACAAACGTAAAAATGTTTTTCCTTTAGTATTAAAATAGCATTAAATAGTTTTAATAAAAAAAAAAAATAGATTATTCAACAACCGGGCAAATAAAAAAATTAATCGACGCGATATAAACGAATTTTGCCATCTCTAGCAGAAGTTATTAATTGGTGAGAATTACTAGAGTAAGACAGATCATTTATTGGCTCATAATCGGAACCTGATAAGCTTAGGGTGCGTTTATTGTCCTTGATTCTAAAGCACTCTCCATCTGCGGTAGCTGCCCAAATTGAATTTTCAACATCGTCTTTATGAAGGGCAGATATATTTGAGGTACAAATTGGGTCCCATACCTGGTTTATTTGCTCTGGTTTTCTAATATCCCAAACCAGAATGTATCTTCCAATGGCTGCATAGCAATTAAACCCATAGTTCACGATCCCTACACAGGAAAAGTGCTCTGAAAATGGAGAGTTCTTTGAATAGGAGTCCAATTGGCGAACCCTTTTTAGGGCTCGTAGATCCCAAATATCAACAAGCCCATCATCCTTTGCCGCATAGAGCACTTTCCCTTCGGTTCCTGATTCTCGATCGTCATTCTCTGCCCAGTTTGTCTTGGATATGAACTGATCTTGTGAAGATGTCAAATTAATTTGGTTGACACCAATTGTTATTTGGTTGAGCTTCTTTTCTGGGAAGGTTCTAATACAGTCGCCCGTTGCACAGTTCCATAATCTGATCGTACCATCCTCGCTGCCACTGAGCACATTCCGCCCCCTTTCCACAAATTCCAGGCAGTTGACCCTACGGGCATGCCCCGCAAAGCTCACTACACATTCCCCATCGGTGATGTCCCATATCTTGACTCTAAAATCTGCACCTGCAGACAAAACCACCTTGTCCGAAGGGAAAAACTTTGCATCATAGACATCCATAAAATGGCCCTTCAGCGTTCTTCTGAGCGTACCTGAATTCGTTTCAAAGATCTGAAGCGATCCAGAGTCAGATCCGCTCACACAAAGCTCGCCCGTTGTTGTTAGGCTAACACAATGAATATTTGGCATCTTTTGTTCATGGATCGAACTGTAAGTTGCAATTGGCGTTCGAAATTCCGTAACAAGCTCTGGTTTCACATCGGTGTATTGAACAAAGACACTGTTCTTTTTCTTTTTGTTCGCCTCCATTTTGAAAGCTCCAACACTTTCGCCACTACTCATTATCTTTCCATGAACTGTCTTACTTAAATTTGGTTTTGTGTATTGAACCCAAAATGGTGTCTCAAGATCCCAATCGGGTTGAAGTCGTAATGACATTCTTGCTGCTTTTTTGTTTTTTTTTGAAATTTGAAAGGATTGAGAAAAAATGAAAAAGGTTGATTTTTTTTTTGAAATAAGGCGTGAATGGAAAATGATCAGTATTTATGTTAATTACTCCTTAAGGTTTTTTTTTTTTCATTAGGAATATAGTTTTTATTCGTAAATCAAAGAAGCATGAGAATAGAAGATTTGAAAGGTAAATTAAATTTATTGTGATTGATAGAAAATTAAAAAAAATTTTTGAAAATTTATTTTAAAGAGAAATAATTAAACAAGTAAGAAAAACTATTTTCATTTTATCTGAATTAAAATGTAGACAATTTCTTTGGAAAAAGTTTTAAATTAGAGAAATTCAAGAAAATAATATAAATAATCAGTTTTAAATTTAAATTTACTAACAAAAAAATATTTTTAGTTTTTCTAGGGGAGTTTGGTTTAAGAAAAATCATCAATTTAATTATTTAATAAAAAGAATATAATAAAGAAGAGTTGGGTAGATAATGATTAATTTTACTTTTCTGTACTAATTATCAGTGTTTTAATAAATTTAGAAAATATTTGAAAAAATAACTCTGTAAATTTTTTCGAAATAAGTTGAATTTATGGTTAAATTGGCCATAAAATAAGAAGAAATTTTCACAAGACGTTTTTTGTTTTTGTATTTTATTATTATTATTAACGATTTTATAAACCAGTTTTGAAAAGTGAAAATTTAATTTGAACTATTTATTTTTGATCATTTAAACTATTACTCCCATTTCAACAAAAGTGCTGAATTAATTAGACTTACATGTTATTTGTGTATAATAGCATATTACCTTTTAGGATCAATTTTAATATTATTTATGAACTGTTATTATAGACCATGAAATTTGACATATTTTATACATAATCAGTTTTTATTCAAGAAAATTATTTTTCATGTTTTATTATTTATAATGGTAATATTGAAACTACCCCACAAATATCAAATAATAATTAAAAAAAAAATAATAATAAATAACATTTCCATGTGAAAGCTACTATTCAGAAATTAATTATTAGCTCAAATGATTATTCTTAAATCATAAATTCAATATATAAAGTATCCGGGTAAAATCATTAAATAAAAAAATCAATTTTTTTTTTTTTCTTTCCAGTTCAATTCAATTTTAAATTTTTAAATAGGTATTTTAGAAAATAAAATAGAAAAGAATAAATTTTTTAGTAATTTAATATGTAATTTCAAAAAATTAAGAAATTAAACAAAAGGGAAAAATAAACAGTTCAATAATGAATTTTTGTTTGATAAAAAAAAAAAATGTCATTAAATCTGTAATTAAAAATAGAAAACATAAAGTCTTCCCAAGACTGATATTTTTTATTTTATATGAATTTAATTTTGATATTTGTATTAATTTTGAAAATTTTAGATACTGTTGGTATTGAAAACTATTGTTGTTTGTGAGCTGATTTCAATAATTTATTGTGTAATTTAAAAAAATATATTGTCACAAAATGATTTTATACATTTGAAATTTGTTGAGAAAACTAATAAATTTTAATCTTTTATTGGTAATTTTTTTAATCACATAACTAGAATTTTTTTTATATGTGAATTTATACGAATCCTTTTTTTTTTAAAAAAATGGCTTTCTTAATTTTAATGTTACTTTTTTTAAATAAATATTAATAAAAAATTTTGGTGTATACAAAAATTCAGGCTGGTGTTTGAACTGCTGACAGAAAAATAATAAGTAATATTTTAATTATTTTTTAAATTACAGTCAATTCAACTTTTAAGGCTACAAACTTTAATAAAATTTTATCAGATAAATCATCCCAAATTAAGGCACAAAATTATGAATTTTTTTTTACATATATTATTTTAAAAGAATCTGAATTTTGTGTCTTAATTTGAGAATTTGTTTGTTTATTAAATGCCGTTGAAGCTTGTTCCTTAAATTCGGACTGGCTTTGCCTATTTTCTTTAACAAAATATAAATTGAAAGAACAAAGGGTGATTGGAATACAAAGTCTTTTTTAAGATTCTTTTGATTCTATAAGTAATTTTTTTATAGAAAATATAAAAAAAAAGGTTTTAGATATAAAAGATTAAAAATGAAACAAGATAAAAGAAGTAATTTTCTCAAAGGTAAGAGATAAAATCAATTAATCTGGGAATTTTTTCTTTATTTAGGATCATTTTTATTATTATTATTTTGATTTTCTATTATTTAATTGGTAAGTGAAATATTATATCAGGATATCTGAGACTCCAATATTTAATGAAGCCTTGTATACTAACTTAAAAGAGATAATTTTAATGAGTTAATTTTGAAGTAGTAATGTCTCTAAAAATGGCAAACCCTGTCAACTTACTTCAAATGATGAAAAAATAAATGATGAAATAATAAAATAACAAATTTATTTTTCAGCAAAGCTCTTATGGTTAGAAAACTTAAGGTAATGAAGCAAAAATGAAAATAAAAAATGGAAAATAAAAAATCCTAAAATAGTAAAAAAAATATACAGATTTGGATACATAGTGGCCACTTTTCTGAGTCCTTGGATACCAATTTTTAATCACAGTTTGTGGAATCTTATTTATTACTAATAATCTTCTTATCGGTTTTTTGCTCCTCCTGTTTAAAGACCTGGATAATTTTTAATTTTGTCATGTAAATGATATAATATTTTTTTTTTATTTTAATATTTTAATTATATTTATTCTTCTCTTTTTTATTTGGTAAATTTTCTTAGATTACTCCTTTCTCACAATAAATAAACAATAAATAAATAAAATTTCAAATTTCAAGCTAGATAAAACTATTACTATAAGTGTCGTTTTGTCTTATAATAGAGTGTATTCATAATATAACCAACAATTTAATACTTTAAAATCTTGAGATGGTGATATTTACAGTCAGTTCCACTTTTAAGGCACAAAACTTCAAAGAAAATTAAGGCACAAATAAAATCTTAAATTAAAGCACAAAAATCAGATTCTAGTAAAATAATTTGTAAAAAAAATCCAAATTGTGTACCTTAATTTGAGTTTTTTTTGTGCTTTAATTCTTTGAAAGTTTGTGTCTTAAATTTGAAACTGGTTGTATTAATTTTAGTGGTATTTCACATTTTAGAACTCTCTGGTTGAGAAAAAAAAGGTTAATTTTGGGTTTAAATTTTTAAATAATTTTATGACTATGAATTTTCTTTAAATTCGACTTTAGGATATTTTCCTTGAATAGATAATAATTAAGAATTTTGAAAAAAAACTGTTAATAGAAAAAAAAAAGAAATAAAGGTAAAAATTAATGAAGACAATTGTATAGTGTAATAGGCTTTACAAGATTTAACATAATTTGATAAAACGATGGTTTACGCTCTTTTCTTTTGGGTCCTGGTAAACCTAATTGAAACCTATTGGACGTTGATACGAAGGTTTTATGTTAAATTCTAGAGATTTTAACATATTCTTAATGTTTTGAATACATAATGTACGTGTAAGTTGAGTGTCTCCGTTTTCACTCAATTCTAAGAAAAGGTGTTAAATTGTAACTCTTACTTGATTCTCAAATCTTTGAAAACTTCACAAAATTGTTTAGTCAGGAGACTAGGTTTTCCAGTGTTCAAATGAATAGAGAAAATTCAAAGATTTTACTTAATACTTTAAAATTCTGGAAAGGTTAACAGTAAGTTTCCTAAGTTATTTTTACCTTATTAGAATAAAGTGGAAATTTATTTAAATTTTCTATTTATTTCAATAATTAAAAAAAAAAAAAGGAAGGTGTACGTAGAGTGCCTAACTTTTTTTTTAATTTAAGAAATTAAAAGTAAATTTCAAAAATTTTCTTTTAATTTCTTAAATTAAAAAAAAGCTAACAGCGGTTTTCCAGAATTCAAAAGAATAGAGCAAAATCAAAGATTTAACTCGATTCTTTTAAGGTAAAGAAAACCTAACAGTGGTGGTTAATTTTTCCAGAATTCAAAAGTATTGAGCAAAATTCCTAATGTTACTCCATTCTTTGAAATCTGGATAGCCTAACAGAAAATCAAAAAAAAATTATTTTTACAAATTTAATAACAATAAATAATTTTTTAATAGTCAAAATAATTAATTATCCATTTGAAAATTATTTATTAAATTTAAAATGCTTTAAAAATAAATTGTGAGCTACGTTTAACTGTAGTTAAAAAAAATTAAAAATTTTTTTAAAATAAAATTTCACAAAAACCTCAAATTAGCCTGAAAAATTGAATTTTATAACTTAAGGGACTAGTAACTCTTATTTATCTTTTCGACAAAGTTAATAGAGTAATTATTTACATATGGATGTAATTAAACCCAATAAGCAACTTCGTTTTATCAACTTTAGAGAAATGAATAATCATTTTTAAAAGCTTTCATTTTTTCAATTATATTTTCAGTCAAAAGATCTGATCCTTTTTTGTTGGGTTTTTGACTCACCTTCGAAAAAAAAAATTTATTCAAAAAAAATTTAATTTTGAAGAAATATCACTTTTAGTAATTTCTGAGATTTTTTATGAACAAGTAACCTTGGAATTTTAATCTTATTTTAAAAATTACTATAAAAATAAAACAAATTTTGAATAATTGAAGATCGTAAAAAAATTTGAACATTTATTTTTTTTCACAAATATTAATTAAATTTCTTGAAATTTGAAAGACTTGTCAATATACTTTTTCAAATATCAGGAGTATAAACAAGGAAATGTTTGTATTAAAATCCGTTATTTTGAATATCTATTATTTTTTTATTATTAGAAATGGGCATTGAATTGGTTTTATTTGTTGGAAAATCTTGAAAAAATTGAGAAATAATTGTAAAGTCTATTTGATACATTTAATCTTTGGATTGTTAATGACTTACTGGAATAATTAAGATTGGGTTTATAATTATTGATTATAAATAATCAAATTAAAAAGTATTACTATAGATGATAAGTTGAATTTTCCCGGTTTTAAAAAATTATTTCGGGATAATTTTTAATTCGATTTTTTGGTTCTTTTTCTCAGATTTTTTCATCCGATCCCAAGAAAAAATAGATTTGGTCTGTTCTTTGAATCAAAAAATTATATTTTTTACAAGTTTAAAATAATTTATGTATTTTTTTTGAAGATAAGTGGATTTTTTACCTGGGTTATTTTAAAACTTAGTGGTTTCATTTTTAAAGTTTATTTTTGTACACTTCCTTTACAGGCAATAAAATTTCAATCTTATATTTCATGGAAATATATTTTTTTTTAAATAATTCAGAAATATGTTGGTTTTTGATCTTTACAAAAATGAGAAAAAATATGTAAAACTTTTTAAAAACAATAATTCATTTCTGAGAATATTATTAAAAGTAAGTTTTGTTTTGTAGTAATCTGATTTTTCACTTCATTTTTCAATTTCAAGATGCATTAAAATTTTTTTGAATTTACTATGAATTTGCTTGAAGATTTTTTTTAGTTTACAAGTCTCTTAAATTGTAAAATATATTAAAAAAAATACTTTTGATCAAAGATCTCTTTTTGGTCCAATAGTACACATTCTAATTGAGGTTATCCATAAAGGAACAGTTTTCATTTGGTTAATTTTTTTGTGAAAAAATTTTTTCTTTATTTATTCAAATAGAATACTGGACTAATAAGTAAAAATTCACATAATAACAAAACTGACAAACAATAAAAAAAAAAAAAGAATAATTAATAAATACAAAATCTCGTTCAAGTATTTGAAGAACATATTCACGATCTTATTTTTGTACGTCAAAAATAAAATTTATAAGTCTCTGTGTCAAGAACGTAATTACAACACGTCTAGCTTTGGATATTAAAAGGTTTGTTTATTAAAAAAATAAACCTTTTAATATAAAAGCTGAAAAATCTTCTTTTGGTAAAAACTTTTATTATTTAATAAAATTAAACACCTAAATTTTCAAAAAAAGGAGGGGAAAAAAAAAAAAAAAGAAAAAAAAAGTAAAAACACAAAGAAAAAAACATTTTAATTGTTGATAAAAATATATTTGTTGAGTACTATCCTTCATAATAGGTGTATGAATAATAACCTAATAACGAACAAACATGGAAATTTTGCTTTCTTAAGGAACACTTATAGTCATATAAGGATCAAGACTGAAATGTGCGTGTGAAAGCGTAAACAAATATGATTATATTTATGATCATTTTATTTAAAACAGATTTTTCATTGTCTTGTTTACACTTACTCACATAAAAGCGGGGAAGTTTTCACTCTATTTAGTGTGTTTTATTCAATATTTTAAAAATCTTTAAACTCAATTACGTAATTTCGTCAAATTTCTCATTGAAAGCAAACAGTTGAATGAAAAAAGCTTGAAAATCTTGATTGGTCTCTTCGTGTTCTGAAATCTTGGAGTGTCAAATTAACATTCAAAGAATTGTTCCTTTTAATATTTGTAATCAGAAAGTGTTTTAATTTGAGACTATTATGGTCAAAGAAGTCTTTTCTTCGAGATCGTTAACCCAATAAATTCCTATTGTTTATAAGGATTTTTCTCAAAATATATCTCGTTTGTGATAATCAAACACTTCGAGATCGTTTTGTTGTATTTAAGTTCTCTCTATTGTTTCATTAATGAAAGTGATAAAATTTCATCTTATTGTTTTGGGTTTAAAACCAAAATCAGACGGTTATTGATTCTCCAAAGCTTTTAAAAATCAAAAGGACTACACAACAAAAAAAAGACAAAACAAACAAAGAGAAATCATCAATTAAAATCTATTTCTGTAAAGCAGAAAGGCAAACAATTTAAGGCACATTTCTTATTTAAGGGATTAGTAAACATAAAAAAAATCTTCAAGTAAATTTACTAACAAATTAAAAAAAAGTTTACCATATCTTGAAATGGAAAAACAAAGTAAAAATCTGATAACTACAAAACATGGTTTACTTTTAATACTATTTTCAGAAATGAATTATTGTTTTTAAAAGACTGATCCATTTTTCTCATTTTTGTAAATTTCAAAATCCAACATATTTCTGAATTATTTGAAAAAAAAATATATTTTCTTTGAAAGAAGATTGAAATCTTATTGCCTGTAAAGGAAGTGTACAAAAATAAACTTTAAAAATTAAACCACTAAGTTTTAAAATAACTAAGGTAAAAAATCTACTTAGTCTCAAAAAAAAATATAATAATTATTTTAAACTTGTAAAAAATATAATTTTTTGATTCAAAGAACAGACCAAATCTATTTTTTCTTGGGATTGAATAAAAAAATATGAGAAAAAGAACCAAAGAACCAAATAAAAAATTCACCCGAAATACTTTTTTAAAACCTGGAAAATTCAACTTATTATCTAAAGAAATACTTTTTAATTTGATTATTTTTAATTAATAATTATAAACCCAATCTTTATTATTTCAGTAAGTAATTAGCAACCAAATGATTAAATGTATCAAATAGGTTTTACATTTATTTCTCAATTTTTTCAAGATTTTGCAACAAATAAAAAAATTCAAATGCATATATCCAATAATAAAAAAAAATAATAGATATTATCAAATAACTGATTTTAATATAAACAGTTTCTTGTTTATACTTTTGATATTTGAAAAAGTATATTGACAAGTCTTTCAAATTTCAAGAAATTTCATAAATATTTGTCAATAAAATAATGGATCAAATTTTTTAGATCTTCAAGGATACGATATTTGATTTATTTTTCATGTATTTTTAAAATAATATAAAAGACACAACGTTACTTGCTCATAAAGACTCTCAGAAATTACTAAAAGTGATATTTCTTCAAAAATTAATTGTTTTGCAAATTTTTATTTTTCTAATTTGATCCAAAAACCCAATAAAAAAGGATCAAGATCTTTTGACTGAAAATTCCATGGGAAAAATGAAATCTTTTAAAAATGATTATTCATTTCTCTAAAGTTGACAAACGAAATTTCTTATCGGGTTTAATTGTATTCTAATGTAAATAATTTCTCTATTACCTTTAGGAAAAAAAATAAATAAGAGTTACTAGTCCCTTAAACAATTCAAAAAACCTATGAAACTTTATAAAAATACTACTCTTGTCACCAAAATTCTTGAAACAATGATGAACCCATATTTCAGATCGAAGGAGAACCAAAACTGTAGAAATATCATTTTTCTATTTTCTTTGAGATAATTTTTGATTTTATTTGTTGAAAAATTCAAATAAATCGAACAACATTTTTTGTTCAATTTCCATTTTTGTAATCAATTAACTAAACTAATAAAACAACTCAAGAGAACGAATCTTTTTGACAGTTAACCAATTTTACAAAGTTTCTTCTGATTTAAATGAATAGAGAGCTTAAATCAAAGCTTGTGTGAAAAAATTTGTAAAATGGAAAACAAATTAAAAATTTTATGATATTTCTTTGAATTTAAGAAGAAAATAATTCTTTGAACACTCTTTTTGGTTCTGTCAATACACGCTTTCTTAATTAATTGTAAAATATCTCTATCTCATTTTGCAATAAAAGAGTTTAGAATTGGGTTTTAAGGGGAAACTATATTAAATTATCGAACATAATATTATAAAAATGAATTGTGTTTGGCTTATGAAAGAGAACAATTGATGGTTTAAACTTTGTTATTTGTTTTTGTTTAAGAAATAAATGTGACCTAATTATTTAGTATTTTAGTCTTTTTCATTTACCAGCAGAGTTTGCAAATAAAATGATTCTATTTTCTAATTTCTAAACATTTGTTTCAAGCTTTTATATAATATACATGGGTTAACTTTTGGATTAACTCAGGTTAATAAGTGAAAGTCAAATTTCAGAACAGTCAGTTCCACTTTTAAGGCACAAACTTTCAACAAAATTTAAGGCACAAAAAAATCTCAAATTAAGGTACAAAATATGTAATTTTTTTTTCCAATTTATTTTATGAGAATCTGAATTGTGTGCCTTGATTTGATATTTTTTTTGTGCCTTAAATTCTGTTAGCAGTCTGTGCCTTAATAGTGGAACTGAGTGAATTGAAAAAAGATAACCAACTGTACTTTAATTCTATCAAATTTCAAAGAAAAAAATTCGAGATTACTGTTAATTGAAAAATAGAAAGATCAAAATTTTCATTCAGCTTTCCAAAATAATCACACATTCCAAGATTATAAATAAATCATTAAAGTTCGCTTTCTAAAAGAGAAAATTTATAATTTAATTTCATTTAAGGGGCTAATCTCTAATAGATTTTTTTACCTAAATTTGATATTGATTGAGAAAATTTTTTTTCAATTACTTAGATTTGAAAGATCTTTTTATTTGCAAAATTAAACTGATTTCTAGATAAGGAATCCTTATTTAGAAATTGTCCACAAAAAAAAATTATAGAGACTGGTCCCTTAAAGAATTAGAAAATAGAAATTTTACAGAATTTTAAACCCCTTTTTTAGAAGACTATATGAAAATTGAGTTTTAAAATATATTTTAAAATCATTTCCCATTGAAAATCGAATTTTCAAAATAAATATTTTTATAAATTGAAGTTCTCTATTTTAATAAATAAATAATATTCCGTACCATACACTAGAAAAATTTATTTTCCTCTAAAAAATAAACTAAAAAAAGTAAATAAAAATTAATTGGTACATTTATTATGAAATTTAGTTTATTTATTTTCCAATAAATAGCATAAATCAAAAGACATTTTTGCTCAAAAAAAATGTGAACAAAAAAGTATTTAACAAAGTTCTCAAAATAGTCCCTCAAGAAGTTGATTGGGGCTCTTTAACAAACAATTTTTGATTTTATTGGTTTAAAATGACTTTTAAAGGTACTTGTTGGTTTTAATTTGACAAAGGATTTACAATTATAATTATATAATTAAAATGTTTTTGAATTGCAATAGACTATAAAACTCACCAGAATTATAAAAATAACCCAAAATTTTTTTCCCTTTTTAATTCAAAGAATATGCCACACAAAAAGACAAGATGAAATCTACGAGAAACACTTTTACAAATTTAAATATTTTGTTCAAAGTGTTGATAATGTTGGTTTTTAAATAGAAAAAAAAATGAATTTATTTTTTCTTTAATACCTTTTGAATTATAAATGTGGAATTTGTTTTTCTTAGAATTTTCTTACTACCTTAGTTATGTTTATTGATGTTTCTTGGTGAAATTATAACAGAGGAATAAGATGAAGTTAGGAGAATTGAAAAAAAAAGAAAGCTGATAACATTTTATTGTACTATCTGTTGCAAAATAAATCGAATAAAATTTTGATTAATCTTTCCAAAATTAGATTTATAAATAAGGTACTATTTCAAATTTTTTTATACTTCAAGGAAAATTAAATTATTAATTTAACTTTCAGAATTGGGTACGTTTGATGGTTTATTTTAATTTTTGCGATGTGATCTTTTTGAAATTCAAATGAAAAATTTGATCTTTTGATTTTACAATTAACAGTACTATTTGTTGCAAAATAAATTGTAAAAAATTTTCATTCAGCTTTCCTATTGGGATTTTATAAATCAAATAACCATTTCAAATTTTTCAATCATAAAGCCAGTTTAAATTATTAATTTACCATTCTAGAATTGGGAATTTTGATGCTTTTATATAAATTCTGAGACTGTTTATTTTTTTGGCAAAGCTGAATGAAAATTTTGATCTTTTTCTTTTACAATTAACAGTATTTTGGTTTTCTCTATTTATTAAAACCTGAGAGTGATCGGGGTAATTTGATTTTTTTTTTGTTCGTCACAAAGCAAGTAATTTTAATTATTTGTCTTAGCCTTAAAAAAATAGAATGAAAAAAAAATAATGTGTTTGAAAAATCCCAGAGTTTTTTATTTGATCAATTTTTGAGATTCGACTGTTTCGAAATTCCCAACTCTCCTATTTTTTTCTTGATAAAAATATTCATAAAAGAAGATAAATTGATTTTGTTGATTAAAAATATTTTTACAATTTTAACTTTTTACAAATTCTCTGAGGAATTCAACTGATTTGGTTTTAAGTGAGTTCTAAAAAGGTTATGATTTTACCAGAGTGTAATTAACATTCACACAATTCCCAATTTTGTTCAAATATTTAACAATTATATTGCCAAAATGATTCATCACAAATTTTGAAAAAAACAACTTAAATCAAAATCCCCAATCTCTGTTTTCACTATTAATTTTATCAAGTATCTTGATCCTAACCATAATTTATTTATTCGTAAATAAATTTATATTTTGGTAACGAACACAAATGAAATATTTTAAGAGATGCACCAAGCCATACATTGAAGCTATTTTCCAAGATTAATTTTACAAAAACTCAAAAGTCATCAAAAAATGGACTTTTATTTTTTGATTTTATTTCCTAAAAACCAAATTGTTTCAATCATTCAAAATAATGATCGCAATTCCAACAAGAAAAAGAATTTTTGTTCCCATCTCTGAAACAGACGAGTTTAACAAAAACGAATTCAACCCAAACAAAACACCACGAAATCTAAGTAACCCAAATAAAGTTATTGGCAATAAACCAACAAGGATTAACCATCCCACTAATCGTCAGATCGAACAGAGAAAAAAAAAGAAAGAAAACAAAAATCTAAATCCCAACAACTTTTCTATGAAGGAGAATTTCACCCACCATCAGCAATACAACTCCAAATTTTCAAAATACTTGGATCGTAATGAATCCAAATTACACCAACAAAATCAACGGTTATTAAATAACCATTTTTACCCAACTTACCGCTCAGAGGATTTGAAAAAAGAACCCCTATATACCACCTTGGAAGTCAAGTCTATTCTTGCAAAGGTATATAAGGAATTTACAAAAGAAAAACAAAAGCAATATCAGGATCTATTAAATCAGAGATACTCTGAACAACTGCGAATATTTACAATCACTAACCAACAAACAACAGGGGAACAAAAAATTAATAGCGCCTCTTACATAAATTAATTTTTAATCGTTATAGGCCTACATTTTTTTAAATGCTTTTCCTTAAATGGAATGAAAATAAAAAAAACAAACTGAATATTAAAATAATACAATGTTTTTTTTTTTTTTTTTTTTTTTTTTTATTTAATATTGTGGTTTTTTATTAATCGTTATTTTTTGATCAATTTTTTGTCTTTATTTTTCAAAAAAAACCTGGAAAAAAAAAAAAACTTTCTTAGAAAACTTTGGCCAACATTAACTTGTGCTAACTAAGTTTCACATTTATTCATCCTTTTATAAATTGATGTAATTTTTAATTATTCCAAATTACGGTTGGTTCTTCTTCCATGAATCGACTCTTTATTGTAACTTTTTTTTTTTAATTCTCAATTTTTTGAAATATTTTGATCTCCCATGGAGACTGTTGTGCTCTTATCAAAACGAAAACAATAAAAAAATTTGTTGTTGAGGTGAAAAAATCATTAGAATATTCGACAACTAATTTATAAAAGGATCAAAATTTAAGTTTAAAAAGTGTTTCGCAGATTGGTTGGCTCACACTTTTGAGTTACTAAAGGAACACTTTTGAAACAACTGTATTATTTTTTGAAAATAGCCACTTTTTTTTTAATGTTTTTTTCTACAATTCTTACTGAAAACAAAACATAAATGTCATAATTTTTGATTGTTTTTTAAGAACCCTCTGTAAAAAGAAAAACTTATGATCGGAATTTGGTACCCTTTAAGTACAAGTCCTCAAAATCATTATTCTGATTAATTTTTGTTTATATCAGTTCCAACTATAACGCGAAAATTTAAAGAAACAGAAATTGATTTGATATTTTAAAATTTTGTCCTGTATAAAGACTGTGAAATAGTTCATATAGCTCACCACCATAAACAAAAAAATTATTTAGAGAAGTTTAAAAAAAATTAATATATTTGTTGGGTTTGGATAACCTAATAGATAAAAAAAATTACATTAATGCGGATCTTCAATTTCCAAAATTCTTAAAATCTCAGGTTTTAACATTTTCAAAACAATGATCAAAAAATACAATCAATTTTTTCGTATTTTTGTGATTTCTTTTTCTTTTCTTTATTTTGAGAAAAATTAATTTTTATCTTGGTTTTTTCTTAAATACAATTTTTTTTCTCGAATCATGTATTGAAATTGATTTGTTACCTTCTGTTTAGAATTGAATTTTCTATTTCAAAAAACACAATTTTATAATTGGCAACTAATTTCCATGCCTTATAAAATTTAACTGTTTGCTTAGGGATGACTCTATACTACTCATATAAAACAGTGTTGGTCTAATAAATGATAAAAAAAATTCACTCCCTTATCCATGTTTTTGTTATGTTCTTATATAGTTCTTAAAGAAATAAATTGGAATTGCCACACTTTATATTTATTTGTTTAACTCTTTCCGCTGGTAATCATTGGCACGGCGAAGTTTCCTAAATGTTGGATATTTTAGAAGAATTCACAATTGATTAAGTTATTTCACTTATTCAATAAAACACACAAAAGTTTTTGTGAGGATCGGGCAACTTGCCATATACTTGCTTTATATTCTAAGAGTGACTTGATCCCATGGAAAGTATATTGCGAAATTATTCTCCTTTTGATTGACAAAATTCAAATAATAAAAAATTAAAAAATTAGAAGGTCTTCTTTGACAAAAAATCTCTATTCGAAAAAATCAAAATTTTGAAAAAAAAATTAAATTTCTTGTTTTAAATTTCTTATAAGTTGTAAATTTCTTCAATTTAAAAGAAATTGTTTTCTAAAGCAAACAATCAATTTAATTGAATTTAATATAATTTAAAATAATTTTGTAACTTGCTAATTTTATTAGCTAAGGATTTTATAACATCCTTTAAGTGAAAAACAGCCCAATTTAAAAATGAAAATTAAAATCTTCAAGATCTCAAAAAGTTCCAAAGAATAACACTATGAAACTAACACCGTTGCTTTCAAAACAATTATTCACAACAATTCAAATTAGGAATTGAGTCTCACCTTTGGCCTTTTTTTCTAAAAATTTCACATTTTTCATTATTGATTTTGAGATCAATTGCCAGCACACATTTTGTTAAGTTTTTGATTGGATATTACCTATCCATGAAAATTACTAAGAATATTTTTCCATTTCAAAAAATTATTGTTTATTATAATGAATTAGCCCACAAGTCAAAATTCTTGAATTCAGGCATGTATACATAAGTACATACACACATAAATACTTACACGTACATACATACATACATACATACATACATACATACATACATATATATATATAAATCCCATTCCAAAAATTTGGACACACCGAAAATCAAAAATAGGCAAAAAAACCCAATTTATTGTATTTTTCCAAACCTAATATAAAACAGCATTTAAGTTACCCAGAATTATTATTTTAATAATTAATCATTTTCATCCAAATAAAAGAACAAAATATAAAACTCAAAAATAAAAATTGGTGTGTCCAAAATAATGAAACGAGGGTAACAAAAAAAGTATTGGTAAACTGGTTGGAATTTCACCAACAATTGTTGATCTCTCAAATGTTAAGATACCATCTACCAATTGTATATTATTTTCCAATTTAACAAACTGAACACTAACCTTCTATCAACTATCGAAAAAAATTTTCAGATCTAAAGAAACAGATTAGGCAACTCTTAGAAAAAAAGAAATAAAAACTAAAACAATTAGAGACAAAATATGAAATAGTTTGTAAAATCAAAATTCTTACCAAATTAAATTTAAAGTACCATTAGGATGTTCTTTTCATTGTTTAAACCGTGTCCAAAATTTTGGAATCTAGTTTATATATAAGCCAAATTTCAAAATTGTAGCAAACTTTATTATTATTATTGTTTTCTTTTTTCGTTTGTATTTTAAAAAATAAAATGATTACATATTATTTTTATTTATCGATCTATATTGGCCATTATCATTAAAAAACTAGTTTAGTAAAATTCATTATTATTTAAAAAAATTAAACAATAAAACTGATTTAAAAAAAACAAAAAAAAAACAAAAGAAAAAAAAAAAGAAATCAAAAATTTCTAATAAAAGAAAAAAAAAAAACTAAAAAATGCAAATTTAGAAAAAATGATTCTATAAAAAGTCATTTGAAAAAAAAATTTAATTGAAGAAACAAGAAAAAATGATTGAAGATATTAGAAAAAAAGATTCTGATCATTAATTCAAAAATAATTTTTGGATAAGAAAATGGGATAAACACCAAAAACAACTTTAATTAACATTATCAAGTACAATATTTTCAAGTATACAATAAAATTACAAATAAAACACAAGTGGGTTTTCTATTCTTATTTTCCATTTTCAAAAAATTCGGAAATAAGAGTTATTATTCCAAAAAAATTTTCAATAAATGAGCTATTATGAAATATTTTGAAACCTCAAAAAAAAAATATTTTATTGAAGATTCCTCAAGAACTTTAAAATATTGTTCAAAAAAGGTAAAATTTTAAAGATCAGTAAATATTGATATTTTTTTTGAGCTCTTTTGGACTTGATAATTTTGAAGTTTCTTGGGATCCTGAATTTTTTGTTTTGATTTCCCAAAATTTGAATAATAGCTCATTTATTAATATTTTTTTTGAATAATAACTCTTCATTCTGAATTTTTTGAAAATGGAAAATAAGAATAGAAAAACCAATTGCGTTTTATTTAAAATTTTCTCCTAGCCTTGGAACTGCAGTAAGTTAGAAGTTTTTAAAAATAGTTTATTTTGTTTTTAGTTACTTTTCAAAGTTCAATTTATAATAACAATGGATATTTGTAAAAAAAAAAAAAAACATTGGTCATTTGAATGAAAGAAAGTGTAGTTGATATTTTTTAAAAAAATTAAAGAAACATAGAGCAACAATAAAAAAATATTTAGTAATAATTTTATGAACAAGAATTTTACAAATCCAAGGTTTTGTATTATTTGTATTAATATAATTAATAAATTTGTTAGAAAATTTATAATTCACAAATTAAGGCATAGATTATAAGATAAATTTCATATATTACTATGTTAAGTAAAATAAACAGAAATACAGCAAATCTTATCTACAAAACATAATATAGGATTGTGTATTTTGTTATTTCAGTATATCAATAAAAATTAAATTCAAAAACGAATTAAATAACTTAACTCTTCCTTATTTAGAATAATTAAAAAAAAACAATTCAATAATAAATATTAAAATCCAAAACACAGGTAATGAATAAATTGAAGTAACAAAATAATATATAATTACAAATACAATAAATTATAAACCCCAATTCAAAATTTTTAACACAACAAAATTCGATTTGTGAAAAAAAAAACTTATTTAATCAATTCAAGAAGATTTACCAAATTAGAACCATTCACTAATTGAAATATTAACACTTTTTTATAAATTACTATACCCACAAAACAAAAAATAAATAATTATCAATACAAATAAATCATGGGTGTTTTAAAAATTGTTGGAGAGAGCAAAACAAAAAAATTGATTGGTAAATTTGTTTAAATTCTATTTGGAATTATTGATCTATCAAAGTTTAGTTACTACCAACTAATTTTATTTGAGTTCTTCTATTTGGAACAACTTGACTTTAACCTAATATCAATTGTTCAAAAAAAATTTGATCGAACGAAACAAATTACGTAATTCAAACAATGAAATCAAAACAAAAACTAAAAGATGAAAAAATGATTTTCATATTTTACAAAAATCAAAATTATTTCCAATTTCAATGAAATTGTATTATTGTGATTGTTTGGAATGTTTTAGCTGTGTGGAAAATTTTGAATTTTAGTTTATATTTATTTAGTTGTAAATACTATTTGAATTTTCTGACTTATATATAATAATAGAATAAAATCAATTATTTTACTAAATTCTTTATTATGGGAGAAACTGGACTTTTTATTTTTAATTATAATTTTGATGATAAAACCAATATATTTTATTCATAAAGACCCTAAAATATAAATAAAGAATAATATTAACCTTATTTTGAGTTTTTTATTTATTTGTAAAAATCAAAATATTTTAGTTATAAATATAAACCCTAAAGAAAACATGACCCGAAATAGCCACAATTTAACAGAATCGGGCTAAAATAAATGATTTTCCCTATACACTTTTAATTCTAGAAAACCTTGATACTTTCCAACAAGTTAAAATATCACAAAAAACACTGTTAAAAGTACTATAAAATAATAAAAAATTAAAATTCATTTTTTAATAATCAAATATAGTTGGATTCCTAACCAAGTTAAACAATGTTAAAATTTGGAACTTTTACTTTAATATTAAATAGATATTAATATTTAATAAATAAAAAATATATCAAAATTTTTTCTTTAATGTTAAAATTAAAAAAATAGAAAATAATAGTATATATATTACAGATTACCCTTCCTATAAAAATGATATATTAATATTTCAATTTAAATTAAGAGAAATAAACCCAAATAAATTAATTTTAAATCAAATAAAGTTTGAAATAATTATTCAATCCCATAAAAAATCGTAAAAATCTAATATTTTATACTTTAATTCCTTTTAAAAAAATTACATTTAAAAACTACCAAAGTACAATTTAAAGCTCTTCAATAATAATATTAAAAAATATTTGATTTATTTTTCTTGTTTTTTTTTTTTAAAATAAGCGAGATTTTAAATATTTTTAACTCATGAACAAATCCAAAAATTACTAAAAGTAAACTTTGCTAGAAATAAAAATATTATTTCCCATTTTTCTTTTCTTGATTTTTAAAATCTAAAAATTGGAACTTGGAAAAGATCAAGGTCTTTTTACTCTAAATTTAATTAAAGAAGCAATTATTTTTTTTTTTAAAAAATTCATTTCTCAAAAGTTGATAAAGATGTTTGTATATCAAGTTTTATTGAATATTTGGGAAAATAATGAATCTTACATCATCAACAATATATTAAATAAAAAAAAAAAAAAAAGAGTGAATCCTCAATTAATATCTTTTAATTTAAAGTTTAAAATAAACAAATATATTCAAGAATTTCAAATCTAAAAAAAATAACAAAGAGTAAATAAGAATTTTTTTCAAAAAAATAAATAATTTTCGGCGGGAAACAATTAAATTTTATCACTATTTGAAGTACTACTTTCAGTATCACTTTTTAAAAGGGATTTTTGGATATTGGATTTTTTCGACTTTTTCTTCTTCTTTTTCTTTTTGCGAATCACAAAGATGATCAACACTACTATTCCAATGAAAGCTGCTGTGGAAAAGCAAGAGATAAGTGCAGTTTTCCAGGCTGCGAAATGGCTAGAATCCTCTTTTTCGGTAACAAAGCTATATGAATCAGTACCGATGTAAGTTTTCCAGATTCTAAAATTGATATGCTCTGTAGAGTTGTCCACTGAAAAGATCAATTCGTTGTTCAAAAAGCGGTGCAACTGATTTGAAACAAACACAAGCCATCCTTGGTGGTCGAACGCCAGGGTGTCTGGCCACATCATTGATTTTGAATTATTGACTAGCAGTGTACTCATAATTTTATCTTCAGAATCCTTCGTTGGGTCAGCGTCCCACAGAATCCCAGAATACTCAAGACTGGACACGAATAATCTACTTTGGTTGTCGAACGACATCCCGTCTGTGGCGGAAATTTTCTTGAGGGTTTTGATCTTTTCTTGTAATTTCTCGTTGCTGTTTTTGTCGTCGTCCCACAAATATTTTGTTTTGATGTAGTAGTTTGTGTGAGAAGTTAAGGGGCACCAAAACAATTTTTTGCCATTGGGGGTCAGAGCAATGCCATCGGCGCCTGTTTCCATGGGGTTGTCTAAGAGAACCTTTTCGCCGTTTATCTTGATCCACAATTTGTCGTCTGCCTTTGTTGATACCACATTGGACAAAACCCTTTTCAAATCGTCTTTCTTATAGTCCCAAATGATGAGCCCCGGTAAGGCGCTATGCGAGGGATCAGCTGTAATGCCACTGTCAGAAATATAAACACGAGAATTTTCGGTGTCAACAACAACATCGTTTAAAAAGGAATCTGATAAAGACGCAATTTCTGGTGGGAACACCTTCTTGTGTACAAGTTTGTCCGTGTTTAAATCATAGGCCAAGAGTTTAATGGAGCCTTTAATCGCAGAGCTCCCATTAACCTTTCCTTGATCGAGGATCCACAGGGTATTGGTGTTATCGATCTCGATCCCTAACACGGATTGGATCGCATCGGCGTCTCCGATTTTGTTCATTTCCCAGCTGGGGTATGGCTGAACCATCACGTGGTTGCTTGCATCAACAACAATTTTGCCAAGAGTTGCAGGCACCTTTTCCTTCCAGCGTGGCATTGTCACAAAGTATTCCCCGTCAACAGAAACCTTAATCCCAGCAAGGAGCACATTTTTATAGAGCTTGTTATTAATGTAGTCATCACGATCCTCTTGAGTTTGAAAGGTATAGTCAACATACGACATACTATGAACGAGTGTGTAGTCACCAAAATTGGGTACACATTTGAGATGAACAAAAAGCGTGAAAAGAAATAAGACTAAAATAAATTTCATTTCAAAAAATATCAAAACAAAAAAAAAATGATTTTTTCTCTCAAACAGCTGGGTTTTACCTACAAATTAAGACTCATGGATTTTTAATGACAAATTAACCACATTTCAAAAATTTTCTTATTTTCTGTGTTTGGAAAAGGGATTATAAAGAAATACCGTTTGTTCTTCATACTAATAGCGAAGAACTAAAAGAGGTAATCGAAGAGATATTTCAATCACCAATTCTTTGCTTTGAGAACTCCAATTATTACTTGCCAAATTTGTGATATTCCTTTTATTCAAAGAGTTTGGGAAAGCTGATTCTTACCCTCGAGCATACAAAGATTTTTGGTTGCAATTACATTGAGTAAAACAACCTTCAGAAGAAAAAAAAGTAAAAATACATTTTTCCACGAAATTTTCGTTTAGGATATTTTATTTTTAAAACAATTGACAAAGAGTATTTTAGATTGTACTCACTTTTGTTGTTAACACTAATAAAATGAGGAATATTTAATAATAAAAATTTTGATGTCTTCCGACGTTGTATTCAAACTTGTTTTTAATTTTTTTTTTTTAATTGACTAGTCACCCTAATTTATTTTCCTCCCAAAGTTAATAGTGTAATTTTTTACCAAAAGTCCAATTAAACCTGAGAATTAACAAACCGTTTCCTCAATTTTAGAGAAATAAGTTATCATTTTTATAAAAAGATTTCATTTTTTCCAAGTAAAATTTCAGTTGCAAAATTTGATCCTATTTGATTAGATTTTTAGATCATCAAATTAGAAAAATGAAAAATTTTCTAACATTTTTATTTTCTTAGAAATATGACTTTTAGTAATTTCCGAGAGTATATATGAAGAAATGACCTTGGACTTTTAATCTTATATCAAAAATACAATAAAAATAAATCAAATATTGAATCCTTGAAGGAATTAAAAAATTGATCATCTATTGTATTTACAATTATTTATTAAATTTCTTGAAATTTAAAAGATTAGATAATATCCCCGTTCCAAACTCTCATGAGTAGAAAAAACCAATTATTATTATTAATATCTGTTATTCTAGAGATTTTTTTTCGAATTATTAATTTTAATTAATTTTATTTGTTTTGGAATGTTTAAAAAAATGAGAAATAATGTAAAAATCTATTGATAAATTTAATCTTTGGGCTATTAATAACACACTGAATCAATTAAAGATGAGATTATTAATTAGTAATTAAAAATAATCAAATTTAAATGTATTTCTTTCGATTTGAGTTGAATTAACCAGGTTTTTAATAAAGTAATGTGTATGGATTTTTAATTTAATGTTTGGTTCTTTTTTTGATATTTTTTTATTAAACAAAAAAAAAATTGATTTCAACTGTTCTTTGAATAATCAAATTGAATTTTTACAAGTTTAATTTAATTATAATTTTTTTTTTGAAATATAGTAAGTTTTTTATATGTCTGATACTTTTTAAAAAAATGTGATTTCATTTTTTAAAGTGTATTTTTGTACACTTCCCTTTCTACAATAAGATTTCAATCTTCTTTCAACGAAAATAATTTTTTTAAATAATTCAGAAATATGTTAAATTTTGAATTTTTCAAAAATTAGAAAAATCGATCAAAATTTTGAAAAATAATAATTCATTTTTTGAAAAATTTCATTAAAAGCAAATTTAGTCCTTTTAGAGTAATCATATTTTTATTTGGTTTTTAAATTTCAAGATGAATTTTTTTTTTTTTCGATTTGTTATCAAATTTACTAGAATATTTTCTTCAATCGAAAAGTCAATTCAGGCGTTGACTTTTAACAAAGTATAAATTTCAATGTAAAACAAATAATACGTTAACTAAATGATTTTAATTCTTATAGGCACTTCAAAAAACTTGTTTACTGAAGGTAAAAAATAACTAAATCCATAGAATAAAAAAAAATAATTTGTCATTAAGAAAATTCAAATATTTTTTAATTATATTAAATATACTGATCTTTTACAATTGATAGTTATTGATGATTTTTTGTTTAGGTTAACAATCTATGTGACTGTATAAAAATTATTTAGTCTTATGTGTGATAACATGTTATTTTGGTTTGTATTTGATTGATTTTGTAAACTCTTTTTCAGTCAAAGGGGCTTGTTTTATTGAAGAAATAGAATAAATTCCATGAGTCTAATTAATTATTATTCTCAGAATAAAATTTCAATTTTTAAATATGATCATTTTTTCTTATTTTGTAATTTTTTTATCTTTTTGTTGTTTTTTAATTATTTTTTTTTTCTTCTTTTTTTACTTTTTTTTCTTTTTTGTCAATTTAAAAAAATAGTTTGAAAATAAACTTGAAGAAAATTGAGGATTTGTAATTTTATTTTAAAATTCATACTTTTGATATTAAAAAATCTTATTGTTATATATTTTAATTTTTCCAGAAAAATAGTGAAATTTTGTATGAGACTTTCCAATTAAAAGTGCCCAAAAAATTTTTTAACATTTTTTTATTTTTGAAATTTAAGGTTTGCCCAGATAATTTTTTAGGAATCTCAACTTTTATCCCAATTTTATTATTTTTTTTATTTCTAAAAAATCCTTTTTTGTCTGATTCTTAAAAAACTATTGAATTTTTCATTTTTAACTCTACTCCTCAAGTAAAATGGAGTTTATTGTGAATGTTTTTTAATTAAATTTTATAGAGATTAAAAAAGTATCCCCCCCCCCCCTTTTTTTTTATGAAATCCGAATTGGAGAACATAAGAATAATATGGATATATATAAGTTTTAAAATGAAGTAGTTTTATAATTCATCAATTATAATTTTAATTTAGGTTTAGTTTTATTTGGAAATTTCTAATTTTTAATTTTTTTTTCCATTGTAATTACCGTAAAAGGAAAATAAGTATTTTAATTGAAAAACCCAATAATCAAAAATTAATATCTAAATACCTTCCAGTTTATTAGTCTTTTACTATTCAATTTGAATTTTGAAAAGAAAAAAGAAAAATAAATTGTCAAAAATTGCCATTTTTTCAACTACAATTAAAATTCATACAAAGTACAAGATCGACCAATTAAAAACCAAAATAACTTATTACCACACCTAACACAAAATAAATCACCCCCTATTTCTGTGATTATAGACTATAATTAATTAGGAACTGTTTTTTATTTATTTATTTATTTATTTAATAAAAAAAAACACTTATTTTGACCAAGTCGGAATTAAATTAATTAATATTCTCATTTTTCAACTTTTGAGAAATAAATTATATTTTTCAAAGTATTAATTTTAGAATAAATTGCAATAAAAAGAATTAACTATTTTTGCTTATGTTTTTTTGATTTGAAAAAAAATATATAGAAAAAATATACAAAATATTTTTATTTTGATGATTTCTCACTTTTAGTATTTTCTAAAATTTTGACCAGGTAAATTGAACTTTGAATATAAAATTACTAATTGTGGTTAAAAGTGAAACTGTATATAATGCTTAACGACATTTTTTCTATAAAAATTATTAAAATAACAAGTAAAAGAAATTAAAAGAATATATAAATCTAAATCAAAGAGTAGCTCAATAGATTCTTTTCAATCTAATCAATAAAAAAAAATTATATCACGACCCCCGCCCCCTATTATCTTGCCATCCATAAAGTTTTTTTTTAATATTAAAAAAATAGTCAATTTTTTTTAAGGGATTTTTACTAATTTATCAAATAGAGTAAAACCTTTACAAAAATAAATGTTTACATAAAATTCTACTAGCAGAAAACCCCGTATTTCATCTTTTAATTATTTATTTCATCTTTTATGAACTGTTATTAATTTTTATTTTCAAAAATCCCCCCCAATTCAAAAATTTGTTGAAATTACTTCATAGATAGTTATTTTAAAAATATAGCGACAATAAGCCAATTAACTGTAGAAAACTAAATTATCTTGAAAATGTTTCTAATTCGTGTGGTTATTTACTATTTAGTTTAATATTTGAAAATGTTCTTGTTACAAAATTTTCCCTTTCATATGTAAAATTTTTTAATATTAATTTTTTTAACAATAACCATAAACTCAATATTTAATCATTCTTGATCAAAAAAAAAAAAAAATGATCTTTTCTTTTAAATAAACTAAATAGTTATATTTCCTGAAAATTCTGGAATTAACAAATATACTTTTATAATTATTAAGAGTATAACTAACAAATTATTATTATAAAAATCAGTTATTTAAGAATATTGTTCAATTATTTTTTTTTTATTTTATTTCTTAATCCGAAATTATTTTATTTGTTTGAAAATATCTACAAAAGTTGAGAAATAATTATAAAAAATCTATTTTTTACTACATTTTTATTTACATTAGTGATACCAAAAATCTTTTAATAAATATGAATTCATTGAAATTATAAAGATTGTACTATTAATTATTATTTTTTAACAAATGAAATTAAAAATTATTTCTTAATTTTCAACATTGAATTTTTCTCAAAAAAAAACCAAAACAATTACCAACAATTGAAATTTTTTTATAAAAAAGTCAAATTTATAAAAAATAGAGACAATTTTGAAGTATAATTTCCGAATAAAAAAAATATTAAAATTATATTTGTAATGTATTATCAAAAATAAATAATGAACCCGACTCTGTAAAATTTCATCAAAATTGGAAAAATTAAGAAAAATTTTACACAAATTTATTTCATAATTTGAAATTTTTCTGAAAACTTCCAAGATCTTAACTTTCAAAATTGATTTAGATTTTGACTTAGTAAGGAATTAGATTTTATATTTAAATTAAGAAAAAAATCGTAAGTATTATATTGGATACTGTATAAAAAGAATCATTTTTATTTGATAATATCAACTTTTGTTGTTATTTTATAAATAAACTTTTTATCTACACTAGAACCATCAAGAACGAATATCTTTTCCATTCAATAGCAACAAACTTTAATCTTAGACTTCTTCATAGCGGAAGTTAATGCCATAAATTGAAAAAAAAACGAACAAAATTTGTTGGTTTTCTCTATGATTTGAAAAATGAAAAGATTATAAACAAAAGTATGAATATTTAAAAAAGGGAAAACAAACCAAAAATTTTCATAACATTTGTTGAATTTAGCACTAAGCAATAAACATTTCAGACCACATACTTCAAATAAGAAACAACAATCAAATAAAGCGATTCTTTGAAATGAAAATTTAATTTATTTTTTTTACTAGCTTGGAATTTTTTTCTTCTTTTATTTGGTTTCACCAAACCAAACCAAACCAAACCAAAATGTCTTTTTTAAAAAATCCATTTTCTAAGACCAAAGAAAAAACAAGAAAAGGCTCCAAACTTTCTGAAGAAACAGAAAAAAAACTCCACGAGCTAAGATCCAATTTTGTAACTCTTGAACGATCTTCAAATACCAAAGTTAACCCACACAATTGGAAACAAATAATCAAAGACTTTTATCTTTTGTTTGTGAGAGAACAAAATTCAATCAGCAACTTTGAATATTGCACCAAATTTGCAAAATTCTTGAATGAGATCTTTCTTCTATTAACAACTTCTGTTCTCAGCCAAAGTAAACATTCAGAAGGCAACGAGTGCATTTCAAAAATTGGTAAAGAGTTTCTTGGATGCTCTTTAAGGACGTTTCTGTTGGTTTGCCACAAAATACTTGAATCACAACAAGCAGAATACGTTGTCCATTTTGTGGATCCAAAGACAACTAAACAAATAATCCAAATTCTTGAACTTTTTTCAAGCAAACAAAAAGTCGATGTATCAGGGAGTGATGGTAATTATTTTTTTTTCTTTTTTTTTTTTTTTTTTTTTTCCAGCTTTTTTTATTACTCTCAATATTTTGATTTTCTTTTCCCCTCTCTTAAAAAAAAAAAACAAACACACTCCACGAAATTGTTTATAATTTTGGAGAAACTACAAAATTCTTTCTGTTCATTTTTGTTTTGGAAGAATCCCCAACAGCCCTTTTTAACTCAAGTTATTTTCCGAATAATAAATGAAAAAAATTTATTTCAATTTCCCCAAAATAATTCTTTGCCGATTATTGAGTTAAAAATTTGTCAAAGATCTCACAAAATCAATTAAGAAATGATATTACTTTGAGAGACTTAATTAAGTTTCCTTATTGGACTTTGAGAGTAAAATTTTTGTTTGAATAATTTGATTCTAACAGTCTTGTTCCTTAAAATTTCACCTTAATTTGCTTTTGGTAGGCAAACATTTCGCGTTTACAACCCCTCCAAATTCAAGAATTTAAATCATTATTTACTTTCACAAAGAGATGATTCAAATAAAGTTTATGAATACTGATAAATTCAAATTGATTTAATGAAATTTTTAGTTCAATTTTCATTTTTGTAATACAAGGTCTCAACTTTTAAAACAACTCCCGAGTAAGAATATTTTGAAGGAACAACTAATTTTACAAAGTTTTTCAACATTTAAGCCAATAGAATGCTATATTCAAAATGATTAAAAAAAGATTTAAAATGGAAAATGAAGCAAAAAATTTTGAGATATTTATTTAAATTTATTAGTAACGCTAAAATTCCTTTAATTACATTGAGTGTTCTCTTGAAAAAAAGAGAAAGTCTCGAATTTTGCACTTATCATTTTAAACAAACATTATCCTTTACAAAAAAGTTTGTTTTCTTTCCAGTCTGGACGATCTTCAGAATATTGTTAGTTGATTCTTTGCCACCCTTTTTAACCAAAATAGTGCAGATTGTTGTTTGATAAATTTAGTGAAAAAAAAAAAGTTTTTAATATTGTTTCCTTTAACACTTTTATTAAAAGTTTGTTAGCTGTGTTTAGATTGAATTCCTATTAAAAATACATGAAAAAAAAAGTTTAAAAAGTGTCTGTAAAATACCACCTTACCTCAATACTGTTATTTTCCAATTAATAAATGATAATTTTTATTTCAATTTCCAAAATGTATATTAATTGTTACTGCTACAATCAAATTAAAAGAGTAAAAATTATTGTCTTAGAGTTCAAGAAGGGAGTTTAATTATATGTCTAAAAATATAATTTCTAAACCACGCTGTGAAATATTTTAGGAGTTTTCAACTAATTATTCATACAAAAATATTTTTGAGAATTTGAACTAAAAATTTTCATTTTTTAATTAGAAAATAATAGTAGTTGTATTTTTAGGGATTCATTCATAAACTTTTTTCGAACACTTTTTTTAAAATGGCTTTACCATTCCGGAAATAAATTCCCATTCTGGAAATAAATTCCCATTCTGGAAATAAATTCCCATTCTGGAAATAAATTCCCATTCCGGAAATAAATTGTCGAATTGATTTTAATTGTAAAATGGTAGTCAAAAGCATCTCATTTTCAATTATTATTTTTTAATGTATTTTTTTTGCTCATTTTAAAGCAAAAACTAAGTCCAAAAACATAGATTGATTATTAGAATCTAAATATAATCCAAAACATCAAACCAAAAATTAAACATGTTTAACTATTGGTAATTTGATATTTTAATTGTAAACCTTAGTAAAATTAACCTTCTTTGGATTTTTTATTGCTATAATTTTGCTATCCATGCTAAATTGGCTTGAAGATTTTAACAATTGATATTAATCCCGTTTGAGGGATTTCAGTTACAGATAAATTTATTGGATCAGTGAAGAATTCGTAGAATAATATTTCAAACAATTTTTACTTTTTATTCTCATTATATAATTAAAATCGATTGTCATTTTTTTTCCTGAATGGTAAAAAAAGTTTTAATTGAAATTGCATACTTGTATTTACTGAATAATATTTTTCTATTTTTGGAATATTTTTTTTAAATTCGAAATTTTCTTTTTGCATTTGACAATTTTTTTTCACCAAAAACCTTTTGATATATTTTAACCAAAGATTTATTATTTTTTGTTTTTTATAGTAACCAAAGAGAGAATTTATTTGAAAGGATTTGTTATTGATGAGATTAAATTTAAACTTTACTATTGAAAAAATCAATTTCTAAAATTGGAAAATCAACATATTTTAAATTTATCAATAGCATTATTAAAATCGTGATGGCTTAATTATATTTAACTTTAGATTATTTTCTGAATTCTTCTTGGTTTTGATGAGACTTTTGTTACAAAATCAATCACCAAAAGGAACAAAATTTTTAATTTTCAAATTTATAGACAAAAAAATGGTATGATACTACAAAACAATTCCTAATTCATTCTGATTGATAAAAATATTATTAAATTTCTTAATTTTTTTAAAAATGATTAAATAGAATTAACAATTTTTTTTTAAACTTTGGAAATTTTGAAAATCACATAAATCACAGAAATCACAGAAACCACAGAAACCAACCTGGAATGTTCAAAATTTTCAAACTTTTAACCATACTTGATAAGGTTCCAACTCTTGGTAAAATTAAATTAATTTCCAATTTGAACACAAATCATGAAAAATAATTTACCAAAAAAAAAAGCTCATCAAATGAATAAAAGGACATATTTTTTATTTTTGTCACTTTTTCGTTCAAAACTAACCCATCAAAATTTAATTTTTAATCCAATTTCCCATTTATTTAAAGTACTATCCTGATTTTATGTTATTTGAAGGTTGAAATACAATACATTTGTCAATATAAATGATTTAAAAATTAGTTTATTTAAAGGAATGCCAAAATATTTCAATTTTTATTATTTTTTAATTTTTAAGGAAATTTGAAAAAAAAAACATTTATTTATCACAACAACTTTTAAAAATTCTCGAACAAAACCAAAGAAGGCAAAATTAGAATCAAATTGGTTTTTCTTTTTGTTCACTGACTTTCCACTTTATCTGAAAATATATTTATACCATTTTCACTAAACTCTATTATATTTTAAAATGAGATGGATAGGTAAGTGGATCAAGAAGAGTTTGATTTTCGGACATTTTCAGGAATTTAGTTAATTTTTTTTTAAGAATATTGAATCTAATTATCCTGAATAAGATAACAAATATACTGTAGATCTTGTTATATTATTAAATCTAAATACTTTTTGTTTTTTCGAAAAAAAATTATTCATTTAAATACAAATTACTTAAGGATTTTCATTACTGGGAGATAATTCATTCTATGTTGGTTAAGTAGTTTTTTAGGAAATTAACTTTTTATTCTCAAACTTGAAGATAACTTGTAATAAAAAAAGTAACATCTAATGGGTTAGTTTCCACAATAAAATAGTAAAATAATAATCCATTTTATTCATGATATTGTTCCTTTTTTTATTTTTTCTTCCAGAATGGCTAAAAAATTAGAAACTATGAATAAACCTCATAAAAAATATTGTTACACTGAGATCAAATTTTTTTACTATTTTTTATTTTTGTAAATAAGAGAATTTTTTTTATTTCTACCATAATAAAAAATTTTTTACCTTTTCACTTACCATGTCATCATCATTTAACAATAGAATATATTTATTATATTCTTTAATAATTTAATAGTTATTTTTCTCTAGTAAAAATATTTAAAAAAATATCAAAAGTGATGCTATATTTTTCAGATCTACATCACTTGATATTGTTTTTTTTTTTTTTTTTTTTTTTTAAAAATAATTCTTTTGGATAAACAACAAATATCTTTCTTCAACCTATTGTAAAATATTAATATTATTTAAATAAGAATATTTTTAACGATTAAAAAATTTAGAACTACTTTAATAATTTATTCATTAATTGAATTTTTATTTTAATATTGAAAATCTGATTTTTTATATATAAATTTTTTGTAGATATTTGGGAATTACGTTAATTTAACCTTAAAATCAATTTTTTTATTTCAATTATGATTTTAATTATTAAAACTATTCTTGTAAAGAAAATCAAAAAATTTGTTTGTAAAAAATTTTTTCAAATTCGAATATTTTTTTATTTATTTTATTTTTAATCTTTTGAAAAACGTTAAAATGACTTTTTTTTTCAAACTTTAAAGAATAACTATTTTTTAGTTAATAGATCTGGATTTCATTTATAAATTTTTGTTAAACTTCTATCAAAATTTTGATTTATTTATGAATATGTGCCTTCTATTTATTTTATTTGTTGAGATTAGATTGAAATATTGGAGAATTAAAAACACTAACAACATATATTATAATTTAAAAAAAGCAGTATTTTCAAATAAAAAAAACTAAATATATGATATATAATTCCCAGGAATTAACTTGAAGGAGAAAAAGAATAGGTTATTTGCTTTTGTTTTATCTTGAAAATATGTGAATTTTTAATTTCAAAATCAAGAATCATGATTAGTAAAATTTTTTTTAATTATGCTTGCCCATTCATTTCACAAAAAAAAAAACACACAAATCACAGAGAAAAACTTTTTTTTGGATCTAAATAAGATTTCATTATTATTATTTTTTTTTTAAAGTTAATAGTTCTCTAAAGAAAAAAAAAATCATAACATTATTTTTAATTAATATTTATAATATTTATTTGCAAATTAATTAATTAACAAAAAACAAATTCTAATAAAAAAATTTTTTAGTGGATAAAAAAATAGCAAAAGAAAATACTATACAAGAATTATTTTGTCAACTATTTGAAGAACTAATTAAAAATGAAAAATTTATTCTAAATTTAATTCAATTCAATAGCCTTGAAATTCTTTTGAAAATATTTTTAACAACTTCAAACGAAATTTTAGTGGATTTTTTATTAAGGATTTTAACAAAGCTTAATAATGGAAATTATAATAATAAATTTAATACGACTTTTTATTGTAAACAAAATATCTCTTTAATAATCACAAATTTAACAAAAATACATCAAAGTAGATCATTAAGATATTTAAAAACATGTAAATTTTTCTTAGAAATGATTTATAAATCAAGTAAAAAAAATATGAATTTACATCACGATTTCAAAAAATTAAAAGGTTATGAGATATTATCAAAATTAACTGTCTCATATTTTCTTAAAGAATATGACAAAGAAGATAATGAAAATTTTAATGAAAATGAAAATTTATTAGAAATCGATGAGGGAAAGAAAATCACAAAAAATGAATATCAAGAAATGGAAAAGGAAAAGGAAAAGGAAAAGGAAAAGGAAAAGGAAAGCGAAAAGGGAAATGAAAGTGAAAATGAAAGGGAAAGGGAAAGGGTATTGGTAAAAGAAAAGCGAGACGAAGAAAAAGAAGAAAAGAAAAAAGAAATCATAGAATTTATTCAATCCTTTAATAATTTGATATTTCTGGAACCAAATATAAAAAATTCACAAAAAAAAAAAAAAGACAAAATAGAAATAAACACACAAATTAATGTTCAAGAAAAAGAAAGGAAAACTGAAAGAATAATTTTGAATCTAGAAGCAGTAGAATTAATTATTAAAATATTTCTAAAAATTGAAAATAAAAAACCAAAAATTGCAGAAAATATATTAAAATTGTTTATATTATTAATTGAATATAATCGAAAAAATTATTTAATATTACAAAAATGTGTATTATATGGAAACTTATTTGATAATTTGGATAATTATTCTCTCAAAATAAAAGAAATAATATTAAAACTTATTGAATATTATTCAATCCGAGGAATACCACCCAAAAATGAATTAAAAAGGATATTAAAGTTATTAGATTTTAAAAGTGAAATTTCAAAACAAAGTATTTTAAAAATTATTTATACATTAAATAAATTAATTGAAATGGATAAAAATTATCAAAATATATATTTTGAATTAAATCTAATTCAAATTATTAAAAAATATTTGAATAATTTTATAAATAATAATAATAATAATAATAATAATAATATGGAAAAGAACAACAGCAATAAAAATAAAGAAAAAGGCGAAAAAGAAGGCGAAGAAGAAGTAAAAGAAGTTCAAGAAATAAAGACAAAAGAAGGAGAAAAAAAATTAAATTTAAAAATAATCAATTCATTAATAAAAATTTTAATAAAAATTTTAAATAATAATAGCAACAACATCAATTGCTTCATTGAAAATAAAGGATTATTATACATATTAGATTTAACAATTTATAAAAAAATCAATAAAAATTGTATTCCATTGATTCATAACATTCAGAATTATTCAAATAAAAACAATTTACAAATCATTGAAAAGATAATTAAGATACTAAAAGGTTTAAATTTAAAAAATGATATTAAATATTTTCTTCATCTATTAAATTTATTATCAGAAATTTTAATAATTAATTTAAAAAAAAAATTCTTTTTAAAATCAAATAATAATTTAATATTATTTGTAATATCGGTCTTAAAAAAATATAATAAAATTGATATCAAATTAAAATATAAATTTAAAATCTTAAAATTGGTTTTTTTAATATTGATTATTATTTTTAAATCATTAACTATTCAAAAAAACAATGAAGAAAAAAAAAACTTATTAAATTTTTTTTTAACAATTGATTTATTATCGATCATTAATCAAAACAAGCAATTTGAACAATTATTATTATTATTATTAGATTTTTCAATTGAATCAATTGAACTAATATATTATTATCGAAATGAAAGTTTAAAGGTTTTTTTAGATATTAAAAACCCAAAAATAATTAAAAAAATTACAGAACTGATCATTAAAAATGATTCTAATCAAATGACTAATAACACAAATAAATCTAATAATAATAATATATACAATCAAATTTTTAAAAAAATTTATGAATTATTGAGATATTCAAATAACAACTTAAAAAAAATTGCCAAGATAAATTATTCTTATTATTTTTTTACTACAGGATTAAAATTTATAATGAATAAAACGAATTCCCAAAAAATAATATTTAGAATTTTATTATTATTAGCAAAATTTGGATTAAATAAAAAAGAATTAAAAGAATTAATTAATATTATTTTAACATTAAATAATAATAAATATAATAATTTATTATCAGTTGAAGCTGAAGCTCAAGAGGGAATTGGAATTCAAAATACTTCTAAATATAAGAAAGAACAAATCCAAAATGAAGAAAACTTGATAAAAGAAGAGAAAGAAAACTTGAAAAAAGAAGAGAAAGAACATTTGAAAAAAGAAGAGAAAGAAGACTTGATAAAAGAAGATAAAGAAGAAAAAACAGTAATTTTAGGACAAGCCCAAAGCAAACTAATGCAAATGCAAAAACAGAAAATAAATTTAATTAAAAAAGATTTTTTTTTAATTTTTACAAGACATTTAAGGAGTGAATCGAAAAATTGTATGTTTAATTTCAGTAAACAAACAATTAGAGATTATGCAGAATTAAGAATTGAAAAGCTAAATAACAAAATCTGGCCTGCGAAAAAGCAATATTCAATAATTTTTTGGATCAAAATTAAAAAGGAAATAAAAAACATTCAATTATTTTCGATTTATAGTTATAATGAGAAATCAGTTTTCCAATCTTTTATTTCTAATGGCTATTTAAATGTTAAAACATCATGGAAAAAAGTAACTGTTTTCAAAAAATTTAAATTCCAACAAAAGAAACTCTATCATATTGTGATTTATCATACCAAAAACCCAGAATGTATATCCTTATTTGTAAATGGGAATTTTATTGAAAAAAAAAAATTATCAATGCCAACTTCTTCAGAAGAAAATTATAAATTAATTGTGGGCATTTCTCATAGTATCAAAGAACATGAAAATAATTGCCAATGGTATTTGGGATCATTTTTTTTATATTATGGAAAAATAAATTTATTAAACATTCGACTATTGTATTTCTTAGGGATAAATAATTTTGAAATTTTTTTATATCAAAAGAATTTAAAATTAATTAAAAAAATTGAAATATTAAACTGTAAAAAAATTAAAAATATTAATTTTGATACTGATACCGAATTAAATGAATTTATTAATTTATTAAAAAATTTAAATAACTATTATCCAATTAAGCAATCTAAATTGATCTTAGGCTATTTGCCAAATAAAAAATATTTATTTAAAAGATCCAAAAAAATCTTTTTACCAAATATTGGCAATTATGATTTAAATAACAATACTGGCAATAATAGAAAGAATAACATTGATAATTTTAATGACGAAATGGAAAAGGCATATAAAGTAGAGCATGGGAATCCATATATAAGATTAAAGGGCAATTGCAATTTTATAAGAAATAAAAATAACCAATTCATCACGATTGGGGTTAATTCCATAATTTTATTATTAGAAAATATAAATAGTCCAGATTTATTAAAATATTTTATAAAATCATTGCATGGGATCTTTAATAATCAATATAATTACCAAGAATTCCGAAAAAAAAAAGGTTTTAATTTATTATGGTATTTTTTCCAAAAAAAAAGTAAATATATTAATAAATCTTGTATAGATGAATTTTTAAATATAATTGGATTAACTCTCCAGAAACAAAAAAAAGATAAAACGACGCATACTGGTAATAATGGTAATAAAGAGAAAGACAATAATAATAGAATTGTCATCGGCAATAGTAATAGTAATAACCAAGATAAAAATTTAATAAAAAAAGAAAATGAAAAAGAAAATATCTATATTTTATCAAATTTAAGATTTTTTATTATTATTTTTAAAAACAAAAATTTATGGAAAAACCCAAAAAAACAATTTTATATTTTGAAAAAATTAAAATTATTTTTAATCAAGAACAAATTTCAAAAATTAAATTTATTTCAATTTAGAAAGACAAATTTCCTCGGTTATTTAATAGAAAATTTAAATAACAAAATTACAGATCCTAATTTATTTTGGGAAATTCATAATTTTATTAAATTATTTTTTAATTCAAATAACACAATTAAAAAAATGGAAATAAGATTGATTACAAGGTTTATTGAACTAAATATTAATAATTTAACTATTAATAATTATATTGGAAGAACTATTAAAAAATTTTTAAACCTTTTAAAAAATTTAATACAAAATGAAAATGATTATGAGAAGGAAAAGAGCAACAATAATGATAAGAAGAAAAATATAGTTAAAAAAGGAAATGAAAAGGAGAAGGGAAAGGAAAGGAAAAATGAAAAGGAAAGCGATAAAAGAAATGGGAATGAAATGGGAAATGAAAAGAAGAATTTAATAAAGGAAGATCTTTTTCAAATATTAACAACAGATTGGTTTTTGACTTTATTTGAAAGTAGATTCCAAGAAATAATTTTTGAAACTTTTGAATTGTTTAATATATTTTTTATTAATTCAATAAAATTTTCAAAAAAATTTACAAATGAAAATAGTTTTATCATTTTAAATTCAATTCTTTTACCTTTTAGTAACCAAGAAAAAATATTTATTCATTTATTTTCAATTTTATTAAAAAAATTACCAAAAAAAAAAAAAAAATTACAAAGCTTAAATTTAAATCTTTTTATTAAAAATTTCGATTTAAATCAAGATGTCAATATAAAAATTAAAAAAGAAAATAAAAAAAATAAAAAAAAAAATATGAATTTAAAAACAAATAAATTAATAAATGAAAATTCATTTATTGAAATAATAAAATTAATTTTAAATTTAATTCAAAAAAAATGAATTTGATAATCTTATATATAATAATAATAATAATAATAGTGGTGGCGGTGGTAGTGGTGGTAGTGGTAATAATAATAATAGTAATAGTAATAATAGTAATAATAATAATAGTAATAAAAATAATAATAATAAAAACGGAAATAAATTATCTTCAATAAATATAAAAATATTTAAAATAATTAATTATTTATTTGACAATAATAAGGATTTTAAAAATTTAATCCTAAAATTTTGTCAAACTGATCAAAATTTTTTATTACAATTAATAAATATAATTTTTGAAAGAAGAATAATTAAGAAATTACCAAGGTACAAATTAGATCCACGAATAATTTCATTATATTTTTTTAATAATACTGATTTTAATTTTACAAAGAAATGGAATACGCCAAGTTACAATTCAAAAATTACTAATACTACTAATAATAATTTATTATCTAAAAATAAAATAAATATGTTTAAAACAAAAAAGTCATCATCAGAATTATTTTCCTCAAATAATTTAAATAAAAAAATAAAAAAGAATTTATCTTTAAATTTACACGAAAATGGTGAGAACGAAAGAAAAAATGAAATCAAACTAAAAAAAGAAATTGAAATTGAAATAGAAGATGAAAAAAAAAATGGTGAAGTGGAAGAGAAAGAGAAGGAGAAGGAGAAGGAAAAGAATAAAGGAAAAGAAGTAGAAAATGAAAAAGAGAAAGAGAAAGAAAAAGAGAAAGAGAAAAGAGAAAGAGAAAGAGAAAGGGAAAGAAAAAGAGAAAGAAAAAGAAAAAGAAAAAGAAAAAGAAAAAGGGAAAGAAAAAGAGAAAGAAAATAGAAAAGTAGATAATAAAGAAGAAAACCAAAGGAAAGAAAATAATAATTCTGAATTATTAATAAATGATTTAAATATTGAAAATTTACCAAAAGAATTTGAAAAAATAATCAAAAATAAAAAGATTTTAGAACAAATCGAAGAAGAAAAAAACAAAATAAAAAAAAACAACTTGAAAAAAAAAAAAAGGAAAAGAAGTAATAGTTTAGAAATCAACTTGATGAGAGAAATTGAAATAAAAAAGATTAATGAGCTCAAAAAACAAGAAAAAATAACAAATTTAAACAATTGGAAGAATAATAAAAACCAATTAAATCAACAATTTTTTAATTTTTTTTGTAAAATTTTCATTGATTTATTACAGAATAACAATAAACGTATTGTTGTTGAATATTTTAATTTGATTATGCATCTACACCCAAGAAAGTTAATAAATGGCAATAATTTTAATTCAATGTTCATTTTTAAAATTATATTAAAAATTATTGAATTAATACAAAAAGATGAAATGGTTCAAAATTCCTATAATAAAAATATGTTATTTAAAAATAATTTCTTAAAAATTATCAAAATTTATTTGGAACAAATAAATATCTTAAATTCTGAACAATTATTAAAACTATTCCAATTTTATAAGGAAAATATTTACAAGGAACTTGGTGAAAATTATTTAAATATCAATAAATCAATCAAAGAAAAAAATAATAATAAGATCTTAAAAAAATTATTCAATCATTTAAATAATTTAATTTTAATAATTTTTGATCTCTTAGATAAAAAAAAAAATTATTTAAAATTAAATTTATTTTTACAATTATTGGACAATATTAAATATATTTTAATTTCCAAATTAAACATAGATAAGCAATTTTTATTATATTTTTATTATTATTTATTTAAATTCTTATTGGAATCAAATAAAAATTATTCAAATAAATTGAAAGTTCTCTATTTATTGTTTTTACAGGTGCATTTAAAAAAGGTAAATACTATTTATCAAACACTTACAAAACAAAAAAATAATGAAGATTTTTTAATTTTAAATAAAAAAATCAAGAAACATCAATTGTTTTTGAATATAAAAAAAAAAGATGATAATCTTAATAATAAGAAGAATGATGATCATAGTGATGATGGTCATGATTTAGAACAAAGCGAACATAGTGATTTGGACATTAATATTTTTAATAATAATAAAAATAAAAAAATTTTAAAAAGTATAATTAAAAAAATCTTATTAAATGATCAAGTTATTAAAATTTATGAAAATATTGATGAGCATATCAAAAAAAACCTAATCAACAAACAAAATAAACAGATTATTAAAAATTATTTGATCAAAGAAAACCATTTGAAATTAATTAATCATTTAAATACTGAGAATAAAAAGATTGAATCACAGCAAATGAAGAACTGCAGTAAAAGAATTCAGTTATTAAGTAGATTGGAAAATTTTATTAAAAAAAAATTATTAATAAAAAATAATTGGCTAAAAGAAAAGGAATCATTAATATTAAATTTTTGGTTAAAAGAAAAAGTTAAATACAATTTAAATTTTGATATTATAAATAATGATTGTTATAAAATCGATTCCTTTGAAAATAAATTTGAAATGAAAAAAAAAATTGTACCAATGATTAAAAAAAATAAAAATAAAAATAAAAATCAAAATAAAAATAAAAATCAAAATCAAAATCAAAATCAAAATGAAAATCAAAATCAAAATCAAAATGAAAATAAAAATAAAAATAAAAAAACAAATCAAAAACAAAAACAAAATTATTTAAATGATGAACAATATTATGATCTTATTTTAAATAATAATTATTATAGCTTTTCATTTTTATCTATTGAGTCATTAGAATTCAAAGAAAATTGGAAGCAATTTGAAAGGTTTTATAACCTCCGACAATTATTACCAAAAAAGGAAAAAATTATAGTAAAATTCAATTGTATTAATATTAGTAAATTAAAAAATTATAGAGGTGTGCTAATATTTGGTAAAAAATATTTTTATTTCCTTAAAGGTCTGTCAATAAATAATAAAAAACAGATTGTAAAGTTGCCTGATTATATTATTAATAAAAAATTACAAGATAGCAATTTAACGAATATTAGGAAAAAGAAATTAATGATTTCAAATTTGCATTTAAAAAAATATAAATATAACAATATCAAGAAAATAATTAAAAGAATGAGATGTAATTATTCTAATGATTCCATTGAATTATTTTTCAAGAATGGAAAAAAAAAATATTTAACCTTTAAATTGAAAAAAAGAAATAAAATTTTCCAAATTTTTAAAAGCATTTTAATAAATACAAATCAGAAAATTAGTAATATTAAGATAAATATTCCAGACAAAGATGACAATAAGAACAACAACAATAGAGATAGTATCGAAAACAATAATAAGAACAGTAAGGCGCATTCAAAAGAAAATGAAATCAAAATTAAAAAAGCAAATAAGGAATTTGATCAAAAACAAAATTTTTTTAAAGAAAGGGATATTTGGTCCAAGTTAAATATTAATAAATTTAAAAAAAATAAATTAGATAAAAAACAAAAATTATGGCAAAATGGGAAAATAAGTAACTTTCAATATTTGATGTATTTGAACCAATTTGCTGGGAGAAGTTATAATAATTTAAACCAATATCCGGTTTTCCCCTGGGTTTTGCAAGACTACAAATCACAAATTTTAGATTTGAAAAACCCAAAAATTTATCGGGATTTATCAAGGCCGATTGGGATACTTAATGACGAATCAATTAAAACGGTGACTAAAAAATATAACGAATGGTATGATTCCATAATCCCGAAATTTCATTATGGAAGCCATTATTCAAGTTCTGGGATAATATTGCATTATCTATTAAGATTGGAGCCCTATACCAAAATGAACAAAATCTTCCATGGAAATAAATTCGATTTACCCGATAGAACGTTCCAATCAATACAAACAACCTTTTCGACCGCCCTCAACATTAACAGCCCGGATGTAAGAGAATTAATACCCGAGTTTTATTATTTACCCGAGTTTTTATTAAATCTGAATAGCTATGATTTTGGCAAAAATATTAATACCGGCGAAACCGTGAATAATGTCAAATTGCCCAAATGGTGTTGCAATGATGCCTATGAATTTATCAGAATCATGAGAGAAGCGCTGGAATCGGACCACGTAAGCCAGCATTTAAACGAATGGATAGATTTAATTTTTGGTTACAAGCAACGAGGAACCGAGGCAAAGAAGGCCATGAATTTATTCTATTATTTAACGTACAATAATTCTGTAAATCTTAACAAAATCCAAGATCCAATTATTAAGGAAGCCATTTTAAATCAAATTACTAATTTTGGCATTACACCTATACAATTATTTAATAACAAAGCACACCCCAAACGGAATTTGAAAACTATTAAAAATAATAAAATTAAATTTGAAAAATTAAATTTATTTAAAAAAAATTCGTTTAATAATTCCAAAATTAACAAACTAAAAAAATTCAATTCAAAAATTATTGATATTAAATTAATTAATAATAATTTGCGCTTTACATTTTCAAAAACTTTATTATTTCATCACTTGCCATCTATTTATTTATCTTGGAAAAACCCGATCAACTCTTTTAATGTGTATTCGTTTATCTTCCCATCTCTACAGAAAAATGATTTCCAAAAAAAAAAGAAAAACTCAAAAAGAAATAAACAACAAAAAAATAATAACTCCAATTTTTTCTCCTTATATGTTAACCCCCATCCTGGAAAGATTTTAATTGTCAAATCAGATCACCAATCAGAATACTTTGTATCGGGTGGAGACGATACTTTAATTTCTGTTTGGAAAGTCGTGTTTAAAAACCAAATACCAATCATTAGATTGAAAATTAGATTTTTTGGACATACAAAAAAAATCACAGCTTTAGATATTTCTCAAAAATTTGGAATCATATTGTCAGGCTCAGAGGATAATTCCTGCATTCTCTGGGATCTTAACAGGAAATTGATAATTAGAAAACTCATAACAATGAACCAACCAATTACCTTGGTTAAAATAAGCAGATTAACAGGTGACCTTTTAATTTCAGACGGCGTGTTCATATTGCTTTTCACAATAAACGGGAAACTGCTAATTAAAAAAAGAATCTCTCAGCCACCTAAAAATTCGATTTCAGCCTTGCATTTCATCCATTACCCTCATTCTTTCAAAGACGAATTCTATTTAACCGGTCATAACGACGGAATAATCAAATTATGGAAAATACATTTTAAACAAAAAATCATCAACAATACCAACAGTAATAATAATAATAATAATGGCAGTGGTAGTGGCGGTGGCGGTGGTGATGAAAAGAAAAATGAGGATTTCATCATGAGAGATTTAATTTTGGTCTCTCAAAAAAAAGTTTCAAATTCTTCAATCGTTTCCTTCGCAACAAATAATGCCTTTTCAGAACTTTATATTAGTGATTCTTTGAATCAGATTTTCAATTTAATTTAATCATCCTTACAAAAATTCTAAATCAATAATTTTAGATAAAATAAAATATATTAAAACCATCCCAGAAAAAAAAATATATATATAAAAATAAAATAATGATAAAAATTATAGTTATTTCCTCAATAATTTGTTTTTTTTTTAGGGTATTCTTTTTCCAATATTATTTAATTTTTAATATTAGTTTTTTAGGGTATCATTTTGTTGATGTTTTTTTTTTTTTTTCAAGTTTTAAAAAAATAGAAATTGGGTAAATCGTGGATCAACTCTTTCAAAAAAAAATGAAGGTAAATTTACATTGAAATATCTTTGTTAAACTCAATTCTAAAATAACTAAATTCAATTGCAAAAATTGTAACTTACCTGAAATAATAAATTGAAAGATATAAAATATATTCTTTTGGTTTCAAGATGCTTCTGGTTCTCAAATCTTATGATGAATTAACTTTTTAAATTATTAGAAAATATGTAAAAACTTGTTATTTCAAAAATTTATAAAAAATTAAAATTAAAATCAGAAAAAAAAAGTTAATCAAAATTTTTGAAATAAGTTTTACCAATTTTTTATTAATGAACTTTTACTGAAAAAAAAGATTAAGAAGAAGATTTTTGAAAATAAATATAGTTATTATATAGTCATTACATAGTCTGATAATTCTTACTGTTTATTGTTTTTTTTTGATAAGTTTTTTTTTTCGATCATTGATCTTTCTTAAAAAAAATTCGAAAAAGAAAAAAAAAAAGTTTTATAAAAAAAAAAAGAAATTAAAAACAAAAAGAAAAAAAAAGATCAAAAAAGAAAAACTCAAAGAAAAATATTTTGAAAAAAAATAAAAGAAAAAGTAAAATTATAAAAGAAAAAAATTTAAACAAAAATTTGAAAATTTTAATAAAAATGCTTCTGTATTATTCCCAAAATTAGAAAAAAAAATGAAAAAACTAAGGAGTATAAAACCCAATCAAAACACTTGAATAACATTAGAAAGCTGTGTCAACATACTTGAGAAATCGTATTAGTTTATAAAAATATAACATTCAAGGATTATCGGAATTTCATAACACGTGGATATCCGTTTGATGAATAACAGCATCTCTAATAACTTTTACGAATACTAATTTAAAACTATTGTTAAAATAACAAAATATAAGTTTTTTTTTCGAAAATACTTATGTTTTTACTAAAAACGGTTTTCAATCCCTAAATTTAAATTTTACCTCTAAGAGGTTCAGAAATCAAAATATTATACCGAGTTTTCAATTTCAACCCAATTTTTATTTATTATAAGAATTAACTGCAATTTTTATAAATGTACTTAACAATAAAGGTATAAGTGGGAAAAGTTAAGGGCAAATATAGTTTGAATTTTAATTGATAGCCTTCTTGTCGGAGAAATTCATCAAATTTTGTGAAAAAATAATTTTTTTCAATCTTTGGATAATATAATTTTTTTCAGTCAAAGAAGACTCACATTTTGATCAAATATCAATTATTATTTATTATTAACCTTTCAAGAAAAAATACAAAATAAATAGAAAATATACATAAAATAATATTTGATATTCAGTTTAAAGTTAAAACCAATAAACCAATATATTTTCTCAATAATAGAAAAATTTGAATTCTTATCAGTCAATTGAGAAAAACAACAAGGTACATTTTGATCTTCAATCGAAGAACCAAATAAAATTCCAATAGAACCAATATCATTTTAATACAATCATTTTCAGTTATGCAGTAACATAAGAATAACAAGTTTTTATGAAATTACTTTCAATCTTGTAATAATAACAAAATTTTGAAAATGAATTAGGTGTATAAATAAAAAAAAAAAAAAAAAAAAAAAAAAAAAAAAAAAAAGTGAAAAAATGATTGAAATATTGTAATTTTCAAAAATATTATTTTTTTCTTCTAATATCAATTCTAATTAGATAAACACCTGGAAATTTGATCAGTACAACTAGGACATTTAACAGATAAAAAGGTTTGGATTGTAAGAAAATAAACCAAAATGAAAGGTCTATATTTATAATGTAGCTGGAGTTTTTATTGAGAAAGTATATTAAATTTTACTAAATTCAATTTCAAATTTAGGGCACAGATTCTCAACAAAATTTTAGGTACAAAAAAATCTCAAATTCAGGCACAAAATTTGGAATTTTCTTTAACAATTATTTTACTAGAATCTGAAATTTAAACATTTAATTCTTTTATTATTTATTTGTTGTGTGAAAGGAATAATCAAAGAAAGTTTTTACTAAATAAAAAAAGACTAGAAGAAAAATAATTAAAATTTTATAATAAAAAAATATTATATCATTAACATGAAAAAATTAAAAATTATCCAATATCATTTGGTTTTCCAGGATTTGAAAGAATTGAGTAAAATCAAAGATTTTACTACATTATTTTGAATTCTGTAAAACTGCATTTAGCTTTTTTTTTTTTTTTTTGAGAAATGAAAAGAAAATTTCTTATATTTTCTATTCAACTCTCAAATTAAAAAAAGGAGCTATTAAGTTTTCTGTTTATTTAGAAAATCTATAGATTTTTTTTAGGGTTTTTTTACTTTAGAAATAAACTGAAAATTAATTAAAGTTTTCTGTTTATTTCAAAAAGTAAAAAAAAGCTAGAACACTTCACAAATAAAATAGAAAACCTCAAAAAAACCTAGAAAACTTAACAAATAAAACAGAAAATTTCAAGAAATCCAGGCACTTGACGGCATTCGACAACCCATACCCTGAAAGAGGAGGGGTAAAACTGGATAGAAAGATTATCAGCAATAAATAATATTTAAGCCTTGAATTTGAGATTTTTTTGTTTCTTTATTTTTTGTTAAAAGTTTGTGTCTTAAAAGTGAAACTGACTGTAAATAATTTGTGAAAAAAAAGTTCAAAAAAATATGTTTTAATGATAGATTATTTTGTGACTAAATTTTCGTTGAAAGTTTGTGTATTACAAGTTAAAATGTTGATATACAAGTTTACCAAAATTTTGATATTTTTTTTACTTCTTTTACACACATATGTTTGTATGTGTATTGTTTTATACAATTTACCTTCTTTTTTAATAGATTAATTTTTATAATTAACTTTGGTTGGTAAATTAAATTAATTTATCAAGAATTTGACTCTTCTAAATTCTATCTAATAGATTGAAATTTCTGGTAATTCAAGATAAGTAATTAATATTTCAATTTTATAAATTGAAAGGGGGTAATATCTTTTTAAATATTTTTCAAAACAATATTTACCATTGTATAAATATACAAAATAGTTTCCTAACAAGTACACTCTAAAAAGTTTATAATCTTAAAAAAACACCTTTCTTTTAGCATATTTTTTTGATTAGAAAATCAACTTTCAATATTTTAATAATACATTAACTTTTTTTTTCAACTTTATTTATTATAATCTAATTTTAAATTTATTCTATATAAAATTTTAAATAAAATTATAAATTATTATCGAAAAAATAATGAATATTATAGATTTTTATAGATAAGTCAATAGATGCATTTGATAAAATTTCTCAGAAATTTGTAATTAATTTTTATATTTGAAATAATTATAAATAAATTATAAAATCAAATCAATAATAAACAGAATATTAGTTTTTTTTAAAAAAAAATAGATTACATTTTAATCATACAGTCCTCTTCTTTTTTAAAGCACAGGAAAAATCAAGAAATAAGAAACAAAAAATCCCCTTAAGACACAAAATCAAAGTGGTCAAAATAAGGCACAATTTTTCTGTGAAAATTTCCAAAATTACTTAAAATGTAATATTCTTTATATTGAAGAAAACATTCAAACTAACTCTGTAATTATTCGGTGAAATTATATCTTGAAATTGGGAAAGTGCCTTAAATCAAATATTTGTGCCTTAAAGTGAACAAAATTTGGTATCTTATTTCTTGATTCTTCCTGTGCCTTAAGATGGCACAGGACTGTATTTTATAGATTTCTTGAGGTAAAAAGAGGAATTAAAATATATCAGTAAATAAGTAAAAATATTTATTAATATATTTTTGATTTTGGTTGATTTAGTGTTAATTTATTAAATTGGGTTTTAAACTCTAAAATTATAGAATGGAAATACCGTCAGTTTCACTTTTAAGGCACAAACATTCAACGAAAATTAAGGCACAAAAAAAATCTCAAATTAAGGCACAAAATTTTGGGTTCTAGTAAAATAATTTGTAAAAATTAAAAATTCCAAATTTTGTTCCTTAATTTGAGATTTTTCTGTGCCTTAAATCCGGTTGAAAGTTTGTGCCTTAAAAGTGAAACTGACTGTAGATAAATAGTTATTTAAGTTATTTGATCAGTTAAAAATTAATATTATGTATTTTGAAAATTTTTTCACAATAATTAAGAGAAAGTAAAAACTGGGTTCGGTGTTATCTGGGGTGTGTGTGTGGGGGGGGGGGGGGGATCCAATTTAAATTGTAAAATATGTAATGTTTAGTTGTATTTGAATATTATCTCGAAGTGATGTTACTTTCTTCTATCGTGTTTTTGTTCTTTCTGTGTATTTTTCAGGAAATGTAAGGGTTTTCTAGAGCTAGATAAAATTTAGTAAAATCAAAGATTTCACTCAATTCCTTCAAATCCTTGAAAATCCAACAACATTGGATAGTTTCTATTTGGTCAAGAAAATGATAAATTTATTTTATAAATAAATATATGAATTAATTTTATTCTTCTCTTTTTTTTATTTTAGATATTTTCTATAATTACTCATTTTTCGAATATAAATAAATAAATTGGTGTTGCTTTTTAACTGTGTATAAAGAAGAATTGTATGTTTTTTATTGAGGGATAATTATCCTAAGTATCACATAATAATACAGTCAGTTTCACTTTTAAGGCACAAACTTTCAACGAAATTTAAGAAACAATAAAAATTCTCAAATTAAAGCACAAAATTCAAATTCTAGTAAAAATAATTTGTAAAAAAAAAAAATTCCAAATTTTGTGCCTTAATTTGAGATTTTTTATGCCTTAAATTTCGTTGAAAGTTTGTGCCTTAAAATTGGAACTGACTGTAGTATATTATTGAAAAAAATTGATAATTTTCCTCTGTAATAACTGAGGAATATTATGTTTTTCAAATTTCCAATTTTCCAGAGTATGTACAGAGGACTATGATTTATTTTGGTAATTTTTGAAAATTCCTCTGTTAATACACAGGAATATATATATACTCAAAAATTCGCGAAATTTCAACTATGTTATTTTTTAAAATCTTAGACATTCTTTAGCCTTGTCATTTTTTATTGAATGTGTTTCTTATAAACAAATGTTTTCCTATTGTAAATTGTTCACACTTCAATAAATTAGAAGGGGGATGAATGAAATTTTTTTTTTTTACTTGAATTATTACAGAATAAAAATTTTATCACAAATAATCAAATTCCTAAGGTATGACAGAGCAAAATTACTAAAATTCAAAAAATAAATTTATCTTTTTTCCAGAGTACCTACTTTGGAGTTGTATATTTTCTTCTTGATTTCGAATTTAACATTTTAATAAAATAGAACTAGATAAAAATTGTGAATAAATTCTGTCAATTTGTCACTCTAATTGGTGTTTTTAGATAATAAAATCATTTATTCGAACTATTAAAAAAAAATATTCTAGAAAAAAAAAAATATAAATAAAAGTCTTATTCATTAAAATTTTAAAATATTACTATAAAAATGAAAAAAAAAAACAGATCATATTTTGAATTAGATAAACCTCAAAAAAAAACAAACAACTATCTGTTTCTTTTGTTCATTTCAAAAAAAAATATTACACAATTTTCAGACCACTGTATTAGCCTCTTAAAGTTCATTTGTTTGTTTTTTAATTGACTTTGCATGTGGTAACAGGTTCTGTGATTCTATTAAGGTTTCCAATTAAAAATTTTGTTTGGCTTTGTTTTCCTTTTTTACTTTTTATTTTGGAAGAGAACAGTAATCTGAATAATATGTACCCAACTACTATAACAAGTGTTTCAAAATATAATCAATGTTTTTTTTTTTTCTTCTTGTTCCAAGGAAACATCCAATTGACTATACAATAGTACACCTAAGTTCAAATCAATTTTGGAACTAAAATCCTTGGTTATTTTTAGTAAAATTTACTTATTAATGCAAATAGTTTAAAATTTTCCATAATATTCTGAAGTTTTTTGTTTTTTTGAGTTTTTTTTATTGATAAAAATTTGTTACAAATTTACTTTATTTTTTGGGATAAATTTTATAATTTGATCCTTCATTTTTTTAGAATTCCTATTTAAATAATCGAACTTTAAGAAACCCATACCATATTTTTTTTAGGGTTTATTATCAGTTTCTTTGATTGTTTGATGTTTAGGTCTTCTATAACTAAAACACACTTTTTATTTTGAAACCTGACATTAAATTCTTTTTTACCCTTTATTTTGACTTCAGTAATTGAATTTAACACTCTTTTAACTTTCGAAAACAAGTTACAAATCTGAAAAAATGTAGATTTAGTTCTCTTTTTTCCTTTTTCAAATAGATACCACCTATTATTGACTATTTCTTTGGGATTTACTTTATCAAAATAAATTAAAAATTTTTTCCCCTTTATTTGACAAATTAAAGTCTCAATTACTATTAAATTCAAACACAGGTAATAAACTTTTTCTTCGTTTTCCATTTTTGTAAATCTATCAACTCAACTCTTCAAATAGTTCTTGAGGTAGGAATATTTTGAAGATCAAACTACTATCTGTTGCAAAATAAATGGAACAAAATTTTCATTCAGCTTTCCAAAAAAAGATTTTACAATCAAGCAACATTTCAAATTTTTCACTCTTAAAATCAGTTTAAATGATAAATTTACCTTTGAGAATTGGGAACTTTTGATAATTTATTTTAATTCTAGGGATGTGATTTTATGGAAAGTTGATTTAAAATTTTGATCTTTTTATTTTACAATTAACAGTAATTTTACAAATTGACAAAAGATTTAAAGCAATAAAATGCTTTAATCAGATCTAACGGAAAAAATTTGGAAAATGTCAAATGAAGAAAAAATTTTGAGACAATTATTTGAATTTATCAGTCTTTTGTAAGTTGTGTTCAAAAAAATTCCAAGAAAAGTAAATAAAGAAGATGGAAATAAAATCTTGTTTTACCACTATTGAATTCTTCTCTTCATTCGGAATTTGTCAAAAATGTAAAACCATTGTTTATTTAATTAAAAAAAAAAAAAAAAATCAGAAACAAGAAGTAATTTGTTCAAATCAAAGATTGGACTGACTTGGTTTTCATGGAATTAAACCATACATAAAGTATAACAATAAAATGAAATAAGGTATAAACCAGAAAAATAGATTTCATTTTTTATCTTTTGTCCTACTCAAAAATGGAAAAAAAACTTCAATTATTACTTGACGAACGTGAGATCATTGTACAAGTCAATAACATTGGTGTTTATGCTGACTCGTGCGAATGGGAAAAACTTAAGACATGCTTTACAGAAAAAGTGATTGTTGACTACACATCAATGTCTGGTGGAGAACCTGAAACCCTCTCGCCCAACCAAATTTGCAAAAACTGGAGTGGATTTCTCCCAGGCTTCAAAATGACCCAGCACATGATCACAAACCACAAAGTGGATATCAACGGAGACGAAGCAGAATGTAATTCTTATGTCCAAGCAACTCATTACTTGCCAAACGAAGAAGGTGAAGACACATGGCTGATCCTTGGATCATACAAACATTTCCTTGTTCGTAAAGACGGCGAATGGAAAGTTAAACACATGATCTTCACCCTGAAATTAAGTGACGGGAACACTAACCTTCCTAAACTTGCCCTGAAAGCATTACAAGAGAAAAAATAAAGAACACAGCACCACTGAATTTTTTCATAAAAATCTTCTCGAGGGGGGTCAAATTTCAATTTGTTTGTCCAGAGCTTGTTTCAGACAAAGTTTAGGAATAAAAAGTTATTGTACACCCCTTTCTAAAAATAAAAGTCTTGTTTTCACTTTTTTTTTTTTTTTACGCTCACATTTTTTCTCTTTTTTTTTTCTTTTTTTTTTTTTTTTCTCAAGTGGTTGATATGGTTACAGTCAGCTTGTTATAAGAAAATTTTTTCACAAAAGCACAATAAGATGGCTCGGTTAATTAAACTCTAAAAGGATTTTATTTCAATTGGTTTTGGAAAGATCTTGTTTTTTTAATTTGAATAAGGGGAAAACTTTGAGAGCTTTGAAATTATAATTTTCATTTATTAATTGGAAAACAACAGGAGTGTTCATGAAAAGGGATTGGTTGAATTGTAAATTACGTCAAATCCAAAAACAACACTATTATTGTTCTCAAATCCTTATTTGTATTTTGTCTTTACCTTTAAGGGTCTAGTCATTTACCATGAATATGTTCCATACTTAAGGGGTGACCCAGACCAAAAAGTGTATTGTGAAATAGCCCTTCATTTGGTTGTCAAAAATCAATTAAAAAAAAAATTTCATTGGATATCTTTGACAAAAAATTCAATTAAAAAAAAAATAAGTTTGAAAGAGTTCTTAATTTCGAAAAAATTAAAATTTAAAAAAATAATTCACCTTTTCTCATTTTCTATTTCCAAATGATCAAATTTCTTTAATTTAAAACAAATTGCTATCTTGAATTTCGCAATCAATTTAATTCAATTTAATCTGGTTTGTGGTTATTTTGTAACCCTCTAAATTTGACCAAGTATGGATTATGTAATATTCTTATGATAAAAATAACTCATTTGAAAAATGAAAAAATTGAAAAAAAAAAATCACAAAGATCTCAAAAAGTGCCCAAGAGTTACATTTCAAAACTGACATAGTTGTTTTCAAAATTGTGTATTCTAACCATTCTAATTGGAAATTGAGTATTTCTCTTGGGCACTTAATTCTAAAAATGTCCTCATCTTTGGTTGTTGATTTTTAGAGATCAATCGTACACCATATGTTTGGTTGGTTTTTGATTGATTTTAGAACCTCATAAACATACAAAAAAGTTATTTTCCTTTTCAGAAAAAAAAATTTCACCGATATGACTCGACCCTTAATGGCTTTTTTTTTTTAACATCAAGTCAGAGATTGAAAGATTAAGAACTAATGTGTGAAGGTTTGGGGTATACATAAGATAATATTTTTGCCGTCTAATAACCTAAACCTTAAGGTTTACAATCCCTGAAATTTGAAAAAAGATAATCTTGTAGGGTGTGTTGATTTGATAATTTGGTTCTTCTCTGATCCATCTTGGATTTGGGATGAGTTTTAAAAGTGGTTCAAAATGGCAATTTTTGACAATTTATTTTTTTTTTTTCAGAAATCTGAACTGACGAGTGTAGGATTAATATACTGGTAGGTGTTCAAGAACAAATTTACTTTTTTGGGTTGTTAGATTGAATATTTAGATTTACTTTTTTGTCAATTAACTTAATGAAAAATAAAATTTTTTAAAAGCACTCAATAAAACCAAACCTAATAAAAAATTTCAATCAAAACCCAAAAAATCTAATTTAATTATAACTAAAGTTCCAGTCAATTAATCTTACATTCTTCATTTCTGATTTTGGAAAAAAAAAAAATAAATTGTCAAAAATTGCCATTTTGAACTACTATTATCATCCATATCTAGTACAAGATCGATCAGCTAAGAACCAAATTAACATGTGGTAACAAACGACACAAGATAATCTTTTTTCAAATTTCAGGGATGGTAAACCTTAAGGAAGTAGTCATTAATGAGAACAAAATGAAACCTTGTAAAGATCTTGAAAATTTTTTTTTGTAATTTGTGTTTCGACTTATGAAATGGATAAGTTACCCTCATATAAACAATTTGTTGATTTGAGTCTCTTTTTTGAAATTCAAAATTTGCATCTTTCCAATCTAAAACGAAAAAAAGTAACCTATTATTTTGTTTAAGAATTAATTTAATTCTTGAAAATGGGAAAACAAATTTTTCATTTTATGTTGGAAAGTATAGATTTTGAAAGCTAATTTTTTATTTGGTTTCTTTTTCTTTGATTAATATTTCAATTCAAATCTCAGCCAATAAAACTAAATGAAGTATAGGTGATTCAATAAATGAATACATGGTAGAAGCTTAAGTACAGTTTATCAATTAAATTGAGATCTATATATACAAAACAATTTTTTTCTTTAAGGTTTTGAAAAAGTTGTTTTCTTAGTTTTTAAAAAATGAAAAAAAATCTAAATAACTTTTCAATTTTGAAAAATTTTTTTAACAAATTATTTGGTCTTATTGACAAGAACCCTTATAACAATTCAATTCATTTTTGGCAGAAAAAAAATGATTTTGAATTTTGAGGAGAAAATTAACTAATTCCCAAATATCTTCAAGAAAATTTTATTATGAAAAATCGAATTTTGTCTTACTGTTGTGGAAAAAAAGATCAACATGGTTTTTAATTGGGAACATTACTGAAAATGAAAAGTTAAATCAATAAAAAGAAGAAACCAATTAACTTCAAATAAGAACCCATTATATTATTTTCAATCAACCCAACAAGTACAATTTAAATCGATTTTTTATCAAAATTGTTCAATTGTGGTTTTGGAGATGTCAAAGTAAGTCAATTTTTTGAACAAATTTTTAATAATTGATCAATCAAAGAAAAGCCCATACTAAAAGATAGTATTTAAACAAACTGTTATTGTGGCGAATACTTCATTTTGTCTTTATTTATTTATTTATTCTTTTTTTCAGTGATCTTACTTTTCATTTTCAGTAATGTTCCCAATTAAAAACCGTGTTTCACTTTTTTGCCTGTTTCACTTTTTTTCCACAACAGTTAATACAAAAACAAAATTTCTTGGTAAAATTTTTTGCATGACTTTAAAACTTTGATTATTATAACTGCTCTTCTTAACGACTACGTTTGCAATTCAACAATTTGTCTCAAACCAATACACTCCAATCTCTTTTACATTATGAATGCATGATCTTTAAAATATTCTCCAATTTGGATCAAAAAATCATTTTAAGTCATTTTTTTAATGAAAAATCAAAAAGAAATTTTGAGATACGTGAAATCGAACACCTTGTTAAGGAACGTGAAAATGAAAAAGAAAAATCACCACTAGTTTCTTGCACGAAAAATTGAAGATCTTGAAAAAACACTTCTCAATAAACAACTCTAACTTTCGAAGATTAGATTGTTAGGATTTTTGAATGTTGGGTACTTTGAATTGTTCTAGTAATTCGTAAATCAGATTAATTCACGACAAAGAGGCTGAGTGTTTCTCTTGTTTTTTGTTTGGTTCTTGTTGTTTTTCCTTGAATAAATCTCCCCACCATGACTAAGAGGAGAGTATCTCCCAGAATTGGTTGTGGAACAATATGATCCATGCCAAACGCACTTCACATTTTTTTGGTGCTTTTTTGATAAAATTTTTTTTATTTGGATCCTTTCTCTCAAAACCCAATTTGTTGTGTCAATATAAATTCGGTTGAGGTTGTGTGGGAAAGGTTTTGAAGATTTTTGTCAAGGATCTTTTCGAAATAATATTTGCCAAAATTAGTCAGTTTTTTTTATTAAAAAATAAAATATTGAGTCAGTTGAGAAAAAATGATCTTTCAATTTTTGGAAATGTGGATTTTGGTGGATTTGATCCAATACCAATACAAGTATCTAAGACATTAGTCAAAAAATGTCATAATTGTCAAACAACAAACTTTTTCATCCAAAATTTTTCTCTTTTCTAATTTTTAACCTTCTATTTCATTATTTAAAACCTTCTCATCTTAACTCACAAATCAAAAAAAAGCCATAGAAAGCCCACACCAATTTGTAAGGGTTTTAAAAAATGACATAAAAACTTATTTTCTCAAAAATTCGATTTTTGCCAACCTTCTTTGTCATTTTGAGATACGACAAAAAAAAATTCAGACATTTTTTGCAAAAATTTGTCATTTTTTACTTCTTAGATCTCTCTGGAAAAAACTTTGAGAGATTTACCAGCACCCAAACCAGGATAAAAACACATAAATCTTTGAATTTGAATTGCAAACGTCGTCGTTAAAAAAATACAATTATTTTTCAATTGATTGAATATGTCCCTAATACCCAAAAAACACTAAAAATGAAAAACTGATCAAATACTTTCCATTAAAACAATTAAAAAAACAAAATGATAAAATAAAAATAAATAAAGTTTGAATTTAACTTTTTCTTGAAAACAGGTTTTGCCAAAATCATTGAATTCGAACTTGAAATTATGTATATTTTTAGATACACTCTCTTGTTTTAACTCATTTACAAAAATAAATTCTAAATTATGGGAATTTTCTTTTCACAAAAGGCACTAATTTGGTCCTCAAATGTTTTTTTTAGTTATAAATGGTAAAATTAAAAAAAAAGTTCAACTAAAAAGATAAACTCTCTGGAAAACCATTCTAATTTAATATATTAACTTATTCTTTGATTTCAAACTTTTCTCAACCCCAATTTTTTAAAAAAAAAAAAAAAAAAAAAGTGCACAGTAATTTCAAAAAATATTTTCGATATTCAAAAGTTGAGAGTGTTTTTATTCTAAAAAAAATTATCACAGTGGTTAATGGAATTAAGTTATGATCTTAATTTCGAAAAATATTAATCAGAAAAAAATAGTGCTTAATTTTATTAAGGACAAATATCAATATTTTTCGTTAACCAAAAGTTTTATCTCAAAATTGAAAAAAAATCTTTATAGAAATATTACTGGTAACAAAGAAATGTTATAGTATAATAATGATAAAAATTGCAATAAACGGGGTAAAAACTAGATAAATTGTGAAAAAAAAAAAATAATTTAATGGTTTTCTTTTTCAGAAAAAATGGAAAAAAAAAATTGATCTAATTGAAAAAATATTTCTTTGATGGCTTTCTTAGTCGATCAGAATTTTTTGACACTTGGGATCTACAAAATTTGTAAGTAGAGAATACCACCAATAACATATTTTAAAATTTTACCTTGTTGTCGTCGAAGAATATTCCCTTAATGACTGGAATTCGAATTATAAAAGTGAAAAATTTACAATTGATTTTCTATTCTTTTTTTTTTCTTTTGATACATAGAACCCCAAAAAAATAGATTTTAAGTTGTGATTTTTCTTCATTTTTTTGGTCTTTTTTATATGATATAGATTGTGTTTGTCTTGGGTCTTCTAAAACCTCAGAAGGAAAGTAATATTTCAGAATATAAAAAAAGACTATAATCCTTATTGGATCCTATTTGTGTTTCAAATTATATTTTGCCTGTTTGTACACTTTTTTCAAATATAATAATATTCACTCGATTTAAAACTTTCGGGAATCTAATTTTCATATGAAAGCACTTTAAGAGGTTTCAAACTGATTTCAGAAATGACTAATAGCAAAAAGCAAATTCTGTTTTATTTTACGTTTGTAAGAAAAAAGTTTTATAAAATTAATAACAACTCGAAAGTTTAACAGAATTCTTTGAATTACTTGAAAATATAATATATTTAAGAATTATTTTTGATATGTAAAAAAGATCGACTTGGTCTTGTAGAATTTACAAACATTTAAAAATATTTTTTCAGTTTGTAAAAAAATTCGATATTTAAAGTAAAAAATATGAAAATATGTTGATGGAAAAGTTAATTTGATGAAGAGTCTCATAAATATACACACTAAAGTCCATGAGAATCAAGGATTTGTTTTTAAAAAGTTTTATAGAAGGGAGTTTTTTTTGTTTATTATTTTTAATAATTTTCGTTTTGGTATTGATCTTAAATCAACAAAAATCTCGAAAAAAAAAGAATTAAGAGTTCTAATTTTACGTTTTTTGAATAGTTCATCATCTGAAGTTGATCCTAGGTATGCTTAAAAAAAAAAAAAGTACTTCCGATCGGGGAATTGAACCCCGGCCACCTGAGTGACAGTCAGGCATTCTACCTCTATACTAATCGGAAGACATTATAACCTTCATTTATGTGTTATTGAAAAAAAATTTACAGCTTTTTTTTTATGAATCCACTCTTAATTTTCGACAAACTCTTAAAAATTTTATTTTAGATTAATTTTTTACTTTCGAAAAACGCAATTCAATTACATTCTAAAAATCAACAAATCAAAACTATACAATATAATTTAATTTATTTATCAATAAATATCATAAAACATACTATAAATATTAAATTATAAAATATAAATACAAACAAACACTTTTTTAAATTATACCCTTTCAAAATATATGATCTATACATTAATACTTCACTACAATAGATAATATTTCGAATCTAAACACTAATCGTACTCACTCTCATTAAGATATAAATTATTGTTACCGAAATAAAACATTCAAAAAATTTCAATCTTTATATCAAAATAAAAATCATATTTTTTACGCTTGTTATAGAAGCTCTTTACATTAATGGATCAAAGAACTGAAAATAACCATTAACAAAGTATGGTATTGGTTTGTTAAAGTACTCTTATTCAAAAAGGAATTCAATATTTTAAAGGATCAAATTTGAAAATTTATCTTAAAATATAGAGAAAAAGCAAAAAAGCAAAAAATTTAAAATTTCCAAAAAAAGACAACAAAAATATTAATCGGAAAGTATAAAATTTAAAATTGCTAAATGCGAATCTTAATCAATTTAGACATAAGTTAATTATAAATAGCTCTGGGTGGAAAGGTCAGGGATATTTAAAAATTATCAGGTATAATAACAATATCCACAACTACACATTTTGTAGAGTGCCTAGGTGTTTTTGAGTTTTTCAAAATTTAAAAGAATTGAGTAAAATCAAGATTGTAATCGTTTATTTTGAATTCTGAAAAAGATAAAGGCTGTTTTTTTTTAATTTGAGAAATAACCAATAAAATTTAGAAATTTACTTTTCATTCCTCAAATTAAAAAAAAAATTAACTACAAAAAATATTTAAAATGGAATGGCTCTATTTACATCTTAAAACTCAGAAATTTCACAAATCATCTCAATAGATATTCTTATGTTTATAATAAGAAAAAAAAAAAAGCAAAATCTTTCAATTTATGTAAAAACATTTAAATTAAGAAATCATTGAAGATATCAATCATTTTATATGGAACTGCCCATTCTATGAAATGAATCGAAAAATTTGGATTAAAAAATTAATTCAAATTAACAAAAATAATAAGAATAATATCTTTGATATTATTCGTAACAAAGATTCATTATTTATCTTATCACTTGTTAATGATAAAGAAAATTATGATTCTTTATTAAAATTTCTAAACAAAAATTTAGAAATTAGGGAAAGTACCGTAGAGTGTGGTAGAGTATCAGGTTCTCTTGAGTTATTCTGTTTTATTTGTTAAGTGTTCTAGGTTTTTTTGAGTTTTCAGTTTCTTTGAAAAATCTATTGATTTTCGTTAGGTTTTTTTGAGTTTTCTATTTATTGGTGAAGTGTTCCAGATTTTCTTGGGGTTTTCTGTTTTACTGTTAAGTGTTCTAGGTTTTTTTTTGTTTTTGAAATAACCTTTGTGGAAAAAAAGTGAAACTGGAAAAAAAGTGAAACACGGTTTTTAATTGGGAACATTACTGAAAATGAAAAGTTAAATCAATTAAAAGAAGAAACCAATTAACTTCAAAGAATAACCCATTATATTATTTTCAATCAATCAAACAAAGACAATTTAAATCTACTTGATTTATCGAAATTATTGGTTTGGTTTTGGAGATCTCAAAGTAAGTCAATTTTTCGAACAAATTTTTAATAATAGATCAATCAAAGAAAAACCCAAACAAAAAGATAGTATTTAAAAAACTGTTATTGTGGCGAATATTTCACTTTGTCTTTATTTATTTATTTACTTATTCTTTTTTTCATTGATCTTACTTTTCAGTTTCAGTAATGTTCCCAATTAAAAACCATGTTTCACTTTTTTTCCAGTTTCACTTTTTTTCCACAACAGTTATTTCAAAAACAAAAAAAAACCTAGAACACTTAACAGTAAAACAGAAAACATCAAAAAAAACCAATAACACTTAAAAAATAAAACAGAAAACTCCAAGAAAACCTAGGATACTCTCTTTAGATTTTTTTTAATTTTTGAAATTTCAGAAAATTTTAATAAATTTTCAGTTTATTTCAAAAAGTAAAAAAAACCTAACAAAAATCAATAGATTTTTCAAAGAAACAGAAAACTCAAGAAAACCTAACGGCTTTTTTTTTTTTTTTAAGAAATAAACTAATAATTTGTGAAATTTTCTTTTTATTTCTTCAATTAAAAAAAAACTAACGATGGTTTTCCAGAATCCAAAAGAATGAAAAAAAATTTATGATTTTACTCCATTGGTTTAAATTCTATAAAACCTAACAGTTATAAGATAAAATTAATTCCCTCCCTTCAAAATAAAAAAAAAAAAAAAATAAAAAACTTTATAAAAGTTCTAATTCTGAAAAAGTTTTCAATTTTATTAAAATAGAAAACTTGAAAAAAAGTTTTAATTCTTGTCAATCCAAAAAAAGAAAAAGCCTTCACTTTTTTAAAATACTGTTACTGTTAATTGAAAAATTAAAACGATCAAAAGTTTCATTCAACTTTCCAAAAATAATCACATTCCAAGAATTTAAATAAATCATCAAAGTCCCCAATTCTAGAATTGAGAAATTAATAATTTAATCTTCTTCTCGGAATTAAAAATTAGAAATTTTACAGGATTTGAAAACCTTTTTTTTTTTATGGAAAGTCGAATGAAAATTTTGTTCCAATTATTTTGCAACAAATAGTATAAAACCTGAAAAAAGTTTTAAAAAAATGAGTACTTTTTTAAAACTGCTTTGCTAAAAAACTAAACATAAAATTTCAATTTTATTCTAATCTATCATTAATTATAAAAATTCTGTGATACTACTTGGCATTTCGTTAATTTCTGTTGAATAGTATTGTTCAATATCCCTGAGTGCTTGCATTTCATCATTTTTAACAAAGTTAATAGCAACACCCTTTCTACCAAATCGACCACTTCTTCCGATTCTGTGCAAATACACCTCTCTTGAAGGAGGAATATCGTAATTAATTACCAAACTGACTTGCTTGACATCAATTCCCCGTGCCCAAACATCTGTTGTCAGAAGCACCCTTGATTCGCCCATCCTAAAGTCGTTCATGATCTGCTCTCTTTCCTGTTGCGGCATGTTACCATGCATGGAAGACACAGTGAAGTTGTTTTCTATTAGTCTAATAGCTAGATCGTCAACTTTCTTTTTTTGGTTACAAAAGATCACTGCTTGTGTGATCGTGAGGGTGTCGTAGAGATCGCAGAGGGTGTCAAATTTCCATTTTTCCTTCTCGACATTCACGAAGAATTGCCTGATCCCCTCCAGTGTTTGTTCGTGCCTTTTGACCAGGATTTTGATTGGATCCTCCATAAAGGTGTTGGAAACTTCGATCACTGCACGAGGCAATGTGGCAGACATCAAAACGATTTGCAAGTTCTCGGGTAAAAACCTGTAAATGTCGTAGATGGTCTCCTTGAATCCCATACCCAGCATCTCATCGGCCTCGTCGATCACTAGCATCTTCAAATGCTTGGTTTGCAATTTCCCACGGCTCAGCATGTCTAGAACCCTTCCTGGTGTGCCCGTGACAACATGCACGCCATCTTCGAGGGCCTTGATGTCCTTCCCAACAGACTTGCCGCCGATGCACACCAAGACAGTGACAGACATAAAGTCTCCCAGCTTCTTCAGCACTTTGCCGGTTTGGTCTGCTAATTCCCTTGTTGGAGACAAAACTAAGGCCTGTGGCTGCACCTTCTCAAGCTTGATCCGTTGCAAAATGCCCACAGAAAAGGTCGCAGTTTTCCCCGTCCCGGACTGCGACTGTGCAATCAAATCACGCTTCTTGATAATCGGAACGATCCCGCGCTGCTGAATGCCCGATGGAACATCAAAGCCCGAACTATAAAGCCCCCTCAGGAGATCGTCCTTAAGCAACATCTGTTCAAAGCGTGTATAGGTTTTGATCGATTCGTTTGTTTCGTAATACTCTGCTTCGTCCTTTTCTGGTTGCTCTTCTCGTCTTCTTGGTTCATATTCTTTTTCTTTTTCTTTTTCGTTTTCGTTTTCTTGGTTTCTGCTTCTGTGTCGATTTCTTTCTCTCCTTCTCTCTCTCTCCCTAGAGTGATGCTTATCCCTTTTATGTGAATTACGTTTTTCAGAAGACATTTTTTAAAAATTGGCAGGAATTTAAAAAATGAATGTAATTTTTCAATCTTTAGATCTTGGAACGTTCTTGAGATTGTTTAATAAGTTTTTAAATTCTAAAATTGGAATAATTGTACTTTGTTAAGATTTTTAAATCAATAATAACCAAATAAATCAATTTATTCTTTTGTTATTGGTAATTGTTTTGAGACTTTTCTCTAAAAAGAGAAATATTTTGGAAAATTAAGTCACTGTATTTTTTGTGGATGAATTTGTATTTGATTGGTCAGTCTTATAATTATAAACCTGAAAAGTATAATTCGTTAATTTTTAAAATGTACCAGAAATATACACTCAAAATTGTTCGAAACTTAAACTGTTCGTGCAAAAGTAAAATAAAAAAATAAGGATATAACATATTAAGGGGTTAGTAAAATTGAAACTCTTTGAGTAAATTTAATTATATATCAACCATAAAAGAGAATAAAATTTTGAAAAAAATTAAATCGTAAAAATATTGGTTTAAATCTTCACTTTTACTCCAAAAAGGAGAATATAAGACGTATTGACCTTTTTATCTCATTTTTTAAAAAAAAATTAATAAATTGTGTAAAGTAGTTTTAAAATGATACTCATTGGTTGATAAGTAAGTTGTCTCCTCCAAATTTCAATATTTTCCCTTTCACAAAAAAAAAAATTATAAATATTATCAAAATTTACCCCAACTTTGACTCTGTCAAAATAAGCGCTGTATTGCTCCTCGAACTTGAGCCTTCGAAACAATACATAAATATTTAAATTTTATCTTTTGTGAAAGGGAAAATATTGAAAAATAAATAAAGAAGATAACCTACACAATTTCACAAAATATTTTCACCAAATTGTGAAATTAGAATTACTGTTGAGAGAAAAAAATTGTACAGAGAAAAATAGTTGGACAGTAATTTTAATTTTGAATATTACTGAAAATGATTTTTAATTTCTCACGATTGTGAAATAACTATAGAAAATAACAATAATCTACTTATTAGAATAAGAATTTATGTAATTCTACTTTTTTCAAAACCTTATCTCTTTTAATCTAAAGCAAGTATAAAAAATACCATTTCCAGAATTCATAGTAAACTTTACAACAACTTGGATTTTTGTTAAAATAGCATGATCTACTTTAGTTATCAACTAATCAAATGAGTATTCGACACGCACCACGATTAATGAACTTTTAACACATTTAAACCTGGATTTATATAAATTTCATCTAGTTATCAATAGGATTTGATTTTCAATTTTACTAATGTTCCCAATTAAAAATGGTGTCCAACCATTTTTCTGTGTTCAAAATTTTTCTCCTGTTAGTTAAATTAAAAATCTGATTATATTTATGGTAAAATAAATAACTTAAAATTATCTTTTATCTTTGCAAAAAAACAATTTAAAAATCGTGTTACATTTCAAATTTTTAATTCTTAAAGTCTGCTTAAATTATTAGTTTGCGTTTTAGAATTGTGAACTTTGATTATTTTTTGATTCTTGGAAGGTGTGTTTTTTTTTGGGAAACTGAATGAAATTTTTGATTTTTTTAATATAGAATTAACAGAACCTAAAAAAACTTATCTTTGAAGCTATTTTCAGTAATGAATGATTTTCTTTTAAAATTCTGTTGGCCTCTTTCTGATTTTGGAAAGTATCAAAATTCAACTGATTTAAAATTATTTAAAAAAAAATGATTTTCTTTAAAGAAGGAAGAAATTTTATTACTTACCAAGGAATTCTATAAAAATAGACTTTAAAAAGAACAATCACCCAGTTTTTGAATTATCCAGTCTCAAAAATTAACTTTGTTATAAAAAACCATCATGATCTACAAAATAATTTTTTTAATGAAAATAAACATTGGAAATCAATTTTTTCACTTTTTAATAACTTAACCTCTAAAAACCATAATAATTTAATTAGAAATCTTTAATAAAAAATTATTTTTAAAGATATTTTATATCAAAAGTTTAAAAAATCAAATTGTACAGTAAATATCAACAAAATTAAAATCTAAAAAAATTTTCAAATTTTTTATCACAGTTAAGAAGGATGTTCCAATACTGGATAGTATTAAGTTAATATGTTATTTTACATTTAATTCTGAAAAAATAATTCTATCTGAAAGAATTGAATGAAAAAAAAAATATGTTCAAAGATAAAATCCATAAAAAAAAAAAGAAAAAAAATTTTTTTAAATCAATGACTTTAAGGAATTTTTAATTACAAGTTCAAATTTGAAAACATTTAAAACTTGTAAAAGTAACTATAAAAAATATTTAGAACAACTTGTGAAATTGCTTTTCGTTTACTGATTTGAAATTAGAATTTTGAAATTCTAAAATCAAATTTTAGCAGAATCTATAAAGTTAAAAATTGAAAAAAGTCTTATTATTTGAAAATTTCCCATTTTTTTGTCAAAGAAATACTAGGTAGTTTAATTTAACTGAGATTACCAAACTTTTTCAAGAGTTTTTTTATCAAAAAATTCGGTATTTTAACCTAAAATTAGTCCTGAGAAGGTTATTTTATTATTACCCAATAGTATTTTAAATTTAATCTTTACAACCCCTGAAATATGAAAAAATATTATCTGGTATTTGGTGTGGTTACTTGTTATTTTGGTTATTAACTAATTGATCTTCAACTTTAAATGAAATTTAATAGTTGGTACAAAAATAAAATTTTTTCATTTTTTTTTTTTGGGCTTTTTCCTAAATCTCAATCACAAAGCTTAACTTGTTAAATTAGTCAGTTCTTAATAAAATAAATTGATTTTTAGAGTTATCACCCTAATAAAAAACAATTCTTATAACATCTATAGAACATTTTTATCATAAAATATCCTTTTACATGATGATTTTTTCAATATTTTTTGAAAAAATATTCTTATAATGGGTTTATAACATTTTACAATATTTTTAACACATTTTATAACAAACATTAATGTTATACAATTTATTATTATGTAATTCTATGACCTTTTGTATGTTTATAACATTTTATAAAAAACAGTTTTTATTAGGATCCATTGAAAATTTTATTTCCCTCATACTTAATAACATAAATAAAAAAAAATAATTTTTTTAAAAGCTCCAAATTAAAGCCAAAGCTAATTAAATATTTCAATTTTCAACAACCCATAAATCATATTTTTTTATAACTTAACTTCCCATAATATAATTTTACATTCTTCAATTCGTATTTCAGAAAAAAAAAAATAAAAGTTTCAAAAATTCTATAACCAATAATTAAATGTCATATAAAGTTGAAGATCAATTAGCTTAGAACTAAAATAATAAGTCTCGATACCAAATATAAGTTTATCTTTTTTCATATTTTAGAGCTTGCAACGATTAAATTTAAAATACTTTTGATAGAAAATAAAATAATCTTTTAATTGTGAAAAAATATTTTTCAAATTTATTTACAATTAAATTTGAAATAAAATAACTGTAAAATAGGATTACTAACTTTGATTATAAATTAAATGAGAGAAAAACTCGCAAATATACATAATTTTTTGTTCTTTCTTGTTTACTTTAACTCTTTAAAAGTTAATTTATTTTCTTCAACTTTTACAAATAAAAATAAAATGTGGTTAAATAGTATTGATAATCCACAAGAGTAAATATAAAACTGGGATCAAAATTTTTTTTATTATTCAACAAATTCAAAATTTTTAAAAATTTCGATTTTTGGTGTTTAGAAGTCTCTAGAACATCTATTTTTCGAGATATTGCCCAAAATCGTTTTTTATATACAAATTTTTTAATAGTGATTTTTCACAACTATTTTGTACAATAACTCGAAAAATATCAGAGTCCCCAAAAAATGAAAAATTGAGATTGTTTTTATATTTTTTTTATAGTGATCCCCATAGATTAAAATGAATTTTAAAGTTTTTTTTTGAGAAAAAAAAAAATTTTTTTTTTAATTGTAGGTTTTAGTATATATAAATATTTTAAAATCTTCTACTCCTCACACGGAAAAAACTACTTAGTTACAAGTATTTATCCGAATTTTGGTACCTTAAGAGGATTTAAATTTTCGAAAAAAAAAATTTTGAAAAGATTTAAAGGTTATTTCAGGTAGCAAACATGTATACTTTAATTGATCAAATTATATATAAAAATTTTAAAAAAAAATAAATAAAAAACCATTAATTTAATTGATTTTATCGGGAATCGAACTCCGGTTACACACTTTTCAAATTTTGAGATCTCGGTGATCTACCGCTGAGCTAATGAGCAATTATTGGATATTTTAAAATTATAAAATTCTGAAGATAATAAAATTGAATTTTTAATTGAGTAATTTTTCTAATATATTTTTTTTTTAAAAAAAAAAAAACTACAAGTTTTTTTCGATTTACAATTTTTTTTTTTTTTTCATTGTAAAAAAATTAACAAATTTAAAATTGAATTGAAAAAAAGTTATAAAAAAATTTTTTTTTTGAAAAAATTCATTTTTGAATATGAAACTCTAGTAAAAATTTGTTTTTAATTATTTAGTATTTTTTTTAATATTTTTCTAGTGATTACACTATCGAAAATTTGAAAAAATGAATATTTATATAAAATAAGATGAGGTCTAATAATTTTTTTTCAAAATATTGGTAATGTGAATTTTTTTTCTGTTAAATTTGAAAAAAATGAAATTTTACTAGAGTTTTCCAATTAAAAACAATTTTTTTAAAACATTGTTTTTCAGTTAAAATAAAAATAAAAATCATTTTTTTGAGATGTATAAAAAAAAAAAATTTTTTTTTAAATTGACCTATTTTTTCTACATTTAAAAAAATTTCAAAAAAAATTTTTTATATAGATTTTTTCAAATTTTCAATTTTGAAAAAAGTAAAAAACGCCCATTTTAAATACAAAATAATTTTGAAACCACTTATCCTAATAAAATTTAAATTTAAAAACGTGACAAAAAAAAATCAAAATAAAAAATTTTTGTAAAAAATTTTTTGTATATATTAAAAAAATTTTAATATATCATTTTATCAACCAATATTCACAGTAACTTATGTATTTTTATATTTAACTAGGATCAAAGCCAAAAAAAAAATATTTTTTTTTAATGTAATAAAAAAAATATTTTTTTTTAATGTAATAAAAAAAAATTTCAAATTTAAAAATTTATAACTTTTTTATTTTAAAATATATTACTTATATAATATTTGAGTAAAAAAAAATATGGGAAAATGAAAAGAGTAGTAAAAAAATTTAAAAAAAAATTTTTTTTTTAAACCTTAATTTTTTGAATTTTTTTAACCAAAATCATATTTTTGAATAAAAAATACCCTAGTAAGATGATCTTAAAAACTTTAAAAAAATTTTATTTTTGTGTAAAATTGGACCTTTTTGAGAAATGAAAAATTCAAAATTTCAAAAAAAAATTTTTTGACGAAAAATCGAAAATGGGGAATAACTTCTAAACTAGAGGAGATAACGCGCTCTAAACTTTAAAAATAAATTTTTAAGATAAATTGGGGGTTATAAAAATGAATAATTCGCACAGATATACTAAGTTTAGAATTTTGATTTTTTTCAATTTATACTTGTGTATTTAAAATTAGACTACTTATAATTCATAATTTACTAACTAATAAGTGTTTGAAAAAACTATTTTTCAAAAATATAGACTCACTTTATAATGTTGATGGAAGTTTTTTTGAGGTTTTTAAACCATATTCTTATCAAAAAAATATTTTAAAATTTTTTGGATCAGAAGGATTTTTTTCTAATTTTACCAATTTTAGTTTTGCTTTTTCTTCAAATTTTTGACAAGTTTTTTGTTTTTTTTTTGATATTTTTTTTTTTTTCTTTTTTTATCTTTTTTTTTAGATTTCTTTATTTTTTTTCAAAAGTCTTTTTTTTTTTTTTTGATATTTTTTTTTTACAAAAAATAATGTAGAAAACAAAAAGAAGATTTTAAAAGACAAATAATCAATAAGAAAATTGAGACTATGTTGTGAAGTTTATAATGAATTTAATTATTAGCAAATAATCTTCTTTATTAACTTTTTTTCAGTGTAAATTCACTAATAAAAATTTCGTAATTCTCATTTCAAAAATTGTTACTCACTTTTTTTTAGGTTTTAATTTTATTTTATTTATTTATTAAAATATCAGGGTTTTATATATTTAGAATGATTTAAAAGTGAATTACAAAACAGATTTAATTATTAATTGGTCTCGAATAAGAAATATATATATATATATTCAATTTATTATTTTAGATGAGTCATAGTTTTTGAAATGGTATTCACTTTTAAATCAAGATTTAAATACATAATCAACTTTATGGGCTAACAGAAGAGCAAAAAAGTCAAATACACTATGATAAGATAATTAATTAAAACAAAAAAGATTATTATTATTATTAAAATTACAAAAAAAAAATAAATAAATAGAATGATTATATATTTTTAATAGTTATTAATTCAATATATTCAAAATTAAATTCAAGAAAAAATATCTTTTATTAAATAAATTGTTTTAATTATGTTAACAATTGAGAAGACTATTTTACAATTTAAGAAAATAATTGTTCTCAAGTTCACGGAAATGATTTTATTTGTTTCTGCTTTTTCAAAGCTGAATAAATTTTTTTACTTGACCTTTTTGTATTTCTGATAAAAGAGAATTCTCATATTATCCGGGGTTAGAAATTATAAATTCAAAGATTTCATTAGTATTTAGAAGAAAAACAAAAGATATCTGAATATTTTTTTTTAGATACAAAAATAAAATTTAGAATCAAAAATGGGTCTCAAAATTGAAATAATTACACTATTTTATAATATTTTTTTATTTCATGAGAATTAAACCAAACAACTTAGATTTTTTAAATTAAAAAATTTTCTTAAAATCAAGTTTTTTTGTTATTACTTTCATATCACTTTTTGATTTTTTTCCATATTAAAAAAAAATTGTGACATTGTTTTTTTCTTGTGCATTTGTTAAATACTCCAAAGTGATGAAGGTAAAACTATAATTTTTACCAATATGTGGAGGTATTGATCCAAAAAAAAACAATTAACACATTTTAGATTATCTTGAGGATATTTGTGGATAAGATCAAGTTTATTTTTAATTTTGGAAGATTTTTAATTTTCCTAAAATATAATATAAAAAAAAAAATTATTTTTTTAATTTGTTTTTGTGATTTTTGGATGAAGAAAAGTTTTGAAAGTTGTTCGAAAAAATAAACCATTATAACACAAGAGTTGTAATATTTAAGAAAAATAGTTAAAAAAAATTCGGAATCCGGGAATTGAACCCGGGCCAACTGGGTGAAAACCAGACGTTCTACCACTATACTAATCCCGATTGTACATTTTTATTCGACTTTTCAAGTATTTAAAATCTAAATTAGGATACATTGGATAATTAAAATACACAATCAAAAAAAAAAATAATTAAATAATTAAAATTACTCTTACATATACTCACAATTCTAATTAATAAACTTCTATTTCTAAAGACTCAAACTAAATTCAACAATTAAAAGATAATCAAAATATATCCCAATTTCACAATACACAAAATCTCAACTACTTAAAGAATCAACAATCTTCTAATTATTCAAAATATAAGCACAACCCACGCAAATCTAAAACTCTTAAATCAAATAATTATCAACCATATATATTATGCAATTTATTTATAATATATCATACCTTTAATTATATTAAAATGAAAATTTAACAACATGTAACCCTCAATACATTAATTAACATCATTATACTTTTAATACTTCAATATTAAAAAAAATTAAGTAAAACATTGCTAATTGATTTTTAATAGTTTTAAAAATATAAAAACCTAGTGGTCTCTTAAAGGGTTCTTCAAACAATAATTGGCACCTTTGTTTTGAATAAAAAGACTTTTTCACAATTTTAAAGAAATAATCAACCAAATATCTAGACAGTATTCCAGTCAAAGGTGGCGCAAATTTTTTTTCAAATATAACTTATTTTTTATAAATGACCTTTGAAGAATAAATAAGAAATAAATAGAATAATACACACCAAAGAAAAGTTGATTTCCACAGGAAATAAAACCTGATAAATCAATATAGTTTCTTAAAAAATTGAAAAACAGAAATTTTTAGGTTCTTATTGAGAAAAACAACAATGTACATTTTGATCTTCCATTTAAGATCCAATAAAATTCATATATAACCAATTTGATTCCCATATAATCATTTCCATTGTATTAGTAACATTGGAATAGCACATTTTTGCTTTGTGACTTTCGAACTTACAATTCAAAAAAAAAAAAATTGAAAACAAATTTGGTTTATTATGAAAAATAATAAAAAAAAACCTAAAAGCCAAAATAATTTCTAATCGAAAATATCCAAAATTAAATTTTTTTCTCAAATATCCATTCAAACCCCATAAACACATAAAATAACCTCAATACAACTGCCCCCTTTTGACTGAAAAATGTTTTCTGGGGAAAAAAAGTTTAACATGATTATGAATTGTAATCCTGAAAATACAAAATTAAATCTATAATAAAAAAAACACAGCCTTTCATTGGGAAAATTAATATAGTGATCGAAATAATGTGTTCACAAAGATGATAATCCGTGTTTCAAAATAAAACCTATACTTTTTTTTCTTCTTATACCAATGCAACATCCAATCTACTACCAAATAGTATACCTAAGTTCAAATCCAATTTGGAAAGTAAAGGTCTGGTTATTTTCAGTAAAATTTAAATTATTCATGCAAATAGTTGAAAATTTTCCATAATATAACTCAGTTTTTTTGAATTTTTTTGTTTGTTTTGATATATAAAAATTTTATCAAAAATTTACTCTGTTTTTTGAGATAAATTTTCAAATTTTATCCTATTTATTTTTAAGATTTTTTTTTAAATATTGGAACTTTACGAAACCAATACCATATTTTTTTAGGGTTTATTATCAGTTTCTTTGACCGGTTAATGTAAAGGTCTTCTATAACAAAAAAACATACTTTTTATTTTGTAACACGTATTAAATTTTTTTGCATACATTATTTTGACTACAGCAGAACCTGAAAATGAAAAGTAAAATCAATAAAAAGAGGAAACCAATTAACTTCAAATATAACCCATTATATTATTTTCAATCAATCCAACAAATACAATTTAAATCTACTGGTTTATCAAAATTGTTGGTGAGGTTTTGGAGATTCTTAAAAATAGTCAATTTTTTTAAAAAAGTTTAAAGGATTGATCAATCAAAGAAAAACCCCTACCAAAAGATAGTATTAAAAAAACTGTTATTATGAAGAATCCTCAATTTTTGTCTTTAATTTATTTATTTATTCTTTTTTTAATTGCTCTTACTCTGAATTTCCAGGTTCTATTAATGTTCTCAATTAAAAACAGTGTTGAACGTTTTTTTCCTGTAATTTTGCATTTTTTTCAAAATGGTTTGAAATAAAAATAAAAATAGAATTTTTCTTCTCAATAGGATCCTCACAAAACAAATTTAAAAATCAGTATTATAACCAAACTTTCAAAATGAAATCTCTTTCTATCGATTTTTCTCTTTTCAGAGTCTTTCATTTTTCAAAACAAAATAAAAAGAAAAAAACACAAAGCAAAATTTGTCATTTTTTTATTTTTTGTTCTATCAAAATGAATTTTCACACTATTTACAAAAACCATTCCAAAAAGCAACTCTTCCCTGACGAAAGATTACAAGATTTGAAGTCAAACAAAATTTTTACAGCAGCACTTCATCAAAACGGGTCTGTTTCAATAATTGATGCTAATGGGGCAACAAAAAATTATTTTGCCGAGAACAATTCTCCAATTGTCCAAATGTCAATAGGATCATTTGCACACTTATTATTATTAACACAAGACCAAAGGGTTTACAGCTATTTCACTAATAATTCTAGTTTTCAAGGTGGGAATGAAAATAAAGAAACATTATCAAATGGGCTTTATGAAATCGAATCTCTGAGAAACAAAAAAATAACCCAAGTGTTAGCCACGCAAATCTCATCCTACTGCTTAAGTGAGGATCAAGACAAAAGTTTATATTGGTGGGGTTACCACCCACTGAGAACCACTACTGGAAGGCCACAAATAATAGCTAAAAATGTTGATCGAATTTTTGGTGGATGTTTTTGGCACATGTTTTTCACCAAAACAGATGGAAGTCTGTATGGGGACGGTTTAAACACAAGTTCCAAAGTAAGTCCAATTCCTTTTCAATTTTAAAAGCCTGAAAAACTCTTTCCACTGATCTTTAAAAAAAGAAAAAATCTTTTCTTTTTTTTTTCTTTTTTTTTCATTTTTTTTTTTATTTTTTGGTTTAACAACACCTGACGATACTTGAAAACAAACAATTAATTTCCCACAAAGAACAGAAAAATATTTCCACAAACCAGATTTATTGATCTACACTTTAAATCACAGCTGAATACCTTATTTTTTTAAGTTACTGTCAAAAACAAATTCAACAAATTAAAATTTTTTCTCAAAAGCTAAAAAAGAAAGAATCCAAAATATTCGAATTTTTTCTCAAAGTTTAAGAATGAAGGAGGTTCACCAAGTCTCTGAAATTTTCTTTCGAATTGGTTTTGTCTTGATCTTTTAAATGCACCAAAATCTCGTAAAAAAGACCACTTTGTTACTCTTCTTAAATTGTTTTTTTGAAAGGGTGTTGTTTTTAAAATCATCATATTTTGACATTTTTAAAAAAAATAATATGTAAAACAATCACTTGTTGTGCGATCAAAATATTGTTTTTGAGATATAAATGTTTTCAAACAAGTTTTTGTTGACCTTTTTTGTTACAAGGTGGCAAATTGTAAAATTGTCCTCAGTCTCCCAAAAATGGTCATAAACAACACACCCCATAGTCTAAGAACAAAGTATCTCAGAGTACATAATTAACTCTTTTTAAGGAATTAGCGCCGACCAAGGGGAAGTTTAAGATTAAAGTTTGTTGATATAAATGTTTACCACATTAGTTTCATATGGTTCAAATTTCTCTAAAAATTCGATTAGTAAAGTAGTAATTTAAAATTAATCCTCATCAATTAACAAACGATCCTTGTATTACTATTATTTTCCAATTAAAAAATCAAAATTTTTAGTTCAAATTCCAAAATATTTTTCTAGTTTTAAGTTGAAGAATATCCAAAGATCTTTACAACATCTTTTAGAAATGATATTTTTAGACAATAAATTAAACTTCCTTCTTGAACACTAAGAAAAATTTTTTACTTTGGTGATTTGATTGTAACAGTTATAATTAATATACATTTTGGAAATTGAAATAAAAATTTTCATTTATTAATTTAAAAAAAAACAGTAGTAAAAAACCCAACAATTTCAGAAAAAAAATCTGCATTTCTCTCCACAAATCGAAAGGTCAAATCATCAATATTCAGACTCCAAAGTTAGAAAAATATCTTTCAAAAATTTGTAAAGAAATGTAGATAAGTTGCTAAAAAATTCAATTTATTGTAAAAATTAAATAATTAACAAATAGGTTCTTTTGACAAATTATTTCTGAAATCGTGGAAATACTGTTAATTGTAAAATAAAAAGATCAAAAATTTTCATTCAGCTTTCCAAAAAAAACAAAACTTCTCTAAGAATTAAAATAAATCATCAAAGTTCCCAATTCTAAAAGGTAAATTAATAATTTAAGCTAGTTTGCATAACTAATAAATTTGAAATGGTAACATGATTTAAAAAAATCTTTTTTTGGAAAGCTGAATGAAAATTTTGTTCCAATTTATTTGGCAACAAATAGTATATTGATGTTACAATTAAATTTATAAAAAGGAAACTAAAACTAATCATTCTTTGGGTTTTTATGTAGATGATTATTATTGAGTTAATCTTTGAAATTCAAAAATTATAAAAAATAGTTACTTTTGCAAGTTCTAAATAAGAAATATTAAAAACTGGACCATTATTTTTATTTTGGGGTTCTATTTTTAGATTTGGAAAAGGAATTAAAAAAAAAATTTCATAAAATGAAAATTTTTAATAGTGAGATTCTTAGTAAAAAATCCAATACTTTATTGTGCAGTAATATTTATAATAGATTTTTTCGAGTCATGCGAGCCATGGCACATTAATATCATTTTCACCCAATTACAACATACTTTGATTATAGACGAATCTATGGTGAGGATAATCCCTTAAAAGCGTTTATTTTAACATTTCAATTATTTTTAATTTTAAAACTAACCAATTCTGAAAAAACAAATTCAAGATCTCAGTTTACATTATTGTTGTTGTTGCTGAAAATTTCAACCAAACAGTTTAAGAAATGAAACGAAAGAGATATTTTTAAACTTCACGAATACTTTACAATTAAAAAAATAATTTGCAATAAATACAATTTATGAAATGAATAAAAGTTCTCTACCCAAAATAATACATTTTATTTTATTTTATTTTTTTTTTTTTTTTTTTATTTTTGAAGAGAGAAAATTGCTTTTCTCCTGTGTGCCCTAATTTCTAAACTTTTTTTTAGAAATTTTAATAAAGAATCACAAATTTTTTTATCACTTACTAATGATAATATATATGATGAATTCTTTTTATTAATAATATCTCCGATATTATTAATTTTTTTATATTTTTCAAAAAATTCAGATATCCAGATTTTTCGATTTATTTTATAGGCCGGACAGTCCTATAAAAAATGATCGAAATCTTCAATGATATCAATATTTAACTTTTCTTTACATAAATCACCATTTTTATTTTTATTTTTACTTGTTATATAAGAGTACCTATTTAAACAATTAGTAAAATTTCGAAATTTTAGAATTGTTTTTGAAGCTTTCCAGTTTAAATATTTTTTGTTGTTTGAAATTGTAATTTTGTTGTTTTATAATTTTTAGATATTGTTGAACTTTCCAACTAGGTGAATTTTCCAATTCGGTTAATCGAAAAAACTTTTAATTCTAAATCTAATAATTTTAATCCCTTAGTGTGCCAATTAATATTTTCATTTTCCAATTTTCGAAAATTTAGTATTGTTTTTAATTTTTTTAAATTTAAGAAATCTAATTTTTCTATCAATTTATATTTTCTTCGGTATACTTTTAATCTAGCGGGATCAATTTTTGCTTCATTTTTATAAATTAATCGAGGTGAATGGATATTAATTTGTAAGAAATTTGTGACTTATTTATTGATAAATCTATCAATTCTTTCAAAATCATTTTGTTTCAAGTCAAATATTTCAAGACCATAATAAAGTTGACTTAAAATGAGAGCTTTGAAAGAAGTTATTTTGACTCCATTGTTGAGTTTATTTTGTTGAAACAATCGATTAAGTGTTCCCAAGGACTTTTCTACTTTTTTTGAAATTATATTCAAGATGTGTTTTTTTTTTCTAACCAAATCCCAAGATAAAAAATATCTTTTAATTCTTTTTTATATTTGGTTTTTTTATTATGTGGGTTCATCCCGAATCTTTTTATTATTTCAAAAATCCTTTCTAAATTAATTTTTAGAGAGATTAATGGCCCTTTCATAATAAGAATAAGATCATCTGCATACTCCTTGATAAACTCCAATTCCTTCTTTTTTGTAATATCTCAAGAGCCAATTTTTAATTGTTTCATTTTTGATAATTTTTTTAATAGATTGATATATTAACAATACATTTTATTTTTGTTTCAATGCTAAATGATTTTTTATCATATTTATACTAATTTTTTCTGTAAATTTAGTAGTCCTACTCATGTAATTTTCTTTTATTTTTTATTTTAAGGGAGCTGTATTGCATCTAATAAATTACAAATAGTCAACAAATAATAATTTCACTCACCTGATTGACTATCGATCAGGAAGAAATCCTCAATTTTTGATTCGAAAACATTTTCCCTTTCCTTTTCCATTCCCAATAGGGTAAAATGAATACAAAATCAAAAAAATTTTTGGCAATGAAAAAAAAAAAAAAAACCCTCAAGGTGTTTCTCATTACTTAAAAAAATGAAAAAGCTGTTTCGTTCCTTTACCAACACAATTTTTATTGAAAAAATAAAAACAAAAAACAAAGTTTGAAAGTAAAAAAATGAGGAAATTTGGTTTTTATTGTTTTTAACTGAAGAAGAAAATTTTTGTTTGAGATCTTACTGAAACAAGTGTTCCAAAAATCCTTAAAGGCAACTGGTTTCATGTGTTCAAATAGAAAAGAATTGTTTTAATATCGATATTAAATTGTAATTTCCTGTATTAAGAATCTAGTAAATAATTGATTGAGATCCAAAAGTCTTTGTTTAAAAATTCTTTGAATCGTAAAGTTGTGTTGTCTCAAAAAGTACAACAACAATTTTTTGGAGTTCCATACTTGAATGTAATTTGACTGTAAGGTCCTAAAGTCTTGCAAAAATAATTTCTTTCTTCATCAAAACCACTTTTGAAAAAAAATGTGGAATGAATAATTTAAAAAAAAACAATGAAAAATTATTTTTTTTTTTATTTTTGAAAAGAGGTGATTAAACAAAATTACCTCCTGTTTGCAGTTAGGTTTTTTTTACATTTCTAAAATGAAAAAAAAACCGCCGTTAGGTTTTCCATAATTTAAAAGAATCGAGTTAAATCTTTGATTTTTCTCTATTCTTTTGAATTATGGAAACCATATGCACTCTATGACACTCTACGGCACTTGACTGAAACTCTACAGCGCTTCCTGAAACTTTAAATTTTTTTATCCTATCTATAATTTAGGCAAGATTATAACCCATAGGATCTATTTTCTTTAAAAAATGAAAAGAAAAAAATTTATTTCTAAACAAATACAAGAAAAATGTGAAAGAAAAGTAAGAAAGAAAAGTGAATATTTATTGATTTATTGGTAAGGATTAAGTGCTCAAGAGCTCTTAATCCGTTAAAGAGGGAGTTTTTGAAGTGACTAAATTTGTGACTCCTAATTCAAAGAGTAGTCAAAAGAAAATTTTAATTACAGTAATTAGAAGTATTTTAAACTCAATTTAGTTTTCTGAAAAAAAGAAGAAGAGAAAAAAAAAGAATAAAAAATGAAGAGTGGAATCAAAAAAAAAAATTAAGATTTGGGGAAAAATGATAGAAAGAAGAGAATGAAGAGTGGAAAAAAAATTAAGATATACAAATAGTAGTAGTATTGATAGGATATATGTTTCTGTTGAGTTGAATGGTTTGCTATTTAGACTTTAATTTTAGTTCATTTTTTCTTATAGCGTGCTGTGTCATATCAGTCAAAAAATATTCTATTGTGATGTCGTATATTTCTTTTGTATTCATTTTTCTGAACAATTCATCAGTATCCTCTCTGTTAATGATACTAAAGTCAAAATCTTTGACTTTTTTGAGCTCATTTTACCAGTATTTTTCGTTTTTTTCATATTTTTCACATTTCCATATGAAGTGGTCTACATCATCAACTTTTTTTTTACAGCAGGGACATATTTTGCTTTTTATTCCCGGTTCCCACTTTTATGTGTATCTACATAAGCCATTTGAGAAAGATTCGAGCTTAAGTAGAGTTTTTGATTATTTCCAGTTCAAATATGGTTGTTTTATTGCGAAGTTTTCTGGAAATTGAACAATTTTGAGGTATTTTTTAATTCCTAGTTTTCTTCTCCAACGGATGAGTCGGCTTTGTCCTGTATAGTCTTTACGTGGACTTCGTGGAGTTTTTTTTTCAATTTTTTCTCGTCAATATTTATCCAGTCTATACCTTCAATTTCGTCCATTTTAAGGTCTTTTGATAGGTGATCCAGCTCTAAATGCCTCAATTTCTTGAGGAATTTGGCCTTTCTTTTCAGAATCATGTGTTTTGCGGGCTCTTTTCTGATTTCCCACTTGATGATATCTAACGCAGTGTGGATATTAACTTTGGTTAAATGAAAGAGAGTAAAAAAAATAAAAAAAAAAAAGTAAAAAACTTGATTGAAAAGTTTTTTTGTATCCCGAGTTGTAAATGGGTAGGTGGCTATTTCCTTTTATGTCGAATTTGTTTGGATTTCCACAAGATTTTATTTTAATAAAGATTTCTAATGATTTGAACAACTATAGGTGAAATGAAAAATAGGTTACGTTATTAAGTTTTAAAATAAGAACTTTATAGAAAGGGAACATCTATCAAAGTGTGAGTTTTTCAGAATAAGAATTTGCTTTTGAACTTTTCTTTTTTATAATTGTACAAGTTTCCCAAATCTTGTTTTCGTAAAATCCGATTACAAGGCACTGACTCGACATTATTAATCCATTCCAATTATAGACTCGGTAGATTGCACGAGAAGTCCAATTCGGTTCACTTTGGTTGGCTTCAGATCGCATTCGTTGGATTCAGTTCTCTCCAGTTGTCATCAAATCATTTCAGTTGAATTCACTTACATTATGTTGATTTAGTTAATTTTAGCTCACTTTTGTTCACGCTCGGTTAACTTTTATTTGAGAACTAATAAGAACAATTTTTTTATGTATTAATTCTATTAATGACTTTTGATCTCATTGTGATAACTTCAAACATTTTTTTTTTTAAAAAAAAAAAAAAGAAGAGTAATCCAAATGTGTTAAAAAATGTTCATTTGGAAAAAGTAAAATGTATAAATAATAAAAATATACTTTTTTGAAGGTCTTGTTTTTCGAATTTGACCAAATTGTATCCTTTAAAATATACTTTATCAATTTAATCAAATTTATAAACAGTAATTTTTCCAATAAGAAATGGAATTACAATATTTTCACAATTTTTTAATTAGCTTATTTCTGGCCATTTTTTAATTTTATAAATTCAAAGAAAATTCGTTTTTTCAAATTAAATCAATAAATTATTTTTTATTATTCGAACCAGTTTATTCTTTTTTTGAAAAATATCCGTTATTTAATAATTATTTCCACAGAAGAAAACATTTATTCATAAGCGGAAATATGAAGTCTCTATTTAGAGAGTTTTTTTTGATAAAAATAGATTTTTTGAAGAAATTCTAAAAATAGAGAAATCATTTTTACGCTTGTGATTGTGTTTTTTGATTCAAAAAAAAAATAAAATATTATTAAGGCTCTCGTCATTTAATGTGTATTTGCTCCATACTCAAGGAGAGACTTGAAACTAAAAATTATATTGTGAAATTGCCCTTCTTATGATTGACAAATGCAAATAACAAAAAAAACAAATTCATAGAATCTTCTTTGACAAAAAATTCAATCAAAAAAAAAAAAGTTTAAAAAGCATTCTTAATTCCAAAAAATCAAATTTTAAAAAAAAAATTTCTTGTTTCTTTTTTTCAATATTCCAAGGGTTAAATTTCTTCAATTTAAAACAAATTGTTTTCTAAAAGTATACAAACAATTTAATTCAATTTAATCTAATTTGTGGTTATTTTGTAACTCTCTATATTTGGCAATTTAAAGATTTTGTAACATTCATGAGATAAAAATAACTCATTTGAGAATTGAAAAAAAAAAAATCTTCGAGATCTCAAAAAGCGCCAAAGAGATGAAATTTCGAAACCATCACAGTTATTTTCAAAATTATAAATTACAACGATTCTAATTGGAAATTGAGTGTCTTTCTTTTGGCGCTTTTTTCAAAAAATATCCTCTTTTTAGATTGTTGATTTTTGGAGATCGAATTCGCGCTTCACATTTAGGTTAGTTTTTGATTGGTTATTAGGCACTCATAAAAATTACCAAAAATTTTTTTTTTCCCAATTTCAGAAAATTATTTTTAACCGTAACAGTCAAACCTAAAACCCGGAAATTTTCATAAACCCGGTATTTCCATTTTTCTGATCAATTGAAAATATTAGTAAAATGTCAAAAATCTACTCTCATTTTACAGACAAATAACCCAATTACCCAGCAACCTATAACCATTCCAATTGGAGTGTTGGTTAAATATTCTGAATCCATCATTTTTAACTCTTTGGTGAATTCAGAAATCAAAAAAATCCAAAATTTGTAAAATTAATTGAGAACATTACTGAAAATCAAAAATCTACTTTTGATTTTAAATTTTGAAATAAAAAACATTTTCATCATTTTGAAATATTTGAAAGAATTTGAATTTGAGAGAAGTATTTGATTATTGTAAATTTTCATGAAATTAAGAAAACCATATTGTAAAAAAATAAATCCTCTATTGTTCTCAATAGAAATTTAAAATTTTGAAAAAATTATTAAAAGAAAGATATAAAGTAAATTAATCTCTTATTTCATTAATGCAACAACAAAATAATTCTTATATAATAAATTTAGAATTTATTTAAAGGGAAAATCGCAATAAATTTTATTTTCATTTTTCAGTAATGTTCTCAATTAATTTTACAAATTTTGGATTTTTTTGATTTCTGAATTCACCAAAGAGTTAAAAATGATGGATTCAGAATATTTAACCAACATCCCAATTGGAATGGTTATAGGTTGCTGGGTAATTGATTATTTGTCTGTAAAATGAGAGTAGATTTTTGACATTTTACTAATATTTTCAATTGATCAGAAAAATGGAAATACTGGGTGTTGAAAATTTATGGGTTTTAGATTTGAATGTAATGACTCGAACCTTCAATTTAAACATTTTTTTTTTTTTTTTTGAGAAATTAACATTTGCAAAACTTTACGTTTTATTTTGTTAATTTTTTTATTTTGAATAGAGATATAGGTTAATACTCTCTTCTGGCTCTTATTTTTTTTTGTAATTTAAGAAATAACAAGAAGTTTATATAATTTTTTTTTTTTTTTAACTAGAATCGAAAAAATCTATTGACATTTTTTCGTAAATGATTTAGAGGGTTGTAGAGCTTCTAGGTTTTTTTTTTTTTTTTTTTAATTTGAAATTATTTGGAAAATCTAATGATTTTCCAAACAAACAAAAAAGTTGCAAAAACAAAACAGTGATTTTTTTTTTTTTTGTTTAGAAAATTTATTTATATTCTGAAAATACAGAAATCTTTTAAAAACATAATGAAAGTTTTTTTCTTTTTCAATTTGTTTTTAAGCAATTAAAAAGAATTAAAAAAATCCATATCAATTTCAAAAAAAAACAAAAACAGAAAAGAAAATAAAAAACAAGAAGAATAATTTTGTTTCTCATATAATAGATGATGTATTCTAATAGATTATGGAATTACCAAATTCCCTAGTTACTATTCATATTATATAAATTAATTTGATTTTAATCAATATTTTAAAATATTTTTCAGGGGTTGTAATCCGGTTAACCACTTTAATAAAATCAAAAAATATTTTTTTCAAAAAGTTAGGTAACAATATTAACACAAATTCTAAAGATAGCTCGAAAATTGATATTCCTATAAATGTTGAAGATATTGAAGATATTACTTTAACACAGAATTCTTCAATGATTCTTTCCTCAGAACATAAAGTGTATATTGCTGGCAGTGTTAATGTACAAATCAAAAAATTCCAATTATTTGATTTTTTTACAGATAAAGATCCAATTGCAATCTCTGGCTCTCAAACTTCAATTCTAGTTCTTACATCAGATGAACAATTGTATTGTGTTCCTAAATTCCACTCAACTACAAATCTAGAAGGGGAGATTACAAAAGTAACCAACATTACTTCACAACGCCAACAACTCCAACAACTCCACTTAACTTTAAAACTAGAGCAAAAGATTTCTTCAATTTTTTTTGATTATCACACTAATATATTATTATGCTTTGGCACGGATCCATTAAATATAGATTTTTCACTCTTGTATAAAAGCAATCAACACTTTGCTGATCAGAAAATTTTTGATATACCTGTCCATAGCTCTGTTCTCAAAATGAGATTAAATTATGATTTAAACGACGGCTTTGAAAGCATTAAAAACAATATTGAAAAGAATTTTACAAAAGAAGAAACTCTGAAACTTTTAGATTGGATTTATGACGAGATTAATATTCGCAATTTAGAAACTTGTGAAAAAATAAAATCACAATTTAATATTGATAATCTTTTAGAAAAAACAATTAAACAAGATTTAATCCATTTATATAAAAATGAAGAATCCAAAGATTTTTCACTTTTAGTTAAGGATTATGATGAGGAGGACAACAATGATGAGGAAGGAGAAGAAGAAGAAGAAGAAGAAGAAGAAGAAAATTATGAAGAAATACCTGTCCATAAATTTATCTTAATCGCGAGAAGTGGTTTGTTTAGAGAAATGTTTAAAAATATTTCTGAAAACGTAAAAAGCCTTAATTCAATTAGGGACTATTCAAGAAAATCCGTTCAAAGTATAGAGATTTTAATCAGATATTTTTATACTGATAAAATCGAATTGACAGCAGATGATGATCCAGCTTTAATCGTAGAAGAGTTGAGTGATGCTGTTGAATACTATCAATTAAATCCAAATTCAACAATTACTCATGAATTAAATTCAATTCGAAAACAATTTAATTTGGATTAGATTAGATTGTACAAGCTATTTCCAAGAAAGCAGGGCATATTTATTTTAAAATATATTTATTAAACTCAATCTTCACAAAAGTATTTAAATATCCAAAATCATTAGCTACCATTTAGTGATTCTTGATAATAATTTAATTTTTTTCTTAGTATTGTATTACATAAATAAAAGATACAAAATTTTCTGATCTCGATTTTATCGGAGATATTTTTCAGGGGGGTGAAAATTGGTGTTTATTATTATCTTTTTGATCGAAAAAATCGTTTTCATAACTTGTTTAATCTCAACAAATTTTCAAATAGAATTGAAAATATATGACTGCATTTGATTGTTTAAAAAATCATTTGTAACATTACCATATTTCCAGTTTTTTATTGAAATTGGTTGTGCTTGGTTTTTCACCAAAAAAAGAACTATTTTTTTTTCATTACTTGGAAATATTTCAATTGATTATATTTTGAAATAAATGCCTTAGCCATTGATTCAATCAGTATTAATATTATTATTACTAATTTGGTAGTGTCAATTAACGAATACACCCACTAACAAAGATGATTTTTTATGAAAAGTAAAAAAAAATCACCCACTTTTTTGGAAATACCTTATATCCCCTAGGAAACCAGATTAAATTTAATCAAGCTTAAAATAAAAGATTTAAATGGATATTGCTCGTTATTAAATTTATTTTCTGGCGATTTATCTTTAATCCAGATTTTAATTATAAACTCTTTTTCAAACAAAAGTCTACACCTCTTAAATCATTTATACTTTTGAATTTGATTGTTAAAAAGATAATTATTTCTTGCTGATTTTCATTTTAATTATTCTTTTTTTCATGTTTTGATTTATTTATATTTTTTGCTTTTTTTATTTTTGGATATTGGACAGTTTTAAAATGAAATAACAAAACAAGATAAGAAGGAACCAATTTGGAAATAATCTAAAAGTATAAATGGAAACAGTTGAAGTTTGATTTCGAATGAGCTAGAGGTAGGAATTATGAAAGATCATTATTTGGATTGATGCATTGCACAAAGAAAATAGAAAAGAAAAAAAAACAATTACAACCAAATACCTGATGAATTGTTGCTTTATCTTGAAAATAAGACTTTAAAGAACGAAAGTTTGACGTGTAAAGAGTTATCAATAAACTGTAAATATCTTTTCCCCAAATCAAATTATTCAACTGTTTTTTTGATTATAAAATTTTTTTTCTCTACAATTTACAAAACGAGATTTCTCATTTCAATTAAAAGGATACCCAATTTTTTTAAAGTATTGAATTTTAATTTTTATTGTTTTGTTTTAAAGAGTTTTAAAATTTCAGTTGGGTTGTTTTTTATTCATGTTTAAAGAGTTTCTTAGATTTTCTAATGATACTACAATTCATTTGATTCAATTATGAATAATTCTTCTAATTTTTTTGTAACCTTTTATTTGGAAAAGAGTTTAGTTTTGAAGAAAAAAAACCTAAATATGTAAAAATATACCTGATAAGATTTTTTCTTGTGAATATTCGGAAAATTATTTTATAATTACAAATAATTTCAATCAAATCCTTCTTATAAATAACCAAATTTTTGATAATCTTAGTAATAAACCAACATCAGGTTCATTAAAGTTGACTGTCTATAGAATACCAAGAATCAAAGAGAAATGCATTTAGCTTTTCTAAAATTTAAAAGAATAGTGTAAAATCTTTGATTTTAATCAATTAATTTGAATTCTCGAAAACCATCTTTAGTTTTTTTTTTTAATTTAAGAAAAAAAAAAAGAAAATTTATTTAATTTTTGATTTATTTCTCAAATCTTAAAAAAAAAACGTAATCACTTTCCTGTATTTTTAAATTAACTTTTATTACAATTAGAATTTTAATTAATATTTGAAATAAAAAGTAAAATATCGAGAAAAATAATGTACTTTATGATACTTGACGCACCTGATACTAAAACAATAGATAGCTTTTATTTTTGTATCTCATATTATTTCAATATTATTGACCGTCCCACCGAGATCTATTTAATAGAAATTTTTTTCACAAATTATCTAGATTTACATACAGCCTTTAATTCAAAAGTTTGTTTTTCCAAACATTTGTATCTTTTTAATTATGATTTAAAAATACAATTCTCTTTTAGTTTGTTATTCAAGCACCTAAAATTTGTAAATAATTTTCTATTCAGGTACTGAAGGAAAAAATCTTTGGAAATAAATATAGATCAATAAGTGTTTATTTTTTACTAGAAAAACAAGTTCTTGGGTGATCAAAAAAATTTCGTTCACAACAACTATAATCCGTGTTTCAAAATATAGTCAGTGCTTTGTTTTCTTCTTGTTCCAAAACAACACCCAATTCACTACCTAGGAGTATACCTAAATTTAAATCAATTTTGAAGTTAAACTCCTTGACATTTTCAGTAAATTTTAAATTAGAAATGCAGCTAGTTAAAAATTTTTCATAATTTTATTATGTTTTTTTGAAATTTTTTGTTTTTTTTTTGGCTAAAATTGATATAAAAATTTACTCTATTTATTGAGATAAATTTTGCAATTTGGATCCTTCATTTTTAGAATTTCTTTTTAAATAATAGAACGTTAAGAAACCAATACCATATTTAATTAGGGTTAATTGCTCGTTATTTAGATCGGTTAATGTAGTGGTATCTATAACATAAAAAACATGATTTTTCTTTTGAAACACAGATTTAAATTTTCTTTTGAGCATACTGTTTTGACAACAGTAAATACCGATATTTTAACTACCTCAGCATTACCTTAAATAAAATCTGGTAATCTTTCTTCTCATTAAACCTAATTCGATTTTTTTGGAAATTGCTAAATTATGAATAAATTCTGTTTAATTTTATATTTGCTTTTATTATCCAAAATACCACTAGAATTTTAATACTAAGAATCTCAGATCTATTTATTCTTCAAAATATTAATTTGAGGGATTTTTATTGTTAAAAATTGATCCCCTTTATCAATCTCAAAAAAAAAATAAAATTTTTTAGTCTAGATTTCCAAAATAATTCATTTTTATTAATCGATTTCATCTCTGTAGAAATCATTTTGGGATATTTTATTTCACTAAAAATTTTCTTTTTAAAATTATTTGTCAAATTAAAAAATTTCTTGATAAAAACGAAATTTTTACAAATTAAAAAAATCCAAAAAAAAGAAATTATTAAAAGAGAGACAATAAAAATAATCTCCAAAACTCACATATCAATGAAAATTGAAAAACAACAACTATAACAGCACACCTCTTTAAATATTCCCTGAGTTTTAGAATATTTCAAAGATAAGAGGAATCATTACTTAATGAATAAACATAAAAATAGAAAATGAGAGAATAACTATATTTTACTTTAAAAAAAAAGTTTCTACTTTACTTATCAGCTAATGAAAGAGAAGAAACTCACTCAAGTAATCTTCATCATACAAAAATTTGAAATTAATCCCCAACAGAAAAAAACAGTAAAGATACTTTTAATCTTATGCTGGTTCATTTTTTTTAAATTTCTCTCCTAGTTTTTAAATCAGTATTGGAAATAGTCTATTAAATGAGCAAAAAAATCCAAGAAATAAAAATACTTTACAGTTCTACGACTGGAACTGTACAGTCACTTGCTGAAAAGCTTGAAAAACATTTAAAAGATAAACGTGAATCTGATCAATTTTTGGTCTTACGATCCAAGATCACTTTGTTGCCTTTGTATGAATACAATACCGACGAACTTCATACAGACCCCTCAGTTCTTATCTTTGTGTTGGCAACAAACAACGGATCTCCACCAGAAAAATCCAAAACATTCCTCAAGTTTCTTCAAGACATGTGTTTGGATCAAAGGATCCCTAGTGGCTATTTAGCAAATGTTCAATATTGTATCTTTGGTCTTGGTGATAAACCCACCTACAAGTCAAATTATTGTAAGTTTCCCCGTGATTTAATTCGGGTTCTTAAAAGCAAATCCGCTCAACCGATCTTAAAAACAGCGATGGGGGACGAATCAAAAGATTATGTCGCATATTTTGATACTTGGATGGAGCGTGTTTCGACTGTCGTGTTTAACCCAATCTTGGAATTACAGGGCGAAACTTCGATACAATTTGAAGACCTTAGCGACGAGGAAACGGAGGACTCAGACGAAATTGAAAAAGAAAAAGAAAAAGAAGATTTGGAATCAGAAGAAGAATCAGGCGAAGAGAAACAAAAAGAAAAATCTGAAGATATTGAAGATGTAATGCTGAACGTATCTTTAGCCAAAAATTTAAAAAAAACAGGCTACAAATTAGTTGGTTCACACTCTGCTGTAAAATTGTGTCGATGGGCAAAAACAAGTAAGTGGAAATCTTTGATCTCATTCTTTTTTTTTTTTTTTTGTTTTTAAAAACCAAAATTTCTTTTCTTATTACCGAGTGACGTGTTTAAACATTAACAAAAAGTTTCAGTTCCCAAGTATTTGGAGAATTTATTGACTTGACTATTACGAAGTGTTTCTCAAAACAATGATTTGATGAATCAATATACTTCTTTTGCAATTATTTTTCTTATAAAAAAATTTTGTAATCCCCAAACAAATGATCGAATAATTTTTGAAAGAAATGAAAAAAAAAAGTAATTGGGTCACTTGATTTTTAAATGCTGAGTTTTGATGTTTTCTGTTCATTAACCCACAATTTTCTATTTATTTTTTTTTTTATTTGAATGAAATACACAATTTTTTCTTTTCAAACCTTCTCATTCTTAAAATTGTTATCAGTAATTTAACAAAAGTGTGAACAAAAAGGCTTTGAAAATTGGGAAAATAAGATGATTGAGATTTAGTTGTCTATTCTCGAGATACTTTTGGAAATTTTGTTAAGGGACTAGTCTATATTAAATTTTTTTAGGTAAATTTAATAGAGATTTAGAATTTTTTTGGCCAATTACTTAGATTTGAAATCAAAGTGAAAAACTTCTTAGTATATTAATGGAATCTTGCTAAATGACATTCATTAAATTTAGTTATTGTTTTTATAGAAATAAAAAATTTTTGCATTTTTTCACTTTTTTGAAAGTTGCTTTTTTTCAACTTTTCTCAAAAATACAAAAAATAAAAAAAAAATATGAGCAAGAAAGCAAAACCTTGTTGTTATTGTGGTAGACCTACAAAAAATAATTTGAAAAATCAACCTGAAAAGGTTTTTTTGGATTTGCATGAAAAAACATAGTTTGATTCGAAAAAAAATATACAATATATGCTTTACTCTTGATAAAAGATTTTCTTTTTTTATATTGTACCATTCTTTTTTTTCATGAATCTACTTTTTCAGTTTACACTCTTTTGTTTTTGTTGAATTTGAAGTTTTTTTAAGTGTTCCCAAATTACCATTCCAAAAGTTTTTGTCAGAGTCAAAAAAAATCAAAGAAAAGAATAAGAACTATTTTTTAAAAAGTAATTATTGATAAAACAAATTGAGTTCTTTATATAGTCAAGTTGGATGAACAGAAGTGAATAAGAAAATATTAACCAGTTTTAAATTATTTTTTCGTTTTTCCAAATGAGAATAAATATTAATTTTGAAGAAAATAATTAAATCCAAAATTAATCAAAAAATTCTCATCCGTTCAAGATCTTTTTTCAAAAAAAAATTTTTAAAAGTCACTTTTTTTGACTAGAATTGTAAAATTTTAAAAAAACAAGAACTAAAAGTTCTAACATTGAAAAAACCTGTTTTTTTATCAATTTTAAACATTTTTCTAAATAATAATTCCTTATTTAGTTATTGGTCCTTAAAAAAAAATTAATAGAGACTAGTCCCTTAACACGTTTTTTTAAAATTGGACTTATAGTTTGGGAAAAAAAGTTATACATGCTTTTTAATTTGGAAAATTAATAGAATCACAGAAAATGAAAAATAAGATCTTTTAAGGGACTAGTCTATATTAATTTTTTTTTAAGGACCAATAACTAAATAAGGAATTATTATTTAGAAAAAATGTTTAAAATTGATAAAAAAAACAGGTTTTTTCAATGTTAGAACTTTTAGTTCTTGTTTTTTTAAAATTTTACAATTCTAGTCAAAAAAAGTGACTTTTTAAAAATTTTTTTTTGAAAAAAGATCTTGAACGGATGAGAATTTTTTGATTAATTTTGGATTTAATTATTTTCTTCAAAATTAATATTTATTCTCATTTGGAAAAACGAAAAAATAATTTAAAACTGGTTAATATTTTCTCCTTCACTTCTGTTCATCCAACTTGACTATATAAAAAACTCAATTTGTTTTATCAATAATTACTTTTTAAAAAAAATAGTTCTTATTCTTTTCTTTGATTTTTTTTGACTCTGACAAAAACTTTTGGAATGATAATTTGTGAATACTTGAAAAAACTTCAAATTCAACAAAAACAAAAGAGTGTAAACTCAAAAAGTAGATTCATGAAAAAAAAGAATGGTACAAGGAAAAGAAACAAATTTTTTATTTTGAGTAAAGCATATATTGCATTTTTTTTCGAATCAAACTGCTTTTTCATGCAAATCCAAAAAAACCTTTTCAGGTTTATTTTTCAAATTATTTTTTGTAGGTCTACCACAAGAACAAAACAAGGTTTTGATTTCTTGTTCATATTTTTATTTATTTTTTGTATTTTTGCGGAAAGTTGAAAAAAAGCAGCTTTCAAAAAAGTGAAAAAATTGAAAAATTTTTTATTTCTATAAAAACAATAACTAAATTTAATGAATGCCATTTATCAAGATTCCATTACTATACAAAGAAGTTTTTCACTTTGATTTCAAATCTAAGTAATTGGCAATAAAAATTTCTAAATCTCTATTAAATTTACCTAAAAAAAATTAATAGAGACTAGTCCCTTAAAAGAAAAAATAAATGATTTCAAAGACAAAATGGAAGGTTCAACACAATAACTGTTTTTATAATACACTCGTGTAAATATGGAATGTTGTAAAAAATAGAGTTTTTACAATTTTCAGAGATAAATAAAGAGTTCCATTTATCCACAATTCGGTAATAGTAAATATAATACCTGATTATATTAATAGACTAATAATAAATTAAATCAAAAAATTGTTTGGTGAATACGAATCTTTTAAATTCAAAAAAAAAAAATTGTCAAACAAATGTATTGGTATTCACCAAACGGTTTTATATTGAAAATCCCTTTGAGCTCAAAAATCAAAACGGATGTTTCGTTCACTATTACCTGAATTTGGATAAATGCATGGAACTCTTTATTTATCTCTGAAAATTGTAAAAACTCTATTTTTTAGAAAAATCCATATTTACACTTGTATACTATCTTTTGGAATGTGTTTTTCTTTGGTTGATCAATTATTAAAAATTTATTGAAAAAATTGATTGTTTTTGAGATCTCCCAAAACTACTTATCTGATTTTGATCATCAAGTAGGAGATCTAAATTGTTTTTGTTGGTTTGATTGAAAATAATTTAATTGATTATTCTTTCAAGTTAATTTATTTCTTTTTTCTATTGATTTTACTTTTCGTTTTCAGGTTTCTGTGATTTCTGTGATTCCGATTAATGTTCCTAATTAAAAAGAGTGTTGGTTTTTTTTAACCTGTTTCATTTTTTTTAAAAAATGGTAATTTGTAAATTGTTTTATTGTACTCTTAAAAAATTTTTGATAATTAATATAAATAATAAATTATGAATTATAGTGCTTCGAGGAAGAGGGTGTTGCTATAAACATACATTTTATAATGTTTCCTCATATTCGTGTATGGAAATGACAACTTCTATCGCGTGTGCAAATCGATGTAGATTTTGTTGGAGGCATCATTTAAATCCAATTGCCAAGGATTGGACAGGATATAAGATCGACGAGCCACGAAAAATCTTGAGTAAGGCACTCGAAGCACAAGAATCGCTCTTAAGAAGTTGGAAGGGACATCCCAATGTAACCCAAGAACGATATAAAGATGCGCTTCGAGTTAAGCATTGTGCATTATCCTTGGTTGGGGAGCCATTGCTTTATCCAAGAATTAATGAATATTGTGCGCTTCTTCACCAACAACACATTTCAACATTTATGGTTACAAATTCACAATTCCCTGAGCAATTGGAGAATTTAAAGCCTGTTACCCAATTATATTTAAGTATCGATGCACCAAATAAAAAGGTATTAAGGAAATTAGATCGCCCTGTTTTTAAAGATTATTGGGAACGTTATTTGAAATGTATTAAAATTCTTGCCAAAAGACCAGAAAGAACAGTATTTAGATTGACCTTAATGAAAGGAATAAATATGATCGAGCCAGAAAATTATGTCGAACTAATAAAACTCGGTAATCCCGACTTTGTGGAATTAAAAGGTGTAACTTTCGCTGGGCCTAGTAGCTATTTTACAATGGAAAATATACCTTATCATAGGGATGTACAAGCCTTTGCTGAGAAGTTTATGAGTGATGAATATATGAAAGAAAAGTATGCATTTTCTTGCGAGCACGAACACTCTTGCTCAGTTTTATTAACCAAAAAGGAATTCTTCATTGATAATAAATGGAGAACTTGGATTGATTATGATAAATTTTTTGTAATATTTTTTTTTATTTTTTTTTTATTATTATTGTAAACTGTACCTGATATTTTCTCCTTTTTTGTGTTTTGAAAATTGTTATTGTTAATCAATATTCCTTTTTATATACATTAATTTTTGATCATTTATTTAATTAAATAATTTTTTTTTTTTTGTTTTTATTGTTAATTTCATAGGATTTGTATAATAATGAAAAAAAATTCACAGCTCTTGATTATACAGCTGAAACACCAAGCTGGGCAGTTTATGGAAGTAAAGAAAAAGGGTTTGATCCTAATTATACCCGATTTAAAAAAGGGAAAAAAGTTGAAGAAGAAGAACAAGAACAAGAACAAGAAGAAGAAGAAAAAGAACAAAAGGAAGAAAATAAAGAAAAAAAGGAAAAGGAAGAAAAAAAAGAAAAAGAGGAAATACAAGAAAAAAAATAAAAGAAAACTTCAAAATGACAATTTTCAAAAAAGATAATAAGACGATTTTTTTCAAAAATTTATTATTTTTTAAAATTATAGACATAATTATTTTTTATAAATTTTACTCTTTGGCTTTGAGTTAATTTTGAATTTTTTTATTTAGAATAAAGTTCTTTTTTTTTTTTTTTTTTTTATTTTATTATTTCAATCCTTTTTTTCAGGCTGGAATATTTTTAAAAATAATCCCAATAATTTAATACAATCATTATCACTTTTAAGTCACAAACTTTCAACGAAATTTAATTACAAAAAAACCCTCAAATTAAGACACAAAAATCTGGATTCTCCAAAAAATAACTTTGTGTAAAAAAAAAATAATTGAAAAATGTAATTTAAGGGATCACTGCCCTAAGGCAACAAGCCAAAAGTTTAAAATATTTTATTGATAATATTCTCTAATTACAAATTTTGTTTATGCCAAGTTTCAAAAAATTATGATCGACTATGAAACCCAAAAAAGAATATTTTTTTTCAGTGAGATCATATTTTTTTTTTCTATTTTTTTCCGAAAAAGAAAAACTTTTAAATTAATTTTATTTTTTTCTATTTTAAAAATTTTTTTTAATATTTTAATTAGCCTTTCCATCATTATTACACAATATCAAGTCTTTCTTCATATGGATATTATTGTAAAGATTTTTTTAACTTTTTTGAGATAATTCTATTAGTTAACCAAAAAACTGAAATGTTGGGCCTATTATATACTGAAAAATATTTATCATATTTTTAAGAAGAATAATTATAACTATTAAAAGTTTTGAGGCAATTTACAAATAAATTATGTTTTTGGTATAAGATGAAATTCTATTTTTCAAAATAAATTTAAAAAAAAATTAGGGAATCTAGTAATTAATTAATTATATCCTCAAAATTCAAAATTGATTTTTTTTTCTTACAAATATGATTTGAATTGTTATAAGGGTTCTTGTGAATAAGATGAAACAATTGGTTAAAAAAATTTTTCAAAATTGAAAATTTTTATTCAATTTTTTTTTATATTTTATTGAAAACCAGAAAACGATTTTTTATAAACAATATAGAATAAAACAAAAAAAACTTAATAAATCTAAATTTTATTGATAAACTTTTGTTTTATTTCCATTTAATTTTCATTTTTTTAAACTTTTATGAATCAATTATTTTTAAAAAGTCAAGATTTAAATTGAAAGATTTATAATTAAAAATAATAACAATGTAAAAATTTTTAATCAAAATCAATACTTTTCAATATATAACCAAAAATATGTTTCTTTTTTTCAAGAATTAACTTAATTGTTAATAAAAATAATAGGTTACTTTTTTTGGGTTTATATTGGAAACATGTGAATTTTGGATTTCAAAAAAAATAATCTAAAATTAATAATTTATTTAGAGGAGGCTAACTTATTCATTTCATTAGTCGAAACACAAATTATAATAAAATTTTTTTCTAAGATCTTATAAAAATTTTATTTTATTTTTAAAAAAATATTATTCCATTAATTTGTGATATTTTAGTATCTTTAAGTTTTTTGAACGTTTGTAATTTAAAAGTAAAACTAAAAATAAATTTTTTATACTTTTTTAGAGTGTTGGACTATTTGTGTCATTAGTAATAATCTCAATTAAATATGAAGAAAATTTTTATCTCTTCTTCTTTTTTTAATAGTTTTGTTTAGAGGAAAAATTGCGTAAATAGAAAAACTATATGAAGTATCTATTTTTAGAATATGAAGTTTTTTGGTTATGATAGATATATCATTCCATACAATATTGGTGCCTATTATTTGAAGAAATATTTTTTTTTTATCATTTTAGAATTGTATATTTCGGGCAAATAAAATCTCTACTTTTTGATCCTTTCCAAAGATGAACTTGAGAGATTCTGCTAATTTGAATTGTAGAAATTCTTTATAAATATAAAAAATCCTCTAGTCTAGTTCTACTCTCTAAATTATTGTAAAGCATGTGTGGTTTTGCATATACTTGGAGATAAAGTTGAAAGTAATTTGTAAAAAAAAGTTTTATAAATTTATGTGCTTTGTTTAAAAGTGATTTACTGATAAATTTAAATATTTTTTTTTTTTTTTTTTATTCTTGAAGGGAGGAAATTAATTTCCTCTTACAGCTGTTAGGTTTTTTTTAATTTAATTGTAGGGAGAAAAATCTTTGATTTTACTCAATTCTTTTGATTTCTGGAAAATCTCGGCACTCTACGGTACTTTCCCTAATTTATTAATTTTTATAAAGAAATTTTAATAAAGAATCATAATTTTCTTTATCATTAACCAATAATAATATGAATAATGAATATTTGTTACGAATGATATCAAAGATATTATTATTATTGTTTTTGTTAATTTGAATTAAACATTTAATCCAAATTATTCGATTTTTTTTTCTAGAATGGGCAGTCCCATAAAAAATGATTGATATCTTCAATGATTTCACAGTTTAAATGTTTTTTACATAAATTATCTTATTTTATTTTATTATATTCTTGTCATTAACATAAGAATATATATTTAGATAATTCGTGAAATTTCTTAGTTTTAAGATGTGGGTAGAGTATTTCCATTTTCAATATTTTTTGTCGTTTGTTTATATTATTATTGTAATTAATAATTTTTAAATATTCCTGGCCTTTCCACCCGGTACTTGTAAATATTAAGTTTTCTCTAAATTGATTCAGATTCATATTTAGTAGTTTTTGACTTTCTGTTTCCCAATTCATATTTTCATCATCTTGTTTAGTGAATTTTAAATTTTTTGATATGTGTTAAATTTAAAGAAATTTAATAAAATTTTTCAGTTCAATTTCACCTTTGTAATCTATTTACTCAACTTTTAAAACAGCCTCAAGAGAATGAATCTTTTGAAGGATAAATCAATTTTAAAAAGTTTCTCAACTTTTAAACAAATAAAATTCTTTATTAAAGACAAGTGTAAATAATTTTTCAAAAAGAAAATGAAGTAAAAATTTTCAGATATTTATTTGAATTTATCAGTAACTATTTAACTCAATAAATATTTTATGTAATTTCCATTAAAATCTCTGGATATCAATAATTGATATATTATTTTTAGCTAATTACTATTTTTATTGGGAAGAATATTGGATTTTGATCCAAAGATAATGTAAAATCTGAAGAAATCTTAAATTTTTTTTAATACCTTAATCTATTCAATTTAAAACAAATTGTTTTCTTGAAGTATACTCTCAATTTAATTACATTTAATCTAATTTTTGGTTATTTTATAACCATCTAAATTTGACCAAGTAAGGATTATCTAATATTCTTTTGATAAAAATAACTCATTTTAAAAATCGAAAAAAAAGAAAAAAAAAATCTTCAAGATCTCAAAAAGCGCCAAAGAGTGATACTCTGAAACTCACATATAAGCTTTCAAAATTGTATATTCTAAGCATTCTAATTGGAAGTTGAGTGTCAATATTTGGCACTTAATTCTAAAAATGTCCTCATCTTTGGTTGTTGATTTTTGGAGATTGATCGTACATCATAGGTTGGTAGGTTATTGATTGGTTTTAGGTCCTCATAAAAATTACTAAAAAGTTATTTTTCCATTACAGAAAAATAAATTTCGAACTTAATAACTAGACCCTTAAGAATTTCTTTTTTCATGGTTGAACTTTAATGAAACCAGTCTGGTATTTACTTATTGTTAACTGTCAGTTGTCTTGATTATTTGATGTCTCCTTATAAGAAAAAAAAAGTATGGGTTTTTTTAAAAAAAGCTTTATACCATCTCTGCATGGATTTTTTCAGTAACTGCGAATAAATTGAGATGGTTAAAAGTTGGAGTCTTTGTTTATTGGTATATTTTTTCTACTTTGTTTGAACTACAGTGGTGGAAATAACCCGTTCAGACAACCTTTAACCCATTACCAAAATTTAACTCTTGTTTTTTTTTCAGACTTGGGTATTGGAAGACCAGAAATCATTAATAGATTCTTGTTTCAGAACCAAATTGACTTTAGAGGTTAGATCTTTGATTAATCAAAATGGCTCAATTATATTAAATGCTTTTGTTTCAAAAATTTCATCAATTTTACAAAATTTGTGAGATTAAATGATTTTTTTATAAAAAAATCAAAAAAAAATGAATTTTTGCTAATTTTTTTCCAAAAAAATAAATTTTAATCTTCCAGTATCTTTATAATTCTTTTTTAAAATTTATTTAAAGAACCCTATTTCTTGTTTATGTGCTGTTTTCGTCCCATTTATTTGTTTCTTTTATTTCTAGAGTCAGCCAATATTTTTTACATGAATTAAATTTTAGTAATGGGTTAAAATAAAAAACACGGGTTAGTTAGACCACTGTACAAATTATAAATGACAGATTATTAAGAATTATAAAACATGAATGAGATGAGAATATATCTTACTTAAATATCAAACTCCTTATATAATATCTCAAAAAAGAACCAACAAATGTACTTGTACAAATCACCGGTACCATCTATTTTTTCAAAAACTCTCTTCATAAAAATAATTGGGAAAATAAAAATTTTCAATTTTTTTTACTAAAAAAACAGCAGTAAAAAAACAATCAAAAAGATCAAGTAATTTACTCAATGACGATTTCATTTCGTTTATTATTTACCCTACCCAAAAAATAAGTTTTCAAACCTTTTTGATAAATTCAAAGTAAAATATTCCATCAATTTACTTTTTCAAACAATACAGAAATTATTTACCATATTTTTCATTTTTTTATTATTTTATCTTTTCAATCGATCTTTTTGTATAAAAAATAAACCAAAATGTCCAAATCCGAAGTTGCAGAAGATAATCTCTATAGTTATAATGTTGAAGAGCACAACAATTTTTGTGATAAAAGGCCATGGAAAAAATCAGCAAAATATTTCAATAGTGTCAAAATCTCTTCAATTTCACTTTTAAAAATGGTCATGCATTGTACACAAGGTGTACCTTTAGAGGTTATGGGTTTACTCCAAGGAAAAATTGAAGAGCACGTTTTTATTATTACAGACGTTTTTGCATTACCTGTTGAAGGAACAGTTTGTTTTTTTTTCTTTTTTCTTTTTCTTTGTCTTTGTCATTTTCATTTTCTTTAAATGGGTTAAAGCTTCTTTCTTTTTTTTCTTTTTTTGTTTTTCAATTTAGGAAACTCGTGTTAATGCACAAGAAGAAGCATTAGGTTATATGGCAGATTATTTAGAACAATGTAAAGAAGTTGGTCGATTAGAAAATGCTGTTGGATGGTTTGATTATTCCGAGATTAAAATAACAAATTTTTTTTTTTTTTTTCTTCAACTCTTTTTAATTGATTGTGATTTTTTTTTTTTTTCTCTTTTTTATTTGTTTTTGTTTTTTTCTTTTTAATTTTGGCTACTTAAAATTTAGGTATCATTCTCATCCTGGTTATGGATGTTGGCTTTCTGGTGTGGATGTTACAACACAAAACCTTCAACAAATGGTAAGATTAGATTTTCATTTCTTTTTTTTTCTTTTATACTTGAAAATCAATAAAAAAGAGAAAAAAAGAAAAAGTTATTTTGAAAAAACCTTTTTTTAAATTTGTTTTAATTTCCAAAAACAAGACTAACATTGATCAAAACCTTTTTTACTCAAATTTGTTTTTCTTTTCTTTTCTTTTGATTTTTTCTCATTTTTTTTTTTTTTTTTTTGTGATTTTTGAACAAAAAAAGTATAATGAACCGTGGTTAGCTATTGTAGTTGATCCTGTTCGAACAATTTCTTCAGGAAAAGTTGAAATTGGTGCATTTAGAACCTATCCAAAAGACTATGTCCCAAAAGATGAAGAATCACAATACCAAACAATTCCTCTTGAAAAAATTGAAGATTTTGGTGTTCATGCAAGATCGTAACAATTTTTTTTTTTTTTTTTTTTTTTTTTTTGAATGAATTTTATTTATTTTGTATTTTGTTTTGTCTTTAATCTGAATTCAACAAGAAACCAATTGAAAGTTAATTGTTTAATGGTTGTAATACAATAAAAACTTTAAAATAAATTTGTATCTTGAAAATATCAATTTTTAAAATGGTTGTTAGAAAAAAAGAATAAAAACAGATTCAAAAAATAATTTAATTACTTTTAATTTCTCTAATTTACACTGTAGTCTGTTATTTATTAAAAATATTAATCAATTTAAAAGAATTAATTAACATTTTTTGACTTGACTTTATGAAACCCTTTGATTTCTTTAAAAGTAAATTAATTGGAAAAACCTTAGCATAATTAATCTTAAAATTCAGATATTGATTACTCTAATAAAAAAATAATATAACACGTGATATAGACGTGTTATAAATGATGAAAGTGCTATAAAAATAGAAAGAAACCTGTAAAAATATTAATAACCTCATCTATAAAATGTTATAAAAAATGAATAAATATTATAATTTTTATTGTTATAAAAGGTGTTATAAAATTATGTAAAATGTTAAGAAAAAACATGTGTAATATAATGTGTTATAAATTAATGATATTATAAAACAATAATACAATAAAAAAATATATATAATAAATCTTGTTAAAATTGTTTCACTATTAAAAACAACTCTAGAAAACTTTTTTTAAATTGTAAAATTGCATTTGAAAAATATTTTTTTTAAAACTCACAGATTATAATTAAATATTTTATTTTTTATTTTCAGATTTTATCAAAATAAAAACTTTTTTAAAAATTTGGAATATTTTAAAATAATAATATTTATAACATGTTATAAAAAGGTTATTATCATTTTTTTATTAAAAAATCACAATACCCACAAGATTATGGTTATAAATATGCTGTATGATTGTTTTAAAAATTATTTTTTTATATTAGGGTATTGATTAATTTATTTCTCAAAAAGCTTGAAATAAAATTTGAAAATATCAAAAAGAATTTAACCTTTTTTTTTTGTTGTCTTAGGTTTTTTTTTAAATCAATCCTTAATAATTAAACAAAAATTTGATAAAATTTTCGAAAAACATCATAGAAATATAAAAAAAAAAAAATAACTTCAATTTTTTAATCAATCTTTCACTTAAATTGAATTTAAATTCATTTGATTTTCTCGATTCAAAATAATTCAATTTTGGAATAAAATAATCTAGTGAAAAAAACTGAAAATTTCTCAACAAAACAATAACTTCTTACATAATAATGTAACATCATAGCAAAAAACCACAGAGAACGAAGCGAAGTGAAAATTAAACATTATTTTATTATTTAAATACCATTAAATATAAATTAAGGGAATTCTTCATTTTTTTTCACTCTAATTGCTTTCGAGCTTATTAATTTGTCTTGTTAGTTTTTTCAAAAATACCAAATTTAAATGAAATTAAAAATTCCCTGAATCAATAAATCAATAATTAACTTTCAATTATTTTTTATTTTTCAAATTACAATAAATTGAAACATAGCTAAAACTAAAAATAATTAAAATCAAAAAAAACCTCCCATCCATAATAATTTTTTTACCATTTGATTTTTTCAATTTAATTTAATTGAAATTCAAAGATCTAATTAAATTACATTAATTAGATCTTATTCTAAATTTATGAAAAATAAAATTCAAAAAAAACACTTTTTTAAATAAATGAGACAAAGAAAAAAAATTTCTAAAAATGTTGAATTACCTTTAAATTTTGATCAACAATTTATTTTAAGCAAAATATCTAAATTTTCTAATTATTAATATTTTATTATTTTTGTTTTTTCTATCTTCATATTAAAACCAAATACAATTCAAAATCACGTTAAAAACACATTAAATTAGATATTATCAACTTCCTATTGAATTTTTCAAGAGTTCATTAGATAAAAAACTTTTAGATTTATTATGGAATCAATACTGGTTAAACACCCTTTCAACATCACCAATCATCACAAATAAAGATTTTGTCACTGGGCAAATTAAAGATTTAACAAGAAAATTAGAAAATGCACAACAAACAATTGGATTTGGAAGGCAATATCAAAGTAAAGGAGAATCCCAACTTCGAAAAGTTTCAAAAGATGGTTCCAAAGCTGCCATTGAACAGATCAATGGGTTAGTTTCTCAAGTTGTCAAAAATAGCTTATTTAATAGTCGCAAACAACTTCCAAAAAGAAGAAAAAAACAAAGAAGAAAAAAAAAAAAAAACTAAAAAGAAAAAGAGCAAAATATTATTAATAATTTATAAAACTACTTAAACCATTAATAATCATAAAATCATTTTAATCATGGAAAGTAATTATTATTACAAAATATTTTTTTTTTTAATATTGTCAAATAATCTTTCCTTTACTTTTTTCATTTATCAGAAATTTCGAAATTTTGATAAAAATTACATAAATTATATTTTTAAATATGAGAAAAAAAAAAAATATTTACATATTTATTTTCTTTTAATTTTTATTTATTTTTGTTAATTTTTTTAAATATCATTTCCTTAATTAAGGAATTTTGTAAATGTATATTTTTTAATACTAGTAATGTATTAATATTGATCATATCTTTTTATTAATTAAGGTTGACAAATTTTTTTAAACAAAGTATCAATAAAATTTTTTAAATTTTAAAGGAAATATTTTAAGTATTTAGAGATAAGCCCTAAAAATGAATTTATATCATAATTTCGTATGATTTTTTTTTTTGATAATTAAATTTTCTTCAAAGTTGACTTTGAAGCAGTGTTCACCTTTTGGTTCTTTTTTCGAAAATGAACTCAAATAATTCTTTTTTTATTCCATGGAATCAAAGGTTTCTTTTTTCTTTTAATTGAAAATTCTCGACTTATTTCTAGTTTTACATTCAGTTTTTCATGGAATCACACCATTCTCAAAATTTAATATTTTATTTTTTTTTTTTTTTTTCAAAAAGAATTTAATAATTCTCAAAAAAATAAATATTTGATGTTTTTCTTCTTGTTATTTTAGTTTTCATCATGTTTTGGTCAATCCTGATGTTTTTTAAGTTTATTATTGGGAAGAAAATTATTTTACTTTGATATGGAATCAAAAGATTCTTTTTTTTTTTAATAGAGTTTTGGTAACAAATAAAACCCTTTTTTTGATTCCATAGAATCGGAATAAAATAATTTTTTATGTTTTTGAAAAAATTTACTTCAAGGGGACTTTAACAGATGGAAAACGGTTTATAAAAATCCATTCTAGTGGAATCATTTTAATATTATGTTTCCAAATTTTAATTATTGAGATTCTAAAAATTCCAAAAATGGAATAATTTTGGGAACTCTACTTGAAAGAAAAACTCAACAAAATTCATCAATGATATGAAGGTTTTAAGATTATTTGATTCTATATTTTTTAAAAAGATATAATTTACTCTTCAAGTGATCAGTCTTCATCAAAAACCTAAAAAAATATATAAAATATAATTTGATGACATTTCGTACTTTTTAATTTTGGATTTAAACTATTTTTCAAATAAAAGAAACTATTCAGTACTTACAAAACAATTTCCCTAATATTAATAATTAAAAATTCTGTCTTGGGATATTTTCATGAAAGTTCTTTTTTTTTTCAAGACAATATTTATCTAAGTGTCAAAAATTTCAGATTGACTAAGATACTCAGAAAAGAGAAATTTTTCTCAGTGAGATAGATTTTTTTTTATCTATTTTTTTCAAAAAAGAAAACGATTAATGGATCAGTCTTCTATGGCAATAAGGCAAAATTATAAAATATGTTCTTGGTGATATTCTCTACTTACAAATTTTGTATATGCTAAGTGTCGAAAAATTCTGATTGACTAAGAAACCTAAAAAAGAAAATTCGTTTAATGAGATCAATTTTTTTTTTAACTTTTTTTCGAAAAAGAAAAAAAATTAAATTCATCTTATTTCTCACATTATAAAATTTTTTAATATTATTTATAACCATTTTCATCATTATTATATAACAAAAAGTCATTGTTACCAGGAATATTAATAGAAAGATTTTCTTTTTTGAGATAATTCTTTTGGCTAACTGAAAAAAAGAATTAATTTATTGACCGATTGGAAAATAATTGTATTTTTTTAAGAAGAGTAGTTATAATAATTAAAGTTTTAAAGCAATTTCCAAACTTGTATTAATAACTTTCTGTTTTTTTTTTTAATATGTAATTTGATTTTTTCAAATTCAATTTTCTAAAAGATATATTATGATTTAAGAATTTTTATCCTCAAAATTCTAAATCTTATTGTTTTATTCCTATAATAATTCAAATTGTTATAATGATGCGTATGAGAAAGGCAAAAACACTGATTAAAAAAAAAATTATTGAGTCACTAGCATGAATAAATAAAATTGTAAAAAAAAAGTTAGACGAAACTACAACGTTCCTTAATCTATCATCTAAAATAATCGACTTTATTCGTAAAAGAATCAAAATTACAGAACTCTAAATTCATGAGGATATTCTATTTATTGTTATCAGTATAACCACGATTTTTAAAAGTCGCTAGAATTGAAAAAAGGTATATTTTGGAGTAAAAATTTTTTAATGGATGCCACAATGAATTTTTTTACAAATTCAACTTTAGGATATTTTTTTGAATAGATAATAACTAATAGTTTTGAAAACACTCTACTCTTCTAAAAAAAATCAAATACAGAAAAAAAATAAAGATGATAAATATTGCAAAATCAAAAAAAAAATAATTTTTTAAATTTTTATCAATAAATAATTCCTTAATAATCCAAATGATTGGTTATCAATTTATAAGATATTTATTAAATTTAAAATACTTTTAAAATATTGGATTATAACCTCTTAACTGTGTAAAAAAAAAATATTCAAATTTTTTACTATTAAATTGAAAAAAAATATTACTGGAAATTTAAATTTTCCAACTTTAATTTATAAATATCTCAAAAAATAATTTTTGATCCAAGATCTTTTATTTATCAAGAGTATTTGTTATAAGTGAGGTTTTTAAAAAGTGAAAAATTAGCAAATGTTCAATTTTTTTTCAAAAAAATTTTTCATGATCGTGGTATCTTATCATTCACTATTTGGAAATTATTGAAGATCATAAACAAAACAATCCCAGTCAACCAATTCTCCCACGCCTTCTTTTGGAAAATCAAAAAACTCAAAATATTATATTTCAAACATCTTAAACAAAACATCTTAACATGATTTTCATGAATTCTTACAACAAACAAGTTTTCAACAATAAGTATTTCAATTCAACAAATCTTACTCTCAAATAAATGGTTTTACTAAAAGAAATTGTTTGAAATTCATTAATTTTCTTTTATACATCTTTAAAAATTTAATACCCAATTTTTTTTTTGTTATTATCTTTTATGAATTTGTAACTCTAAAATTTCTTTCCTCATTTTTTTAAAAAAAATTTATTCCATGAATTATCATTTTTGAAAATTTGAATTAAAAAAAATAAATGTTAAATAAACAATTCATTTTTACTAATTTTTGTTTTGTCGTGGAATACTTTAAACTCTGAGAAATAAGTTTAAAACTTTTTCAAATATTGTAAGTTTTTTTTTAATAATTGTTTATTTTTGGTTTTTATATAATTATTAAAAGTAATTATTTATTGATAAGAAATAATAACTTTTGAACAAAAATATCAAAAAGATAAAAAGAAGTTTAATTATTGAAAATAAAATGAAGAAAAGAGAAAAAAATATTGAAAAATAAAAATGTGAATAATCTATTTGATTATTCAAGAATACAAAAAAAAAAAAAAAAAATCATATTAACATTATTAATAAATATTAATTAACCTCAAATAATAATATAAATATAAAGAACATTTATTCTTTTATAAAATTTAAAAATGAATTATTTGAGTTGGTTTAAAAGAATTTACCAAATATAACAATAACAATAACAACAACAATAATAATAATAATAATGTAGGATGATGTATGTATATATATATATATGCATGTATTGGAAATTATTATTATTATTCCTATATTTATTCTTTCTAAAAAAGGAATTATTGGAAAACAATAATTAGTAAAACAATCAACACTATTATTAATATGAAAATTGTGCACATTTTGCCTCGATCTTTACTATTTAATAATTTTTTGGATTTTTTCATTGCACTCTTTAATTTGCCTTTTGCAGCATCCATATCATCAGATAAATCGTCAAACATTTTATTGTGCTCATCTATTTCTTCTCCAATTACGTTTCCCATTTCCTTTACCCTTGTGATTGTTCCATGTATTGCATCCAATTCACCATTCTGCTCTCTTTCAATTAACTGTTTTTTTTTTTTTTTTTTTTGTTGTTATTAAACAAAAAGTAATAAAAAATAACCAAAATTAGAAATAATGATTTTTTTAATATATATATATATAAACTGAATTTCAAAATGTGGGGCATAATTTTTTTTTTATGAAATTAAACTTGAGAAATTAATTAATGATTGTATCATATTGGTATTAGGATTATCAAACATATTTTATCTTAATTTTCAAAAATAGTCTTCTATTTTTCAAAAATTTAAATTTTTTTCGTTTTCATTTTTTTATTTTTTTTTCCCCTTTTTAAAATGAAACAAATTCAGAAAGAAATAAATGAAAGTATCAACAAACTCAAAATTGTTCAACTTCGAAATAGAGGCATTTCAAGAAGTAAAATTGCACAAAACTTGGGAATAACAATAAAGAAAGTTCGATATTGGGAACAAAAATTTGAAATGAAAGGGTATTTAATCCTTTTTTAATTCAATTGTTTTGATTTTATTTTAATTTTGTTTTTAAATTTTTTTAGAACACTAGACTTTACAAAATCAACAGGTAGAAAAAGAATAAAATCTGATGAAATTACTGATATTGTCGAGAATGAAACAAAAAAAAAATAGAAAATTGAGTTGTGAAAAATTAGCAACATTTTTAAAAGAAACACGAGAAATTGAAATCAGTGCAACATCAGTTTGGAGGATTAGGAAATCTTTAAATTTTAAATATAAAGCTCCAAAAGTTAAACCAAAATTAACAGAACAAACAAAACAGAAAAGATTAAATTTCGCACAATATCACATAGAAAATAATACAGATTGGAAAAAAGGTTGTTTTTACAGATGAAACGTGGTTTTATTTAGAAAGTCTCAATGGGTTTATTTGGAGACAATGGGGGAAAATGAAGGTTATCTTTTTTTTTTTTTTTTTTTTTTTTCAATTGGATTCTTTAGTAAGATTCATAGGTTGTGGATCACATCATTTTAACTACGTGATCACGAAAAAATTAAAATTGTCTAAAAATGACTTTTTTGATGACAACTTGTAAAACAAAGATCCAAACTTCTCAATCTTAATACCATAATTGTATTTTTTTTTTTTTTTTTTTTTCTTAATTTAATTTTGCTTTTTTGTAATTTTCTTTTTTCTTTTTTTAAAGATTCTGTTTTTCGCGAAAAGGAAAAGTATGGCAAAAAAATTATGTTTTTTGGTGGAATTAACTATAGTTGGATATCGACTTTAATTAAATGTCCAAAAATTGTTAATTCCGAAAGCTATCAAAAAAAGGTAATTTCGCGTTGTCGAGTGTTCACAGATATGGATAAAGAATTTGGAAAATGGAATTGGATATTGATGCAGGATGGTGCTCCTGCACATACATCGAGGTCCACAAAAGAATACTTATCAAAGAAATGTTCAGTTTTGGAAAATTGGCCTCCCAATTCGCCGGATCTCAATCCAATTGAGAATCTTTGGGGAATCATGGGAAAAAAGAATTAGTTTAGAAGCACCCAAAACTGAAAAAAAAACTTGAAGCGATTGTTAGAAGAGTTTGGAAGAATATCGAATGGGGGGTTATTGAGAATTTGGTTAGTTCAATGGAGAAAAGGTTAAGATTAGTTGTAGAACACAATGGAGAATCGATAAATGGACATTTTTAAAAATTTTCCATTTCAAAAAAGAAGGGCAAATTTTTTTTTGCGAATTTTAAATTTTTTTTCTTTATTCTTTCAAATAATAAAATGATTTTAATACATACGTTTATATTTCTATTTGTTTCTTCTCTTCTATAAAACAGTTTAATAAAATGAATTTTATTTTTCAAAAAATTATGATTCGATGATATTTTTTCTCGAAAAAAATCTGCCCCAAATTTTGAAATTCAGTTTATATATATATTAATTGATGTGATTTGATTTTTTAAATTAGTCAATAATTTAATATCAAAATTTCTTTTGTGTTTAAATATTGATATGTATTTCGAATTCTTAATGTAAATGTAAAGATAGCGGATGTTGTATTTTCTATTTAAATTGTTTCTAAAATGGAAATTTGTAATAAAATAAATAGTAAATTCTTTCTTTACAGTTAAAAATAAAAGTTTTTATTTTTTGTTTTGTTTTAGAACTTCAAAATATGTTTCTACAATGAAACGGAAACATGAGTTTCTCAGAAATTCAAAAAATTTCTATTAAATTTTGCCAAAATTGATTCATTGTAATTTTTTAATTTCAATTAATTGTGAAAAAACTCAAATAAAAAAAGTTTTTTATAACATGTTTTAAGTGTGTTGTAAATGTTATAAACATTTAAAATGTTATAATATTTTTTTTTTTTTTTTTTATTGTAATTTAAGGGAGGAGTTTAGAATTCCTCTTGTTTGCCCGAATTCCTAAACTTGAATTTAGAAATCGTATAATAGATTCAAACATAGTCTTATTATCTACTAAAGCTAATAAAGATATTGAATCTTGTTTATTAATAATATTATAAATATTATTATTATTTAAAATAAGTGAAAAATTATTTTTTTCTAATTCAGAAATTGAGATTTTCCGATTATTTTCATAGGCTGGGCAGTTCCAGAGAAAATGATCCAAATCTTCAATGATATCCAAATCTTTATTTATTTTACACAATTGACAAAATTGTGATTTATTTTTGTTCATAAAATAAGAATATCTATTAAGATAATTTGTATAATTTCTTAACTTTAGAATAGAAGTTGAACCCTTCCATTTTAAATATTTTTGCTGTTTGTTAATATTTCCCTGTATCAAAATTATTTTCAAATAATTTTGTACTTTCCAACTTGGACTATTTTTTAATTGATTAATTCTGTAAACTTCGAGTTCAGATTCTAATTCTTTTTAAATTTCGAGCTTTCCAATTAATGTTTTCTGTTTCTTTTTCTCTGAAGGGGAGAAGATTTATTAATTTATCAAATCCCAAAATTTTTAATTTTTGAATTAATTTGAATTTTCTTTTGTAAATTGTGATTCTTGCCAAATCAATTTTTTGCTTCAGTTTTATAGATAAGTCTTGGGGAATGTGGGTTTATTAAAAGCGATTCTGTGATTTTCTTATTAATCCAAATATCAATTTTTTTGAAATCGGATTCTGTAAAGTCAAATATCTCCAACCCATATAATAGTTGACTATGTAAAACGACTTTAAAGAATTGAATTTTTAACCCATTAGAAAAATTCCTTTCTTTAAAAAATATGTAGGATTTTTTCAAAATTATTATTGACCTTTTCAAAGTTAAATTTTAGATGAGTTTTTTTTGTCTAACCAAATATCAAGATATAAAATTTCTTTTGGTATTAGGGTTTTTTTTGTTTTATCATCATTTGGATTCATTCCAAAATCTTTTATTATTTTATATATTTTTTGTAATTGATAATTTATTTCAATCATTGATCCTTTCATTATTAATATCAAATCATCAGCAAACATCTGTACGTGTATTGCTAGTGAATTGATTTTTTCTAAAAAGAAAATGAGAAATAAAACCAAATAATAGAGGAGATAATGGATCTCCTTGGTAAACACCTATTCCTTCCTTTGAGTAATAAGCAAGTAGAAACATTTTTAAAATTTCATTTTTGATAAATTTTTTAATTGAGTGATAAATCAATGAATGATGAATAGAGTCAAAACATTTTTTGAATATCAATTGTAACTATATATACATTTTCATTTTTCTTTGTTTTTTCTATAATTTTTTTATATTTATATAATAAATTCAAAACAGCAATCCGTGTATCTAATTTTTTCTTAAATCCAAATTGTTTTTTTTGATACTATGTCCCAAGAATCTTGTATCCCAGCATATAATAATTTAAGAAAAAATCTTGGGAGTGTTTTGTTTATGGAAATGGGTCGATAATTAAGTGGGACCCCCTCATCTCCTGATTTATGAATGAATAATATATTTCTTTTTTTGATAAAATTAATATTTTTTTGAGAAATATCTTGTATCCAATTTAGAAATATTTTTTGAATTGTAATTAGAAAATTTTCATAATTTAAATAAAATTCGTTACTTTGATTTTTACTTGATTTATAATGTTTAATTTTGTCAAAATCTTGAACTGATTTATTTTTCTGATATTTAATTAATTCTTCGATTTTGGCAACTGAGAATATTTCTTTAATTTCTAAATCAAATAAATTTTCTTTATCTAATGTGTAATTTTTTATAAAATTTATTATATATTTTTTTGGTTTTTTACTTATTGATTTGACATAATTAAAATAGGATTTTTCCAAATTATTATTATTTAAAATCATTTTTTTTGAAGATTCTCTTATCCGGCTAAGTTTTTTCCAAAAATTATAATAACTTTCGAATTCCATATTAATTTGATCAATTAGTTTTCGATACTTGTTATTATTTCTATCTTTAATTTCTTTTATCAACTCTTTATTATCATAAACTCTGTTAATCAAACTAAATAATTTTAATTCAAATGTTATAATATTTTAAAATGTTATAATATTTTAAAATAAAAACTTTTATAACATAAATATTTGTTATAAAATGTGTTATAAAACTTGTAACATGTTATAAGCCCATTATAAGAATATTTTTTTAAAAAAATATTGTAAAAATCATCCTGTAAACGGAAATTTTGTTATAAAAATGTTATATAGTTGTTATAAAAAATTTTTTTATTAGGGAAATAGAAAACAAATAGAATGTATTGTATGTGTTTAAGGGTATTTCTGGTCTTCAATTTTTCTCAATTTGATTAAAAAATTATTGAATTCTCTTTTTAAACGCTTAATTTATTTATATGAAAATTCTTTACCAAAAATTTGTACGATCTTGAATTTTAATAACAACTTGAGAACAAGAATCTCTGAAAAAAATGAATTAATTTTTTTTTTGTATGAAAGAGTGAGTACTACAAGTTCACCTGTTTGTCGTTAGGTTTTTTTTCATTTAAGAAATTATAAGAAAATTTTTAGAAATTATTTTTTTATTTCTCAAATTAAAAGGAATTTTTTTAAATTTTTCTTTTTATTTCTTAAACTAAATAAAAATCTCCGTTATTTTTTCCAAAATTTGATAATTTTATATTTGGTCATGAAAATGAGATAATATTTTTGTACTTTAATATTTTAATTATTTTTCTTCTTCTCTTTTTTATTTAGTAAATGTTCTTTGATTACTCCTTTCTCTCAATAAATAAATAAATAAATTTTTTCCAAAATTTTAAACGGAGAGAGAAAAATTAAAGATTTTACTAAATTCATTTAAATTCTAGAAAATCGCCGTTTGGTTTTCCAGAATTCAAAAGAATAGAACGAAATCGCAAGATTTTATTCAATTTATATGAATCTTGGAAAACCGCCGTTGGGTTTTTTTTTAATAATAGAATTTAAAAGAAAATTTCAAAAATTTTTCTTTTTAATTCAAAAATCAAAAAAAAACCTAGATACTTGATGGAAATTGGAGACACTATACACCACTTCCCAAATCCTTAATTTTAGATATTGAACCCACCAATTGAGAGTGAGAGAATCTGTTCATTTCTCCAAAGAATCGGATCCGCTCCATAAATTGAGAGGTATTTTGTTCCAATTCAATTCAGGTTCGATTTTTCTAATAGGTAAAAAGATTTAAATCGATCAGACGATTTCTTCAAAGAATTAGTGTTTTTATGAAGAATAATCCCGATTTTTTATTAAAATTGCACCGATATGGTGGTTTTTGTTACTATTTAAGAAAATGGTAAACAATCAGAAATAATGTGTAAGAGAAATAGAACACCATACTTCAGATTGTAAGTTGTGAGTGTCAATACTGGTTCATTTAAAAAAAACATCTTCTTAACTTAATTTTGAATTTCTATATGTTATTACTAAATAAAATAATGTTATCAAATAAATAAATTAAGAAATAAATAAAAGGGGAATTATTACATCATATTCTTGAAATTCTTCATTTATAAATCTTTGGTTATCCATTTCAATTGCTTGATCTAATCTTTGATATTTGTTGTCTTGCTTTTGTTTTTTTGATTTTTCTAGCAAAAGCTTTTATTGAAAATAATTGTTTGTTTTTAATTATTGTGTTTTATAAAAAAAGTTGAGATATAACTATTAGTAATAATAATATATATCTAATAATTTTGGCAAAAAGAAACATACTTTTTTTTTATCATTATTGACCTTTGCAAGAAGCTTTGTATTTTCCATTTTTGTTTGTATTGACTTGATTTCTTTTTTTGATTCTTTTAAAAACTGTTAGAAAAAATAATAAAAAATTAAAGAAAAGATTAAGTTTGAGAATTGGTGAAAAAAAAAATTCTTAAAAATGTTTATAAAATAATTGTTCAAAGTCAAAAAATTGTTCTGGATTGAGAAAATACTCAAAATTATGTAATTTTATAAATCAAACTGAAGAAATTTATTGTTCTTGTCGAGAATTTTTTATTAGAGCACTTACAATTAGAAATTTTGGTTTTTACACCTCCTGTTTCAGGGTACGTTTCTTCAAGTGCCGTCGAGTGCCTAGGTTTTTTTGAGGTTTTCTATTTTATTTATAAAGTGTTCTAGGTTTTTTTTACTTTAGAAATAAACCGAAAATTTATTAAAATTTTCTAAATAAATAGAAAACTCAAAAAAACCTAACGTAAATCTATAGATTTTACAAATAAACAGAAAACTCAAGAAAACCTAACGGCTGTTTTTTTTTTTAATTTCAAAAACCAAAAAAAAAACTAACGGCGCTTTTTTTTTAATTTGAGAAATTAAAAGAAAAACTCAAGAAATTTTCTTTTTATTTCTCAAAAAAAAAAAAAAGCTAACGGCGGTTTTCCAGAATTGGAAATAATTTAGTAAAATCTTTGATTTTCCTCTATTCTTTTGAATCCTGGAAAACCTAACGACAGTGAATAATTTTTAATTTGGTCATGTAAATGATATAATATTTTTTACTTTAATATTTTAATTATTTCTTCTCTTTTTTATTTAGTAAATGTTCTTTGATTACTCCTTCCTCACAATAAATAAATACAATTAGAAATTTTAGTGTAACGAAAAATAGAAGATGAAAATAAAAAAGTTAAAAATACTTTATTAATTACTAAATTTTGGTATTTCAAACTGTACTGTTATAGTAAGTACCGTCAAGTTTCATAGAGTAATGCGGAGTACATATGTTTTCCTGAATTCGAAGAAATTGAGTAAAATCGCGGATTTTACTCTATTCTTGTAAATTATGGGAAAGATAACAATTTTTTTCTCGGGTTTTTCTGTTTTTATTCTGAAAATCTAATGATTTTCAAAATAAAAAAAAAAAAACAAAAAACGCTAATGGTTGTTTTTTCAGAATTCAAAATTATTGAGTAAAATATTAGATTTTACTCTCTTCTTTTAAAATCTGAAAAATCTATGTACATTTTTTTTTTAAATTTAAGAAGTGATAAGAAAATTTATAGAAATTTTCTTTTTATTTTTCAAAATAAAAAAAAAAAACTAATGACAAGTTGTTTAATATCAAGTTAATTATACAGATTGTTAAAATTTTATTTTAATTTCTATTTTCCTCATAAAATTTTTATTGGGTAATTGACTCTTCGTTATGGGGCGAGAAATCTTTAATTTGGTATCCTTTTGGTTAGTGTTTTTTATAAAATTTATTTTTTATCTATACTTTCTTCTTCACTTTCAATATCATGATATCCCTTTACTCCGTTTTCCACAATAAATAAATAAAAATTAAACATAATTTAATAAGGATTCTAATTCTTGGCCATTTATTGAAAATTCTTTTTTTAAGTTTCTAACTGTCTTTTAATTTTCATTATGTTGAAAAAAAGTATATTTTTCTCAGCAAAATTTTACATTTCTCTATTATATTATTGCTTACAATTAATATATAAATATATATATATATATATATATATATATATATAATATTTGGAATTAAGACAATTGGCTTGATTTATCTTGGTGAATTCAAAAGAAAAAAAAATATAAAATGACAATCATCGTGAATAAGAACCTTCAATTTATATAATCATGCTTGAAAACTTTTAAAACCTTTTGGTTAATTTGTACATTTTTACAAATTTTCACAATTATACCAAAAGAAAATTAATCATAAAAATGAATCCAACACTCTATTTTTATTACATTTCTCGTTTTTTTTTTTTTTTTTCACAGCAGTTAACACTTTTTGTGAATTTCTATAAATGATTTTGAACATAAATTTATATATTTTATTCATTATCTTCTAATTTAATTTAAACTATCTTCCAGTTGAACCCTAATAAAAAAATTATTTTTATTATAACATGTGATAAGTCTGTTATCTAAATGGTATAAATGTTTGGAGGTGTTATAAATTTTGAAAGAAACTCTGTTAAAATATTAATGTCATCCTCTATAACTTGCTTATTATAAAAAATGAACATATTTATATTTTTTTTTTGTCATAAAAGGAGTTATAAAATTTTATAATATTTGATATTGATACCATGTATTTTTTTTAAACTCAAACTTTTTATTTATGAAATTTTAAGTAAATAATTTTAGATAACCACAGATAAAAAAGTGATTAGATCTCTCAAAAAAGTTTAATATAGCACCATAGTTACTGTTGAATGATTTTGAGAAAGCATTGAGTAATTCGGCAAAGTTTGAAAATTTTCTGATCTTCTTATTTTCAATTCTAATTGGGTGAAATAATTGTATTTTACTATTAAATTTGACTTTTCAAAATGATATCTAAAGTTATTTTACAACACTATAACAAATTTTTTTGTGACATTGTAAATCTCATAAATCCAGACAATATTTCTCGTCTCAAGGATTTAAGATATCGAAAAAATAATTTGGTCTAAGGAACCAAAATATTTGTTCAACAGAAGGTAAAGAAAAAAGTTCTTAATTGTTTTCATAAAGGTTTTCAAATTGAGTATATTCCATTTCTTTGATTTTTAAAACAATGTCCAAAATCTAAATATTATTTTTTTCTTGTTTTTAAGAAAACCAGCAATCTCATTTCCAAAAAAAAAAAATTGTTTCTTCGAAAAAAGAGAAAAGAGATCATTTATAGAAGAATTTCAAAAGAAGAATATTAAAATCACAAATTTTGAAAAAAAAATAAAAAAAACAATATTTTTTTATAGCTACTTCAAGTCAAAGAAATTTTAGAGGAATGTTCAAAATTAGTCATTGTTAAGAAAACATAATAGATGCATGTAGATTTTATTTTTGATCGTTTTCAGATATTTCTTAATAAACGTGGAATAAAATGGGAAATAGAGACTATTGAAAAGTTGAATGATCTAGTTTGTCTCTGTTGAATTTAAACCAATCTTTATATCCAATAGAACAAATGTAACATTTAGTTTCAATCTTTTCAATAACAGGAGTGGGTGAGGGATCCAAAGTAAGTCCTTATTTGCTCTCATACAAAATAAGAAGATAAAGTCAATCAATCTTCAAAAATATATTTTGACTGAAATTGTTTTTTCATGATTTCAACAAGTTTATTTGGAAAGGTAATTTTTCTTGTTTATAAAAAAAAAGTAAAGATCTGGTTTAAAATGAACACTCTCATCGGGTCTATTTTTTTGATTTACTCTTTGACTAATCTCAACCTTTCATCTTGAGACATTTCTCTATTAAAAATAATAATTTAATAAACTCAAAAATATAATCCAAAGAAATGTTCGAAAAATTCAAAAAATTTAAAGATTCGAATCTGATTTAATTTGAGTTCGTTTTCTTTTCACAAATAGAGCAGTGAATTGGTAGTTTGGTTTTAAAGTTTCAATATCTCATGACAGTCAAAAAATTTTCTGTAAGAAGTTTCACAATTACAATTATTCAAAAATGGTAAAGTGTACCTACTTCCAAAACAAATTCATTGAAGGAATTTGATTTTTTTGAAAACTTTCTGATGCAGAATATTTTTCTTTTCTTTTTTGGTGGATCTGTTTTCGAATTGTTTGTTAATTTATGGTGCCTAAGTGAGCGCTTTGTCAAGTGTTTTCGTTTTTCCACACTTTTTTTCTCTGAAATTCTGAGATTGAATTGCTTTTAAAGAACGAAATGGTTGGTTGAAGCGAAGTTGTAAAAAATGTTAATCTTTTTGGAATTTTAGTAGACTAATCTTTAAAGATCATTAGTGCATTCAAATTAAAAATAAAAAGAAATTCACAAAAAAGAAAAGAAAAGAAAAAAAAAAAAGTCTGCACGAGAAATTGATTAAAATTTTTAAAGTCTGTTCAAATTGAAATCTGTTGGACAACAAATTGGGTTAGGTTACAGTCCAATTATTTTTTCATGAGTCTTCTTATTTACACAATTAAAAGCTTTAATTTTGTTTTGTTCGTTGATTTCAAAATCATCTTTGGTTTGAAGGGAAAAGAAAAGATAAGAAAAGAAAATAAAATTTGATTATTTACTTTTTTTCTTTTGGATAATTCTTCTTGATCAATTTTATAATGATCTGGATTTTCAGAGACTTTCTTAATTGTTATTTCAAGTTTGCTACAATACCAATTGACGTCGTTGATTCCTTTTAATAATTCTTTTTGTGTCCAAGAAAATTCATCGTTATTGGCAGTGTTGGTTGTTTGAATTAATTCTTCCCAATGGTCGTAATGTGCCCCAAGGTTTGGTAGAAGCGTTTTTATCTCTCCTTTGAGTAAAAAAAAAGGATCTGTTGTTTTAAAAGTCATTTGTTACCAAATTGTTTCAAAAAAAATATGATAGAAAAATGGAGAAAATTTGGAAAATTCAAAAAATATTGAAATAAAATTTGAAGAAAATTTACAATAATGATTTTATTTCATAAGTTTTCACTTTATTATTTTCTTCATGAAAATACAATCTCAAACAAGGAATTAGATTTGGTTTTTAAATAATACTCTTAATTGAAAAATAAATCGGACAAAATTTTCATTTATCTTTCCAAAATTAAATTATGGTTTCAAAAATCCTTTGAATACAGAATTTTGATAGTCCCGATCCTCTAACCACGTTAAACACGTTATATGATTGAAAAATAATTCGATTTTCAAAGATTATTTCAAAGATTTTTTTTGGAACGATGAATGAAAATTTTGTCCGATTTATTTTACAATTAACAGTATGTCACAATATATCAACAAAAATCAAATTATTTTTTGAATTGAAAGGTGTTCAATTGTTTTCAATTCACTTTAACATAAAACACATATCTTTACAAGAACATTTAAAATAGGGTTAAATTATTTCAGACCAACTCACTTCCTAAAATCATTTGGTAATGGTTTTTTCTTTAATTTGTAAAAGTATCTGGCAATGAAACTCAGAATTTAGAGATTACCTCACGAGAGATTCGTTAATAATCAAAGTATATTATAATTGGATGTAAATGATATTTTTAGTGTTATAATTTAAATGGTTCAAAAAAATGTATATTAAATATTATTATCGAACCAATTTTTGGATTTGTTGATAATAACCACAATTAAAAATTGTCATATTTTGTGGAATTTTTTTTAATTCATTTTCCAAATCTAAAAATAGAAACTCAAAAAACTAATATTCCTGTTTTTAATATTTCCTATTTAGAAATTCCAAAAGAATCTATTATTTTAATTTTTCTAATTTCAAAGATCAACTCAATAAACAGCAACACACAAAAACCAAATACAAATTAGTTTTGTTTTCCTCTTTTATAAAGATAGTTATAACATCAATATTTTTCAAAGATTTTATGAAATGATTTAGAAAAAGAATCAATTCGTTAATAATTTAATTTATTAGCAAATAACCTATATTTTGAGACACTTTTAAGACAACTATTTTTCCTTTGAAAAATAAGATCAAAAAAATGATAAAAAAATCACCAATTTTTTTCAGAATCAATATCTTGATTATTTCTAGACGGTAAGATCTTTCTTAAATAATACTCTACTGATTATGTGTATATTGGTTTTTCCTCTTTTTTTTTTTTTTTTCTCTTTTTTTTGAGAAATAAATGGCTGAGTTGTTTAAGAAGGTTTCTAAATATTAAAAAAGGAAGAGAATGAGAAATAGAAGAAATGTGAATTGTCTCTAGATCTTAATTTAACAGTTATGTTTTTTAGTGAAATAAATTAGTATTTTAATTCTATGGAAGTTAATACATGGAATTTTTTATGAGAGTTTAAAAGGGAAGAGGAAATAAATTTTCAAAAATTGTTGTATTTTAGATAAAAAAGTTTTTTTATAGTTGATTTAATTACTTGTTAAACTTTTATTTTGAATTCTAAAATTCTTATCGATTCAATTATATATAATGAATAAAAATAACTTTTTTCTATTTTTTTTTTATTTTGAATTCCTTTTTTGTCCTTTATTTCCTTAAAGATCGACTCCACTTCGACAAAAAATAATGTATTCAAGTTGTCTCATTTTTTCGAAAAGGTGAAAATTTAATTCTTTCTGGATGTTATAAATATCTCCCTATCAAGAAAAATATTTTTCATATTAACTCAAATTCATTCAAATTACACTAGATATTTTCCAAATATGAAGTCTGATAATAGATAAATAAAATTTTATTTTGATTGTTAACCAGTTTTCAACTGCCTGAAAATTCTTTAGATTGGGAAAAAGAGTTACAAAGGAAAAAAGATCAAGTGGTTACTTCCCAATACTGAAGATACTGAAATATAATAGTAGAGGTAACTTGAAAATAAAAAAAAACAAAGGTAAATAATAACAAAATGTTTAAATCCAATCAGATCAAAAAGATAAAAAAATTACAACAATTAAATAACAAAACCCAACTGAACATTTATGATCAAGTATCAAATTATTAAAAAGCCACCAACAGAATTTTAACTGTGATTGTGAGAGTCCTTAATAAACAATAGTAGTGTTGATTTTGGATTTTTTACAAATCACTTCTTTGAAACCCTTTTTAAATTTCTTTTTTCATTTTCAATTTCTTTTTCGTTTTTTCTTTTCAATTTTTTTCTTTTGCTTTTTAAACATAAAAAAATTACAAAATGTCTTTCCCTTGTAAAATTAGGAAATAATTGATTTTACACTTAAATTAACATTTAGAAAATTTAAGTAAATGGACTTTAGAGTGTAATTTACACTTTTTCAATAATAATTAATCAAAATATCGAATTATTTTTTTTCTAAAATCATCCAAATTATTACTTTACTATGATCCTTTTTAATTTCAAAAGCTTAAAAAATATAAGATTTTACGAATTGAATTCTTAGAGGTGTTTGAACAATTAATCTCTAATGTGATTTTTCTTCAATTGTAACATACTTTAATTATACAGGAATCTACACTGAAGCCAATCCCTTAAATTTTAAATCTAGTAAATTATTGAAGACTTGGAAAAAAGAACATACTTTACTTAAATTGAAAAAAACAATATAAAACAGTACAATTTTTCATTTTCCTGAGTGTGTTAATTTTAAATAAGAAAAAAAAAAGGAAGATTGATAGAGAGTTTTTCATTTTTTTTTAAATTCATTGCGTGAGAAAGTGAATCTTTATAAAAATAGAAACAAAACCAAACACTTTTATGGGCCAGTCTTTGATAAAGAACGACATAAAAAATTTACCGACCACAAAACTGCAACCGATCACAAATCTGAACCCAGGCAAATTTGATCAATACAGCAAAGAGATCAATTCCATTATTGACTTCAACACGTTTGATGGATTTGTCATGGAGCTGGGGCATAATTTAAATAAAAATTTCAGTATGTCTCATTCGATGCAAATAGGATCGCGAAGGCAAGAATCCGTTTACACGCTCCGAACTGGTGTTGAAACGAAAAAAGTAAACTCTTTGTCTCCTTTCTTAAACTCAATTGCAGACAAACGGGAATGATCGCTAATTTCCTCTTTAACATTTGTGAACCGATCTTTTCAAATGTGAAACTTTTTTTTATGCTTTCTCTTTTAAAATATCTTGACTATTTTCATACCGACACTAATTGGCGCTTATCCGTAAAGTTGTCTCTTTACGGCAATATTGATAACAACGGATTTCTTCGGGGGCACTTGTTAGCACAATTAACCCAAACTTTAAGTTCGGAAGCTGTCTTTAATCTCGAGGGGCAAGATGATTTGTCGACGTGGATTTGGAATTTGGAACACAAAGGCAAACTTTCCACTTCAAGGGCTGAGATCACATCGACAAGCATTTGTGCCTTTTCTTATTACCAGCGCGTTACACCAAAGCTCTCTCTTGGAACACGCTTGACATACCTTCACCCATTGAGACAAACAAAGCTTATGTTTATTGCACGATTAAGAAACAAACAAAACATTTGTTCGTTTACATACTCTGGAATGCTTAACTCTTTAAGCCTGTCATACGTGAGGAAAATACAACCAAGAGTTGGCTTTGCAACAGAAATAGTTTATTCCTTAAGAGAGGGATCTTCGTTTACCTCTTTGGGATTCAAATATTCCCTGCGGAAAGTAGTATTCCATTCAAAAATCACCTCCAATGATGAATTGTCTACCTCTTTAGAAATGGGGTTCCCAATCGTAAAATTAACTTTCACAGCAAAAATGGATTATAAAGTCAAAAAATATTATGCAGGTATAAGAGTTTCAATTGGACCAGTTCTTTAATTCTATTCTATTCTATTCTATATATATTCGATTCTATTCTGATTTTAATGTTAATTCATTATTTCTATTAGTCATTTTAAAAAAGTGTGATAAAAAAGTTTTTAAATGGTGTAATTAAAACAGTCGATAAACTCCAAAAGACCCATTTTTTTCTGTACCAAATTAAAAGCTTTTCTTGCCACACTTTTTTTAAAACTACTTTATATTATTATTATATATAAAAATTCTTCGTATTTTTTTTTAAAACAAGTTGGTTATATATGGAGAGTTATCTAATAATTCTTTTTGTTTGTTATTTTTAATGTTAAAACTTTTTTTAGGATTTATCTCAGAGAATTCCAAATTGGTGAATAAATAAAGATCCTTTACAACAAAAGAAGATATGATAGTGAGTAAAAGTCGGGAAATTCAATTTCTCAAAATTTCACTTGAATTTTATTCCTAAATTCATATGTAATGCAACTCCAGAATCATTTTTTATTTTTATTTTTATATTTATATTTTCTCGAAGACAAGGTATTACAATTCCAAGTTTTTTTTGTTAAATTTCAATTTGAGATTTTTTTTGTAAAATTTCAATATAAAAATTATTCATTTGTTTTTTTTTTTTTATTATTATTGAAGAAGTGTAAATTACACTCTAGTTGCCCTTATACTTAAATTTCCTTTCAGAAATTTAAGAGTAAAATCATAGATTTCAAGATTATTAACCAATGAAAATATCAATAAACTGTTACGGTTTAAAATTAATTCATTGAGGTTTTTTTCATTTAATTTATTCAGAAATATTAATCTATTATTTTCATAGGAAGAACATACCCACAAAAAATGATCAATATTTTCTATAACTTATTTTTGTTTATATTTTAAACATAAAGGACAAAATTTATTTGAATTTTTATTGATTAAATAGTAATATCTGTTTAAGCAATTAGTAAATGTCCTAAATTTTAGGATTGTTGAACTTGATGGATAGCTAAGATATTTTTGAGTTGTGAATAATTAATTTTGGTTTCTTAATATTGTGAAATATTTTTGCACTTTACAGCTCTTGGAATTCAATAATTCATTGTATGTGTATTTATAGATTTCCTATTTTAATTCAATTAAATCTTTTGAATTCCAGTTAATTTTATTGTAGGTTGGTTGATTAAATTTTATTAATTTTTCGAAATGAAAAAAGAAATAAAATTTTTTAATTTTTTTTTGAATTTTAATTTTTTTGTTTTTACTGAAATTACCAAATTTTCCATTTTAAATTCTGTTTTTTAAATAAGAATTGGTTTATTTCTGTTTATTTTGCATATTTCAGTAATGGCAGTATTAATCCAAGAATTTAAATAATTTAGAGTTTTTATTTCATAATTAAAAATTTCGAACCCATATGTCAATTGGCTTATGATCAAAGATTTAAATAATCTGTTTTTAAACTATTGTTGAGTGAGTTGTTATTAAACAATTGTTTACAGTTATTATATGTTTCTTTAGCTTTTTTTAAATTATAAACTATATGTGAAATTTTATTCAAATAAATACCCAAATATTTTCATCTTTTTTAAATATTTTGATACAACTGTTTTATCTTTATTAGTTCTCAACTCAAATTGAATAATAATTTCATATATAGAATTTAATATTTGATTTAAATAATTTTTATTTCCTTTTATAATTAAGATTGGATCATCTGTAAACATAAATTATTCATTTTTTTTTACTATTTATTTATTTATCTATTTTTGAAGAGAGAAAATTAATATTTTTCTGGGTGTGGTTAAATTTTTTTCAATTGTTGAAATAAAAAGAAAATTTAATTAATTTTCTATTCATTTTAAAAAATCAAAAAAAACGCGTTTAACTTTTCCAGAATTTAAAAGAATTGAATAAAATAAAAGATTTTGGTTTATTCTTTTTAATTCTGGAAAATGAATGTATTCTAAGGCACTCTACACAACTTTACAAAACGATCTCATAAAAAACAACAAGTCTTCAATAATATCAATATTTAACTTTGCTTTTTATTTGTCAAAATTTATATTTTTGTCTTTGCTTATTTGTACGAGTACTATTTTAAAAAATTAGTAAAGTTTTACATTTTTTATAATTTTAAGAAAAAATGAGATGAAAAAAAATGTGAGATACAGAGAAGTTAAGAAATGGAATTTTTAATTATTATTATTGGTTCAATTAAAGATATATTTGAGATATTCTATCTACAGAATAAATATTTTGAACAATTGAAGGAAAGAAGGAAATATAAATTAGGGAAATTGAAATATTAAATGAAAACTTGATATAACTACAAATAATCAATTTGAAAATATTTTAAATTTTTCTTACAAAAAAAGGTCAAATAATATGCATATTATTTTAATTGTTATATGGGGTTTTTGAATTTTTAAGCAGATATGTGGATGTGAACATAAAATTATTATCACAAAATTAATATTTCGGAGAGCACAGCATTGATTTGGATGTTTTCACTCTTCCATTAATATTTTTGTATTTTACTTACAGTCAGTTTCACTTTTAAGGCACAAACTTTCAACGAAATTTAAGGCACAAAAAAAATCTCAAATTAAAGCACAAAATTCAAATTCTAGTAAAATAAATTGTAAAAAAAAAAATTCCAAATTTTGTGCCTTAATTTGAGATTTTTTTGTGCCTTAAATTTCGTTGAAAGTTTGTGCCTTAAAAGTGAAACTGACTGTAGAATTTCAAAAAAAGTACAAACAATTTTTGATTCCTTTTCTATTTCTTCCATAAGTAAATAAAGCTTTCAAAAAAAAAAAAAAAAAAAATAACAGATATTTTATCAAATGCTAATTAATTTGATACAGACACTTTACTTTCAACCAAAAAAAAAATCTGATTATTCATAGTTAAGGGAAAAAATTTGAAAAATCTAAATTGAACCAAAAAATTTTTGTCATTTTTTCGAATTTCTAAGTAAAATACAAAAATTATTAATGGAAGAGAGAAAAAAATCCAAACCCATGCTGTACTCTCCGAAATATTAATTGTATATTATAATCTTATGTTCAATTTCAAATATCGGTTAAAAATTTTCAAAATCTGCAAGTGTAAATTGTTATATCGAAAGAATAATTTTGGAAAAAAATATTTATTTATATATTATTTAAGACATTTGATTGAATTTTCAATATCCCTAATCAAGGTAGTTACATAATTTAATTGATTAAGAGAAATTAAAAGAGTTTCTAGAAAAAAAAACCCTTTTTTATAAAAAATATGAAATGTTTTTCTTGATTTACAATTTTAAATTCATATGATATCATCAATTTGGGTTTGTAAAAATACATTTATAATATACAAACCATCTAATTATTTCTTTCTATTTCAAAATTTTTTTGTCAATATGTAACCAAAATCTGAATTTTGTATAAATATATTTCAAAATTTTTAAAAATAGTCTGATTGATAATAGTTTTTTAACTTTTTGTAGTTAAAATAAGTTTTGAGAATTTTTTTTTTTTCAATTTTTAGTTGATTGAATATCTTTTGATATTACCTCTCTTCTATTTGTTCGTGTTTGAATCAAATTGTCATCATTAAAAAGTGTTTTCTCAAATTTCTAAAATGAAGCTTAATTTTAAATTTCTAAAAAAAATCATTTCTTATTCGTCATGTGAAGATCTTTTGGTTTTTTCAACTAATATTTAGCAAAAAAATATTTTTTTTGAACTATTTAAATAAAAATTTTCATTTCTAATTTAGAAAATAAGAGTAAAAAAATGATCAGAGAATTTTAATATATTTTTCAGATGATATATTCAAGTTAGAATAAGAAAATGATATTAATTATCTTTGATTCAAAAAAAAAAAAAAAAAATTATTCTTAATAATAATTCGTTTTTATTTGATTATTTGAATTAAAAAAATAAATGAAAATGAAAAAAATATGAAATTGAGATAAAAAAGCATATAACCTCTTCTGAAAATAATAAGTTTAATTAATATAATAAATAAAGGAAAGAGAAGAAAACGAAATAAAGAGAAGGCGAGCGGAATCAAATCAAAAAGGGAAATTTTATTCTGATAAAAAGTGGATAATGTTTTCTGTTTCTTCGATAAAGTTTTTCGAAGAACCTGTTTTCCAAATGAATTCTATTGTATATTTCCAATATCTATTTTGTGTATTTTGCAAGTCAAACAATTGTTCCCAAATTGTACTTTTAATGGTTTCACGGTTTTGTTTTTCGTTGTTGAATTTTTTATTTTTATTTTTATTTTTATTTTTGCCTTTTTTTTTTGTTTTTTGACTAATTTTGAGATTATTGTGATCGGACATTTTTTTAGAAATGACACCCACTGTTGAAGTTAAATCACTTTTTGTAATTTTAATTTTAATAATAAATTTTCCATTTTGCCCTTTCAAAGTGATGTAATTTGGATAGTACCAACTATAATTTAAAATAGATAGTGCCGTTTGCAATTCGGATATTACCGAAAAAAGATCACCAGAGGTTACTGCAATAATACTATTATTACAAATAAAGATGGGCAAATTTTGGTTTTGTTGTAAATTTTTCATTAAATCTTTTTTCGCTGTTTTTAACTTTTTTTTTAATTTATTATTTAGTTTTTTTTGTTCTTTTTTACTCACAAAATTATCTATCCATCGTTTGCTGCCAATATCCATTTCTTCTTGAAATATTGTTGATGAAAGATCAGGGAAATTTTCATCTTCATTATCACTGTTGTTGTTGTTGTTGTTGTCATTATTATTGTTAAATTTTTTTTTCCTATGAAATCTTGGTGTTCTCAATTTTTCATTTTCTATTGATTGTTCATTATTATCTACATTTATATATACATCAATGTCGTTTGTATCGAAATCATCACTTGCATCATCATCATCATCATTTTCTTTATTCTCTATTACTTCTTTCTCATTTAAACTCTTTTTCTCAGGATCAATTTTATTTTTCAAATCATTTTTCTGATTTTCCTTTGTTCTTTCGTTTTGAATTACTTCGGAATTATTATTATCGTTTTTCTTGTTTTTATTGATTTCATTTTCTTTCTCATTCTCATTCTCATTCCCATTTTCAATATTATTTCCCTTATTATTCGCCTTTTTATTACCTTTTTTTTCCTTTTTTTTCTTGTTCTTTTTTTTTCTACCAATAAACCCAAGACTAAAAATTGATTTCATGTTTCTTTTTGGTGATTTTTTTGGTGTCACAGACTTGGTACTTCCTAATGATTTGCCCCTTGGTTTATTTCTTTTAAACTTTCCCTTCCCCAATGTATTTATTCTATTATTTTGGTGAATATCATTTGTGTCCAATTCCTTTTGATCATTATCTTTCTCTTTAGATTTGATATCTTTATTATTTGAGCCTAATTTATTTCCCCAAGAATTTTTGGCTATTGGCTTCGAAAGACAGCTTACAGATCTTTTTTTTCTTCGCCTAGTTAGAGTTTGTATCTTGCTGTTGTCTTCTTTTCCAGAAATATCCGTTTCGTTCTTTTCATTCTTTTTCTTCGTATTGTTATCATTTGTATTAAAAGAATTCACCTTAGAAATGATATCAGAATATTGAGAAATTTCTAAATCTTTATTTTTTTCTGTTTTTTCAATTAATTCTTGCAATTGAAGAATTCGTTTTTTTTCAATGGGTGATGATCCAGAAAGATTGTCTGGGGACGAGTTAAGAGTATTCTGATTAGGCGATTGTATTGGTTTGACAATAATTCTATTTAATGAATTTCTTCGTTTTTTGATTGGTAAAGAGCGTCTTTTTTGCTTTGATATTTTTTTTTCATTTTCTTTTTCCTGTTTAAAATTATCACTATAGCCGCCGTTGTTATTATTGAAATTTTGATTTTGCGAATTATATTTTTCAAAAAATTTATAAAATACTTTAACAGTATTAGGCTTTTTGCTTTTTAATTCCCTTACAATTTCGTTTGGATTCATCCATCCTAATTGCTCTAATTCCTCGAAAATATTCAATTTAATGTTTTTTTCCAATATAGGCTTTTCCAGATCTTTCCCGTAATCAATCAGAGGTGAAGGGGGTATATATGGTGTCGGGTAATTAGCAGTAAACCATGGGTGCTGTTTAATTTCCTTAATAGTGATTCTTTTTTCTGGTCGAACAGTTAACATTTTCCGAATCAAGTCTTTTGCATTTTCTCCCAATAATCCAATTGGGAACTTGAACCTCCCTTTTTTTACAGAATGCAGTAATTTATTATAATTTTTATTGTTAAACGGTAAATACCCACAGAGTAACGCATATAGAATAACTCCACATGCCCAAATATCAGATTTTTTACCATCATATCCCTTTCCCTATTTTTTTTATTTTTTTTTTGTTTTTTTTTTTTTTTTTTTAGTTATAATAATAGGATTTATTTATTCAAATTTCGAAAACTTCTTACAGCTATTTTAAAAAAAGTTAGAAAATTTTTTTTTGATGAGATTGTAGGAATTAAAACTTTTTGAACGTTTTCTATTTCAATAAAGTGTGAACTGTTTTTAAAAAAAATGGTACATTTCTTCCCACTCCAACCCCTGCCCCACATTTAAAGATTTAACTTGGCTTTTTTTAAACAGTGAACTTTCAAAAAGTCTTAAAGGCCGATACTTGACTATATATATATATATATATATATATAACTTGATCTCAGTTTAAAAAAACATTCCTCACTTTTTATAAACCACTGTGTAACTATTATTTCTTTTCTTTTCTTTTCTTTTTTTAAAAATTTTTTAGAAATATTTTGTTATTGAGTGTATTTTGAAATACAAACAATAGATACTATTTCAATTAGTAGTAATATCTATCTTAATTTTATATTACCAATTTACGAATAGAGAATAACTTCCAACGAGGATATTATTTAAAATAGATGAAAAAGATCGCCACTTTTTTGCAAATATCTTAGAGTAAAATCTTTAATTTTACTCAATTTTTTTTTTTTTTTGAATTATGAAAAAGCACTTTGGTTTTTTTAAGTTTTATGTCTCTCGAAGATATAAATTTCAAAAAATAAAATCATTCTACAAAATATGTTACAACATATTTTTTAAATAAGATGTCGATTTTGTTTTATTTACTCTACAAACCGTTTACTGTACACTTGTTCATATATTTTGATCAAAATGATTTTTTAAAAAAACTTATAAAGAGTTATAAAATGGGTAAATATTAATTGATTAAATTTTTACTTTTAAAACGTCTGGTGATACATAATGAGGTGAGCCACATGCAGTCTCAAGTAAATTCCCAGTATCCATGATTTTGGCCATTCCAAAATCTATAATTTTTATATTATAATTTGAGTCTAATAATAAATTTTCTGGTTTCAAATCTCGATGTGTAATTGAAAAGGAATGAATATGCTCAATTGCAAATATGATTTGCTGAAAAAATATTCTTGCTTGAGTGGATGGTACTTTCCCGCACTTAACTATGTAATCAAATAATTCTCCTTTTTATTGTAAATTTTGTTAGTTGTTTTTTGTTTTGTTTTTTTTTTTTTTAGTTTTTTAATTGTAAAAGGTATTAGTGAATAACAATAAAGTGAAAAAAGTTTAAAATATGTCTATGAAAGTAATATTTTTTCATTCATTATTTTTTATATTAGAGAATTGACAAAAAATTATGATCTAAGGAAACCCAGAAACAAAAATTTTTTTCATTGAGATAAATTTTTTTTTTTCCATTTTTTTATCAAAAGAGAATTATTTGAATTGATTTTATTTCTCACATTGTAAATATTTTTTTTACCATTTCTATTAGTATTTTTATTATGAAATAACAATAAACCATATTTATTGTTTTCTTAAAATTTAATTCATAGTGATTTTTTTAACTTAATTGGGATAATTCTTTTGGTTAACCAAAAAAATGGTTTATTCAACCGATTGAAAAATAATTAGTATTGTTTTAAGAAGGGTAGCTATAATTATTAAAGTTTTGAGTCATTTAAAATTTTTACTCCGAAATTGCGTTTTTTTTTTGAAATCATTCTTTTGGATTTTTTTACACTTTTTGTTAACAGATTATCAAATTAGTGATTAAAAGGGAAACAAATTTCAGAGAAAGGGCCGAATATTTTTATTATTATTATTATTATTACAAGAGGTATAGTAATTTAACATTGAAAATATATGTTCACATTAATGTGTGTCAATATTTTATATTATACAATTATCGATCAACAGTTAATGTCAATATGTTTTTTTCAATAGGGGATTGAAAATATCTTTGTGAAGTCACGATAAAGTTACAAAAATCGTGATTATTTTTATTAAACCGCGATATTTCAGTTGTTTCGCGATTTATCAATAATATAGCTGTAATATAATAAATCGTGATAATATATAATATCGGTGTAACATCAAAAATCGCAATATTCTATAAAAACACGATAATTGTCTAAAAATCTTCATAAATGTCAAAATATCACGATAAAAATTAAATCATGATAGAATAGCTATGGCTTTTTAGTGCTAATTCAACAATATTTTTATAAAGAAAAATATTGTTTGATCAAAAAAACAGATTATGTGAAAAAAAAGTTATTCTTTGATTCAAAAACAACAAAAAAGATACTTGATTCAACCAAGGGTCAGATCAAAGATTTTTCGTTGTATTTTATTACGATTTTGTTGAAATATCGATTGATCCTTTTAGATCAACAAACGTAAGAACTAAAGAGAAATAAATATTTTTTCAGTTAATCGTAGTGTTGGAAATTGCCTTGAATAATTAGCTTCTAAAACAACCAACCCTTTATCTGTTCTTTAAAGGGTGTGTTCGTGGGTTAAAACATTTTCTTTATTCTAGGAAAGTTTAAAGTACATTTATAACAATTTAAAAGCATTCTCGACAACAGAGCCACATTAATCACCAATTATTAAGATTGTTTGTACATTTGTTTTTTTTTGTTATTCTTCTTCTTTGAGCATCTTTGTATTTGAAAGAAAACACAACTAGAGTTTAATGGTTTTTTTTTGATCGATCACCAATATAAAAGGGAAATTACTCTTTATTCTTTTTTTGGTTATTGAACTTGTAAAGGTAATAACCTCCATTTTAAAAAATCACACTGATTTTATATTCAAGTACATTTGTTGAAATGGATGATTATTTGGTATATCATAAAAATTGTTTGAGCTTTTACTTTTTGATAAAAAAAAAAAAATGAAAAGAAAACATTTGTTTTTCAACTACAATAAATCCCATTCTGTTTACGAAAGCTTTAGGTTCTATATACCTTACAAACACTTGAAGACACTTAGCAAGTCTTTTAAGTGCTTTCTATCATTTTAAAAGTGTTTTGTTTTGTAAAATTCATTAGTATTTGTCAAAGTCTAAGGATTTTTTTAAAGTGAAATCAAAAAAATAATTTTTCATTTTTTTGCGATAATATGAATATCGCGATTTTATGATTTTTTGTGATAAAGTAAGACTAATCATGATTTTTTCAGATTATTGCGATTTTATTGATAAGACCGTGATAATGCAGGTTATCATCAATAACAACATGAAAAATTAAGAAATCATTTTTGCAAGAGATATAGTGTTTGAATCTTGAAAAAAGCATATTGTCATTAATTGTAACAATATTGTATATTAACAATTATTGATCACAAATTCATGTGAACATATATTTTCGATGTTAAAACACTATACCTCTTGTAATAATAATAATATATATATATATATATATATATATATATATATATATATATATATATTCTACCCTTTCTCTGAAATTTGTTTCGCTTATATTCAGTAATTTGGTATTTTTTAATCACAATTTAGGAATTAGGTGAGTGCCTAGGTTTTTTTTAATTTGAGAAATAAACAGAAAATTAAATAAATTTTCGGTTTATTTCTCAAATTAAAAAAAATCTAACGGCAAACAAGAAGAACTAAAAACTCCTCCCTTAAACAATAAAATAAAAAAAAATAATTTGGTATTTTTTTCAAAATGTATTTCCGTTTAAAAGTATTTTGCAAATGCCAATAACTTTGAACTATTCATTTAAATTAAATCTTCTTTAACTTGCCAAAAAAAAAAATTGTGCCAAAATTGTCCTTAAAACATTAAAAAAGTATTTTTCGGATAAAAAATGTATTTGAGAAAGTTTGAAACCACCATATTTCATCTTTATTTAAAATTCTTATTAAAAAATAAATTTATTTACTATTACAAAATCTAAAATGTTCCAGTGTGCAATCATTTCAAAGTTTAGTATTTTGAATTGGCCATGTTGAAGTAACTAATTTAAAATTCATAAAATACCAAAGTGGCTGAATTTAATCATGGGAAAAATAAATCAAAAATTTATCAAATTTAAGATTCATAGTTCCATAGGTATAAAAAACCAAATAACTAAAATTTCAAATATTTGGATTTTGAAAATTTAAATAACATAAAAAAGTTTCCAGATCTCAATTTCAAAAATTTCAAATTTTAGGAAAAAAAAAGTCGAGAAATAACTTATTACAAAAAATTCAAATTTAGAAATAAAAAAATTTTCTTAGATTTTCTCATTGGCAAAAAAGTCAATGCCTGAAAAAAAGTTTTAGGATTCTCAATAATAAAAAATTAAACAGAAACCAATTTAACCAAAAATTCTAAATTGAAAAAAAACCAAATAAAAAAAAAAAGTTTCAAAGAATTCATAATACAAAAATTCATACATCAAAAAAAATAAAATTCTTAAACTTCCTAAAAATTCAAAATCAGAGAAAAAAAAATTAAACTTTTCTTGTTTTTTATTTCCAAAGTGTTAAAAAAAAAATTCAATCTGTTTCTTATTTTTTAATTTTCAAATGCTTAAATTTCTTCAATTTGAAACAAATTTGTTTTTTTTAGTATAGAACCAATTTAATTCAATTTGATCTAATTTATGGTCATTTTTATATCTCTCTTGATTTGACAAAGTAAGGATTTTGAAATATTCTTTAGATTCGAAACACAATTTAATAAAACCCAAAAAAATTTAACCATTGTGAAAAAAATTTGGTTCATTAAAAAAAATTGGATCAGTCAAAAATTTGTTTTCGTTTTTTAAATAATAAATATTAGCAAAATGATTTTTGATCAAAGTAAAATTTTATGAACAAATCTTACATTTAAGAAAAATCAAAGTCACCATCAATAATAATTTTCAGAAGTAAAATTAAATTGTTGCATTTTAACCTTTTGGAATTACTGTGGAACTCCAAAAATTCAAAAATTTATTTTTAATTGTCAACTTTACTAAAAATAAGAGAAATATTTAATAGGAAATATTAAAATCACTTAATTCAATAAGATATTTATCATTTTTAATGAACGCAAATTTATCATGGTTAATCTTAAATATCCTTTTAAACCAAATTGAATAATAAAATCTTCCAAAAAAAGCTATTTTTTCAGAAGAGATTGTTTTCCACTATTGTTTTACAATCAAAACTTCAAAATACCGAAATATCAAGATTTCAGAAACCATTTAAATTCTTTAAATCCCAATAGACAAACCTTAATTTAAAACGGTTATTAATTTTTGGTCTTCCCAAACAATGATTAACTTGATCTTGGAATGTATAGTAGGGAAAAAAATACCGGACATGAAAAAAATCCCGGACAAGATTTTTAATTGTGAGTATTAGTAAAATTTTTGTCTAATTTCATTTATTTTCAATCAAATCGTTTTTATAAATAACCAATTTTTTTATGAAACAAATAATAAACCAACTTACCTTTCATTAAAGGAGGGTTTCTCTATAGAATACTTGAGTATTTGTTTGATAGCCTAAGTAGATCAACTTTTTTTGAAAAACAATCGGAGTTTTATAGAGGTTTGCTAGAGTTTGGAAAATGATAATTTTTTCTTCTTGTTTTTTGATTGATTGAATGGTGTTTTGAACAAGTGTGATTTCATCAATCATCATTCTAATAAGTGGGGGAGTTATAATTGAAAAAGTTCGATTCTTAAAAAAAGGAATTTGATTGTAAATAAATGAAATTACACAATAATTTTACTAATATTCACAATTAAAAATCTTGTCCGGTATTTTTTTCACTGCTCTAATCTAATAAAAAAAATCAACATTTTTAGTAAAGTTGAAAATTAAAAATAAATTTTTGTTTTTTAGAGTTCCACAGTAATTCCAAAAGGTTAAAATGCAACAATTTAATTTTACTTCTGAAAATTATTATTGATAGTGACTTTGATTTTTCTTAAATGTAAGATTTGTTCATAAAATTTTACTTTGATCAAAAATCATTTTGCTAATATTTATTATTTAAAAAACGAAAACAAATTTTTGACTTACCCAATTTTTTTTAATGAACCAAATTTTTTTCACAATGGCAAACAATAAAAAAAAAAGTGAAAAAATTGAAAATTCAAATGAAGGTTTAGCTCTGAATTATTTTGGGTTTATGTTTCTTTTTACAAATAGAGTAGTGAGTTAAATATTAGTTTCAAAGTTTCAATATCCTGGTGACACTCAAACAATTTTTATTCGGTAAAGTTTTCACAGAACTAAAACTTTTCAAAATGGTAAAATGTGTCTGCTTCCTTAATTTTGTTTTAATGTTGTCGGTATTTTGACAAAAAAAAAAAATAATTCACTCCCCAAAGAGAAGAAAACTTTAACATGTGTTAAAGGCAAAACAAGAATAAGATTGGTTTTTTTGAAAACTTTCTTATTTGATCCTTAATTTTTCGAATTTCTTTTTTAAAAAGCTAAAACGTTAAGAGATCTTCAAAAATCCATACCATCTTCACTTATTGTTTATTGTCGTTTTCTTTGATCATTTAATGTGAGATACTTTTTGAAAAAAGAAGAAGTACGCTTTTTAGTATTAAGCCACACGTTTTACCAAGTTTGTAGGGTATTATTTTAACAGCATTATGATCGAAAATTTAATTTCCAAAATTTGGAAAAAAAAATTATCTCAAGAAATAGAATGGAAAATAATATTTCCTTTTTTTTTGTTTAATTTGAAAGATTGGGAGATTTAGCTTTACAAACAAAACACTTTCGTTATTAGAAATTTTGATCCCTTCAGGAATTCTACTTACAGATTAATACTTTTTTTAAAAGATTTTTTTCCAATAAGAAATGACAAAAAGAATTCTAAAAGTATTTTTTTTTTTTTTTGGTGTTTTTGGAATGAAGAAAGAGATCAACAAAAAGGAATTTTGACAAGTTCGATGAAGAAGAAAATATTTGAAGAGTAATTACCTCCTGAAATGTATTCAAGAACCAAAAATAAATTCCTTTCTGTTTCATACACATCATAAATTTTGAGTACACTGGGGTGTTTGATTAATTTTTGGATAGAAATTTCTCTCCGCATTCGTTCCATATTCGCTGGCTTTGATAAAAGTTGTTTTTTTGATACGATTTTGATTGCCACCTGTTGTTTTGTTTTGAAGTGCGTTGCTAATTTTACTTTGGAATGTTTGTGTTTATTGGTAACAGTAGATTTATGTTTGTGACGTTATTGTATTATTTTGGGTTTAATTCTTTTCAGTAGGAAAACACTTGAACAAGGAGACTCAAGAACATGACAATTAAAAAATATAAAAACACAAATCAAACCTTTTGAGTAACTTCCAGACCCTAAAGTTTTTCCTTTTTTTTTTTTTCATTTGTTTTTGTTTGTGTATTTGGAGAATTAAAAAAAAGTTTGAAGGAAATAAGTTAAATGTGAAAAAAAATTTCGGGTAAAAAGCACAAGTCAAAATTTTGAGAACAAACCAAGCTGGTATGGGCCAATTGACTGGACAGACATTTGGCTTTTTTGAAAAAAATATGATAAAATTCAACAATGTATAAAAAAATGATTGTTTAAAAAGTTTACTTGCGTGCATCAAATTCTGGATTATTTGTCATTATGGTTGGTTGTTTTTGGCCTTGTATCTAATGTTGCGTTTCTAAGGAGACAATTTAAATACAAGAACACTCAGAGAATATATTGAAAATCATAAGGGTATGGAAAATCAAGAGAGTTTATAAAAAAAAATTTGCTTGTCATTGTTTTTCAAAGAAATCGATATGGAAATTTCTTGATTGTTGAATAAGTGATTTTTATAATTAAGACTTTAAAAGGTTTGAATTTAAAATTACAATTCTATTTCAAGAAACTTTTCAGAATTAAGAAAAGAAATAATTAGCAAAAAATATTATCGAAAAATCTTTTTCGAATTTAATTTGTAAAAGGGTGATTTTTTGTCACAATTTTCATTATGAACGAAAAATCCCCTATTCCGTTCAAATAGTGGAAAAGTAAAGGTTTGGTTCGGAAAAATTAATACAGAGACATTTATCCAAATATGTAAAGTTTAAGCTGTAAGTTCCAAAGTAACTCTTCGGAACATCCACCAAATGCTATTGTTTTGGAGAGATTTAAGGCTTTTCATTCTTTTCTCCAGAGATTAAAATAAATAATTTTTTACTAGAATCGAGATTTTCTTGTTGGATTTTGGTTTTTGTTCTACTTTAAGAACTTGCTTACCAAGGTCTTAGAAATTAAACAAAGAATATGTTTCTTGGATTACTTTTTCGTTTAGTCTTTTAATAGTTCGTTGGGACAAACAATTCAGAATAATTTAATAGTTTCTACAATGATCAAAATAATGCGTGCACAACGACTATAATCCGTGTTTCAAAATATTATCCGTGCTTTTTTTTATTCTTGTACCAATGTAACATCCAATCTACTACCAAATAATATACCTGAGCTCAAATCAATTTTGAAAGGAAAGGTCTGGTTATTTTCAGTAAAATTTAAATTATTCATGCAAATAGTTGAAAATTTTCCATACTATTCTCAATTTTTATTTTTTATACTTTTTACCTTTTCCAAATTTCTCTTTATAAGTTGTTTGGGTTCCTCCTCTTTTTGTTTTTTTAGGTGCTTGGAGAGGTTCAAGGAATAAAAAATCATTATAAGAATTGGTGGACTTGGTCATGACTAACCTAACCAAACTTGTTAATGATCAGATCTAAAATGAATTGAGCTGGACTTATGCAACTGTCGAGAACTGAATCCAACGAATGCGATCTGAAGCCAACCAAAGTGAACCGAATTGGACTTTCCGTACAATCTGTCGAGTCGTTACCTGGACTGGGTTTTTGCTGTCGAGTCGGTATCTTGTACTGGGATTTTGCGAAAACAAGATTTGGGAAACTTGCAAAAAAAAAAAAAAAGCAAAAACTCAATTTTGTAAAACCAAATCTTATTCTTAAAACCTTAGCACTTTATAGAATCAAACCATCTATAAAGTTTCTAAAAAACTTAATAAAGTGACCTATTTCATTTGATCTATAGTTGTTCAAATATTTAGATCTCTTTATTAAAACAAATTGAAAGTATTGATCATTTTTTTATGGGTCTATCCTTCCTATGAAAAAGATAGATTAATATTTCAAAACAAATTAAAAAAAAAAAAATCTTAATGAATTAATTTAAAACAAACAGTTTGAAACTATTTTCATTAAATAATAATCGTGAAATCTATGATTTTACGCTTAAATTTCTTTTTGGGAATTTAAGTAAAAGGGTATCCAGAGTGTAATTTACACTTCTTCAACAATAAAAAAAAAAAAAAAAAAAAATATTCTCAATTTTTTTGAAATTTTTTGTTTTTTCGATTGATTAAAATTTCTCGAAAAAAATTAACTCTATTTTTTTGAGATAAATTTTCCAATTTGATCCTTCTTATTTTTAAAATTTCTTATTAAATAATAGAACTTTAAGAAACCAGTACCATATTTTTTTAGGGTTTATTATTGGTTTCTTTGATTGCTTAATGTATAGGTTTTCTATAACAAAAAAACACGCTTTTTATTTTGAAACACGCATTAAATTTTTTTGCACGCTTTATTTTGACTACAGTACATAAATCAATACTGCTCTTCTTTTCAACTCTTTTGTAAGTGTTCATTATACTAATTTACAATAAGAATAGAAACCAAAAAGCACAATAAAAACTCTGTATTTTTTGCAAAGAAGGTTTAAATCTTTTTTAGAAAAAGAATAGTCTTAACCTTGACTAAAAGGAAAGAATGAAACTTTTTAGGATATGTCCCGATTCTTTGAGAACACTCACACTCAAAACAGGTATTTCATATTCAATTCTAAATGAAAAACTATTTTTCCCTTACATTTTACTTTTTTTTTTTTGAATTTCACAAATAAATTTCAATGAAATAAATTCAAATTTGAAATCTATATTTATTTATTTGGCTCTTTATTATTTTTTATGTTGGTAGATAACAAACCTATTATAATAAATTTTTCAGAATGACAAAATGGATCATAGACTATGAAATGTTTTTCCGTTTATATTTCAAATTGCAGTAAAACAAAAGAAAATTTAAAAACTTTGATCTTTTAAACCCGATTTTTTATTGGTAACCTGTTAATTGCAAAATAAAAAGATCAAAATTTTCATTCAGTTTTCCAAAAAAATCACATTCCAAGAAGTAAAACTAAATCTTCAAAGTACCCAATTCTAATAGACGGAGATTAATAACCTAAGTAGATTTTAAGAATTAAAAATTTGAAATGGTACTTGATATGAAAAAATCTTTAATTAAGAAAACTCGAATGAAAATTTTATTCCATTTATTTTGCAAAAAATAGTAAGATTTAAAAAGTTATTCCTTTTATTTTTTCAACATACAGTATATTTTTAAAAACTAGGAGTTGAATTTTGAAACTGAATTCTTTGACAATACTTTTCAATCAACTAATAAGTAATACTGCTATTTTCCAATTAATTAATGAAAATTTTTATTTTAAGTTCCGGAATATTTTAAGAATTATATGATTAAAAACACAAACTTCTTCACAAGACCACCCTAATAAAAAAAATTTTTTATAATATCCTATTAAAATTTTTATAACAAAATTTCCATTTATATGTTGATTATTTCAATAGCTATTAAAAAGTTATTCTTATAACGGGCTTATGTTACAAATTTTATAACACATTTTAAAACAAACATTTATGTTATAAAAATTTTTATTATAAAATTATATAACAATTAAAAGATTTATAACGCCTTTACAACATGTTTATAACATGTTATAAAAACTTTTTTTATATTTGTTATTTTGAAATGATATTTTTAGGAATTTTATGGGGTTTAGGCCATGCATTTTGAGAAAAAAATTTTATAAGTTTAATATGATTTTAATACTAAAGATAAATTTTAATTATTGAATTCCAAAAAGGGGTTATTGTATTATTAATATTGAGTTTTAGAATTGGGTAGATCTTTGATTATTATTTTGTTATACTTGGGGTTTGATATTCATTTGAAAGCTGAACGAAAATTTTTAATCAGTTATTTTATCTAATTAATAGTATAATATTTTTGTTTGGACAAATCCAAAAAATCAAGAAATATAATTTTTTCCTGTTATTTCTTATTTTTTATTATCGAATAACTTTTCAATTACGTAATAATTCTTTAAAAAGAATATTTTGAAGATCAACTAAATTTACCTTCTTTCTTAACATATGAAGAAATTATAATCGGTAATCAACTCTGGGATTAAATTATATATATATATTTCTCAGAAATATTAAAAACAAATATATTTTGACAATTTTTTTTATTCAAAGTCCAAAAAGGAATATTTAAATAAAATCTTGAAAATTTTCATTTGAGATAGATTTTGGGTATATCTTGATATTTTTTTTTCAACTCAGGATTAGTTAAATGATTCAGAAATTTAAAATCAAAATATTCATTCATTAATTGGAAAATAGTGAAAAACTATTTTCAAAACGAGTGGGCAGGGATTTTGATGATTTATCATTCAGACAACCAAATTCATTCTTTTAAGTGCTTTGTGTAACATTTTAGAAAATTTTTTAGACTCTTTTTGTAAAAACAGCAATCTGATAAAATATATAGCTATTTCCAAAAAAAGAATGGGGAAAATTTTTTTTAATATATCTCTTTGAAACTTCATTCTTCAAAAAAATATTCTATATACCAAATTATTAAAAAGTATTTTTTGATTTTTGATAACAATTCAATTGGCTTCTTCATATGATATTAGACAAATAAAATATTTAAAATTTGTGATCTCGATTTTAAATGATTTTTTTAGAGGTTTGAAAAATCGGTGATTATTTTTATTTTTTGTATTGAAAAAAAATTTTTTTTAACAGGTTTAATCTTGACATATTTTAAAATTGAATTGAAAACATTTAACTTGATTTTATTGTTTAAATAATAATTTATATCTTATTTATATACCCTTTTTTATTTAAGAAATCGGATGTGTGTATTCTTTTCTATAAAAAAGTACAAATTTGTTTTTTAATTTTTTCAAAACATTTTAATAAAATTATTTTGAAATAAATACAATAGACAATGACCCAATCACTTTAATACCATTTCAGTCAATTTGGTATTTTCAAGTAGTGAAAACCCCCTTTTATAAAGAATATTTTTTGATTTTTTTTCAATTTTTTCCCTTGTTGAATTTTTTCTTTATTGGGAAGAAGAGTTACTAAGGCGAAAAATCAGGTGTTTACCTACATATACTAGAAGTACAGAAAATAGTCGGTATTGGTAACTTGAAAATAAAAAGAAAAGACAAAAACAAAAACTGGAACGATCAAAAAAGATTGGATTAAAAAGAAGAAAAATGGCAGCTAATAAACAACTACCTCTCAACTAAGCATTCACGATTTCTTAGAAATAATTAAACGACAAAATTTTAAAGAAAAGTGCCTTTCTGTTTTAATGAGTGTTCTTGATAAAAATGGAGAGTTCGTTTTTTTTTTTTTGATTTTTAACCAACTTTCTTTGAAAACCCCCTTTTTTTTTTCTTTTTAATTTTTCTTTGTGTTTTTTCAACTAATAAAAATTTGGAACTTGCTCGATTACAAAATATTTTTTTTTCTTTATCATCTAAATTACTAATTTACAATTCGTTATCAGAGCAGTAAGAGGATCTTTGTAATCTCACTTCAATCAATAAAAAAAAATAAAGAAATTTTTTTATAAAATTTAATAAAAAATGCCCACTATTTTGGAAATACTTTATTTGGTTCAAAGATCATAAATTCGATAAGATATTTCCAAAAAAGTGGGACATTTTTTTATACCTTTCATATAAAATCATCTTTGTTAGTGGGTATTTATTAATTGAGAATACTAAATTAAGTGAAATATTAATACCGATTGAATCAATGACTAAGGTATTTATTTCAAAATATATTCAATTGAAATATTTACTATTAATGAAAAAAAAAATAGCACTTTTTTTGGTGAAAACAATGTATGAAAAATTTCAATAAAAAACTGGAAAATGTGGAAAGGGTACAATTGGTTTTTAAAACAAATGAACACAGTTATATTTTATCAATTCTATTTGAAAATTTTGTTTAGATTAAACAAGTTCTGAAAATTATTTTTTCAATCAAAAATAAAATAATTAACACCAATTTGTACCCCATAAAAAATCATCTGAAATCGAGATCAGAAAATTTAATATTTTTTCTTTATGTAAACCAATACTAAGAAACAAATTGAATTGTTCTCAGGAATCTATAAATGGTATTTAATGATTTTGTATACAATCAGTTTCACTTTTAAGGTATAAACTTAAACGAAATTTAAGGAACAATAAAAATCTCAAATTAAAGCACAAAATTCAAATTCTTGTAAAACTAAATTGTTAAAAAAAATATTCCAAATTTTGTGCCTTAATTTGAGATTTTTTTGTGCCTTAAATTTCGTTGTAAGTTTGTGCATTAAAAGTGAATATGACTGTATTTAAATGCTTTTTTGAGTATTGAGTTTAATAAATATACAGCCAGTTTCACTTTTAAGGCACAAACTTTCAACAAAATTTAAGGCACAAAAAAATCTCAAATTAAGGCACAAAATTTGGAATTTTTAATTTTTACAATTTGTTTTACTAGAATCTCAATTTTGTACCTTAATTTGATATTTTTATTGTTTCTTAAATTTCATTGAAAGTTTGTGCCTTAAAAGTGGAACTGACTGTATTTGAAAATAAATTTGCCGCACTTTTTTGGAAATAGCTTATATCCCTTAGCACCCCGGATTTACCTAAATTTCATCAAGTTTTTTAAATTAGATTTAAAATGATATTGATCTACTAATATATTAATTTTCTTATTTGTCTTTAATCCAGATTTGAATTATAATAAAAAGTCAAAATAGTTCAAAGATAAAGTAGTTAAGTTATTGATTGTTTTTTTTGAAATTGAAAAAAAAATAATAATTATTCATTTTTACATTTTTTTTAAAGATTTTTATTTTTATTTTATTTTTTTAAATTGGAAATTTTATTACATTACTAGTAATTCAAAACTCAAAACATTAATTTATTAATAATAACCACCAAAAAATTTTGCTAATTTTATGATAAAAAAAATAAATAAAAAAATAAATTACTTTGAATTTTAATTTTTTTTTTAGATAAAATTTCAATAAATATCTCATTAAGAGAAAAATGAAATTTATTTCTTTAGGCCAAAATTAAATTTTTAATATGATTAATTTTCTAAAACTTTGATTTAAGCAATAGATAATAATTGAAAATCAAAAAAAAAAAAAAATCTAAAATAATTTCAATTTATTAAATTGGAATAAAACAAATATACATTACTATTTAATCGATAAAATATTTATACCCAAATTTGAAATAAAATAAAAAAATAACTCTTAAATATTATTCCGTGATATAATAAAATAATCTCCGAAACCAAATTTTTTTTTATTACATTTTGTTATTGGTAAAAATTTGAATAATATATTTGCGATATTTGGATTTTTCCTTAATAAATTAATCCAGATCTTGTTAAATAAGTTCTGATATATGGATCTAATTCAACAATATTGTTTATTTTATGTCTAGATTAGAAAAAGTCAAAAATTAAAAAATTGTAAAAAATAAAAAAAAAAATCAATTATTAATCTGACTCGAACTATTGGACAAATCATTTAAAATTGAAAAAAAATCTTGTTGAAAAAATTGTAAAATTTTGCAATGAAAGAAAATTTGATTTTTTTTTCTAATTTAATTTATATTTTTTTTTATTTTTAAATTATTTAGAATCTAATATAGATATTGATATTGAATAGTAATCAGTAGATAAAACAAATATTCTATGTGATGTTATAATAACTTTTATAATGAATAAATTATTTAATCAAGCATTTTAGGCAATTTTGGGGTGCAAAGGGCCCCCAAAAAATTTCCAGTAAAGTATGATGTGTTTTAAATGTTAAAAATAAGAGGTTTTTGATGTCTAGACAAACTTTTCAAAAAATAAAAAAAAAATTTATTTTGTCAAAATTTGGAAAAATAAAAAAATCACTAATAACCAAAAAAAAATTCCCAATGTTGAAAAATTTTTTTCAAGTTATTTTTTTATTTTAAGTAACTATACAATTTTTAATTATAAAATTTTCTTTCTAAGATAATTGTTTATTAATTCTATACCTTATCATCCCTTGATACCATTTCAAATTAAAATTTTTGTTTGAGTTGTTTTTAGGTTATTTGGGGTGCTAAGGGATATAAACTAAGAAATCAAATTTTTAATAAACATACAATTCTTTAAGAATCTATTTTAATTTAAGTATGTGGCTTGAATCTTAAATGCAATTTGAATTTTAGTATTCTAGTAGAACCGGAAATTCAATTGTTTAAATAAAAAAAAAAAAAAATTAAACGAATGCCCTTATAAAGGAAAACCAAAAAATATCAATTTCGAATTTTAGGATTTTTTAAGATTGAAATTAAAATCAATATTTTTTCAATCCCCAAACTTTTAGAAAATTCTCAAATAAATCAAACTAAAATTTAAAAACTATTTTTATACCTGTTATTTCTCTTAATTTCAACTTTATCTGAAAATATATTTATGCCAATTTCCATTAACGCAATCATATTTTTATAGGAAGTGGAGTATAAGTGAATAAAGAGTATTTTTGCCTTTGAATACTTTTAAAATCAATTTTTTCAGATTTGAATTGGAAAAATATTGTTACACAAACCAACAAATTCCCAAAAAAATCAAAATTTATAAAATCAATGGACTTCGATCCTTGATATATTTTTCCGTCAATAATAGTATTTGACCAAAATAAAGTGTTAAATACGTCAACCCTAAAATTTAAAAAGCCCCCCACTCCTCTTTATTCAACACTTGAGATATTATTATACCCAAAATTTGAATTACTGTTGAGAGAAAAATGTTGGACACAGAAAAATAGTTGGACAGCAATTTTAATTGTGAACATTACTGAAAATGATTTATAATTTTGTTCGTTTGTGAAATAACTAAAGAAAAGAACAATAATCGACGTACTAGAATAAGAATTAATGTAATTCTACTTTTTTCAAAACCTTATATCTTAGAATCTAAAACAAGTTTAAAAATTACCATTTTCAGAATTAATAGTAAACTTTACTAAAACTATGATATTCGTTAAAATAGCATGATCTACTTAAGTTATCAACCATTCAAATGAGTCTTCTACACAAACCACGGATTAATGAACTTGTGACACATTTAAACCTGGATTTATATAAAATTCACATAGTTATCAATAGGAATTGATTTTCAATTTTACTAAGGCTCCCAATTAAAAATTTTGTCCAACCATTTTTCTGTGTCTAACATTTTTCTCTCAAAAGTTAATATAACTTTTTTCCAATTTAATGATGGGTTAATTTACAACCCACTATTATAGTCCATAACTTTTAATACAATACTTTTTGAATTTGAAAAGTTTTTGTAAAATTATAGTAGGGAAAAAAATACCGGACCTGAAAAAAATCCCGGACAAGATTTTTAATTGTAAGTATTAGTAAAATTTTTGTCTAATTTCAATGAAATCCTTATTATAAATAACCAATTTTTTTGTGAGATTAGTAATAAACCTACCTAAAGTCCATCAAAGTAAGGTGTCTCTAGAATACTCGAGTAATTGTCTGATAGCCTATGTTGATCTACTTTTTTTGAAAAAAAATCGAGTTTTATAGAGGTTTGCTAGAGTTTGGAAAATGATAATTTTTATTCTTGTTTTTTGATTGATTGAATGGTGTTTTGAACAAGTGTGATTTCATCAATCATCATTCTAATAAGTGGGGGGGTTATAATTGAAAAAGTTCGATTCTTAAAAAAAGGAATTTGATTGTAAATAAATGAAATTACACAAAAATTTTACTAATATTCACAATTAAAAATCTTGTCTTTTATTTTTTTCACTGCTCTAACATTTATTTTTTTATTTGAATAGTTTTGTTCGAATTTTTTAGATTATGTCTGAAAAAAAAAATGTTTTCCAATTTAAAGTTGTGTTGTTGGGAGAATCTGCTGTTGGTAAATCGTCGATGGTTGTTCGTTTTGTAAATAACACATTCTCAGAAAAAATAGAAAGTACAATTGGTGCAACTTATACAAATTATGAGATTGATCTTGGTGTTCATTTGGTAAAGCTACAAATATGGGTTTGTGTTTTTTTTTTTTTTTTTTTCTTTGATTTTTTAGATCCTTTTCAAAAATTTACTTTCTTAACAACATTTCAAAAACAAGAAACAACACCTTTGAGAATATAAACATTTTTTTTTTTATTGGTTCTACAATTGGTATTTTTTGGTTGTTGAAATCTTTGTAGATCTCCAGATTTCTTGGTATTTATTTTGGAAAATCAAAGTTGCTGAGAATAACAAAATTTTCAAAAATCTTCTTCTTTATTTACTTTTTTTCCTTTTGTTGGTAACAAAAAAAAAAATTTCTCTCGTTTAATACACAAATTGTAAAAAGCAAACATGAACGGTCTACTCAAACAAAATCTTTTCCCTCCAAATTTCACAAAAAAATTTAGAATGTTTTATTATTGAATGCTTGTTCAACGACTTGCACCGAAAAAAAACCAAAGTCTTTTCAATTTAATATTTTTCAAAATGACAATACAAAAACAAACACTAACCTAACCAAAAACTGTTCGCAGAAAAATAATCGAACAAAATTTTCTTTTTTCTTTCCAAAAATATTTGAAAAGATCTTTGAAGACAAAACAGGTTTTTTAAACCTTTTTCTTAAAATGAAAAGTTTACGATAAACAGCCTCAAGAATTCTTTTTTTTAAAAGACAAAGATAACTTTTGATAACTTTATTTTGCAACCAAAAGCAATTTCTTGTTTATTTTCACAAAATATATATTTATTTGTACGGCCGACAAAATGATCCAACATAATTAAATTGTATAATAAATAATAAAGCCAAAAAATTGACACAAATTTCCACAGTGATGAATTAAATTTGATCAATATCTCAAGAATTGTTAATCAAAGTGAAAAATAACAACATCGACTTTTTGTAAAAAAAAATCTTTTCATTCTGAACAATTAATAATTTTGGTTAAAAATATATCAACCAGAAACAAAAATAAACACAAATAAGTTGAAAGTTTCTTATTACGATTACAGTGATCAAAATAAAGCACGAATACCAAAAGACCATAATCCATGTTTCATAAAAAAAACTCGTGCTTTTTTTTCTTCTTGTTTCAATGTAACATCCAATCCCTGGCTAATAGTATACCTAAGGTCAAATTATTTTTGAAGGTATATTCCTTGATTTTTTCAGTATATTTTAAATGAGGGAAGCAATTTGTTGAAAATTTTTCATAATTTTCTCAATTTTTATAAATTTTTTTGTTTTTTTCTGAGAAAATGATAATTCTCAAAAATTTACTCTTTTTTTGAGATAAATTTAATAATTTGATGCTTATTTTTGAAGAATTTCTTTTTAAATAATAGAACTTTAAGAAACCAATACCATATTTACTTAGGGTTTATTTTCAGTTTCTTTGTTCGGTTAATTTGTAGGTCTTCTTGAAAAAAAAAAAACACACTTTTTATTTTAAAGCACGAATTCAATTTTCTTTTGAGCATATTATTTTGATAACAGTTCTTTCTTTTTGTGATTTTTAGATAAAAACGAATTGTTTGTACAGTTCTTTCAATAACCCGTGTTGACTTTTATATTTTTTTTCAAACTTTAACTGTTGTTTTCCAAATTTTGTGTTTTTGGCTGTTGTTCAGAAAATTTTAAAACTGTTTTGTGTTTTTAAATGTTGAAGAAATGAAAAGTTTTCAAGAGTATATTATTTTTAAAAAGGAATTATGTCTTGGTAATAGTACTGTCATTCTCGAATTCATAAGAAATTTTTTTGAAAATTTTCAAAAATACGATTACCATTGTGAAAAAAATTTGGTTCATTAAAAAAAATTGGTTAAGTCAAAAATTTGTTTTCGTTTTTTAAATAATAAATATTAGCAAAATGATTTTTGATCAAAGTAAAATTTTATGAACAAATCTTACATTTAAGAAAAACCAAAGTCACCATCAATAATAATTTTCAAAAGTAAAAATAAATTGTTGCATTTTAACCTTTTGGAATTACTGTGGAACTCAAAAAAAACAAAAATTTATTTTTAATTGTAAACTTTACTAAAAATGTTGATTTTTTTTTTATTAGATTACATTCCAAGATCAAGTTAATCATTGTTTGGGAAGACCAAAAATTAATAATTGTTTTAAATTAAGGTTTATCTATTGGGATTTAAAGAATTTAAATGGTTTCTGAAATCTTGATATTTTGTTATTTTGAAGTTTTGATTGTAAACATTAGTTGAAAACAATCTCTTTTGAAAAAAACAGCTTTTTTGGAAGATTTTATTATTCAATTTGGTTTAAAAGGATATTTAAGATTAACCATGATAAATTTGCGTTTATTAACAATGATAAATATCTTATTGAATTAAGTGATTTTAATATTTCCTATTAAATATTTCTCTTATTTTAAGTAAAGTTGACAATTAAAAGTAAATTTTTGTTTTTTAGAGTTCCACAGTAATTCCAAAAGGTTAAAATGCAACAATTTAATTTTACTTCTGAAAATTAATATTGATGGTGACTTTGATTTTTCTTAAATGTAAGATTTGTTCATAAAATTTTACTTTGATCAAAAATCATTTTGCTAATATTTATTATTTAAAAAACGAAAACAAATTTTTGATTGACCCAATTTTTTTTAATGACCCACATTTTTTTTCACAATGGTTACTTCCAATTGAATGAAAAATTGAACAATCTTGATATAATCAATGAAAATTGATCTTTTTCGAGAGATTGAATCTGCTCTCATTATTAAAATTGTTGAAATTAGAATTGATTTTTAAATAATTTGGTCATTGGGCATTTTCTTGTCGAATTTTAATTAGAAATAATATCGGCTAATTAACTTTTGATTCAATATGAAATATTGCTTCTCTGAGGATTCTTATCTCGCCCAATATATTCAAAAAAAAGAACCTAATCAATAAATAAAGTCATTCAATTACTGAATATGATTTGAAGAGTATTGACTTTAGGAAAAAAGGAAAATGTAATGAAATTTTTTTTTCATTACATTTTTCAAAAAACTTTGAAAAATAAGATTATCATTTTTACTCATGTGGAGATACCAAACAGTTTTTCAGAAAAGCTTCGTCTCTTTTTTGTTGTTATTTTTGTCCGATCAAACTGAAAGATTTGGGTTAGAGTTTTTCTGACAAGTTTGTTTAAATTTGGTTGAATTAGATCTCTTTTCTGAGGGTTCGATCTCTTTTGGGAAGATCGGAGAAAAATGAGTTGACATGCTGACTATTTGATGTCAATACGTTTGTTTTGGAAAACGCAAGGTTTTACTGAACTGTATTTTTGATTAAACAAAAAATAAAAACCAAAAAACAACAGTTAAGTAAAAAAAAAAAAAACACTAAAAAAAAAAAAAACACTAAAAAAAAAAACAACAGTTATTTACAAAAACAACACAAATAATTTTGAAAAACATAAAGAAAGAAGTCAACACGGGTTATTGAAAGAACTGTAATGTGAATTCAACAGTACGATGAAGTACTATTCAAATTTGAGGCACAACAACAATTGAAGTTCAACCTTTGATTCAATCTTAGCCATGTAATTGTAATTCTTTCGGATGAAATTCAAAATCTTGTAAATTTTAAATTTATAAAAAAATCATTTTAGAGTTTTCAAAAAAAAAGTGAGAAATAAAAGATTTAAAATTTTAGGAGTTTATCAAGGGGATCCTCTTTTTCCATTAATGTTTGGATTTATCATCCACTTTTTAATTGAAAAAATAAAAGATTTAGTTCATCATGTTCAAATGTTTGCAGATGACTTAATGTTAATAATGGAAGGACCAATTCCAGAAATTGACAAAAAGTTAATAATAATTTACAACATTATTCAAGAATTTGGAATGAATATACAAATATTAATAAAACTCTAAAATCAAATCAACTATCCAAAATAAAGTATTAAGGAATTTGGCGAGAAAAAATGAAACATTTTAAAAAAAACTTCTAAAAAGTAAAAGCCAATTTTAAAAAAATCAAAATGATTTTTAACCAACAACAATTAGCCAATGGAGTAAAATTACAAATGTTTTAATCAAAATGTATTAGCCAACTATTTTATGGCCTAGTTATTTTCAGTCTAACCAAGAATATTTTATACTCGATAGATGTTTGGATAAATAAAAAAGTCACAAAATTTATAAAAATTAATCCACATTCTCCAATAATAATTTAAAAAATCTGAAGTCAAAATAAACCAAGTAAGAATTTCGATATATAAAACAAGATTTAAACTCAAAAAGAAATTAAAAAATCTTGACTTAAAACACATACCAAAAAATTTAAAATTTTCAAAAAAAGACAACGAAAATATTAATTGGAAAGCAGAAAATTTAAAATTACTAAATGCGAATCTTCATCAATTTAGAGAAAACTTAATAATAAATAGTACTGGGTGGAAAGGTCAGAAATATTTAAAAATTATTAGGTATAATAACAATATAAACAAACAGTCGTGTTGTAGAGTGCCTAGGTTTTTTTTTAATCCAAAAGAATGAAAAAAAATCTATGATTTTACTCCATTCTTTTAAATTCTGGAAAACCTAACGGCTGTTTTTTTTTTTTTTTACTTTTTGGAATAAACCAAAAATCAAAGATTTAACTTCATTCTTTTAAATTCTGGAAAACCTAACGGTTGTAGAGGAAATTAATTTCCTTCCTTCAAAATAAAAAAAAAAAAAAAAATTTAATATTTTTAATAATTTTATTTTCCATATTATTTATTTTCTTTATTATACATAAATGTAAATATTTTAGGATACAGCTGGGCAAGAAAGATACCATTCTCTAACACCAATGTAATATTATAATTTAAATAACATATTAAACTGATTTAAAATTCAAAAAAATTATTGATCTACACAAAAAAACGAACAAGATCTTTAAAATAACAAATTTCTTTTTTTCAATTTTATCAATAAATATCAAAAATAATCAAAATTAAAAAAATTTCAATCATCACAAGGCATAAAATATGAATAGTACTTAATTTAAGAAGATCAGATAGAATTTTTAAATTACAAAAAATAAATTATTTTAAAAAAAAGTCACTCAAATTATAATCCTTTGACAAAACTTCATGTTTTAAACTACTAATCACCTAAAGATGATTATATGATATCAAAAGAATATTAAAACTATTTTAAATTTCTTTTATTTCTTCTGTTCTCTACCATTTTTTGATACCTTTCAATATGGAATATTATATATTGAAGGTATTTCTAATAGAGAAGGGTATTTATATATATTAAATAATATTTTCTTTTTAATAATTTCTATTCATAAATTGGTAATACCAAGCCAAGATGAATATAAATACTAACTGAACAAGTGTTTATGATTTGTATTTGAAAATATGTTAATCAAAATATTTCTAAAAAATGAAAAAAAAATTAAACACTTTTTTTGTCGAAAACAAGTTACAGCCAATTTCAATAAAAAAAAAGTAATATGATAGAGATAAATTTTTTTTAAACAATATAAAGTTTTTCTGAAGCAAAAATTGATCTCGCTACTGAAGCAAAAATTGATCTCGCTACTGAAGCAAAAATTGATCTCGCTACTGAAGCAAAAATTGATCTCGCTAGATTAAAAATATACCGAAGAAAATATAAATTGATAGAAAAATTAGATTTCTTAAATTTAAAAAAATTAAAAACAATACTAAATTTTCGAAAATTGGAAAATGAAAATATTAATTGGCACACTAAGGGATTAAAATTATTAGATTTAGAATTAAAAGTTTTTCGATTAACCGAATTGGAAAATTCACCTAGTTGGAAAGTTCAACAATATCTAAAAATTATAAAACAACAAAATTGCAATTTCAAACAACAAAAATATTTAAACTGGAAAGCTTCAAAAAACAATTCTAAAATTTCGAAATTTTACTAATTGTTTAAATAGGTACTCTTATGTAACAAGTAAAAATAAAAATAAAAATTGTGATTTATGTAAAGAAAAGTTAAATATTGATATCATTGAAGATTTCGATCATTTTTTTATGGGACTGTCCGGCCTATAAAATAAATCGAAAAATCTGGATATCTGAATTTTTTGAAAAAAATAAAAAAATTAATAATATCGGAGATATTATTAATAAAAAAAATTCATCATATATATTATCATTAGTAAGTGATAATAAAATTTGTGATTCTTTAACAAAATTTCTAAAAAAAAGTTTAGAAATTAGGGCACACAGGAGAAAAGCAATTTTCTCTCTTCAAAAATAAAAAAAATAAAAAAAAAAAAAAACAATATAAAGTTTTTATTGCTTTCCATTCTCAGTGAAATTTTTATCAAGATGAAAAATCTTTGGAAATTTTTTTTAAGGAGCAAGAAGAAACAAAATAAAAATCTATTTCCACACCTAAACAATATCATATAAAATTGTGATCAGAAACTTTCCGAACTTTTATTTATGTAATTTCTTTCATATAAACAAATTTGATTGGTATACAGAATCAATAAATGATAAATAATAATTTTGTATGTTTAAATACTTTTTTGGGTATTGAGCTTTAATAACCTTATTAAAAAATAAATTTTCCTCACTTTTTTTGAAATAGCTTATACATTACAAGATTTTCTTCAATAAGTAAAAAAAAAAAAAAAATTAATTTATTGAAATGATAAAATTATGTTTAAAAATAAATTTGACCTTTTCAGAACTCAAATAATCGGATTTAAGCAACTTGTTTATTTTTTCATTTTTGCAACTTAAAAAATATTTTAAATTGAAAGGATTTTTTTTTTAAGGGAGTAGGTACATTTTACCATTTTGAAAAATTTTAATTGTGTAAACATTACTGAAAAAAGATTTTTTGAGTGGCATGGGATATTGAAACTTTGAAACCCAAATACCAATTCACTGCTCTATTTGTGAAAAGAAAACGAACCCAAAGTAAATCAGAGTTGAATCTTTCATTTTTCGATTTTTGGAACATTTTTGGTTTTTTTTTGGTTTTATTATATTAAGTTTTGGATCTAGAAATGCGTTTATAGAAATGCTTGAAATTAATCAAAACAATAAACCAAAAAAAAAAAAAGACCCAAGTAAGTGTGTGTTTGAAACAAATCTTATCTTTTAGAAGACCGAACAGAAAGATCACCATTCCAAATAAATTTGTTGAAATCAATAATGAAAAATTAAAAAATTGAATCAAAGTCTATTTTTAGAAGATTTGTTTTATTTTTCTTCTTAATTTGTATAAACCCAAATAATTTATTATCTTTAATTTCTCGCCGCATTACTATTTATTATTATTTTACAAAATATTTTCTTTCAAGATTCTTTTTTCAAATATTTTTATCAAACAAAGTCAAAACAAAGAATACTGTTTCAAAGATTAAATTCAAGTGATTGAATCCTCGGAATCAAAAAAACAGTTACAAAGGATTCAACACAAAGAAAAAGAAAAACTGAGAAAAAATTGAAACCCTTTCTCTGAATTATTTTTCGTTCTCGATATAATCCAAAATAAATAATCATCAAATCAAACGAACATATCCAATAAGTCTTTATTTCTGGGGAAGAAATTTAAAAAATATCCTATTTTCCGAACCAAAACTAGAATTAGATGAAAATAGGATTTTTAAATCCATTTTGGAAATTCTTTAGAAATCAGAACTTATTTGTTAATCAAACATTTTTCAATAAAAAGTTTTTCCATTCATAATTAAAAATAAAACCAAATAAAGAAGAAATAATTGTGTAAAATGTTATAGATAAGATCAATAAATAAATGGTTTTTGTTTATTATTTCAAGCTCAATCTTTTCATTTTTTTTGTTTTGCCATTTTTTTAGTTTGGTATGTAAATATATTCTACTGGATATATTCAACTCTGATATTTATTAAAATAATAATGTATTTGGTTAAAGAAATAATTTGAATGATTCAGTTTCGTATAGACTGTGACACTTTAAATCGGTAAAATGTACTTACCCCCTTAACAAGCAATTAAAAAAATAATCTTTTGTGATCTTTCGAATTGTTTTTTTACAATCTGGTGACAAATCGAAAAAGTCATTTAAATTTTTCAATTTTATCGATTTAAAGTTGAATTTTCAACTGATCAAAAACAATCGATGAAGTTGAAGATTTTTTTGTTGTAATTTAAAAGGGAAAAATTCTAACAAAATGTAAATAATTTGTTTAATAAAAAAGTACTTGCGAATATACGGTTTTTTTTTTTTTTGTAAAATGGTTTTAGCTTGTTTTTTGATGAATAATTTATGGATTGAATTACCATTATTTTCTTTAAAATTATATAAAAGAAAAGGATAAAAAAACCAAAATCTAAAAAATGAAAAATCATTTCAATTAAGGAAAAATTTAATATACTAAAATTTAACAAGTTGGAAATAAGAAAATTGATTTTGGAATCAAATTTTTTTTTTTCATCAAATATTGATATATTGACTCAAATTATCAAAGAATTAAAAACTCTCAAAAAATAAATTTAATTAAAATTATTTTACTCATTTATTCAATAATTAAATTAATTCCATTATAAAAAAAATCACCCTTTTTTTGTTCTTTGAAGTTTTTATATCAAGTAGTTTTGGTTTGGTGAATAGTTGTGATTTTTTTCTATAATTTTGAACAATGGAATGATCAAAAAAATCAATTTTCCTTACTTTAATAAAACATTATTTCAACGGACCTATTACTAAATTTCCAAATTAGAAGAGATAGAATTTTTTTTAGATTTTTAAAAAAATCAAGAAGAATTATAAAAAAATAACTCCACAATTACAAGTTTTATAAACTATTTGAAATTAATTTTTAAAAAAAAAATATTTTGTATTCTTTATTTGTTTTTAGCAATCATAATGAATTAAGTATAAATATTAATATATGAAATATTTTGAAAGAATATCTAAACAATTGATTTTGTAAAAAGGGGTGTTCATAAACTAATTTTTTTAAAATCATTATAATAATCTCAAAAAAAAAATTTAATTTTTAGAAAAAATTATTTTTTTTCCAAAAATCTCCTAATGTATATTAACTTTTTAATGTAATCTTGAACAAATTTTGTATTTATACTTTACAAATCTTGTTAAAATTTTTAATTTATAGGTACTATCGAGGTGCCAAGGGTGCATTTATCGTTTATGATATTACAAGCTATGACTCATTTGAAAGAGCCCAAGATTGGGTAAACGAACTACGATCGGAAGGCTCACCGGATGCAAAAATAATGTTAATTGGGAATAAAATTGATCTGAAACGAGTTGTTAAAAGGGAAGAAGCAATGAAATATGCACAAGACGAAAAATTGTTATATTATGAATGCTCTGCAAAAAGTGGTATTGGAGTAAACGATGCCTTTTTGGAATTAACCAAATCAATTCCAATTGAAATGGCAGATATACCCACAAATGAGATCGAATATTCAGAATCAGATGATGAAATAAAAATCGATAAAAAAAGAAGAAAAAATAATAATGGTGGTTGCTGTTAAATTGTGATTGTTAAATAACAATATATCATCTTTTTTTTAATAATATCTTTACCCAAATTCCAAAGTTTTTATATTTTTTTTTGTTGTTTAATCTTACAAAATATCCACATTTGTAGATTTTTGATGTTAGTTGATAATCTTCATTTTTGAAAACAATTTTTTTTTTTACCATAAACTTCTATAGTACAAAATTTTATGAACGGAGAAATATTTTCTTTCTATATTATTACGTATTTTTAATTTTCATCTAAAATGAACGATATTTGCTAAACAAATGTATCTAAATTTATAATTTTATCATTTATTTTTCCAAAAAACAGAAAAGTTTCGAAAAGGTAACAAAATGAGGAAATGTCGTTCACAATCCAAAATATCCACCATGAAAAAATTTGACAAAAATATTCAAAAAGCCAAAAATTAGAGTATTTGACGATAACTATGTTATGTCACGAAAAGTTTCAAAAATCGCAAATATTTTCTATTTAACTTATCATAATATTGTAGAAAATCGTGATAATCAATAATATCGCAATAATATCAGAAATTCGCGATATTCAATATATATCGATAATTTCATAAAACGCGAAATTATCTTTATCAAATCGAATAATTGTCCAAAAATTGTGATAAATGTCAAAATATGGTGATTTAAATTAAATCGCAATATAATAGTTGATAGTTTTTTGGGATATTTCAACAATATTTTTACAAAGAATTGTTTTTTGATTAATAAACAAATTAGGTGATTAAAATTTATTCTTTGAAAAAATAACAAAAAAGATAACTGATCCAATCAAGGATAAGATCAAGAGTTTGTATTGTATTTTATTTTGATTTGGTTGTCAAGATAATCAATCATTTAGATCAATAACAATAAGAACTAAAGATAAATAAATATTTTATAAGTCAATCGTCGTATTATAAATAACTATTAATAAAAGAGCTTCTAAGACCGCTTGTCATCCGAGTATTCTAAAAAGAAGGCAGTTCTTGGGTAAAAACATTTTCTTTATTCTAGAAAAGTTTTAAGTGATGGATATATTTCTTAAAAGCTTTCAAAATAACCTGGTCACACTATTACTAATAATAAAAATTAATTATTCTTTTAAAAATTTTTTGCTTGCTATCTTCTTTTTTTGAACTTAACTTGCACACAAAATATAACTCAAGTTTAAAAGGTTTTTTTTAATAGATCACCAATAAGAATATTAATTACTCTTTCTACTTTTTGTTTATTTAACTTGTGCAGGTAATACCTCCATTTTAAAAAAATTCACACATATTATATTTTTCAATTTAATTTTCTGAAGGGTTTATTATTTGTTTGATTGTAATATTCAGAGTAAATTTTAATTTACAAGAAAAAAAAAATGAAAACAAATCATTTTCTTACAATACAAAAAATCCAATATCTTGAATAAAGATTAATGTATTTATGGCCGTTTAAACTTTCAAGACACTTCAAAACCATTTGAAACTCTTTCAAATATTTTTAAATGGTGGAAGTGTGATAAAAATCTAGAGATTTTTTTGTGGAGCGTTTAAAAAAATAATTTTTGTTTTTTTATTTTAATTTTTTATCGCAATTTTGTTATTTTATCATGTTGTATGGATTTTTTCAATTTTATATTTTTGACGAATATGGTTGGATTAGTCATTTTTTTTTGATCTTATCAGGAATCTATTGATAAAATGATAATAATTCGTGTTTCCATCTAAGCATTCATTATAAACTCCATTTCACTCAAAGTCCCAGAAAAAATTGAAAATTCACTTTTTTTAAAGAATCAACCAAACTTCAATTGTTTAGAAATTGGAGAAATAATAAATTTCAGATTAGAGTTGGTATCCAAAAAAGAAATACCTGAAATACCATGAATTTCATCCCAGAATTTTTGAAAAAAATAGTGTATCTCTTTAATTGGAACATCACGTGCAAAATTTCTTAATTTCTTTAGGAAATTCAAATTTTTGACAATAATATTTTTTACTTGTAAATATATGAATTTTAAAAGAAAATCAAAAACCTCATTTTTCGGTTTGTTACTTGGAGATTCAAACATTTTTTTTTTTTCAAATTTAATTTTTAAAAAAAAAATAAATGCAAAAAGCAAAATACAAAAAAAAAATTCAACTAATTTCGAAAAAAAGAGAAAAAATGATTTTAAGATTTAACAATTGAAAATTTAATTTTGAGAAGAATAATAAATTCAACTCATAGAATATATTCTACTTCTTCAATGAAACTGGGCTCCTTTGACTTAAAAAGATTTTATTATAAAGATGGACCAAGTTTGTTAAGCATAATTAAAATAAGAATTGACAATTCAAAAGAATGTCTCCTAATTATAGTTATTTTTTAAGTTATCTAAATAATTGTTTAAATTAAATTATCTTTAGCAAAACAAAAAAAATAAATAACCTAACTCTCTGTAGTTTTAAACTTTTATATTAAAAAGACCGCATCAAAATCTTTGTGTTTTAGTGACTTCCTCCTAATATTCTGAAACAGATAATATTTTATAATTTGAGTAATTTGGTAGAGTTCTTTAGAATCTATCACCATATATTGATTTGGTAATCAAAAAAAGTTGTTTTGGATCAGTATAAATTAATTTATCCATTTTAAAAGTCTATTAAATTCATCAAAATTAAACTAATTCTCTTTTATATTATTATTCAAACACCAAAACGTGATGAGGTTAAAAAAGTGTTATTTTTACAACTTTTTTGGCCATTCAATATATTTATTCATCCATTTAGTAGATCAATTTTGTGTTCAAAAGTCTACTTTCAATTAAATTTAAAAAATTAAATTAAAATTTCACAGTTTTTTAAAACACTATAAATTGATACAATTCAGAATTTTATTTCTCTGGGATTAAATTTACCAAAAAAAAAAAAAAAAAAGGTTATTTTTGAAAAAATTTCACTTTTTATATGTTTATTTTTTCACAGTATAAAAGACTCACAAGAAGATTTTTTTGGACAATTCTTTAGTTTACAAAATCTTGAGTCAGATTCTTATTTGTGATTTGATTAAAAATTCGACCTCCATTTTCAATTTGTAACTTTTTATAATAAAGATTATAAACTTCAAAAAATTGATGGTTTAGGGAACGGAACATATCTCCTTTTTAAAGGACATTTTGAAAAGTTTCATTACCCTTTATTCTCAAAAATCAATTAATTTTAACATTTTGAAATTATTTTTGTTTTGTTTTCTTTTTTGAATTAATTGGTGGATAATTTCATTTTTTGAATGAAAAAATTGTTTTTAAAGATAAAATCATTTAAAAATAAATTAAAAAAACTAAAAGTATCTTTCATTTTATTATTTCTTTTCATATTTTTTTCTTATTATTAATTAGTTTGATCAAAATCATTAATAATAGATGTTTTTTCTCTCTATTTCACTTTTTTCTTTTTTAAAATTTTTTTGCAAGAGAGATATATTTAGAAATAATATAATTTTATAATTTTGTTAAAAAATAAAAAAACACTTTTCATTTTTTTATTATATGAGAATTTTTTATTTAATAATTTTTAAATAAATAATTGAAAAAATTGAAAATTATGTTATTTTTGTTGTTTTTGTTTTAGTACTTGTAAAATTGGATCCATTTGCAATTTAAATTTTTTCTTTACTATTGAAATTTCTTTCAATCTTTTTTTATCCATTACTTTGAGCATACCCTCGAGTTCGTCTACACCTAAATCTTGGTATTGCCTCTATTTTGAAAAAAATAAATGAATTGTTAAAATTAAAATGCATAAGAGAAATAAATGAATAAATACAATAGAATGGTTGATTTGTGAAATAGGTTTGAACTATTAAATAAACACATACACACACAAACATAAAAAAAAAAAAAAAAAAAAAAGAAAAGTGATGAGGAATAAAGGTTTTTACATTTATTTCTTCTTGACTCTTTTTCTTCTCTAATTGTGGTGATTTTTGAATATGTTCCAAAAAATCTGGTTTTTTTTTTTTTTTTGAATCTTTCTTTTCTTGTACATTATGGATCATTGTTGTTCCCATTGAATAGCCTTCGTCGGAATTTTCTTCACTACTTGAAGTTTCAGTTGAAGAAGATACAGTTTCCTATTATTGTATTATTATTTGTATTATTTTAAGGATAGAAATAAATGATATATATATTTCAAAAATAAATAAATAATTAATTGAGAAAGAGGCTTTGAAGAATAAATTAAAAATAAATATAAAATTTACTCCTTGTGAAGTATAGCTTGAACTACCTGTACTACTTGCCATTTGTTTGTTTTTTGCACGAGCAATTTTTGTTTTTTCAATCAAATCAGGTAAAGTTACAGTTGTTTTTTTTGCTTTTACAATCCATGGGTGCTATTATTTTTTTAGTTGTTTTGTTTTTTAAAGTGATATTAGAAAAAAAATTGAATTTTTAAAATAATTAAAGTAAATCATAAGGGTTTTTATGTAATTGTTATGACGTAAGAAGTAAAAATGAATGCTTTGAAATGAAGACCATTATTTTTGTTCAACACATTAAATGTAGAAACAGAAAATGTGATAAAAAAAGAAAAGTTATTCCGAAATTTATTTTTTGGATCGATTTTCGAAAATAAAAATAAAACAATAGAAAACCTAATGACAGTGGATACATTATTAATTTGGTCATGCAAATGATATTATTATTTTTTAGATATTTTTAATTATTTTTTCTCTTTTTTGTTTGATAAAATTTTCTTTTATTACTCCTTTCTCTCAATAAATAAATAAACCATTTCAAACAATTCAAGTACAATTGGTAATTTTAAATAAATTAATGCTCTGCATAAAGCCTTTTAACCATTGTGCAAAAAGTCGAAAATGCTTATTAATTGTAAAAATTACTTTTCGTCTCCATCCATGTTTAAAATTAATACAAATGTTTCATTTTGATCCAAAATGGTTGTTTAGTTTTTCTTTGAGTTTATGAAAAAATTTTTAAAGATTTTAAATTTTGAATCGTTTACATTTTATTTTCAGATTTATTTTTTGTTGGACTTGGAATAAATGTTAATAGAAATTTGGATTAATTTTTGGTCTTTTTGGTTTACTTTTATTTTTTTTTTTACTTTTTTTCTTCTTCTAACAATAACAAAAAAAATATCTAAAAATACAAAAAAGGTTTTATCTAAAGTTCCAAATAAAATAATAATAGAAAGAACCTTGTATTAAAATAAATTTGTGTATTTCAAGAAGTAAAAAATTTTACGAAACAATGACTTTAGAAGATCCTTCGCTGATTGTATCTAAAAAACTATTTTAGTTCTACATATTTCTATCTCTGTAATTTTTTTCCTATTTTTTGGTGCGATATTTCTCCTTTCTCACATGAAACAATCAAAAAATAAATACCATAATTTCAAATTTCAATAAATTTTCATTTTTTTACTTTATTTTTCATTTATTTTATTTTATTTTTCCTTTTATTTCTCAAATTTTCTTGATTGTTTATTATTTCTTTCATTATTTTGATGTTGAAAAAATCTGAATTTAAATGCAAAATGATCAAATTGATTTTATATATTAGTAAATCATGTATCAATTTTTTGAATAAAATTTACTTAATTTACTTGAAGTTTCGTTTTTTTCATTTTTAAATCTTTATGGTATGAAAAAAAAAAAAAAAAAAAAAATCAAATAAAAAAAAATATTTACTTTTAATAATTCTTTTGCACTTGGCCTTTTTTCTGGATTTTTTTCAAGACAACAAGCTAAAAAATCATTCGCATTTTTCGACCATTTTTTTGGCTCTGTGAAAGTAGGACTTGGTCGAGTTGGGATTAAAAAAATTGCTCTCATTGGGTGTGTGTCGCTTAGAGGTGGTTTACCTTCACCCATTTCCAGAATGGTAATCCCTAAAGACCAAATATCAACTTTATAACCATAACCAACTTCTTGAATGACTTCAGGTGCCATCCAATATGGCGTACCAATGACAGTATTTCTTTGAGCCATACCCTCAGTTAATTGCCCAGAAACTCCAAAATCACCTAAAAAGGTGGGAAAGGGAAAAAAAAATTATCAAAAAAAAAAAAAAAAAAAAAAATACATTATTAATTTGAATAAAAATAAAAGAGATATATAAATGTTTTTTTTAAAAGAATAAAAATATATATACCAAGTTTAGATCCACCATTATCGGTAAGAAGTACATTTCCTGCTTTAATGTCTCTATGGATCTTTCGTTGAGAATGAAAATATTCTAATCCTTCTAAAATTGATTTACAAACAGAAGCACACTGATTTTCATTTAAAGTTTCATCAGTAGTTTCCAAAATGTCAGCTACAGATCCCCCGCCACAATACTCCATAACAATCTATTTTTATTAATTTATTTATTTCAAATTTAAAAAATATAGAAATGTTTAATTTTAATGATTTATGATAAGGTATTTAATTAATTTTTTTTTTTTTTTTTTTTTGTTGTTTTGATAAAAGTAATATTTTTTATGAATTCTATTTTACTTATTCTTCGAAATGATTATAAGATAGAACAATTCACATTTTTCAATTTTGTAATTTTAATTTGATTTAGATCAATTATTCATTTTTTATTTATTAAAATTATTTTTTACGAATAAAAATATTTATTTCCCATCTCCTTAGTTGGATTAAATTCTTTATCAACCAAATTTAATAATAAAAATAATAATACAATCTCGAAACGTTTCTATATGCTATTTCCCAAAAATCAGGACAATTTTACTTTCAAATATCTTTATTAAAATAAATTCTAATAAAACTATTGGAATATCTAATATTGTTTTTCATCATTTATTGATTCTTAATAATAATTCCATTAGTTTATTTGTAATACAATTTGTATATATGAAAATACTTTAATTAAATATATCAAAGTTTCTAATCTGAATTTTTTTTCTGATATTTTTCAAATGTGAAAATTTGTTGTTCTTTTTGTCTAATTGGTAATAAATAATTTTTTCATAACACGATTAATCTATACATAATAGAGAATATGATAAGAAACTGGATAACTTCATTTTACTTTTTAAAAAATTGTTTGTTTGCTTACGATAAATTACAGTTTTTTTTTTAATTTTGATCCAACTTTTTTTCAAAAAATGTTGTTTTTTTTTTGCAAATATTTTGAGAGAAGCATATTTTGGAATATATCTAAAATAGGTGCTTATTAAATGGATATTTGTATTTCTCCAAATTTTATATTATCAATTTACGAATGAAACTATTTATGAGAAAATTTTTTGAAATATAAAAAAAAAAAATGCACCAACTTTTATAGAAATAGTTTATATTGTATCTTTGAAAAGAATTTAAAATACTTTTTTTAAAATTTTATTACAAAGTGTCAAAGTTTTGCTTATTTAATGTAAATACGTAATAGGAATCTACATTAAATTGAGAATGTGTTAAAGCACTTTTTAAAGTATAAAACCATGATTTTGTACATTTTTTCATTTTGTTTAACTAAAAAATCCCAGAAAAATCACCAAAACCACTAAATTAAAATTATCCCAAAATTCTTTTTCAAAACCTGTTGAAATGCGACTTAAAAAATAAGCAAAAAAATTTTAAAATATGAAGATTTTTTTTAAATTTCATTACGATTTTTTTTGTTACAATTTTAAAAATTAAATATTATGTCCTATTTTTGGTGAATTAAAATTAAAACAAAACTCACAACATAACCAAAAAGAATTCAAAAAACAATCTAAAGTTAAACATATTTGAGCTATCTTGATTTTAATTTTGCTAGGAATAAATTAATAATATGTTATCATTCTATTTTAAAAACTGTTTTTTTCAATAGTAAAGTTTAAATTGAATCTCAATATCAAATTCTTTTAATAGATTCTATCTTTGGATTTGTTACTATATAAAACAAAAGATAACAGAAATAGTAAGTTAATTTTTCAAAAGGTTTTATTCAAAAAAGAAGAGAAAACTCAAAGTAGAATTTCCATGGCTTCAACCTAAAATAAAACACAAAACTAGCATGTTACGTAAAATATCTATTATCCTTTTTTGATCTCTTATCAGATTTTTCTGACTCTTCTTGTTATTCAAAATTCAAGGAAAATAGCCTGAGAAATTTTAATTCAGTTTTCTAAGAAAATTCAACAAAATTCCTTCCTAAATTAATTTGAATTCAAGAACCATTAATTTGAAAAATCAACAATATTCATTAAGCTTAACCCATAAAAAGGTTTTCAGAAGCCGAAAAAACAGAAAATAAAAATTATTTAGCTTTTAGCCAGTTGGTTTAACTTGAAAAACTTAAAACCAAACAAACAAAAAGCCAAAGATCTTTAAAGATCTTTTATACTAATAATTCTAAAAGTAAAAATGAAGACAGAATATTTTCATTACTTTTTAAAAAAGCACAAGTTTGAATCTCAAATATCAAAATTGAGTAAATGTTTGATTTTTATTTCTCACAAGGCAAATCAACTTAGTCACTTTGGTGTTTTAAAAATTCTAAATCAGTTCTACAAGTTGTATTCAAAAATGATAGACTTTCAAATTTTCTGAGACTAAAAGATTTTTAATTTCTATGATTTGAAATTGAAAATAAATTTATTTTCTAGTTCTAGTTAGAGTTGTAATAGGGGTGAAATATAACTTTTTTCTACTTGATAAAATGCATTTTTTAAACAAAAATACTTTTTTATTGTTCAAAATTAATTTAATTTTTGTTTTTTTTTGTAAAGATTAAGAAGATTTGATTTAAGTTAAAAAATAAGAGTTTTTGGTATTTGGAAAAAAAATGATCTACTCAAAAAAAAATAAATTTAAAATTAAACTTTTTGAATATGTAGATTCTTTTTTTCCAAATATCGAACAGAAAGAATTCAAATAGTTTAAAAATTAAATCATTGAATAAAAAAAAAATGGTTATTTTTGTGGTTTTTTGAAGATTATAAAAGTATTAAAATCAAAATATTAACTGTTGAAAAAAATAGATAAAATTTAATGAACAAAATTATTTATTATAGAGTTTTTATGATGAATTAACTAGTAATAATCATCTGGTTATTATTATTTCTGAAAACTATATTATTGAAACTAACATATTTTTTAAATTTTGAGAAAAAAATTAAAATTTAATTTTAAAATAGAAATTCAAAATAAATTGTAATGAAAATAAAGTTTACCAAACAAATGTTTATTGGAATGTTATATTAACTATTTAATTATAGTAAAACAAAACACCTAATTCGAAATAAACTAAAATTCAAAATTTTCCACACAGCTAAAACGTTCCAAACAATCACAATAATACAATTTCATTGAAATTTGAGATAATTTTGATTTTTGTAAAATATGAAAATCATTTTTTCATCTTTTCCTTTTTGTTTTCATTTCATTGTTTGAATGACGTAATTTGTTTCGTTGGATCAAAATTTTTTTCAACCATCGATATTAAGTTAAAGTTGAGTTGTACCAAATAGAAGAACTCAAATAAAATTAGTTGGTAGTATCTAACCTTTGATCGATCAATATTCCTAATAGAATTTAAACAAATTTTACTAATGTATTTTTTTGTTTTGCTCTCTCCAAAATTTTTAACACACCCATGATTTATTTGTATTGATAATTATTTATTTTATTGTTTTGTGAGTATTGTAATTTATAAACAAGTGTTAACATTTCAATTAGTGGATGGTTCTAATTTGATAAATCTTCTTGAATTGATTAAATAAGTTTTTTTTTTCACAAATCGAATTTTGGTGTGTTAAAAATTTTGAATTGGGGTTTATATATATAAAAGTGAATTAAAAAAAGTAAATCTTGAACAAAAAAAAAAATAAATAAATAAAAAAAAAGTTGGGTGTTTCTTTGTTTTTTTACTTCCAATACGATCTTAATAAGAACTTGAATATGAATTATTAAATCTCAAGTTATAAATTTGATAAGCAATTGGAAAACTTAGAGAAATTTTGTTCAATAATAATTTAATTTTTGATCTATTTTAATATTTTTGTTTACTTCGAATTTTAATTTGAATGAAACACTTTCATGTATTTTCAACTTTTAATTTTGCCTTTCTTATAAAAAATTAAGATAAGTTATAATAAATGTATCCGATTTTAAATTAGAACTGGCGTTACCATTCTAAAGATAATATGTTTCTCAATTTTGTTTTGAAAAATTCAATAATCTGACATGTTCCTTAGAAGAATTTTAATTTTGTTTGATTTTTGTAATACACATGTGCAAAAAGTGATGTCTTAATATTTTAAGTTTTTTTACTAAATTTGTGATTTTTCCAAAAACTATAAAACTGTTCCTATGCGCCCCGACGGGAGAGGTTTCTTTTCAGTTGACTTGGAGGTTCTAAGAGCAAAAAATTACATTTAATAATAGTATAAAAATGTTTATGGCTGAAACTGAAATTCAAAAAATAGAAAATAATTTTCAGAAATCAAAAAACAAAAACAACCCCAAACATTTTTGTTCGATCATTAAATTAAATTGTTTTGCTATTATAAACCTCAAGTTTGTTGACAAGAAAAATGTGTTGTCGGAGCACATAGGAACAGTTTTATAGTTTTTGGAAAAATCACAAATTTAGTAAAAAAACTTAAAATATTAAGACATCACTTTTTGCACATGTGTACTTTTATTTTCAAATTAATAAATCAAAAAATTTATCTAAAAATTACAGACAAGGAAGAGTTCCAAATTAAATCTCAAGAATTTTCATTTGTAATAATGTTTTGTGTTGATCTATTTTTTTTTTTCATCAAATTGTGAAAGATTATTATGGAAATTAAAATAAAAAAGTTCATTTTTTAACAAGAAAATAATAGTACTGTTTAAATCATAATATACTCATCAAAATTTTATCTCAAAGTCCAATACCTAAGCTCCATAAAATTCCTCAAAATATCATTTCGAAACTGGGTTTGTGAAGAAGTTTGGGTTTTTACATTACATAATTCAAAAAATATTTTGGAAATTGAAATAAAATTTCTCGTTGATTAATTGGAAAACGACTATCTTCCAAGAGTGTTGATACATTACTTTTATAGTAATCCCGATTTTCGCTGCAGAATTGGTAAACAACTATTGGAACTGTATTTATTACTTCAAAAAAATCCTTTAATTTAGCCTCACGAAGGTCTAAAAACAAGAAAGTTCCCAATAAATAAAAACAATTTTTTTTTTTTCTTATGCTACTTTTTTTTTTTGTCATTTGTCAAAAAAATAACAAAAAATTTTATTTTTAAAAATTCACGAGAGATTTAAAGTGGTTTGTTGTGAGTGATATTTTTTGGTTCGTAACAATTGATAATTTTTTTTTTTTTTTTTTTTTTTTTTTTTTTTTTCAAAAAAAGGATCTCTTCTCTTGTGTCGATCACACAAAACGAACAAATTTCATACACAAACCGAATAACCACTACATAGTTTTTTCTTTTAATTTTTTTGAAAAGTGTGAGTTTTTTCAAAAAAAATAGTTGGTGTTGGATTTGTGAAACATTTAAAAAAAAAAAAATGTTTGTATTTGTAAAGAATTTGGACAGTTTTAATTAAATTAACAATGGTAAACTTTTTTTTTTTGAGGTTGGTTTTCTTCATTTTCGATCCAAAGAATAAAAATAAAAAAAAAATCAAAAGTACAAACATAAAGCTCATTGTCACAAAAATAAGTATCAAAGTATTGAACGATATGTCGGTTTTGGCATTGTTTCATAATAGAAATTTCTTTAATGATGGAATGAATATCTTCTTCGACAGCAATTTTTTTGATTGCAACAACTTCTCCTGTTTTTTTTTTAATTGCCTTAAATACAGATCCTAGTAATAATGAAAAAAAAAAATTTACAAAAAAATTTGTTGGGTTTTTTCTTAATTAATATTTTCATTTCATCTTTTTTTGAATTGAATCAAAAGGAAAAAAAAACAAGTCAATTACCATAAGAACCTTCTCCAATTTTTTCGATCATATCATAATCATCATAAGGATCTCTTTCTTTTGTTAAAAAATCACTCATAAATGTTCTACTTTTTAATTGTTGTTAAAAAAAAAAAAAATGAAATATTCTGTACAATCCTTTTTTGGGAAAAATGTTCCTTTTTAGATTATATGTTAACAAAGGTACACAACAGTTTTGTCATCAAATTAAAAATAAAAATGGGTAAGTAAAAACTTTATTTGATTTTGGAAAGATAGTATCTAGAGAAGATTTCTTCTTGAATTTTTAAAATTGAAATTATAGAAATTAAATGAATGAATAATTTTCTTTGAATGGAAAAATTGGCCTAGTATTGAATTTGAGACTTTAGTTTGAAAAAAACTCAGATAAATTTTTATAGGATTTTAAAGTTTAGTAGATTATCAAAGTATTTAAGGTATTGGTTTGGATGATTTTTGACAGTGGAAGCTAATGTGTAAGTATCAACAATTCTGTTCTTATGATGTTGTTCCATGAAAAGTGGTTTATATTTAGAGATTTTGGATTCTAGATATTAAAAAATAACAGTAATTTTGTTTCAAAAAAAATTTTTTTTGTTATTTTAGATAATTGAATAATAGTGGTTTTAATGATAACATGTATTATCACAATATTAGCAATAAATTCGCAATAATCTCAAAAAATCTCGATTATTTCAACTTTATTGTGAAAAATCATAAAATCGTGATTTACAACATTATCACAATAAAATAATTAATGCGACTAATGAAAAATTTTTTTTTGATTTCTTTTTAAAAAAATCTCTTGGCTTTTACAAATTCTAATGAATTTTAATAAACAAAACACCTACACTTGTGAGAAAGGGTTTGTTATGGTTGTAAATTGTATCCACGTGTTTGTAAGGTATGGGAGACCCAAAGCTTTTATAAAAGGTGTTGGATTTTTTGTAGTTGAAAAAATTATTTTTTTCTTTTTTTTTTAGAAAGGTAAAATCACAAATAATTTTTATGATATACCTAATAATAATCCATTTCAAAAAATATACTTGAATATAAAATGGATATTTTTTTTTTATGAAAATAGAGTTATTACCTTAACAAGTTAAATAACAAAAAAAAATAAAGAGTAATTTCCCTTTTGTATTGGTGATCAATCAAAAAAACCTAAATTGTAGTTATGTTTTCTGTCTATTACAAAGATGCTCAAAGAAGAAGAATAACAAATTGAAAACAAATGTACAAATAATCTTAATAATTGGAGATTAATGTTGTTCGATTGTTGAGAATGCATTGAAAAGTTATAAAACTCCTTTCAGCTTTCGGAGAATATTGGAAATGTTTTAACTCACGAACATACCCTTTAAAGAACAGACAAAGGGTTGGTTGTTTTAGAAGCTCATTATTCAAAGCACTTTATTAAACCACAATTAATTGAGATACTATTTATTTATCTGTTCTTATTATTTGTTGATCGAGAGGATCAATCGATATTTCAACAAAATCAAAATAAAATATAACGAAAAATCGTTGATCTTATCTTGATTGAATAAAGTATTTTTTTTGTTGTTTTTTTTAGGGAAGAATTACATTTTTTCACATAATCTGTTTTTTCGAACAAAATTTTTCTTTGTAAAAATATTTCTCAATTAGCACAAAAAACCATCAACTATTCTATAGCAATTTATTTTTTATCATGATTTTATAATTTATCTCGATTTTTGAACAATTTTCACGATTTTATTGAATCTCGCGATTTGTTATATTATCACCATGTTATATATTAAAGTAATTTTCTAAAATACCACGATTTGAAGCTTTCTTGTGACTAAAAACAAGAAATCATCAAAAATCACAATTTTAATTTTAATTATTTTATTTTATTTTATATTTTTCTCTTTTGTAAGTGTTTTATCTTTATCTTGTTGTTTTTTTTTTTTTTTTTTTTTTTTTGGAGGAGGAGGGGTAAGTTATTATCATAAGAATAGGTAAACTTGTTATTATGAGATCTTGAATTATCTGAACTTGTTCTTATTAGATCTTAAACAAATTTAACTGATTTAAAATCAACTAAAGTAAATTAAGTTTGTTATGGTATAATCTACTAAGTTAGTAATTAAGTTGGGTTAATTCCATTGAGTTTATATCGAATACTGTGGTTATTTTAGAGCAAGATTTGAAAATTTTGCAAAAAAAAATAAGAAATACTAAACTTGAAAAAAATTCAATGGAAAAAATAAAAATAAAAAAAAACAAATTTATATTTCTAAAAAATGTACTTTAGAGAATAAATAAAAACTGAAAGTTCTTCTTTAAGACTTAAAAAAGCAACATATTTGATTTCATCTAGAATTAATCAAATATTGAGACCTCTTGGTTGAAACAAACTATATTATCTAGATTGGAATTTTCATCTTGTGGAGGATAATGTCACCAGCTCAGTAAACAAAGTATGAACAAAAAAAAAAAATCTTTAAATACTTTGTTTACTTTTTTTTATATTATTTTTTTTGATTTATTTATATTTTCTTTCTCTTTTTTGTTATCTTTGTTTTAAATTATTGTTTTCTTTTTATTTTTGAAGAAAGGTTATTGTATGGGATAAAAAATTGACACATTATAGTTAGAATAAAAAATATAGATGAATGTTGAGTTTCATATAAATATGGTGTTATTTTGTTGAATTTCCTCTTTTAACAAAAGAAAAAAAAAAAAGAAAAAAAAATATAGGATAATTTATTTATTTTTAACTGAATTTATTTCAACCATTTTCAAAATAATTTATCTTACCTGAAATAATAAATTATCTATCTATATATCTATATTAGTTTTCAATCATAATAATAAAAAAATAAAAAAAGACTTTTAAATTATTCTAAAGATATAAAAGTACAATATTGTAAAATTAAAATTAGTGAACAAAAAACTAACAAAAAGTGAGTAACAATTTTAGTAAAAAGGGACATTGTTATTTATTATTGCTGAAGATTTGATAAAAAAAGTTAATAAAACTTCTTGTTAATAAATTTATACTCGTTTTAGTGAAACATTATATAATCTAAATTCCCTAAAAGTTCATTCGTGATTATTAGTATTTTTGAAGATTTTTTTTTTTGAACTTATAATACTTTTATTTTAAATTTAAAAAAAAAAAAAAAAAGACATAAGAAAGGAAATTGAAGTGGATTTTTAAAGGCAAATAATTAAATAAAAATGTAAATTTGAAAAATAAAGAAAAAGAAAAAATAATAAGAAAGAAAAAACAAAGAAAAAATTAAAAAAAAATATTCTGATCTAAAGGTTGAAAAATTATTTTGTTAAGAATATGGTATAAAACACTCAAAACTACTTTCAATAACAATATAAAGTGAATCAATATTTTTTAAAAATAATACTGGCTATGAATTCTTCCCAATCCTGCCTTCTTAATGATACAATTTTCCAAGAATTAAAAAAACTTTTGGTTTTCATTTCTTGAAAACAACTTTATAAATCTTATTAAATTTTATAAAATAAAACCTAAATTAAACTAGATTCCAAAAATTTGGACACAGTTTAAACAGTTGAAAGAACATTATTACTACACTTTAAATTCAATTTGGAAAGATTTTGATTTTACAAACTATTTCATTTTTTGTCTTTTTTATTTTGTTTTCATTTCCTTTTTTCTATAGTTACGAAATCTGTTTCCTTAGATCTGAAATTTTTTTTCAATGGTTGAAAGATATTAGTGTTGAGTTTTGGTAAATTGGAAAATCACATAAAATTGGTAAATGTATCTTATCGTTTGATCGATCAACAATTATTAGTGAAATTTCAACAAATTTACCAATACATTTTTTGTTCAGCTCGTTTCATCATTTTGGTACACACTTGTTTTTATTTTTTAGTTTTATATTTTTTCTTTTATTTGGATTAAAATGATTACTTATTAAAACATTAATACTGGGTTACTTATATGTTGTTTTATATTAGGTTTGGAAAAATACAATAAATTGGGTTTTTTTTGCCTATTTTTGATTTTGGGTTTGTCCAAATTTTTGGGATGGGGTTTAAAAAAAAAAGAAAAGTAAAGAAAAGAAAATAAATCAGTAAAAAAAGAATGAAAGGTTATAATTTCAAATTTTTAGGTTTATTTTCTTTTTGAATTGTATTTTTAATAATAAAATATTTTTCACTTTTTTATTTTTTATTTCCGTTTTTCGTTACCATACGTTTTAAAATTATGTTGTAAAATTTGTTTATAATTTTAATCTTCATCATCGTCGTCATCTTCAATATTTATTTGTTGTTGTTGTTGTTGTTCTTCTTCTTCTTCTTCTTCTTCTTCTTCTTCTTCTTCTTCTTCTTCTTCTTCTTCTTTTTTTCTTCTTCTTCTTTTTCTTTTTCTTTTTCTTTATCATCATTATCTGAAATTTTCTCTGTATTTTGTGTGTTGGTTTGAGTTTGAGGCTTTTTTCTTAAAAGCTTATAGAATACCCAGATTGTTGTTAATAATAAGATAGCTGATGTAGCGATCGAAGGTATTGGATATTGTTGGAAAAGGTGTTGCATGGTATACCGAGCATTTAAGACAAAATCTCTAACTCTATCGACAAAGCCGCCTTTTAACATGGCTGCTCTTTCCTTTTCCATTCTTTCTCTTTCAATTTCTTGGAATTTAAATTTTTTGCCCCAAGTCTTTTGTGCGTATTCAAAGGCTTGTTCTTGGATTTGTGCCTTACCAAGAATGATATTGTCAAATAAAATTTTTGGGCTCATTATCCATAATTCAAGACCCATTCCATAAATGTCGTTCAAAACTCCTGGTGTTTCATCCAAATAATAGTCTGGGTTTGGTATTTGCTTTGGGGCCCATTCTCCCTTATATTCTGGGTTGTCGATCATTGGGTGGTTCCATTTGCCTGTAAATTCTGGGTTTTTGATCATGGGTCTTTCCCATTCGCCATCTTCATCTTCGTCCCAATCTTCTGGCTCCTCGGCTTTTTCGTTGGGGACAAATTCTTCATCGATCCAGTCTTCTGGTTTGGTGACCTCAGGATCTGGGATCTTGGCTTCGTCGACCCAGTCTTCGGGCTTTTCGTCTTCTGGATCATCAATGGTCTCAGGTTGCCATCCATCGAAAAATTCTTTGTCAATGGCGCCTTCAGTTACAACCTCCAAATCAACAAAAACTTTGAATGTACCATCTGTGTTGACTAAGAAGGAATAAACATGACTGCTTGTATCCATGATAGGTGTTGGGCTATCCTTAACTAAGGCCCTTTCTTCCCATTCCTCTGTCTTTGGGTTGAACCTTTTGATAATTAAATGGACTTTGTTTGTCTCACCACATTTGTCGGGGCCAAACATTACCACATAATGAAGATCACCATTGAGGTTGATTGGTTCAAAATCTGGTAACAGTTTCATGTACGCACCAGAACAGCTTACGGGTTCTTGGAATCTTACTTCGTATTGGAAAAATAGTCCCTCTTTGGATGGCTCGAAATGCTTTTCGAATTTTGTTGAGATCCCGTGATGCTTGGCTTCGTCTTGAAGAACTAGCCCAATGTCGTTAGCAATTCCACACGACTCTTGGGATTCTTCAAATTTCCATTCACCTTGGAATTTTGAATCGCTACTTTCGATCCATCGTTCCTTGCTCGAGTCATCGCTGAAGCTTTCTAAAAAATGAAAGTAAGGCGAATACTCCTTAGTAATGGCAGCATGATCAATTACCTTTTCTTCTTCAATGTTGATTTCTTGTTCAGTGTTGAGTCCTTCCTCTCCATATATTAGAGTCCCGAGAACCAAAAGTGCTAACAAAAGAGAAATTAAGTTTAATTTCATTTGGATAGTTTTTTTAAAAAAAAGAGAAAAAAATAAAAAAATCCATTTGCTTTTTGGAATTTGAAAAAAGAACTCAAAACTATTCTGTAATAAAATAAAGAGTAACTTCCAAAAACTACAACACTCTTCTTTGTATTCGAAATAATAGCTCAAAAGATTAAAGTTTGATACCTTTGGACTTTTTCAAAAAAAAAAAGATCCTACTATTTTAAAGTATAAATAGGTAAAAAAATTTTCACTTTCTTTTCCATATTTTTCTTTAAGAAATAGAGTTTCCAAACGAAGTAGGTTGTAATTTGTTTCTCTATTTGTAAAAGGAATGTAAAATGATGTGAAAATATTTCCCATTTATTCTACTAATATACAGATAAAGAAAAATGCGATTTCTTTATATTTTAAGTTTTTTTCATAAATTTATAATTTTTCCAAAAACTAGAATACTGTTCCTATGTGACTTGACTAGAGAGTTTCTTGTCAACGAATTTGTGGTTTGTTATAGCATAAATTTCAATTAAATAATAGAATAAAAATGTTTGAGGTTGAAACAGAAATTCAAAAAATAGAAAATAATTCTCAAAAATCAAAAAACAAAACCAACCCCAAACATTTTTATTCTTTGTTTAAGGAATTAGCTTCTACCCAGGAGAAGCCTAAAATCAAAGTATGTTGCTATTGTGGTGTCACCACATTAGTGCTACATTGTTTCAAATGTATCTAAAAAATCGATTAGTCAAGTAGTAATATTTGTTGATCTTATCAATTAAAAATGATCCTTGTATTAGTAAAAAACCCAACAATTTCAGAATAAAATCTGCATTTAGCCATAAATTTAAAGGTTGAATTATCAATATTCAGACTCAAAAGTCACAAAATATCTTTCTTAAATTTGTTGTGTAATGTAGATTAGAAACTCAAAAAATCGTTTTTTTAGAAAAAATTAAATAATTAACCAGTAAATTTTTTTTACAAATTATTTCTCAAATCATGCAAATATACCGATGTTACAATTAGCTTTATAAAAAGCAAACAAAACTAATCAGTCTTTGGGTTTTTATGTTGATCATTATTGAGTTAATCTTTGAAATTAAAAAATTAAAAAAATAGTTACTTTTGGAAGTTCTAAATCTAAATTATTCAATACTGGAATACACTTCTATTTTTTGATTTCTATTTTTAGATTTGTTAAAGGAATTTAAAAAAAATTTCATCAAAATCATTTTTTTTTAATTGTGATCATTAGTTTAAAAATGTAATAATTTATTGTACAATAGGATTTATAATAGATTTTTTAGAGTCACAGAAACTATTTGAGCCATGGTGAACTAATATCATTTACACCCAATTACAACATACTTTGATTATAGAGAAATCTATGGTGACACTAATCCCTTAAATTGATTTTTTGGTTATTTAGAAACCCCGAGTTCGTTGACAAGACACTCTCTCGTCGAGTCACATAGGAACAGTTTTAAAGTTTTTGGAAAAATTATAAATTTATTAAAAAAACTTAAAATATTAAGAAATCAGTTTTTGAACATGTGTATCAGTATTGGAAATAAGATTTTTGTCTTTTTATCTCAAGATAATAAGTTGTTTATAATTGATACACCCAATTATAAACATTCATTCTTAGAGAAATGTTGTTATGGAAAAATATATCAAACTATTTTTCTAAAATCTTTTTCGGACATTTTTAAGTTACAAAAATTATTATTTATTTATTTTTTGACCCAAAGGTAATAGGGTAAATATTTCAATAAGTTTGCAATTGAATCCAAGAACCAAACTCGTATATCAACTGTAGAGAAATAATTAACCTCTTTTTTGAAAAAATTCATTTAAACCTATTAATTTTTTAGTAAAAAGTTCTGATCAATTTTTTTTGGATTTTCAAAAAGAAAAAGAAAAAGAAAAATTTGAAAACATTTTTTATTTATTGATATGAAATCTCATTTCTACTAATTCACAAAAGATTAAACTGTCAAATAACATTGAAAATCTAATCTTATTTTAAAAATACAATATTAATAAATCAAATATTTAATCATTGAAGTTTCTTAAAAAAATTGGCGAATTATTTAATTTTCAATATTTATTAAACATATTGAAATCTAAAAGATTGTGGAATATTCTGTTTCATATATTTGCAATAAAAACAAATAGTAATTATTGAAATATGTAATTTGGTATTATTTATTAATTTTTCATTATTAGTGTTATTAATTTGAATTGGTTTTATTTGTTTGAAAATATTTAAAAAAGTGAGAAATTATAATCAAGCTTATTGAGACTTTTAATCCATGTGTAGATACTAACTCATTGTAATAATTAAGAATGGGTTATTAATTATTGATTTAAAAATAAATCAAATTAAATGTTATTTCTTTTGGTATTATAATTTGAATTTTCCTAGTTTTTAAAAAGCACTTTGGTGATAATTTTTAATGTAATTATTTTGTTTTTTTTTCTAGTATTTTTTGTTCAAAAAAATACAAAATTGTTTTGAACTCTTCTTCCAATAAAGAAATCATTTTGTTTTCAGTTTAAAATAATTATTGTAATTTCTTTTTAATTAAGTAGATTTTTTTTTTACTGGATCATTTCAAAACTTTGAGTTATTATTTTTAAATGTATATTTTTTACAATTTCTTCAGTCAATAATATTTTTTTCTTCTTAAGTGAAAATATTATTTTTATAAAATAATTTGAAAATATGTTGAATTTTGAACTTTAAAATTCAAAAAATGAATCAAAATTTTTAAAAATTTTTATTTAAAGACACATTCAATTTTATTATTAGTATTTTTTTTTTTTTTTTTTTTTTTTTTGGTTTTGAAGAAAAAATAAGATGATTATTAAGATGATTATGTGGATTGACATTATATATTACATATTTAAAAAATATTGATGATATATCTCTTATTATTCAAATTGAATTTGAATGGTTATTAAAAATCTCAAAAATCATCAAAAGTGAAACCATTTTGATTATTTGAAAAATTAAATGCATTATTTTGAGAGAAATCATCAAATGCTTTTTCTTTGGGTTGGGATTTTTTATCATTTTGTTTCTCTTCAAAATCTCCAAATTTATCAAAATCTTCGAAATTGATTTTATTATTGTTAATATTTTCAGAATTGAAATTATTAAAATCATTAAAATTTTGGAAATTATTGTTTTTAGAATTTTTCTTTCCATTATCGTTTGTATTGTTAGTTTGATTAGGATTATTTCTTTTTCCAAATCCATCAAAATTTTTCAAATTTTTATTTGAATTTTTTGTTTTTTTATTTGTCAAATTTTTATTCTTCTTGGTAATTTTCTTTTTTTTATGAAAATTTTCTTTCTTTGTTTTTGCTTTGCTTTCTTTCTTTGTTTTTGTTTTATTAGTGGTTTTTTTCTTTGTTTTTGTTTTATTAATGTTTTCTTTCTTTATTTTTGTTTTAGGTTTATTTTCACCCTTTGTCTGTGCTTGTTTAGTATTTTCTTTCTTTATTTTTGTTTTGGCTTTCTGTTCTTCTTTATTTTTTTTAATGCCTTTATGTGAATGGTTTGAATTTTTCTTTGTTTTTTTCTCCTTGTTTTTTAATTGTTTAATCTTTTTGTTTCTCTTCTTTTTTTTAGTAATATTATCTTTCTTTGATGTTGTTTTGCGTTTATTTTCACCATTTGTCTGTGCTTGTTTAGTATTTTCTTTCTTTATTTTTGTTTTGGACTTATTTTCTTCTTGATTTTTTTTGACCGCCTTTACATGATTATTTAAATCACCACCCTTCTTATGATTACTTTTATATTGTATTTTGATATTTTTAATATTTTTTAATTTTATATTCTTTTTTGGTTTTGTGTATGGATTATTCAAGGTTTCATTTTTAAAATTATCAAAATTTGCCAGATTATTATTCCCATTATTCTTTTTTTTTGTTTTTGCTGTTGTTGTCCCAAAATCATCAAAATCCTTTTGTGGGTTTGGTTTGTTGTTTGTGGAATTAAATATATTGCTTTGAGAAAAATTATCAAAATTGTCAAATTCTTCGATTCTATGATTTTTTGGCATATTTTTAATTTGTAAATTATCGATTTCATGCACGGAATTTTTTGGAGATGTTTCCCCAGAGGTTATATATGTTGTCATTTCTGAAAAGGTTTCAGTTTCAATTTCGGTCTTGCCAAAAACCTTAACGCTATTAGATTCACTAAAACATGACAAAGTTGCTTCATTTTCGCCACTGAATCCTTCAAGTTCAGATTCATCATCACCATATTCGCTTTTATTCTTATATTGGTTTGTGTTACTTCTTTGTTCAATTTCAAGTGTATTAAAAACTTCTTCTGGCCTATAGAGCACATCCCCCTTTGGCTTTATTACTTCAACATCTACTTCAGAATATAGATTTTGTTTATTTGTTTCCATTGCGATTTGCCCTTTTTCTTTATCCGTTACATTGCTGAATAGATTATTTGTTGTTTGTTTTTTTATTGGTTGAACAAGAAATTTTTTAAAATCAAATCTTTGACTTAATTGTTCAATTTGATATTGATTTATTTTTTTATTTTCGTTTATCTTTGATAATATTTTTTGTCTTTTTAATAAAACCTTTTGGATTTTTTTTTTCCCTTTTTGTAAATTTTTAATTCTTTTTTTTTCATTATTATTATAATTTATTCGATCTTCCAAAATATATTTATATTCGATATTTTGATATGTCAAGTTTTCTAAAGTATTTTTTAAAAAAGCATAATTATTTTTTAAGACTTTTTTGTCATCATTAAATCTTTTTATTTGGAGTTTTAAATATTGATTCTTTCTAAAAACATCTTCTTCTTTTTGCTTTTCAAATTGGTAGGTTGAAGTCAATTTTTCAATTTCTTTTTGAAAAAAATTTAATTGGTCAGTAAACTTTTTGACCTCTTTTTTCATTTTTTGAATCGCAATCATATCAATTGCTTCATTTTTATTTGACTTTATTTTTCGGTTTGGCATCTCCCCAGTGTTATAATTTCCGTTTATTTCCATTTTTTGTTTCGTATTACGATTGTATAAATTCATTCTGTTGTTTTGAACTATTTTTGGTGTTACATTTGTATTTATTTCATTATTTTGGTTTAAATTGTTATTAATATTATTGCCATCGCTATTGTTATTACCACTATTTAATAATAAATCATTTTGATTGTCATTTGATTTAAAAGTATTTAAATCCTTATTAATTATGTTATTTTTTTCATTAGGGTAGGAATTTTCTAATTTTTTTAATGCTTCAAATTTATGATTTCCATTTATAATTGCTTTTTGTTTTTCATTATTATTTTTCATTTCATTTTTTGCAATAACTTGATCGAGTTTAATATCTTTAACACTCTCTATTTTCATTTCCTTTTCTTGGTGATGTTCTTTTGTTTTTGTACTTTCATTGTTTTTTGTTTCGTCATAATTTTGAATTATTGGAATATTTTCTTCTTTCTTCGATGGTGACTGTTGTGATTTAGAATTAATGTTACCAGGTTTTATTTTTGGAAAAGTCAAATTTTGGTTTTGATTAAATAAATTTTCAAATAAATTTTTTTGACTATTGCTTTTTTCTATATCGGTTTTTAATTGTTGATTCTTTGGTTCGGGGTTTAATAATTGATTATTATTGATTTCATTAGATTTGTTTTTGATTACACTAAGCTCATTCATTCGATTTTCATTTGATTTTTTTTCAATTTTTATTGAATTAATATCAAAATTTGTGGGAATTGTTATTCCGATTTTTGTACAATTAATCAAATGAAGTGTAATAATAAAATTATTTTTATCAATTTTTAATTTCTTTTCATCAGAACAAAGATCCCAAATCCTACTTAATATTTCATTATCTAGTTTTGATCTTTTCATTAAATTAATAACTTGATTATTTTGACCTATTTAAAAATTAAATAGTGTGTGTATGTGTGTGTGTGTGTGTGTGTGTGTGTGTGTGTGTGTGTGTGTGTGTGTGTGTGTGTGTGTGTGTGTGTGTGTGTGTGAATATGGATAAATGATTAGATGGTTAGATTACATACAAAACAATTGTAAATTTTTTAAAAATTCTACTTTAGAAAAGAGAATTCCAGTTTGCATTAGTATTTCTTATATAATTTTTTATTAAATAGTTTCATATGTATATTTGAAATAAAGATTGTATTTTCAAATTAAACTCTTTTCCAGTCAAAGGGTCCCAGTTTTATTGAAGAAATAGAATACATCCTATGAGTTTAATTCATTATTCTTCTCAAACTAAAATTTCAATTTTTAGATCAAAATCATTTTTTCTCATTTTGTAAAAATTTTTTTTTTTTGATTTTTGCTTTTTCTTTTCTTTTTTATTTTTTTTAAAAAATTAAATTTGAAAAAAAATTTGTTTGAAACTCCAAATTAATATTAAGAAAAGTTAGGCTTTGTATGCCCTTTTAAAATCCATACATTTACAAGTGAAAAATCTTATTGTCAACAATTTTAATTTCCTAAAGAAATCAAGAATTTTGCAAGAGACGTTCCAACGAAAAGTGCAGAAAAAACTTTTTAACATTTTTTTTTTTTTGAAATTTATGGTTTGTTCAGGCTTTTCTTTTATGATTATCGATTCTAATCCGAATTTTATTATTTCTCGTATTTCTAAACAATCTAAGTTTGGTTGATTCTTAAAAATAAAGTGATTTTTTCATTTTTGGCTGGGACCCTTTGAGTGAAATGGAGTTTAGTTCCAAATTAAAATTATTTATCATGAAAAGGGTGTTTGAAATATTCCCAAAAATACCCGAGAATCGAAAATACTCGAAAATTTTTTTAACCACTAAAAGAGCCTTTTGAAAAACTTTTAAGAAACCCTAGTGTTCAGAGATAAATGTATTTATGGTAAAATAGCAATTTTTCTTAAAGACAAAATATTTTTTTTTTGAATTTTCTCTTTTAAACCCTCTGAAAGCTCTTTGAGGAGTTTTTGTAACTTTTGAGTATATTTGAGTAATTGTTGGTACTTATTAGGGTAAGTGTATCGGTATGTCAGGGCAATAGAATGGGTTGTGTGTGTTTGTATGTTTTGGTTAAACCAGTTCCTTTTATGGAATGGGAAGTTAAATAAAGTTTGGCTTGTGTCATCTTATGTAGTATATATAGGTATGTGTTGTACGATTAGATATTACTCGGTTATTTTTGGATTGTATTTAAGATTGCAAAATGATGAGGAATGATTCACAATTAGAAATTGTCTTACAAATACATTTTCTCTCATTTGTTAATACCATTAAGCAATCATCAGGAATGCTATAAGTCATCTACAGTACCAATTCCTTTCACACAAAATGGGCTGAATACTATTCCCCCAAATTTGCAATTTTTTGCATGTTTTGTATTTTTCAACAAAAAAAAAATGATCAACAATAAAAATTCAAATTTTACCTTTAAACAGAGTATATTGGTGCTGGGGTTTCTTAGAAGTTGTTCAAAAAATGTTTTTTAGTTGGTTAAAAAATTTTCGAGTATTTTCCAATTTTGGGGATTTTTGGGAATATTTGATAGATCCTCTCTTGAAAAAAATGAATCTTTGCTTTTTTGAAAAGATATTAAAAATATTCTTTCTTCTTTCCGAATATTTGAAGCAGATCTTTGGTTTTGTTTTTTTTTCTTCAAATACTGGTTTGTCAAGGTAATTTAACTAGTTAATGACAAAAAAAAAATTATTTATTAAAAATTAATTTGTTTTTTCTCCAAGCTCTATAAAAGATTATAAGTTTGTTCGACATTTATGTTTTTTAAAAGTAATGTTCTGAATTCAAGTTAATTTACAAAGGGGATTTGTTGAATTTTATCTGAAAAGTGAATAAAAAATATCCGTTCAATTTTCCTTGTATCTGTAACATGAAGACTTGGATAATTTTAGAGAAGAAAAAAAAAAAGATGGTTGCACTTTTTCCATTTAGTAGTTCTTCCGGGTTACAAGAAATGAAAATTCCAAATTTTGTTTTCTCTTTTTACTTTAACAAAACATTTTTTTGAGTATTAACCTATATTTGGTATCTTTTGGAATATTAATTGATATTTGGTATCTTTTGGAATTTTATATGGTAACTCTAAAGATAAATTTTATTTACATAACAAGTTGTTGTGATTATATTTAAAACTATATTATTTAAAAAATAATTTCTAAAATTAAAAATTCACAAAAGATAAATTGGTTCATAGTCAAACTTAGTCAGGCTAGCACTAATAAATATTTATTAAGGGTATAGTCACTTACAATGAATTTGCTTTTAATGAACCTTTTGTTTTTTATATCATTTCTAAAAAAGATAAAATATTTAATTTTCAAAACTTGTTCAAAAAAAAAAGTGTAAGGATTGAAAAAATAAAAAACGAATAACTTGGATAAATTTTAAATACCTTTTGAAATTGTATTTTATATTCTATAATTATAAAAAAATATCAAAATGTGTAGTTTTTTGAATTGAAAAAAAAAAAAATTAATATAATTAAATAAATTAAGAATTACCTGTTACAAATCCATCATTGTTTATATCTAGTTGGGAATATGTTTTTGAATAGTCTTGATGTTCTTCTTGTGAAATTTTTAAAAGGTTTATAGGTAGATTTTGCTTTGATGAAGATGGTTTCACAACTTCAGTTGTGATTATATTTTGTTTGTGTTCAATATTCGTCGATAATGGTATTTGTTTAAAACTTGTTTTTATATTATTGCCTTTATTGTTTGTATTTAAAATTATTATAATAATTGGTATAGATATATAATTGTAGAATTGAAAAAAAAAAAAAAAAAAAATGAATTCAATTTATTTTCAGAGATGTTTATGGTGCTAAAAACTAGATTGATTATTAGAATTAAAATGAAAATCTAAACCATCATATGAAACTAAAAATTTAATTATCTTAAATTTGGCTTTTTGGTTATTTTGGTTGTAAACATTCGGAAAATTATAATTTTTCCGATTTTTTGATGTTATGATTTTCCTATTCATGTGAAATTAGACGTTAAAGATTTTAAAAATATGCATTAATTTTACTTGAGGAATTTCAGTTTCTGATTATCTGAATCGATAAAAATAAGTAAAAAAAATTTTGAAAAATTTTCCGTTTCGCTTCCATTTTACTAAATTAAAACCGATTTGATAATTTTTTGAAGTGACGATTATTTGAGGTTTAAATTTTTTTCTATCAAAAACGTTAATTTGTACAAAATGTGAATTAAAGGCTACGTTTGCAATTGAAATTTAATGCGTAAGGTGCTTTAAAGAGGGATTGTTTGTTCATAAATCTCACAAATATTTATTCAGTGAGATCTAAGAAGGAAAAAATGAAATATTTATAACAATTTTGTCTATCTTCGTTTCTGTGATTTCTGTGATTTCTGTGATTTCTGTGGTTTCTGTAATTTTTGTGATATCAAAAAATGAAAAAGAAGGTTGGTAAAAATCGGCTTTTTGAGAAACTTTTCTTCTTAGGCGAAATTGAAAAGTTTGAGGCATTGTTGAGAATTTTCTAGGTTTTTTTATAGACTCCGGAAGTAAATTAATGGGAAATAAATTTTGTTCTTAAACTTCAAAAGGTCAGAAAATTTGCAATTTTAGGATGCATAATCCTTTGTTATTTTCAACAAAGAAATATTTTCAGAAGAAAATTTGGGAGTCGGTTAGGTATTGTATTGAATCCATAAAAATTCTGATTCCCCAAAAAATTCATTTTTTTTTTTTATTTTAATCAGCTGATTAAAAGTTTTTTTTTTTAATTTCCAAAAACCAATTCATTTTTTGCAATCATTTATGGATCTTATTTTTATTCGGATGATTGAATACAAAATTCCACAAAACCTTCCCCACAATACCCCCCAACACAATTTGTATGGTATTGGTACTAACAATTATGTTTTGTGGGAAATAATACAAATAAAAAAAATTGTCACATTAAAAATAACCCAAATGTTTTGAGGTATTTTAATAAATGGGGATTCTGTTCAAAAAATCAAAAAGGGTAAATACTATCCTTGAAAATTTTCTTGAGAACTTCAATTCAAGAAAAAACAAAGAGAAAATCAACACAAAACAAAAGAAAAAAAAAAACAAAACCACACCCCCTTTGTAATAATGATTATGGTTTGTCTCGAAAATGGAACAATTCAAGTATCCCAATGTTCAAAAATCATAGGGCATGTGATCTTTGAAAGTTAGAGCTGTTTGTTAAAAGTGTTTGAATGATCTTCATTTTCTGTGGGTTAGAAAATAGTGATTATTTTTTTTTTTCATTTCCACGTTTCTTAAAAAGGTGGTTCGGGTTTATATCTCTAAAAATTTTCTTCTTTGTTTTTTTTTTCATTTAAAAAATACACACAAAACGATTTTTTGATCCAAATTGGAGAATATTTCGATGTACCTTCCTTTGTAAATTAAATGAGATTGGATCAAGATGTGTTGAGATAAATTGGTAAATTGCAAACGTAGTCCTTAAATGAAAAATATTTTGTGAAACGAAAATTGTTGTTTTTCTTTTTGAGGATAGGTGTGTGAAAAAAAAAAAAAAATTAAAAAAGATTAAAAATTACTTGAATTTTGTTTGATTGTTTGTTGTAAAGAATAAGAAGTGTTTTTGTTTAATTCTATGTTATTTAAGTGACCTATTTTTGGTAAAAGGGAGTTTTCTGTTGGATAGAGATCAAAGAATGAAAGGTAAACAAAGAAAAAAAAAAAAGAAAAATTAATTCAGATTGAATTTGTTGTTTTTTATTGTTTTGGCAGCCTTATAAGAAAGATTTATTTCGAAAGACAAACCATTTTTTGGTGCTTTTTTATAGATTAATTCCGGTATGAGTTTTTGGTGGTGTTGGTATAATGCAACTGCTCTCATCGCAATGAAAAAACCTTCTATTTGAAGAAAGCCTTGTTTTTTATGATCAGATAAATCCCAAATCTAAATTTACAACAAAAAAACCGTGTAGGTAAAAGAGAAAAAACAAAAAAGGAATTGTGTGTTGTCAAAGAAAAGAATGAAATGGATTGTGAAAAAAAAAAATTAAGAAAAGAGAGTGGAAAGTTGATTTGAATCGAGCGATTATTTGTAAAAATTTATTAAAAAAAAAACACAAGTTCAAAAATTAGACATACATTCGCAAGAATTCTATTTGGTAGTGATGTTGTCCGAAGGAAATTAGCACAAGAACTTGCAGAAATTGTTCCTGATCCATTTGAAGAAAGTTGTTTTAATAATTGAAGAAATTTTTGCTCTTCAATATTTGAAAACTCTGGTTTGTTAGTTTGGTTCCTAGTTTGGTTATTCTGTGTTAAGTTTGTGTTGATTGGTTGGGTGTTATATGGCTGGAATCGTTGATTTTGATTTCCTTGTAAATTTGAAAAAGACTGGTTTTGTTGCGGACCAGACAAGCCATTAAAGGCCTGTGAAAAGTCCTCCACAGAAACAAAATTTTGTTGTGGTTTAAAATCATCAAAGCCGCCTCGAAAAGAAGTCTCCCAATTTGTCATTACTTAACAATTAACAAATTAATAATTATTTACCTAAAAAATGACACTTCCTTTCAGATTTTTGGTAAATAAGTTAATCTGGAAAATTCCTAAATTTGGAACTTAAACTCAACTTAAATTTATGAAACGAAAGCAAAATGTCTTCTTTTTAATTTTTGTCGTTTTTTATCATTTTTTTTAAGTCAAGAACCCAAATAAAAAGGAAAAAGAACAAATAAAAATCATTAATTCTTCTATTTTAAATTATTAGATTGTATAATTGAAATATAATATTGTATTGTAAAGTTCAAACTGGTTTAGTTTAATATCTTAAATAACTATTCGCTATTGGAGAAAAAATTGTCAAATGGGACCATTGGAAAATAGATTTTAATTGTAAAATAGGAGAAAAGGAAAGTTTTGCAAATTAAAATTTCTACTTATTGTTTTTATTCAATCGATAAAGATATATACAATTCAAATTGTTGATGTACAATTAAGACCTATGGCTGAACTTTTCTGGTAAATTTCGCAATGATAGACTAATCATAGCTACAAAAAACCGGAAAAAATATAATTTTCCTAATGTTTACAATCAAAATATCCTATTTCCTAATAGAAGTTGCTTAAATTTTTGGTTGAATATGATGGCTTAGATTCCATTTTAATTATAATAATCAAATTAAATATTAGACTTGATTTTGGTTTATTAATAGGGGCTGAGAGGGATAAGTAAAAAAATATTAAATAATTTTAACTTTGAATAAGAGTTTGAGGAGAAAAATTTATTTTACATTTTTTTTTTGGAATGTGGATTATCGAAACAAATCAAATATTTTTTAACAGAATTGGATCATCAAAAACAATTTTTTTCAAGAAAAATCTTGAGGAAAATAAAAAAGTGGTAAACCCAATTTAGTATAAGTAATCTGTTTAGTACTTAAAATTTTAATTAGGAGATCTAAAGTAAACTAAATTACCTAATAAATGGCCCACCTTACCTTTGAATTTTGAATTGCTTTTGAATTATTTTGAACTTTTTCCTCTCACAATGAAAAGTTTGCCAATAAATCATCTTTTCTCTTTTTTATTTTTTCAACAGTGTTTTGTAAAAATGGTAATTGAAAATGAAAAATTGAAAAGAAGTAACAGATGAATTAATAAAAAAATTGGTTTCAAATATGAAAAAGAGAAATTGTTTAGTTATTCAAATGGAAGGAGAAACGATAAATGGGTTTTATTCATTTTTTAAATTTTCTATTTTTTATGTAATGCTTCTTTCAAAATAAATGACTCAATTCTTAGTAACAGTTTTTTTTATTTTTTTTCTTTTATTTTTAGACAAAAAATAAATATCTATTGAGTATAGAACTGAATATTAAAATAGGAATTTTTATATTATAATAGATAACGTCAATTATTAAAAATATTTTTCTTTAAAATTTGATTTTTAATGGGCCAATGATTTTGAAAGGGGTTTATTTTTAACCTAGCAATCAATCAACAAAAAGAATAATATTCAAAAGGGTGTCTTTTTCTTAACAATTATAAGATAAGATATTTCAAAAATAAATTCGAAAATAAGCACATTATCAAATTTACTAACTTAATATTAATACAATTCTCTTATCTTGTAAATCTACTCTGATTTTTTTTTTTTTTTTTTTTTTTTTTTCAATTATTTTGACAGTAAATGGATAAAAAAATATGTTTTTATTGATTCTATTTATCCAAAATCTTTTTTCTTTTTTATTTTAAAGTGGGTCTCACAAATAAAAAAAAGAAAGAAAAATCAAAGATTATTTAAAAATCAGTTTTATATGGGGTGTAATGAAATCTGAAAGAATAATTTGCAAGACAATAACATTTTCTATATTAGGAAAATTTTTTGATTTGAATGTATCGGAATAAGGGCCGAAAATAAAAAAATTAATTTTAATTTTTTTTTTCGTATTTTTTTTTAGTTTCCTAATTTAAAATAATAATAAATGAGTACCGAGTATAAGATATATTTTTAATCATCACTAATAAATAATAATAATAATAATAATAATAAAAAGAGTTATTTTTATCGATACTTCATCATTTTGATGGTTAAATTCATTTGGTGTTAATAAAAAAAAATACTATTATGGGTCTATAATTTTCAAAGGTTCTCTCTCTGTAGTGTTTTTTGATCTCTCTCAAGTCTTTTTTTTTTTTTTTTTTTTTTTTTTTTTTTTTTTTTTACTTATTATACATTAACAACTAAAACTTGATAAATAACAATATCTTTAAATACATTTTAAGTAAAACGAATCACAACTTTAATAAAAAAAGATTCAATTAATTTTGTATTTGAAAAAAAAAACAATTGAAACTCAATAAAAGAAATTTATTTTTTTTAAAAAAATATAAAGCAAATAAACTCCATCTCAAAAAATCCACATACCCAAAATGAAAAATAGACAAAATTAATCTTAATTCTGAATTTTTCAAAAAATGATATTTTCTTTAAAGGAGAAAGAAATCCTAATATTGTATGGAAAGGAATTGTCCAAAAATGCACTTTGTAAGTAAAATCGCTAAGTTCTGGAATAATCCATTATAAAAAATATATTTAATTTTAAATAAATATATAATAAATATTTTTTTAACTTTGAAAGAAATATAATTTATTAATTTAAAGATAAGTACCAATCAAATTTTTCGTTTTATTAGATAAAAAACAAAAAAAAAAAATCAAAATAAAAAAATTTCGAAGTACTTTTTAAAAACCATGGTTAATCCAATTTATAACCGAAAGAAATATTCTTTCAATTAGGTTATTTTTAATCAATAATTGATAAACCGGTCTTAATTCTTTATTATCCCAGTGGGTTAATAAAATAAAAGGGTTAAAAGTTTCATTATTTATTATAATTATTTGATTCGTTTTTTAATTATTTGCAAAAAAATAAAACAAATTCAAATAAATAAATTTAATATAAAAAAATACTAAATATTAAAAAAAATTGTTAATTTTAAAAAATCAGTTCTTTGTTTATACTCTGAGTATTTGAAAAAAAAAATTATCTTATTTTTTAAATTTCAAGAAAGTTATAAATATTTATGAATAAAATAGATAAACAATTTTTTCTGGATCTTCAAGGGTTCAGTATTTGATTTATTTTCCTTGTATTTATTAAATTAGATTAAATTTGAAATAATCTGCATTCACACAAACCAATCATTAATTCCTAAAAGTGAGATTTCTTCAAAAATAAAAAGGTTTTGAATAAATTTTTCTCTTTCTTTTTTAGATCCTAATCTTTGAAACAAAAAAGGATCAGATCTTATGAATGAAAATATAATTAGGAAAAAATGTTTTTCTTTAAAAATGAAAAATTAATTCTCTAAAGTTGAGAAATGAAATTGTTTCACAGTTTGTTGTATCTTTGTGGAAAGGGTTACTCTATTACCTTTCGATAGTAAAATAAAATCAGATTTAAAAGTCCCTAAATTCAGACTCGAGTATTTCCCTAAGGCAGTTTCACAAATTTTAGATTAATTTGTTTATTCATGGTAATGTTGAATACTGATAAATAACAATTTTTATTTGGAACTTTTTACTTCATTTTCCTTTTTGAAATTATTCTGATCAAGCTTTGAATAAAGCACTTTATGTGGTCAAGTGTTAAGAAACTGTGTAAAATTAGTTTTTCTTCAAAATTTTCTTTGTCCTGGACTGCTTGATAAGAAACAGTTCAAAGATTTATCAAAATGGAAATTGAACCAAAAATTTTTAGAAATTTATTGGAATTTATCAGTAACTTTTCAAAAAAGCTATCTTGATATCTTCTTCATAAAGAAACCTAAACATTCAACACTTGAACTGGTACAATAATATTTGAGAATCTTATCACTTCTTTAATAAAAATAGTTGAAAATTTGATGAGATAAAAAAAAATTCAAAAGGAAAATGATAATTTGCAAAACCTATACCCGCATAAGAAAAAATTTCAGTTTCAATTTGAAACAAACTGTTTTCCTCCTAGAATTTGAGTTCAAAAAAAGATAACCAATTAAAAGAAAATTTTTGCCAACATTTGTTCTCTCTTTTATTTTGAATGAAAATATAATTTTATTTCCGACAATAAATCGTAATTTTAATTTAATTTTACGACAATCTAAAAAATGAGACTGTGAGTTAATTTTTAGAAGATCTTTCTCAAAGTTTTTTCTGCCTTTCCTTTAGAAAATCTTCTCTTTTCCCAAATTTTGGAATATAAATAGAAAAGGAACAGTACAACAACTACAAGAATAATGGTTTTCACAGCCTTTCAGAAAAACCGTTTCAAAAATCACAGCACACTTTTAAAAGTTTCAAATAATTCCAAATTGTTAAAAATTTTTTGCAATTTAATAAAATTAAAAAGACGTTTTTTGAAGCAAAAAGTACAAAGACTTCTGAACGGAATTAGTTCAAACTAAAAAAATTCCAAAAAACTAAAATTATTTTCAAAAAATTACAAATTTTACTTTTTAATCAAAAGGAAAGAACGATCTTGTTATTATTTCAACACGAAACACAACATTCCATGACTCGAAATTATTGAACTTTTTTTTAACCTTTTACAATCATTTTATATCTTTCTTTTGATCAATATTTTTTTTTGTATTTAATTCCCCTTGTTTCGCATACTTCCCAACTTAACACTTGAGATGAGTAGTGTAAAAACCCAATCAGCAAAACAAATTGCTATGAGTTCGTTGAAAACAAAACTCGAAGAAGAATTCAGTGTTGGTCACAAAAAAAGAATCGCAGAAAACAAGAACAACAACCAAAATTCACAGACATCAAATAAAATCCAAAGTCTAATTTCAAGGCTTCAATTGGACCCAGAAAAATCACAAAAACCAAAAGAACCACCAAAACAAACAATGAAAAAAGGAAGGAGGTTTGGTTTTTTATATTCCTTTTTAATTGTTTTTCAGGGGATGTTCGTTTTTTTTATCTTATTAGTATCTCTTGTACATCCTTAAATTCTTTTCGTAAACCAAATAGCAAGTCAGTAGGTAAAGTAAAACGAAAACACATAATCTCACCAAGAAAAAAGATAACAAAAAATCCAAAATCAACACCAAACCAATTGTTTAAACTTAAACTCCCACAAAGATCTGTTCCAAATTTTGCTATTGAAAATACACCGTACTTATCCTTTTTTTTCTTTTTTTTTCTCTTTTGTTATTTTCCTTTACCCTTTTTTCTTTTTTGTCATCCAAAAAAAAAAAATTTTTTTTCAGAACAACTTTTAATTGTTCTAAAAAAAGTTAAGAAAAAAGTTTTTAAAGTAGCCTTCAAATTGCATAATTTACTCGTTTTCAGCAGTTTATAGATCACGCCTTATAAAACTTTTTCTCCTCACTTTTTCTCGAACAGCTTTAATAGAATATTTCGAATATCAAGAATTAATTTCGCTTCACAAAATAAAATCGAAAAATAAAGTTCCAATGATTTGTGGTTTTACTTTCACCTGTTAACAACTAAGAAATGTTGTTTGGGTTTTCAGTTGACAAACAAATTCATAAAATTGCAAAAATTTTTTTTTACAATTTTCATTATTATAATTTTTTACGAAACTGACAAATCTAAAAGTATTTAATTACAAAAACCTTGAAAATTTTAACAAGGAAAAAAACAATTCTTTTTTTGATCAATTTAATATACTGTTAACTTTACAAACGAATAAAGAAAGAATCTTTTTGGTTTAAGTGCCAAGAAAGCTTGAAAATTTGGTTGATTTTATCTTTGATGTGAAATATTCGAAAGCAACGTTAACAAATTTCAAAAATAGACTGAACCGAATACACACATTTTAAAAAAGTATGGACTTTTTTAAAAATTTTATTCATTTTTCCATTTTAAAAAAGTGAAATCTTTTTCGAATTAAAACTTTTTGAAAGTTTTCTATTTTAAAAAAATTGAGGACTCAACCTAAAAGTATAGGGTTGAGGTGGTTGTGGTAAGGAAAGCACTTTTTTTAAAAAAATTCCTCTCTTTATTAACACTGAAAATTTTAAAAAAATTTTCATTTCTTGCGATCCATAAAAAAAAAGACTTTGACACTTTTTTAAAATAGCTTTATCAGTATCAAAATTATTCTTTTTTAAAAAAGTTTTAATTCTCAACAAATCAAAAAAAAGTTTTCACTTTTTTAAAATTGCTATACTTTGAAAAACTTTTTTAGTAACACCCGATCAAACGAATACAAGAATGGTAATGATTGATTAAAAGTAAATTAGCACTTTTTTAATAAAGGTGTAATACTGGTATTTGAATAATAAATGGGAAAAAATTTTCACTTCCTTTTCATATTTTTCTTTGCTAAATTAAGTTCTCAAAGAGAGTTTTTAAAAAAGTAGGCTGTAATTTAAAAACTCATTTTGAAAAAGGAAATTGAAATTGAAAATCAAGTAAAAATTTTTCCCGTTTATAATTCACATACCAGTATTTTTACATTTTTTTGGATTTCCAAGAGCTACGGATTTTTTCAGTCATACTTTGTTTGGAAATAAAAATTCTATCTTAATACTGTCGTTTTCGACTTATGAAATGAAAATCTTTCCTTTCAATTTGCTTTTTCAGATAATGTTGTTATCCTATTTGGGATACAACCATTAAAAAAAAATGAGTTTCTTTTCTTTTACTTTGTTACATTTCAAAAGTCATAAATAAACTTGTCTCAGTATATTTCAGAATTCCTTTTACCAAATACCAAATTGACCAACGATCTTTGGTTTTAAGTGGAAACACCAAAAGGCAAAACTTAAAGATACTGCCCTTTTTCCAATTAACAAATGAAACATTTTTTTCAATTCCAAAACAATTTTTCCTTTTGTTTGTTGAAAAAACCAAATATCTTTACAAAATTAATCAAAAATTAAAATCTAGAGATTTAGTTAAACTTCCTTATTGATACTTTTGTGAGAAAATTTAATTTATTTAAATTGGAATTTAATAGTATAAATTAAGGATATCCATTAATTTCAGATTTACCTTTTATATTTATGGTATGCTCTTTGGAAAGTTAAATCTTTCTTCTCAGACTTTGGAAAATCTTGCAAAAAAAAAAAAAAAAAAAGGTTCCTTTAAGGGTCTAGCCACTGAATTTGACCTAGAACAAGTGTTTACTGGGTTAGCACTAAAAATAACATTATGGAATTGCACTTCTTTCATTTAAATTAATTCAAAAAGAACAAAAAAAAATCACAGGATCTCAATAACAACAATTACAAAGAACAAAAAAAAGATTCCAGATCTCAGCAATGACAAAAAAATTCACAAAACAAAAAAAAAAAAAAGTACAAAATAATCTATTTGATAAAAAAATTCAATTAAAAAAAAAAAGTTTCAAAAATTTCAACAGCTATGTTCAAATGGAAAAGATTTGTTTGATCTGTAATTAGGAAAGTATTTTTTTCTGATTTTCAATTAAATTAGTAGACTTGGATTGTCTTTTTTATAATATATAGTTCAAGAAAAGCAAATGAAAGCACTTCAATTTAAATTATTCTTCAAATTTTAATTTGTTTATTTTTTCACTTCAATTCGATTTATTCAATAAAATATGAATAATCTATACAACACGATCATGAAAAAATTTTATCAAAAAAAAAATTAAACATTTGCTAATTTTTCACTTTTTGATAACTTCACGAATAATAAATACTCTTGGTTCATAAAAGATCTTGGATCAAAAATTATTTTTCAAGATATTGAACAATTTAAGTTGGAAAATCCAATTTTTCTTTAAAGATTTTTTTTCAAATTTAATAGTAAAAAATTTGAATAATTTTTTTTTCAGAGTTAAGAGGTTATAATAATATATTCTAAAAAGCATTTTAAATTTAATAAATATCTTTCAAATGGAGAATTAATTATTTGGACTATTAAAGAATTCTTTGTTCTTTTAAATCCCGGAAAAACTATGACACGGGATATTTATCACATGAATTTTTTTTTTTTTTCTCTATTTCAGTTTTATTAGATGAGTACAGCATTTTCAAAACTGTTAGTTATTGTCTATCAAAATAAATATCTCCAAGTTGAATTAAACTAAAATTCATCCCTCGGTTTATTTGTAATTTTTTACACAAAAAAAACACCTTTTTTTCTCGACCAGAGACTTTTAAAAAAGGAGCTACTACTGACAAAAATAAATACAATAGCCTTGAGAATTTGAAGTTCTGTAATTAGGATTATATTGTAAATAAACTTTATTATTAAGGATGAAAGGTTAATGAGAGTAATAATTTTGTCTAACTATTTTTTTTTTTTCAATTTTATTTTTTCATACTAGTGATGTACAAAAAAGATGTCAATATTTTTAAAATTTTTTTTTTTTTTTTTTTGATAAAAAAGAAAAATTTCAACCAATTGATTGACTCATATCTCATGTGTAATATATTCAAAAACTTTAATTAAATAAAAATTGTTATATTGAAGTGATAACCAATACAATTAAAGAATAAATTTATCTGGGTATAAAAGAGATTTTTATTCTAAAAAAAAAAGCAAAATAATCAAATATTTTTATAATTTTTTCCGAATCAAAATAAAACATGAAGAATTCTTCAACAAAAAAATATAGATTTATTTTAGCAACTTATTAATTGCAAATTAATGATCAACATTCTTATTATTAATTCTTTTTTTAAAAATTTCCTTTTTTTAATTATTATATTATCCCACAGGAAAAAGAATTTCGATCAAAAAAGACAGTCTGTTCGTTTACTGTTCGAGAAAAATAACAAAAACAATTTTCTTGCACCACTTAATGAACCAAAAATAAAATCCCGAAGAAGGGGCAAAAATGCTCGAACAACTAGTTTTGACATAACACTTATCAATAGGCCAACCCATTTAAAAAGCCTTTTTGAGGAAAAGAATGAAAAGGACAAAAAGTTATCAAAAGAAGAAAAAAAAAAGTTAAAGGAACAAAGGAAAGAAGAAAAAAAGCAAAAGAAAATCCATGACAAAGAAATGAAACGAAATAAAAAGGAAGAAAAAAAACAAAAACTATTAGAAAAAAAAAAGAATAAAAAAAATAAAAATTCCCAAAATTCATCATCTAAAGTAATATCAATTGACTTAACTGGTGAACAAATAATAACAATGATTTTAAATAAAAACTTTCAACTTATCGATTTAGTAATATCGTCCATTAAACGTATAAAGAAATCACAAGAAATAATTCAAAAAATTTTAAACATGTTTGAAATTCGATCTCGAACAATAGATCTTCTTACGTTTTGTTTAAATCACGAAATCAGTATAACAAGTAATTTCCTTTCTTTATTTTATTTTTTTTTTTGTAATTTTTATTTTTACATGATTTTTTTTTATTCCAAAAATTAAACTTTTATCCTTACTTTTAATATATATATATATATATATATATATATATATACAAATATCTAAAATTAAAAATAATATACAAAAATCCAAACCAATGAAATTTGTTAAAAAATAGAGCAAGGAGAAAATTTATTTAGAGGGAATTCTTTTACAACAAAATTATTAACTTTATGCGCTTCATTATATGCAAAACAATATATCAAAAACACACTTTCTTTACCATTTAAAAATCTTTTAAACGACTTTCAAAATTTAGAAATTGATAAAAACAAAATACAAGATCCTAAAATATTTGAACAAAATTTTGAAAAAATGAAATTAAAAACACAGCTTTTCTTAAATGCTATAAATGGATCAATATCAAAAAGTCCAATGTATATCTCTCTATTTAATTTTTTTATTGTATTTTTAAAGTTTCTTTATTACTTAAAATTTTCGCTCATATTTTTTTCAATTTTTTTTCCTTTATCTTGATCCTTTCTCTTGATACTTTTTCTTGATCCTTATATTTATCTCTTTTACCGTTATAGAGAGTTACGACATATTTGCTATTTGACAAGAAGTATTGTAAAAAAAACATTTCCAGAAATGGAAATCATTTCTGTAGGATCTTTTATCTTTTTAAGAATCTTTTGTGTGTTCATTACATCACCTTCAGATCTTGGAATTATCACAGAAAAGATCGATCCACAAGCAAGAAGAGCCTCTGTACAAATTGCAAAAATTATACAAGCTTTAGCCAATAATGTGCTGTTTGGCGAAGCCAGTTACATGAACATTTTCAATGATTTTATCCTTGAAAATAAAAACCCTATGAAAGAGTTTTTAGAAAAAATGTCTGAGGTTAATTATCTTGAAATAATTAAAATGAGTACTCCACTTATTGAAGAAAATAATTTACTTTCAAATGCAAACGAATTGAAATCATTGTTTGAAGCAAATCACCGGATAATCAATGATGGATTAATGGAAATTAAATCATCAATGTTTGATCAAACAATGACAAAAAACTTATAATAAGATCTTTTAATTTTTATTCATTTAATCAACAAAATAAAAGGTAAATAATAATACTAATAATACCATTACTAATAATAATATAGGATATCAAGAAGATATAATATATTTGAATTTATATATTTCTTTATTTATTATTTTAATTTTTTTAAATATTGACTACTTTATTTAAATATATATATATATATATATATATATATAATGTAAGATTTTTTTTCAATATTATTATTGTAAGACTTCATAATTCTTTTAAATAAAATTTATTATCATTTTTTTAAAATTGTTAAAAATAATGTTATATCTGCATTTTTAATTACTGATGAATTATTTCTTCAATGCGAGAGTTTTCAAAATTTTTTTTATTGTTATATACAAGATCGACGAATAATGGAAAAAATTAATTTTCACCATTTTTAAAAATATTGCCACCTATAGACTATATAACCTTGAATAAACCAGTTGGTTAATTAGAACATTCATAAAAATACATGTTAACAATAAAAATAAAAAATTTTTTGCCCATATTCTTTTTTTAAATAAATAATTTTTTTCAGAAAATAAACAGGATCAAAACAATTTTAAATAATATACATCATAGTTAATACATAAAAATGATGTAACAGAATTTCTTGTTATATATTTTCAACAATAAGAACAATACATTCTGGATTAATATGTAAATGGATCTGTTTACCTTTAACACACTTGCTAACCAATGAACTTTCATCTCTCATCAACCCTAACCAAAAATGAAATTTCTAAATTGTTTTCTTAACCATTGACCTTTAAATAATTTGCTTGCGTTCTAAACTTTTTATAGGAATAAACAAAGTATATCACCAGTTCCAAAAAAAAAATGATTATCTTTATAGAGATATGTGATTTACACTTTGGAGTGCCCTTTCAACCAAAATATTTATTAGTTATTTAATTAAGGCCTTTGAGTGTTTAATATTGATTTTTTTATAATTACCAAATCTTTGTTTTTATTTATAGTTTGATTTGTTTCACAATTCATATTTAATTTGTTTTTTTGGGTTATTGTTTCTTAATTTTTGGATTTGTATAAATGGTTGAAACAAATAAAATAATTTTATTTAAAAATCTTCAAAAAATGTAATAGTATCTTTTTAGAAGCATTTTTTTAAACGTGTTCATTTGTGTTTCAGAAAACAAGTCCAGAATATTCAAAAATTAAAGAAATATTATTTGAGTTTTTTTTTTTTTTTTTTTTTTTTTGGGAGGGGAGGTTCTTAAAAAGTTTATTTAAATTTTCCTACCCAATCCACAAAGGGGTGTGAAAGTAGATTTTAAAAATTCTAAACACATTCTTGAATTCATTCAAATACATTTTTCAGTTATGAAATTGAGAAAATATTCCAAAAAAAGATAAATTGAGATAAATGTATATTTTTTTTTATAATAAAAAACATATCGCCTTTTTCAAAAATAAAGTTCTTTGTGGTTATTTAAATAAATTTTTTTATGTTTTACATTTTGTTTTTTTTTTTGAAAGTCTAATATTTCAAAATGTATTAAATTCAAATAAAAATTGGAAAACTTCTAAGTATTTTACAAATAATTCATAAAACAATGCATGTGATTATATTTAAACAACAATAATATTCTATTCAATAATCTTCTTAAACATATATGCAATGCTGATATTTTACTAATCTCAAAAGTTGGATTTATGATTTTTTCAAAATGAAAATAACTATAAACAGTGAATAAATCTGATGATATATGTAATATTGTTTTCTTTATAATATGAAATTTTAAATTACCTGATAGATAAATTTATTTCACCGCTTCAACAAAAAAATAACTGACTAAATTTGACTCTTTTTTCACAAAAATGGTCCTATTAAGGAAAAAAAAAAAGAGTTGTTTTATTCATATTGGATCATTAAAGCTAGAAATTTTTAGAATTCAAAATAAAAGTTTCCAAATTAATTATCTCGTCTAAAAAAAAAAAAAATTATAAGAATTTAACTAATTTTTTGTAAAGTTATTTCCCACCCCCTTTTAAACTCTCAAAAAAAAAATTTACACATAAAAGGCTATGGATTGAAAATATCATTTTTTGTTTAAAAAGAATACTAACTGATTTAATTTGATCTAGAGAAAATCCAAATTTCTTCTATTCTTATGTATCTTCCCTATTTTAATTTTTAGAGTCCTCTCCAAACGACCTAACGGGTAAAATAAGGAAAATAAAAAACAAATTTGAAAAATCCAAGAATTCTCTCAAACTAAATTCGAACATGAAAAACAAAATTAAAAAAACCAAGTTAAATAAAATTATTAATTCAATTATCATTTCATTCTTGTTAATAGATTTTAGCGGCAATATTATCAAAATTCCAGTTCTTAAAATCTTGAAACTATTAATTTATTGTTGTTAGAAGTAACACGATTGTAAAAAGTTACTAGTTATGAAAAAAAATATATTTTGGAGTAAAAAAAAATTTATTGGGTGTGACAATGATTTTTGTTTGATTCTAATTTAGGATATTTTTTCAATAGATAAATAAATAATAGTTTTGAAAATGATTTTACTCATCTAAAAAAACTTAAATAAGAACAAAATAACTTATAATCAATCTTCCAGGGTCTAATGCATTACAATGTCCATAAGAATTGAGTAAAATCAGATAAATTTTACTCAATTCTTTTGAATTCTGGAAAAAATAACAAAAAATATCCTTCAAGTGTCATCAAGTGCCTGGATTTACTTTAGTTTTTGGAATAAACCAAAAATTAAATAAATTTTCATTTTATTTCAAAAATTTAAAAAAACCTATGAAAGTGCCCTAGGGTTTCTTGAGGTTTTCTATCTTATTTGTAAAATCTAATGATTTTCGTTAGGTTTTTTTTATTTTTTGTAATAAACAGAAAATTTTTGAAAATTTTCTGTTTATTACAAAAAAAAAAAAAAACTCAAGAAAACCTAACAGAAAATCAAAAAAAAAATATTTTTTTTAAATATAAAAGAATAAATAATACTTTATAAGTCAAAATAATTGATCTCCTATTTGAAAGATATTTATCAGATTTAAAATACTTGTAAAATATAATAAAATTGATACCTTAACTCTGAAGAAACAATTTTTCTAATTTATCATTATTAAATTTAAAAAAAATTACTCGAAAATTCGTTTTTCTAACTTTAATTGTAGAATATCTTTAATTTTTTTGATCAAGGTCTCTAATTAACCACGGGTTTTTATTCTAATTGTAGTTATTAAAGAGTGAAAAATAAGTAAATTTTTAATTTTTTTTGATTAAAAAATTTTTTTCATGATCGTGAAGTTGGAAAATGGAATTCTATAAAAAATACAGTTTTTACAATTTTGAAGTTAAATAAGCAATTCCCATACATTTACTCACAATTTTCAGTCCTAGTAAATTGAATATCTGGTTATGTTTAGAGAATAATAATAAATTAAATCAAAAAATTGTTTGGTGAATACGAATCTTTCAATTTTTTATAAAAATCATTTTTCAAACAATATATTCATATTTACCAAAGGATTTTTTGATTAAAAAAACAAATCAAGCTCAAAAATCAAAGCAAGTACTTCTTTTAATATTACAAAATTTTGGATAAAGGCATGGAACTCTTACTTTATCTTCAAAATTGTAAAAACTCTATTTTTTACAACATTTCATATTTAAACAGGTATATAAGATTTCTTCAAACACATTTTATACTTCTCTAAAACATTTTATAAGAGTGATTCAAAATAAAATTAACATAAAATCCTGAAAATTCATTAATGTAAATAAGTATAATTACTTTTTAATTATTTTAATTTAACTAATTCATTAAAAAAAAATTTTTTAACCAATTGTTTGTTCCATCATTTTGATAAAGTATAAGCAAAGAAATAATGGATGTTGTAAAAAAATAGATAGATATTTAAAATTTTTTATCTTATTCTTAAAATTGATAATAGTATATAATTCCATTCTCTAGATTTTCAAAATCTCTTATATCAACAATAATGAAATATCAAATGGGAAAACGAAAAATAGTATCAAAAAATTTTTAGTTTCTTCTTTTAATTTTTTATATTTCTTTATCAAAGTAAAATCTCAAATGAACATTACAATCAAACAAAAATAACCCATTGAAAAAATATATTGAAATAAATAACAAATTTTTTTTTTTTTTTTTTTTTTTAATTGGCTCTTGTCTTCATATGTTGATTAATCTAAAAGTGGTGGAATTTTCATATATCATAAAGACAAATTAAAAAAACTTTTTAAACTCTAGTTATGGTTTCTTTTTAATTCTAGATTTCGAAAAGAGAAAAAGAATAAAAAAAAAGTATGGAACAATCATTTAAATTAGTGATAGTGTCGCGGGGTTGCAGTGAAAGCTAGTGAAAAGTGAAAAGGAAATTTTATACTTATATAGAATATAAAAGAGAAATAAAAAATATTTTAATTTAATACTATTCTTTAAAGAAGCTATTGGGATTATTAGTTGTAAAAACTTTTTTCTTCATAACAATGATAGAGTTAGAATGAACTAATAAACAATGATTATTTATCTTTTGTTATTACTATTCTTGGTATAAAGGGTGGATAGATCCTTCAACCAAATCAAAACTTAATTAAATAATTATCTTGATCTGATCATAGATTTAATTAGTATTTTTTTTGTTATTTTTAAAAAATATTAATTGTTTTTTCCATGATCTGGTTTTTTGTTCAAGCATAAGATATTTTCTTTATAAAAGTATTATTGAATGCATCTTTAATTTCTCAACTATTATATCACGATTAATTTTTCCGGGTGATATTTTGGCATTTATTGCGATTTTATCGAATATCGCGAATTGTATTGAACACCACGATATTATCATTTATTGCAATTTTATGTAATACCACGATTTTTTAAACTTTATCAATTTTTTAACTTTTAATTGTCAAATCCCCTTTTTTTAAACTTTATCATGAATTTAAAAAATATATCATCAAACACTCTAAAAATTCAACCCAAAGAATTGAAAGGGCACGTTTCTTCACAAATCAAGTAAAAATGAACATTGTCACGTATTAATTTGGCAGTTACTACTCTGAAATTTGTGATAAAATTAGATTTTTTTTTTAATGGGAATTTAACATTAAAGATCGGGCACTTATAAAAAAAGATAAAAATAATCTTTTAAAAAAAAGTACTAGTCAAAATCACTGAGTGTATATTTTTCATAGATTATAATCTATTTATTTTACAAAAATTATTTTTTTGTGAATTCTCCCTTAAAAACAGAAATTGTATTTGAATTTTTTTTTTTTTTTGTTTTTCGAAAATGAATTAATTGTTTTTTTCGTTGTTTGATTTTTCATTTTTGGGAGGATCTTTATTTCTACCGCCTTTGTATTTGCTTCTTCTTCTTTTTTTTTTTTTTTTTTTTTTTTCTTTTTGAAATTTTTCTGATCAAAATTATTTTTCTTTTTCTTTGTTTGGATCTTATTAAAATTTTCATTCTTATTCTCGTTTTGGTGTACAATTTCATTATTTTTTTCCAATTTTTGTTTTTTGTTACTATTGTTTAAATTATTCTGATCTTGTGCTTTCTTTTTCTTTCGAGTTTTTTTCTTTTTCTTGTTTTTCTTTTTTTTTAATTTTTCAAAATAGTTTTGTTCTTCATCAAGATTAATATTCAAGAACTGATCAAAAACTGAATTGTTTTGGTTGTCAATAAACCCAAACATTGTGGTTTGCTTTTGGTTCAGTTCTTCGATTTTCAGTGGCGGAAGATTCTTGTAATCGAATTCAGGATCAGCAGATAAATAATTCCGATTTGCAATCCTTCTTGCACGCCTTGAGTTGGGCCTCTTCGATCTTTTATATCTTGTCGAGAGGGAATCGCGCCGTATTGGGGAATGGGAACGAGACTCGCTTATGGTTTCATTCGGTATGTAACTAAGAATCACAGAATCTGATAATGGGTTATCGGATTGTGGTGAGAGGCTTAAATATTTTTCTTTTTCATAAAATGGCTCTGGTTGTGAGATTGGTGATATTGACAGTGTTGGTTTTTCTTCGTTTTTAAGAGTAATTTCTGTGGGTAAATAAAAGGTGAACCGTTTTGGTGATGAAGATAATTTTTTTTGTCGACTCATTTGAAAGAAAGATTAAGAAAAATAAAATTATTTTATTCATATTTGTTACTTCATTTTTTTTTCCTAGTTAAACTTTAAAGGATTAGCTACTCTTATTTATTTTTTTTCTCCAAAGGCGATAGAGTAATTGTTTAAAGTTGGGTACAATTAAACTCAACATACCACTTGATTTATCAACTTTAGTGAAATGAGTTATCATTTTTAGAAGAATTTATTTTCCCGATTAAATTTTCAGTCAAAAAGTTAGATTCTTTTGGTGTATTTTGGGATCAATTTAGAAAAAAAAAAAAATGGCAAAAAAACTTAATTTTGAAGTAATCTCACTTTGAGTAATTAATATGATTCTGTATTAATAAATAACCTTCAACCTTTAATCTTATTTTAAAAATAAAATAAAAATAATTCAAATATTGAATCCTTGAAGATCTAAAAAAACCGATCATCTATTTTATTCACGAATATTTATTAAATTTCTTGAGATTTAAGAGTTTCGATGATTACATTTTTCAAACATTAAGAATATAAACAATTAACTTTTTGTATTTAAATCAGTTATTTGAAAATGTCTAGTATTTTTTTTTATTATATTTATTTCTGTATATTTGTTTTATTTCTTTGAAAATATTTAAAAAATTGTGAAATAATTGTACAGCTTATTGATAGATTTAATTTTTGGGTTGTTTATAACTCACTGAAAGAATTAAGATTGGGAATGAATTATTGATTATAAATAATCAAATTAAGAATTATTTCTTTAGATTATAAGTTGAATTGTCGAGGTTTTCAAAAAGTATTTTGGGGGGGGTTACTTTGATTATTTGTTTTTTTTTCAATTGTTTTTATTCAATAAAGAGAAAAAATTGATTTGAACGGTTCTTTGAATCAAAAAATTATATTTTTTTCAAGTTTAAAATAATTATTGTAATTTTTTTGAAATTAAGTAGATTTTTTAATATGTGTTATTTCAGAACTTAGCGGTTTCAAATTTAAAGTGTATTTTAGTATACTTCCTTTACAGACATATCAAATTTCAATCTTCTTTCAAATAAAAAACTTTTTTTGAAAAAATTCAGAAATATGTTGAATTTTGAACTTTTTGAAAATATGAAAAATGGATCAGACCCTACAAAACAATAATTTGTCTCCTAAAAATATCATTAAAAGTAAGTTTAATCTTTGAGTAATCAGATTTTTACACTATTTGTCAATTTCAAGATGCTGTATTTTTTTTTTTGAATTTTTTAGTAAATGTGCTTGAAGATTTTTTTCATTTATTAGTCCCTTAACACAATTGGTAATTCAATAAAACCTCCCATATGTTTAATATTTAACAATAGTTTTTAGATTTTGGTAATTAATTCAAGTTATAGCTAAAATAATATGGACTCTTCTCTAAAAAATATCCTAAAAAATAATGATAATAACCCATTTACAGAAGAAGAGAGACTATTATTGTTTTGAATTATTCTTGAAAAAATGTTCACCTTAGGATATATCATAATCTAATGGCATTTTATCTCATTAGGACAAAATTAAATCCTTTGAAAATATTTTTTGTTAAAAGATTTCATTTTTTTTTATTTTGATAAGAAAGATTTGAAAAAGCTAATTAAAGAATCTCACACATATTGTTATTGTTCGAGTTTTGACCCAAAGAGTTTAAATCAAACAAAAGATATATATCTTCAAATTCATCAAGACTTTTTCAATTCAAAAAATATTTGCTAGAAATCTAATTCAAACCATAGCACAAAAGTTCTATTTAAAAAATAATATATTTTTTGTTTCAATATTAAATGATTTTTTATCATATTGAAACAAATTTTTTGTGATAATTATGTTGTTCTTTGGATGAAATTTTATTTTATATTTATCTTAAAATGTGTATTAAACTTTTGAAATAAAAAAAGATAATTCTATTTTTAAGGGATTATCATTCACCAAGGAGAAGGTATAAAATTAAAATAAGTTGTAATTGTTGTAAATAACATTAGTTCACCATTTTGAAATGTCTCTAAAAAATAAATTAGTCAAGTAGTACTATTTGTTGATCCCATCATTTCAATTTGATTCTTTTATTAGTAAAAAGACCAAGAATTCAAGAAAAAAAACTGCACTTCACCACAAAAATAAAGGTTGAAACATCTATTTTCAGAGTGCAAAGTTGTAAAATATCTTTCGTAAATTTGTAACAAAATCCCGATTAGTTGCTAAAAAAATCATTTTAAAAAATAAAAAATGAAAGATTGGTATTCACCAAACGATTGTTTGGTTAAAATTATTATTAACCTTTCAAAATAATCAGATAAAATGTTTACAATTATCAAAATTTGGATAAATGTTTGGAATCTTGATTTATCTCTAAAATTGGTAATTTCTGTAATTTAAAGCATTAGTATTAATATTGGTATATGATTTTATCAATATTTGGTAAATAAATTGATAGAAATTGGAATTAAATGGTAAATAAAAGAATAAATTTAAAAAAAAACGTACTAAGATGGATAAGGGTTTTTCTTGGTAACTAGCTCAAAAATTCAAGAAATTCAAATAAATGTTAGAAAACTTGTAAATATTTTAAATTAATTCAAAATTTGTGAGAACAAACCAAATTTCAAAAATGAATGAATCTCAATCAAAACTATCCCTGTTCATTCATATTTTTTTCTTCGTTTTCTAATTGTCAAAATAGATATTCATATTATCTTAATTAATTATACTGTAAAAAAAAACAAAATAGTGCTGTAAAATCTGAAAAAATCTGAAAAATATTAAGGTAAATTTCAAAAATAGCGACAGATTTTTCATCAGAAAAAACTTGTTTAATTGTTTTTTATTTTGAATAATAATTAATTTTACTAAAGCTTTTGGAGATAATAATCGATATAGATTTATAAGTAAAAATATAATGTAATCATTTTATTTTTTGAAAGACACATCAAAAAAAAAAAAAAAAAAAAAAAAAAACAATCCTTTAATAAAGTTTACCCCTAATTTTAAAATTTTAGCTTATAATAATTTTAGCTAATTTTAGGGAATGATTAAATGTGAAAAATATAGGAATTGTTGAAAAGAATTTATCAAAGTAAATACAAGTTAAAAAGTCAAGTAAAAATAACTAAAAATATTAAAAAAAATTGATTAAAAAAAGGATAATATCAGGATAATGAAAATTTATAATATTAAAAAAAATTTTAAATATTTAAGAAAATTATGTCAATAATATTTCTTCAGTTATGATCTATTTTAAAAATTATAAAATCTAATTAATAGGCCTATGTTCTTCTCTCTTTTTTCTCATAATTTTTTTTCTCCATAATTTGTTTTTTTTTTATATCATTTTTTTATTTTCTAAGTAACTTTCCTTCTTGAAATACAACCACATAAAAGCCATTTATTGACTTGAAAAGTTCATTTTTAAGTTATATGGTTTTGATAAACTATCGTTATTATTAGCTTGAATTTATTAGTTTAAATGGTTCATTCTAAATGGCAGAAAATGTTACTCTTCTTTTCTTAGAAATCTGGATGTATTTATTATTTATTTACTTCAAGAAGATATAGAAATTTTATTTTTCTTAAAACGTAGTCACTAATCAAAATCATTAATTTTCTATTAATTCTATTTTCAAAAATAATCAAAATAAAAGATATCAATTTTTTTCGATTAACATGTAAGATTCTTCAAAAATTCCTTTGTTATTTTTTTAATTTCGGTATTATGATTTTTCAATTTTTCTTCAGATAAAAAAAAATTATTTTAACCACACTTTTAAAAACCAACTCATTAGTTTCACTAAAATAGTTATTCTATTTTTTTTTTTTTTTTTTTTTTTTTGATTAAATATCCTTTTTATACTTTTTTATTGCAAAGATCAGTTATTACATTTTTATTGAGTAATTATAAAAACAGTGCAGTATTGTCTTAAGATTTATTTCTTAATTAAGTCTTAAAATTGGAATGTGAATAATATTATATTGTATTTATTTTACAAAATTTATTGAAAAATGTAAAATATAGATCAAACTTTTAAAAACAATAATTCGTTCGAGATAATTTAAATTATATGAAAACAGTTTATTCTAGAAATTATATTTTTTGTTAATTTTTAAATTTCAATAATGTACTCAAAAATCATTATATTTGAGATTGGATATAAAAATAATTATTAAGGGTTTTTTAGTTACTAAATAATAATAAAAACAATAATTTGATAAAAATGGCTTAATAATCTTACTACATCTCTAGTTTTAGTCTTTCCCTGAAGATGATTTTTTACTCGAAATAGAATTTTAAAATTGCTATTGTTTTGGAAGAAAAAATCCAGTTAATGATAATAACAAAAAATATTTATATATTATGCATATTAAACACCTCAAGTTGATATAAAAAACAATAATTTAAAAGACAAAAAAACAAAAAATAGAGTAATCAGGGTCATAATATCAAAAATAAAAAAAAATAAAAAATAAAAATGTTTCTATATTTCAAAAATTCAAATTTAGAAATAAAAAAAAAAATATAATAGTTTCACAAATTCAATTAAAAAAAAAAAAAATTTCATAATTATCTAAAATCAAAAAATTTGAATTTTGTTTATTAAAAAATAGATCTTTTCTGAATAAAATTTTCCAAATTCTTATAAATTTCTTCAATTTGACATAAATTATTTAATTCCAGGGCATAATCAATTAAAAACAATTTAAAGTTATGATATAACCCTCTAAATTCGACCAGAAGGGATTTTTTTAATATCCTTTCAATAAAAATATCTCAAAAATAAATGAAAAAAATTAAAAAAAAAAAAATAGTCTAGATCTCAAAAAGCGCCAAAGGGGTTATAATTCAAAACTATCACATTTGTTTTCAAAATTAAGAATTCTCAATGATTCAAATTTGAAATTGAGTGTCTCTCTTTGGTTACTTTTTTTAAAAAAATTTACCTCTTTTTTATTGTTAAATTTATAATATCGATTGAAAATAACATATTGAATTTTTTTTTATTTGTACAGCTGTTCCAAGGCTACCTGAAATTTTATCAATATCAAAATTTGATTTTGATATGTATTTTTAAATCTAAGAATATAAGAATAAGAAAGCTCATATTAAAAATATTTTTTTATAAATGAGTTGATATGAAAAATATTCTTCTAATGTGATCGAAAAATAAATTCATTTTTTAGAGTAACTTTTATGTCTTTTCTTAATGAATTTTTGAAGTTTAGAGTCATTTTGGGTTCTGAAAACCTATTTTTTTGAAAATCAGAAAAAATTCTTGAATATTATCCCATTAAAGAATTTTTTTTTTCAAAATGAGCTTTGTTATTCTCAGATTCAACTTTTTAAAAAAGTATATCAACATCAAAATTTGATTTTGATAAATTTTCACTGTAGCTTTGGATTGACTGTATTTGGCAATCATAAAAGTTGCTAAAAAAATATTTTTTTTCAATAATTAAAAAATTTTTTACAGTAATAACTCGATCATTCAGCAAAATAATTTCAACTCTATTTAGATTATTGGTTTAGAATTGAGAAAAAAAATTTGTATAAAAAAAAAAAAAATAAATTTTTCAAAATATCTAAAAAATCAAAAGGTAAATAAATTATTTTTATTATTAAATTTTAGAGAAATTTAATTGTGAATGTGTCAACTCACTAAATTCTAATTCAACTAAAACTAGATTGAATGGAAAATTTAAATCAAAAAAAAAAAATTATTTTAATGATATTTAAAATAACTTTAATAATAAATAATTTTATAATATTTTTGTAAAATAAAATAAAATTTATTCCACAAGCAAATAACAACAATAATAATAAAAAAAAAAAAAAAATTATAAAAAAAATAAAAATCAAAAGTGATAAAAAAAAAATGATTTAAAAGAGACCAAGAATATTTCCTTTTTCATCAACATCTACGTTATAGTAGGCTGGTCTGGTTGGAAGACCTGGCATTGTCGAGATTGCACCAAGAATAGGGAAAACGAATCCTGCGCCTACACTGGCTCTGATATCTTCGACTGGGATTCTGAATCCTGAAGGTCTACCGAGTAATTTGGCGTCGTGGCTGAATGAGTATTGAGTTTTAGCGACGCAAATTGGCAAGTTACCGAATCCATTTTTTTCGTATTCCTCAATTTTTTCGTTTGTGTCATTAAGATAGTCAACGCCATCAGCACCATAGATTTCTCGTGCGATGATTCCAATTTTCTTTTTGATTGGTTGATCAAGATCGTAAAGGAATTTGAAATCTGATTTTTGTTTACAGGCTCTTTCGACAGACTTGGCAAGGTTGACAGCACCAAGGCCGCCTTTCGAGAAATGGTCTGAGATTACAGCATCAAAGGCACCGGCGCCCATTGCTGCGTTAAGAATGACGTCACACTCTTCGTCTGTGTCTGTGTGGAATCTGTTTAAGGCGACGACGACTGGGACACCGAATTTCTTCATGTTTTCAACATGCTTGACAAGATTGACAACACCCTTTTTGAGGGCTTCAACGTTGGTTTCTTTACATTCCTTGAGTGATGCGCCACCGTGGTGTTTCAGGGCTCTTGCTGTGGCGACAATGACGGAACAATTTGGTACCAATCCACTTGATCGACACTTGATGTTGAAGAATTTCTCTGCTCCGCAATCGGCACCAAAGCCTGCTTCAGTGACGACGTAACCGTCTTCTCCGACTAATTTCAATGCGATTTTATCTGCAATGATCGAAGAGTTTCCATGAGCAATGTTAGCAAATGGACCGGCGTGGACAAGAACTGGTGTTCTTTCAAGGGTTTGCATCAAGCTTGGCTTGAGTGACTCCTTCATAAGGACGGTCATGGCACCTGCAGCGCCAATATCCTCGGCGGTGATTGGGACGCCCTTTTTGCTCAGGCCAACGACGATTTTGCCCATCCTTTCTCTCATGTCATGTAAGGAATTGGAAAGTGCCAAAATGACCATACACTCGGAGGCAACAGCAATATCAAATCCAGTTGATCTGATTTGTCCTCTTTCCTTTGGACCATTTCCAACAGTGATTCCTCTCAGGAATCGATCGTTAACATCGACAACACGTCTCCATGAGATGGTTTCTGGATCCAAGTCAAGTCTGACAAAATCGGCAATTTCTTCCTTGGTAAGATCGTTTGGGTTTGTCTTGTGAATTCCTAACTTTGTGAGGCGTGAGATCATAGCCTTGGTGAAAAATCTTTCTCCTTTTTTGTCCGCGGGACAAAGTCTTTTGAAAAGACCCTTGTTGGTTTGGGTCCTTTCGTGGAACATCCTTGTGTCAATGGCAGCAGATAATAAATTATTTGCAATGGCAACTGCATCGATATCTGGAACATCAAGATTGAATGTTTCCATAGGGATAACTTGTGAGTATCCTCCACCTGCTGCTCCACCCTCTATTTTTTGTTTTATTTGTTTGTTTTTTGTTTTGTGTTTTTTTTTTTTTTGAGAAATATTTGTAATTTTGTGTTTATTTGAGTAAGGGAAAAAAGTTTTGGTAATGAGTAATTTTTTAAAGTATGGTAGGTCAAAAAAAATAAAAATTCTGACAGTTTTTATTGTAATTAGATTTTTAATTCTTATTTTACCCATAATTTTGTTTTTTGGAACTTTTTATTTTTCTTTTTCCAAGAGAAGATTATCTTGACAAAAAAAAAAATGCAAAATTTTTCAAAAATAAAAAAGTTGGTCGAATATTTTTTTTCGAATGAAAAGAAGAAAAAAAAAAGTAAAATTATGTATAAAAGCAAATTCGTTAGAACTTTTTGTAATTTTTGAAAAAGAAAGGAAAGAAGAAACAAAAAAAAAAGAAGAAAGAAGCACAAGAAGGAACGAAAAAAATAAAAAAGAAAAATAACATAAAAAAATAAATAAAAAATAAAAAGAAAAAAGAAAAAAAAAAGGAGAAAAAAAAAATTTAAATGAAAATTTTTACTGATTCCAAAAGTTGGGCCTCTTGATGGGCAACGAAGACAAGTGAAAACCTTTTTGTTTAAATGTGCGCCAATGGATTGAGACAAACCAACAGATGTTGTTGTTTTTCCTTCACCGAATGGGGTTGGGTTAATTCCAGTGACAAGTACATATTTACCATTTGGCTTATTTTTTAATCGTTCAAGTACATCTAATTTGATTCTTCCACGACTATCGCCATGAAGCTCTAATTCGTTGTCTTGAATTCCAACAGATTGTGCAATTCTTCTGATTGGCCATAATTTGAGTGATTGTGAGACATCAATGTCTGATGGGACAGGTGATTTAAGATTAATTAATTTTTTCATTGTTGTGAAAATTGAAATACAAAAAGATTTAAAAGAAAAAAATGAATATAAATTTTTTTTAATTTTACTCTTAATTCTTTTGATCAAAAATTTAGTAAAGGTATTTCATTTCTATATGTTTTTTTTTGTGGTTAGTTTTTTTGTTTAGTAAGTTTATTGTTATTTATTCTAATTTTTGACTGAATCGATAGCTTTGCTTTTTTTTTTTTCATACAAACTTTCTTAAACAATTGTGTACCGTTTAACGCTAGCTTATTAACTTCATACACTCATTATTTTAAAAATTTTTTTTTTCTATTTTGACAAAAATCTGAATTTCGATAAGCAAACTAATAAAACACCATTTTTTGAAATACAATCAATTTCCTCTAATTTTTGAGTCAAAATTCTTTCGTGTTTTATCATATTTTATTTTCACCTTTCTATTAAAAATTTGATTTTTTGCAAAACCTACCTTTTATTCAAAGATAAAACTTCATTCAAAAATTAGGAAAAAAAAAAAGTTTCCAATTAATTTTCATTTGGTTATTATTCAATTTGGAGAAAAAAAAACCTTTTTTTTTTAAAGGTTAGTTTAACACCAAATAAAGAGTCTACTCCGAATTAAACCGTCCGAACATTTTTGGTAAAGAGGTGTTTTGGTTGTATGGTACGGTTTCTTTTTACAAAAAATCAACTCATGAAAAGAATTAAAGAAAATCTCAGTAAAGATTAAGTAATATGGTATTCGGTTCTTAATTGAAATTAAGAAAAAACAAATCCAAACAACATTGAAAGGATCAAAATTCAAAATTTACTCTCAAAATTTAACGTTTTTTGAATAATTTTTTTTTCATTTAAAAAAGATGAAATAATCAAATTTTGTAAAAATTACGAAAAATTCTGAACAATCTTCATTCATATTTTCAAATTTACTGAAAACATCAAGGAGTTTAATCGTCACAATTGATTTCTTCAAAGTTACATCATTGGGAACTGAATTTAAGGTAAGATTAGGGCATGAAAAAAAAAAATCAACAGATGATAATTTGATACATTGGTAATAAAAACTGAACATGTTTTTTTTTTGGCTGTTGGTAGTACATTGTCATAAAAAAAACCTGTAAAGAAAAATTTAATCAATCTTTTCAAAATAAATATCATGTTATTGTTTTTTAGTTATTGAAACCTAGACATTAATTGATCAAAAAAACTGATAATAAACCAATAAGTAATTATGGTATTTGTTTATAAAATTTTAAAATTAAAAAAAAGAAATACTTAACTCTAAAAAATGAAGAATTAAATTAAAAATTTTTTTCGATAATTATCGTAATTTTTGATATAAATTTTCATCATACCAAAAATCATCGATTTCAAAAAATCAAGAAAATTACGAAAATTTTCAATAAATTCGTTACATAATTTCAAATTTTACTTCAAGATCTATGATTTTACCTACAAAATATATTTTACTAGAATTATATTATTGGACAGCGAATTAGATAATGAATTGTAACAATAAAAAAAAAAGTAACCTGTTTTAATCATGAAATATGGACTATATACTTTGTGCATATATTGTTTTGATTACTACAGTAATAAAATAAGCAGTGTACCTGGAAATAAACCTATATACAAATTATAATTTTTAAGGGCTACGTTTTTAGGAGAAAACAGTGAAATAAGATATACAATCGCCCTTGAAAGAGTAATGTAATCCAAGTAATATTTGCCCAAGAAGAATTTCTTTAAGTAAAAATGTGAAAATTTCACAATTTCAACAATTTTCACAATTTTTAACTTGTTAGATCATGCGAAAATTTGATTTTAATATTTTAGAATTTCCATTTCAATTTCCTGAACCCACCTTGATCCCTCTTACTTTTTTTGGTATTTTTGCAACCACTTTTACAAGTTCGAAATGCCCCCGAATTTGAAATTGCACTTGGAAATCCAAAAAAACCTTTTTAGCAATTATTTTGTTTGTTGTTTTTCGTTTTCCTTTTCATAGAAAAAGAAACAAAAAAAGTGTATGTGAAAAGGTAAAGATGACAAAAAATGTTTTTTTTTTCTTGTTACCAAATTTCTTCAGAATGAAAATTCTTTTTTTAAAAATGAAAGTGAAATAACAGAATAACTCAACACCATTGGGGGTCGGAATCTAGTCTTTCACTTTTCATTTTGACTAATGCCACAAAACAAAAAAACATATTCTATTTTTTTTCAACAATGTGTTTTTCTTTTGGGGTATAGTCACTTGTAACTGATTTACCCCTAACTCAATATATGACTCGACACCAAAAGGATGATTATAGTTTTGTCTTCTTTTTGACTGGCAAAATAAAAAGTAAAAAAAAATAAAAAAAAAAAAAAAAGAATTCATAGCAAATGAATCAAAATAACAAAAAATAATCTCTAAAGAATTGTCAATTTGCAAAAAATAAAATTAACCATTGTGAAAAAAATTTGGGACATTAAAAAAAATTGGGTCAGTCAAAAATTTGTTTTCGTTTTTTAAATAGTAAATATTAGCAAAATGATTTTTGATCAAAGTAAAATTTTTTGAACAAATCTTACATTTAAGAAAAACCAAAGTCACTATCAATAATAATTTTCAAAGGCAAAATTATTTCGTTGCATTTTGTGCTTATAGAATTACTGTGGAACTCTAAAAAACAAAAATTTATTTTTAATTGTAAACTTTACTAAAAATGTTGATTTTTTTTATTAGATTACATTCCAAGATCTAGTTAATCATTGTTTGGGAAGACCAAAAATTAATAACCGTTTTAAATTAAGGTTTGTCTAAGGGGATTTTAAGAATTTAAATGGTTTCTGAAATCTTGATATTTCGGTATTTTGAAGTTTTGATTGTAAAACATTAGTGGAAAACAACCTCTTTCGAAAAAAACATCTTTCATTGGAAGATTTTATAATTCAATTTGATTTAAAAGGTTATTTAAGATTAACCGTGATAAATTTGCGTTCATTAACAATGATAAATATCTTATTGAATTAATAGATTTTAATATTTCCTATTAAATATTTCTCTTATTTTTGGTAAAGTTGACAATTAAAAATCAATTTTTTGTTTTTTAGAGTTCCACAGTAATTCTAAAAGGTTAAAATGCAACAATTTAAGTTTGCCTTTGAAAATTATTATTGATAGTGACTTAGGTTTTTCTCAAATGTAAGATTTGTTCATAAAATTTTACTTTGATCAAAAATCATTTTGCTAATATTTACTATTTAAAAAACGAAAACAAATTTTTGACTGACCCAATTTTTTTTAATGACCCACATTTTTTTCCCAATGGTAACAAAAAAAAAATATCATTAAATTTCATTATCAAAAAATTCAATTAACCAAAAAAAAAATCCAAAAGATTCTTCAACTTCTCTTTTGAAGCACCCCAAACAATCAAAAACGTTTTATAGGATCTCATTTACAAAAAATTCTATATCTAAAAAATAAGTTAAAAATATACAAAAAATTCAATTTAAAAAAAAAGTTCCAAAAGCATTCTCAATTTTAAAAATTCAAATTCTTCCAAAAAAAAACTCCAATACTTTCTTATTTTATACACCCAAAGGTTAAATTTCTCCATTTTAACAATAAATTGTTTTCTTTAAGTAAACCTTCAATTTAATTTGATTTAAACCAAATACCGGTTAATTTTGCAACAGACGCTATTTGACTAATTAAAGATTTTATAACCTTTGGTGATCAAACTCTCATTTGAGAAATGAAAAAAATATTATCTTTGAGATCACCAAAAGCACCAAAGATCGACACAAAAAGCTTACATAGTTATATTGAAATTATATATTCTAATAATTTGAATTGGAAATTGAATATCCTTATTTTGTCATTGTGTTCTAAAAATTTCATTTTTTTTTTGACTGTTTGATTTTTAGAGATTTGTATAACATATCAATTTATAATTAATTCGTTTTTAATGGTATTCTACACAAATATAAATTACTACAAAAATACTACAATCAGTTCCACTTTTAAGGCTCAAACTTTCAACAAAATTTAAGGCACAATAAAATCTCAAATTAAGGCACAAAATTTTCATTTTTTTTTTTTCCAATTTATTTTATTAGAATCTGGATTTTGTACCTTAATTTTAGATTTTTATTGTACCTAAAATTCCGTTGAAAGTTTGAGCCTTAAAAGTGGAACTGAATATATGTACAATATCCAAAAAAATATTTCTCACCGCAATTGCCTCGTCCCAAATGTTATACAGTCAGTTTCAAATTTAAGCACAAACTTTCAATGAAATTTAAGGCACAATAAAATCTCCAATTAAGGGCATAAAATTCGAAATATTTTTTTTTTCACAAATTATTTTCCTAGAATCTGAATTTTTTTCCTTAATTTGAGATTTTTATTGTACCTTAATTTCTGTTGAAAGTTTGTGTCTTAAAAGTGGAACTGGCTGTCTACCTATCAAAAAATCTTGAATTTTTACTGGTTCTGGTTACCCGCTTTACTCTAAAAATTATAGTTTTTTTAATTAATTTTCACAAAAAAAAAAAAAATAATACTATTATTTTCTCATTAAAAAATCAAAATTATTAGTTCATATTCCAAAATATTGTTATAGTTTATAAGTTTAAAAAAGCCCAAAGATCTTTAACTAATCATTTAGAAATGATATTTTTCGACAATAAATTAAACCTCCTTAATTGACTATAAAACAAAAATTTTATTCTTCTAATTTGATTGTAACATTTCTATGCAAAATTTACTTTGGAAATTGAAATGAAAATTTTCATGTATTAATTGGAAAATAACAGTAAAAATTAATTAAAGATAAGTCCAAAATTTTAATTTCAAAATTTTCAATATTTAAAAATTAACCAAAAAAAAATATAATAAAAAATTGAATCCAATGAGTATGATCAAAGAATTGCATACAATGAAAAAAACCCATTGGAATCAAAAGTGAAAAAATGTTCTCAAAATTATATTTTCCTTTATTAGCTAATTTTACACTTTAATCATTGAATTTTTCATAACAAGCCATTGTAGTAAATTTACTTTCCTTGAATTGATCAAACTTTTAATTTGGAAAGTTTTTTCAATTCTATCCTGCACCAACCTTTCCCAATGAAATTGGATTTGAGCATAGTAAAATATTGATTTTTTACAAAAGGTCATAAATACAACAACATACAATTAAAGAAAAACTAATATGAAAATAATTTACTAAATAGCAAACTTATAAAGTTAAAAAAAAAATGAAAAATCTCATTCTTTTCAACCCAATTCTTGAAATATCCTTTAAAATCACATAATTTAATACAATTAGTTAACATTTTGCGAAAAATTTAGGTTTTAAATTTATCTTTAGATTTTTTTAGTTGTGTTTAATAAAAAATCTACTTTATTACAATTAGATTTAAAAAATATAAACATTATCTTAAGGGTTAAATTTCCTGCTAGGCAATTGTAGGAATAAACAATTCCTTAAAGATAATTATAATCAGAAAAATCAGATATTCCCCATTAGTAAAAAACATTGAAGCTTAACAGTTGAGTAAATTAAAAGAATTATTGAATTTCAAACTTGAGTTAAATAATTATTGTGAAATATGGATATGAAAATTTTGTTAATTCTAATTATTAAAATAACAGGAAAAAAATTCACGAAAAAATATTTCTCAAAGTAAAATTTTTACTTATAAAGCTTAAAATAAGAAAAGTTTGATTAAAATACTCCCAAACAGCAATTATTTGTAGTTTCCTTAATATTTTTGTTGGAAACTACAAAGATTTTAATGTTTGGGAGACACAAATTTAACAGATCTGAAGAAAAGGACCGTTCTTGAAAACCTCAAAAATTACAATTGAGAAGTAAATTTTTCGAGAGAATGGAAACCAAAAAAAAAATATTTTTTAAAATTAAAAAGAAATTGTAGATCAATTCTAATAAATTATTTTTTAAAAAGTAATATTTTACATTCCTTTTTTTAAGTTTGTTTGAGATAGATTTTTCAATAAAGTCAAAAAACTGTGAACTATTTATTGATCAAGAAGAAATTTTGAAAATTCCTTGGAAGACATATCACTCTTTAAGAGTTAATGGAATAGAAAAACATATTTCTGATCCAATGGCTTTAACAATAGATTTAAATACAGTCAATTCCAAAATAAAAAGATCGAAATTTTTCATTCACTTTCCAAAAAATCACAGCAAAACAAAAAAAAAAAGTATTAAAGTTTCCAATTCTAAAAGAGAAAATTAATGCCTTAAGCCACTGTAAAGATTAAAAAAATTGCAAGTACTTATATAGAAAAAATCTTTTTTATGAAAGTAGAATAAAAATTATATTCGTTTATTGTCTGACAGATATACTCTGAAATTTATTTGATAGGACACCTTTAACACAAAACTCTCAAGATTAATCTAAATTTTTAAAAAAAATTTCTGCAAATGATTTGATCAAAAATTGAGTAAAATGCACCACAAGTACATCAAAAGATCTAAGTAAAATGTAAAAAAAAAAAAAACTGATCAAAATTTGAGCCTTTAGTTTTCAAAGACAGGGTCTTTTTCTTGGTTTCTAATTGAGATAATTCAAAGTTCTCAGTTTGTGATTTTATTCTTTATGTTTTCAAATTGCGAATTTTCTAATAAAATTTTAGAATACTTATGGTTTTGACAATTACCTTTCTATTCGAAATGAAAATCATTAAAGAGATATTGGCAGTGTTAAATAGTGAGACCCATTCTTGAAATATTGTTGAATTACAAACTTGATAACAAAAAAAATAAAAACTCGTTATTTACAAAAAAATAACCTTTTTCAAAAAAAGAGAAACAAAATGGAATATTTCTTTCTAAAAGCTAAATAAAAAAAGTAATAAAGTCTCTCTCATCGAAGAAATTAGTTCAAAAAAACTAAATTAATTATTTACCTTACTCTAATAATAACTTTTTTACATCTTTAATAGACAGGTAAAGAATCGAATTTATTATCAAGATTCTTTGAATAAATCAAGAATATTTGTCTGCCTTTTCCAGTAAGGAGAGTTTGAAAAAATTATTTTTGAATTTAAAAAAACTTTTTTTTTGATATTCTGCTTTTGGAGAAAAACCTTTAAAATAGTCAGTGAAATTTACCAATGAAATGAGAACTTCCACAATTCGATTAAATATTTTAAAAAAATTTAAGAGTGGTGGAAATTGTTTCCAGTAAAAAAAGAGGAGTGGTGTTTTCAAATTAAAGGTTCTATTTCAGAAATCATTAAAGAAAAACAACTCATTTTGATCAGAATTATTTATTCCACTAAAACGAAAAATACAACTACTTCAAATTAACAACCTTCAAATCAACCTTTTTATTTTTGTGGTGTCTGTCAAATGATCTTAATTATTGATTTGGAAAAACATTTTTTTCTTAACATAACATTTTTTTTCAGTTTTTATCGATTTGAATTTTCAATGTCAAGAAAAAAACTATACATTCCCAACTATACGCTTGAAAAACAACTGAAACAAGAAAAAAAAGGGAACGTCTATTTAGCTACACATAACTTTACCAAAAAAAAAGTAAATGATCCAAGAGAAAAGATTTTTATTCATATTTTAACTTCTTTTTTTGTTCTTCTAATTCCTCCCCAAAACCTCAAAACCCCAAAAAAAAAAAAAAAAAAAATGCTTCAACCAATACAATAGGTGAAAGTAAACATCATTCATAAATTGCAATCTTTTATAAGCAATGATCTTGATTCCTTTCTCAGTGAGTTGAATATTGCCAAGCAATTTGATCATCCAAATTTGTTACATTTAATCGACGTTCATGAAGATGCCAAAAGATATTACATCATCACCGAATACCACAAAGGGATTACTCTTTTCGAATACATTGCTTTGTCTGGATCTTTTCAGGCGATTGAGCCACTTCAAAAGATATTTTTCCAATTATTGAATTGTAAGATCTTTTTTTTTATTTTTGATCTAGATTTTTTTTTTTTTTTTATTTTATTTTTTGCAAAAATGTAATTTTTCTTTAATGCAAAACGACTAACTGTTTTCTTTTCTTAAACTTGTCCATTTGCGAAATATTAAAAAATTCTCACTATTGAAAAAACTTAATTTTTAAAAATTATAAAATCACTCATAGTAATCAAATATTTGCATAAAAAATCATTTTACCATGGCAACCTCCACCCAAATCGCATCATGGTTGACAAGGACTTAAATCTTAAATTGAAGCTTTTTGGTTTTGCTCAACCAAGTTGCAATAAGAAAGATCACAAATTTGATTTTAATCTATCCACACAGGATTTTTTGAGCGAATTTGTTTGTCCAGAACTTAAATCAAACACTCCCTTTTTGTCACCAACTTCAGATGTGTGGTCAGTGGCAACGATCTTGTATTATTGCTTGACAAACAAGCTTCCTTTTCAAAAGCTTAATATGAATCAAAAAGGGCAAAACCAAATTCAAAAAATGCAATCAGAATCACTCAAATTGAAATTACCAAAATGGATACGGAAAGAATTGCAAACATTATTTGACAAAATGCTAATAATTGATCACACCCAAAGAACAACTCTTCAGGAACTTATTGATCATCAATTTTTCACAAATAAAAATGAATCAAGTAACAACAATAAAAGCAAAAGCAACCAATTAAGGTTCTGTACTAATGGACCAAGAATTGATCCAAAAATTTTAATTCAATTAGACGATTTTGGGTTAAATTTAAAAAATGCTATCAAGGGCTTATTAAAAAACGAATACAACTTCTTAACGGCAACATATAGGATATTACAGCTTCACACTAAAAAAGATAAATTAAAATCTCGTTCGACAATTCATGATGATCATTTATCAGAAATTTTGCTATTAATTGAAAAATGTAAAAAAGAACTTGATTTGGAAAAGGATTTGGAACAAGAGGAAGAGGAAGAAGAAGAAGAAGATAAAGATGAAGAGGAAGAAGAAAAAGAAGAAGAAGAAGAAGAAGAAGAAGATGGAAAAGAAAAAGAAACAGAAAAAGAAGAAGAAAGAGAAGAAGAAAGAGAAGAAAAAGTAGAAGAAGAAAAAGAAGAAGAAGAAAAAGTAGAAGAGAAGGAAGAAGAAAAACAACAAGAAGAAGAACAAAAAGAAGAGAAAGAAAATAAAGAAAAGAATGGACAAGGGAACGACAAAAAAAATTCAATTGCGGAAAGGCAACAAAAATTTGATAAGCAAACAAAAAAAAAAAGTTCACAATTTAAATCATTGACACTCTTATTAAATTCTGATCAGTCTTCAAATACGGAAGATAATCGAACTCTCAATAATATAATTAATAATAATACGGAAATAGATCCCAAAGAATTATTTGGAAATAGAAGCCTTACAAGTGAGAAAGAAATTTATGATGTTCCAAAAAAAGAATCGTTTAAGGAGCAATACAAAGAAATGTTGATTGGATTTGAAAATATTAAAAAAGAGAAACTTCAAAAATTACAAAGAATTGAAAAATCCAAATGCAAAAAACACTCCAACTCTTTTTTTACAAAAAGACCGCAGATCAAATCAATTACTCATCAAGAACAATACGTCAATAATCATTCGTTCACAAACAAAAATTTCAAAAGAAGCAAATTCGATGAAAATAATCAAAAAAGGAAAATCATTAAAAAAAATTATAATGACTATTTGGGCATAATCTTAAAGAACAACGATAATAAACTGGAAAACCGCTTTAGCCCAAAACAAATAAAGAGAATGGAGCGAAATGCGCTTAATAATTCAAGATCTAGTATTCTAAATGAAATGCCGAGAAAAATGATGATCAGTCAAACAGATTTTTGCTTAACAACCAAAAAAAATAGGTTTGTTGCCCCAATTAACGAAAACACACGAACGTGCCATAATTATATCCAGGATAAGAACTTACAAGTTTCCCCAATTAATTTCAGCAAATCTTATCACTACATCAACAAAGTATTCCATAATTATTCACCAAACACGAAATCGGAAAATAACCATCTCATCTACCAAATCAATGAAATTGAAAATTTAGATATCGACGAAATCTTAAATACAACAATTTCTTCTCAACCAAGAGAAATTTTATTAAAAAATTATCTAAACGCTCTGAAAAATATGGGGATCTTTTATAAAAAAATTAAAAAATATAAATATTTCTGTAAAGCTAATTTTAGAAGCAAAATCTTGAAATTTCATATGTTGGTTGTTAAACTACCCACACCTAAAAAGATCAACAGAGTCAAATTTATAAGAATAAAATGTAATATTGGAATATTTTATGCACTTTTAAAAGAAATCGAAGAGCACACAGATTTTTTTTAGTTATTTTTGTTTATTTTTATTTTATTTTTTTGATTTCATTTCTCCATCGATTTACTCAGATCGATTATTATTATTATTATGATTAATAATTGTTTAAAAAATTGTTATATTTATTTATTTATATTTTTTTTATTACTGTCCAGATAGTTAAAATTAGAAATAATCTTTTATTTCTTAATACTAACCCTGTTTTATTTTCTTTTTATTATGTTTTCTTTATGATAATTTTTTTTTTTTGTTTTTGTGTTTAGTTAAAAATTAAATAAAAGAAAACACGATAGTAAAAATATATTAACTTTTTATTAACCACTTTTGTTTCTTCACCTTTATTTTTTTTATTTTATTTGTTTTCTGTGGAAGCTAGATTAAAATTTACGGTGGTGATTACCATAAAGTTAAATTTTTCACCGTTTCATCAATTTCAAATAAGATCGCCAATAATAATTAATTACTTCTTTGTGTTTGGTTGCTTTTTCTTATTCATAATACTTTCTGGATAATAATTTATTACATTTTTTTTCCATATAAAATAAAATGCCAAAATAAAATATGTACTTGATTCGTTTAATCCAGAATAAGAAATGTTAAATAATTTACTTTTTGGTTCTAGTTGGGTATTTTATGAAACATTAAATTTTATGTTTAAAAACAAAAACTTAATGATTTTTTTTTCTGACAGGTATTTTATATGATAATAATTAAACAAAAATATAACTAAATAAACAATATGGTTTTTTCTTCCCATTTAAAATTAAGAAAAAGGTGAAATTGTTGACTTCTATCATATGATTCTTAAGTTAAAAGAACTTCTTCTGAAATTAAAAAGAAATACCTATGGATTAGATTAAAAAAAACGGAAGAGAAATGATAAAGATTCTTTTCAATCTATCATTCTATTTTATAACTTTTTGTGAAAATTTAAATTTTACATACTTTTTTTTTTTATTTTTAGAAATTATCTTTTCAAAGTAAATGTTTTGTTGAATAAAATTAAATAATATAGAAAGTATTTACCAATTTGTATTATCCTAGTATATTTTTATATTTTTTTTGAATACAATATTATACTATACGAGGTTTTATGATTTCCCCTTAATTGGTAAGTATTGTTGATTTAAATATTTCTTCAATCTCTTGATAAAACCTAAACCAAAAACAATTTTCTTGTGAATAAATAATTGTCTTAAAAAAAAACAATTAATTTTTAAAAAATAAATTAAAAGAAAAAATTAAAGATCTTTTTATTGATCCAAATTATTATTATTCTGATTCGAAAATATTGTTTAAATTAGTTGAAAAATTTTAAAGTTAATGGCAAGAAATTTGATTTTTATTTAATACTGATCTAAAATTCAAAATTTTCTTTACAGTTAAAACGGTCCATACACTCTCAAGAATACATTTCATTCAAATTGGAAACAATTCTGATTTTTGTAAAATATGAAAATAATTTATCATATATTAGTTTTTTGCTTCCATTTTATTTTTTAAATTAAGTAACTTGTTTCCGTCGATCAATTTTTTTTTCAACTAATGATATTAGGTTCAAGTTGGGTTGTTCCAAATAGAAGAAATCAAATGTAATTAGTTGATAGTATCTAAAAAGATGATCGATCGATACCCTAATAGAATTTACACAAATTTCTAATGCATTTTTATCAGTTCTACTGGAAATCATCAACTACATTATTCAAACTCAAATCATTTTGTAATGGATTGAATAGATACACATATAGATAGGAAAATGAAGTAAATCCAAAATCATGCCCTGGTATAATAAAAAAATTGATTACATAGATCACTTTATTTGGGACAGTGAAAAATATGAGAGAACCAGAAAACAACGGAAAAAACAAATCAGAAAAATCAAAATTTTCAACTATAGTATGATAGCCAAAAAAAAACACAGATGAATTGTTGAGGAAAATGAATATAAAAGAAATCTATAGCATTACCATAGAATATCTTTTGGTCAACATGACTCAGCATCCAATGAGGAAAAAGGAGTACAAGACAAAATAAAACTTATCAATAAAATCATTCAAACCAGAAAACTTCAGGTCTCTCACAAAAACTTATTTAAACCTCTTTATTTTTTCCACTCTTCATTCTTTATTTTCGATCATTTTTCACCACTCCCATATTTATTACTCTTTCTTGTTTTAGAAAACTAAATCAAGATTCAAATACTTCTAATGAATATATCTATAAGATACACTTTGAATTATAATTCTCAAATTTAGTCACTTCAAAAATCTCTCTTTAACATATTAGATGAAGTTTAATCTAACCTTTTACAATAAATCCAATTTATTTTTTTGTTTTGCTCTCTCCAAAAATTTTAACACACAAATAATTTATTTATTGGTATTGATAATTATTTAAATTTTTATTTTGGTTAGTATTGTAATTTTTAAAAAAGTGTTAACTTTTCAATAAGTGAATGGTTCTAAAAGGGTTTTTCTTTGAGAATTGATTAAATAAGATTTTTTCTTATAAATCAAATTTTTGTGTTAAAAATTTTGAATTGGGGTTTATTATGAAGAATAATATCAAGGTTTGTATTTTAATTCTTATCTACTAGAATCTTACATTTCCAAATAATTACACATTTTTTTGACAAAATTATGTCAAACTGCTTTCAAATTTTTATTTATTTAATGACCTATACCCCGATTAGTTTTACTAACCGGGATTTAAATTGAAAGATTAACTAATGAAAATAATATACAGTTTTTTAAATAATTTGTTTTGATTTTAATAAATATTTTTTTTCAACTTTTTATTGTTGTTTTGGAATTTTTTTGTTTTTAAGTGCTGTTTCGAAAATTGTTATTTAGTTTTTTTAGTTTTTATTCGTTGTTGAAATTAAAAGTTTTTAAGGGGTGTCCATTTTTTCAAAAGGGGGAATAGTTGATCATAATACTTTACATTCAACAAGATATAACCAAAAAAATTATTTCAAAGAAACTCCAAATTTTTTTAATCTCTAATTGAATGAAAACATCAATATCTTCATTAGACCATGGCAATTGATATTTTAAGTGATCTAATTGGCTCTTATTATTAAGAAAAATTTATTTGTAAACTTTTTTACAAAGACTCTTATTGAATTTTTATAGTATAAATTTTCCGCTAATTAACTTTTTTTCAATTCTGGAATTTTGTTTCATATAGGATTCTTGATTCTCCCAATATATATCACTAAAAATAACAAGGTAAATAAATAAATAAAGTTCACCAATTACAAGAGATGATTCTAATGCTAATTGCTAAAGGTAAAAATTGAAAAAAATTCAAAATTTTTAAATCAGATCTTTTTCAAAAAAACTTGAAAACATTTAAGAAATCATTTTTGCACATTTAGATAGATAAAAAACGGTTTTTCAGAAAAATCCTGGTATATTTTTTTTTTTGCTTTTTTTTTGATCAAACTATAAGATTTGGTGATTGTGTATTTTGGTGACAAGTTTGTTTAAATTTCATCGTGCTAGTCCGAAAATAGGGTGACAGGAGTAATAAGGCCGTGGAACATGAATTATATCAAACACACTATTGTAAATACTGTTTAAATTGGAAAATGCCGTTTTACTAAACTATATTTTTAAGGAATAATAGATAAAATTTTTAAAACAACAATTAAAAACAAATGTAAACCCTTAAAAAAAAAAAATAACTGTTATTTACAAAAACAATAAAAAAAATATTCCAAAAAACAAATTAAAAACCCAACAGAAATTATTTAACATACTGTACAAATAAAAAATTTTCTTATAAATTCAAAACTTTTTCAGGAAAAAAGAATAAATTTTTTTCACCATTTTCAACAATTAATTTAATTGTTAATAAAAATAATATATTACTTTTTTTCTTTTTATATCTGGAATTATTTGAATTTTGGATTTCAACAAACAAATCAAATTAATTAATTATATAAGTGAGGTTAACTCATCTATTTCAGAAGCTAAATACAAATTACAAAAAAAAAATCAAGTTCGTGGCAAGATTATATTTTTAAATTTTAAACAATACTCTCCCTTAAGAGATTAGCGTCTACCAAGGAGATGCCTAAGATCAAAGTATGTTATTATTAGATGTGTAAATCACATTGGTGGACAAGAGTTCAAATGTCTCAAAAAAATATATTAGTCAAGTTGTAATAAAAGTTGATCCCATCAATTAAATATGATCCTTGGAGTAGTAAAAAACCCAACAATTTCAAAAAAAAATATGTATTTTGCAACAAATTTAATGGTTGAATTATCAATATTCAGACACCAAAGTTGCAAAATATCTTTCTTAAAATTGTGTGGAAATGTAGATTAATTGCTAAAAAATTCAATTTTTTTTGAAATAAATTAAATAATTAAACAATCTATTTTTTTGATTAATTATTTCTGAAATCATGGAAATATATTGATTGCTACAATTAAATTAATAAAAAGGAAAAAAAACTAATCAGTCTTTGGGGTTTTTATCTTGATAATTATTGAGTTTATCTTTGAAATTAAAAAATTAAAAAAATAGTTTCTTTTGAAAGTTCTAAATCTGAATTATTAACTACAGCATTCTGTTATTTCGAGTTTCTATTTTATGATTGGGATCTGAGTTTTAAAAAAAATTATTTCTCAAATGAAAATTTTTTAATTGTGATCATTATTCAAAATCAAATAATTTATTGTGCAATCAGATACCTAAAAGATTTTTTAGAGTCACAGGAGTTATTTGAGCCATTGCATCACTAACACCATTTACGCCCAATTACAACATACCTTCATTATAGAGAAATCTATGGTGACACTTATCCCTTAATCTCAAATAATTTCTTTTTATTTCTAAATTACCTGTAGAAGCATTTAATAATATTTTTGAAATTTTTACCTTAATTCAAGATTTAACCTTTAAATTCCTTTTGAATCTTAACCAAGTATTTATTTCTATCTTTCTATCTTCTAGTTCCCAAACCTAAAAAAAAAAACTTTGATTAAATTTTTGTTATCAATTAAAAAATTAAGAACTTGTGTTATTTTGACAACTGGAATTGAAAATTGATTTGATCTGTAATTTGTACAAGAAACAAAGGTTAACTTTATATTTTATAAATTAACCTCAAACATAACACCAACAATGCAAATCCAAACGGTTTTTTCGATCGAATAATAAAGAAAAGTAAAAGTTACGTTAAATTACTATATTAATAAACAATTCATATTTCTCAAAAGATCCTGTATTGAAGTGATTAACTAAGATTTATTTTCAAATAGTCGTTACCTAAAATCATTTTTTTTAAATACTACATAATTAATTAATTCTTTTTTTCAACAAAATGTCAATTTCCTCATTAATCGAATTATCAACCAAATTCATTGCACTTTCTGTAACTCTCAATGCTTTTGAAAGGATGTTTGACATAACACTTGGAGCTGAGAAAATAAAAAACCCAACTCTAAGAGAAGGAGCTATTCAATATCTCCAAATAGGCGAAACAATCTGTGATTCAGTTTTGCAAGCATTACATAAAAAAAAATAACTATGCGAGAAACCAAATTGAAAACAATAACTTTGCCTTATAAACTTGTTAAAAATCTTGTTTTTTTTTTCTTTCTTTATCTCTTAAAATGAATATTTAAGTAATCAAAAATAAAAACTTTTCTTTACTTGGAATTCTTTACTTGATTTTTCTTTTTTTTTGTTTTTGGTAATCTTTTTTCGATGAATTGTTCACTTTGTTCCACAACAAGGGATTTTTTCCATTTTTAGTTATTGGTGATTATGAGAATCAAAAAAAGTATTTGAAAGCAGATCAAATAAGCGATAAAAATTTTGTCCTTTTTAAAAAGTATTTTTCTTCCAACCGGAACCGATTTCAACTCCAAAGATTGGTTTCTGATTTTTGTATGATATGAAAACTTTCAGTGGTGTAACTAATCCGTGTTTTTCATTTTAATCCATTACTAAAATTTAACTCATGCAAATAATATTGGCTGACTCTAGAAATAAAAGAAACAAATCAATGGGGTGACAACAGTATATAAACAAGAAATAGGGTTCTTTAAATAAATTTTAAAAAAGAATTATAAAGATACTAGAAAGATTAAAGGTTAATTTTTTCACAAAAAAATGAACAAAATTTCATTTTTTGAATTTATATAAAAAAATCATTAAATCTCAAAAATTTTGTAAAAATGATGAAATTTTTGAAACAAAAGCATTTAATATAATTGAGCAATTTTGATTCATCAAAGATCTAACCTCTAAAGTCAATTTGGTTCTGAACCAAGAATCTATTAGTGATTTCTGGTCTTCCAATACCCAAGTCTGAAAAAAAAACATGAGTTAATTTTTAGTAATGGGTTAAAGGTTGTCTGAACGGGTTATTTCCACCACTGTACTAAAGGTTTTAATACTGAGGATCTCAATAAAAAAAAAAGTACTACTTTTGGAATCTTTTAATTTAAAATAAGTCATCACTTCATTAACATAACTCTCCACTTGAGAAATAATATAGTAGTAGAAAAAATGCATAAAAGTAAAAAAAATCCCAATAAAGATTTTTAATTGTGAAAATTAGTAAGATTGCTTTGAAATTGTTTCATTATAAATCAAATCCTTTTTGTTAAATAGCTAATTTTTTATGAACCCAATAATAAACCAACATAAAGTTCATTAAAGTGGTATTTCTATAGAATACTCAATTATTTGTTTGATAATCTAAGTAGATCAACTTTTTTTGAAAAATCAATTGAATTTTTAAAGATATTTAATTTGAATTTCGAAAATGAAGTTTTTTATTTCAGTTTTTTGATTGATCATTTATCGTTTTGAACAAGTATAATTTAATTAATCACCATTCTAATAAGTGAGTGAGTTATACTTTTATTTTCCAATTAATAAATGAAAATTTGATTTTAATTTGCAAAATGAATATCATTTTGCCAACTACAATCAAATTAGAAGACTAAAAATGTTGTCTTAGAGTTCAAGAAGGAAGTTTAATTTATTGCTAAAAAAAATCATTTCTAAAATATTTTTGTTTTAAGCTCTTTAGATTTTATTCAACGTTTAAACTAGAAAAAAATATTTTGGAATGTTAACGAAAAATTTTCATTTTTTTTTTTTTTTTATGTTGAGTAGAGGTGAAATTTTCATTTTTTAATTGGAAAATAATAGTAAAATAAAAAATTTAATTTTTACAAAAAAGGAATTTGATTTTAATAATTTTCAATTATACAGTAATTATACTAATATTAACAATTAAAAATCTTTGCATGTTTTTTTTTCATGTTAGGTAATCATTTTCTCTACTATATCTGAAATAATTTTAAATTACACTATAGCTAAAATAAACCTATAAACTGTGGAAAATTTTGTTTCAAATTAAAAAATGGGTTTATTTTTTTTCAAAAAAGCTAAAAAATGAATCATCAAAGAAACTGACAATAAATAAAAAAATAAATATTATTGTTTTTTTTTGAAATTTATAATAATAAAAAAGAAGAGTCTAAAAATGAAGAGATCATGTTAAAAAATCTTCTCAAAAAAATAGAATCAATTTTCTAATTATTTTTCAATAAAAAACATCTAAACAATAAGGAAATAACTCGTAATAGTTTCAACAAATTCAAAACATAATTTGAAAATATTCATAAAACAGAAAGTAGTTACCATTAATAAATGATTTTGATATATTGGTATATTGAAAAAGATATTTCCAAAAAAATGGGGCAAATTTCTCTTAAAATATATCCTTTAAACTCAATTTTCAAAAAATTATTTAGTAAAACAAAATCATTAAATACCCTTTATTGATTGATGTGAATAATTCAATTTGTTAGTTAGTATTGTATTACAGAAAGAAAAGATATTAAATTTTCTGATCTCAATTTTATCGGTGATATTTTTTAACGGTGAAATTTGGTGTTAATTATTTTTTTTATATTTGATCGAAACAATCCTTTTCATAACTTGTTTAATCTCAACAAATTTTCATATAGAATTGAAAATATATAACTGTGTTTGGTTGTTTAAAAAATCAATTATACCCTTTCCACATTTTCAATTTTTTATTGAAATTGGTTGTACATCGTTTTCACCAAAAATATGCGATTTTTTTTTTCATTTTTTTGTAGTATATTTCGTCGACTATATTTTGAAATAAATACCCTAGCCATTGATTTAATCAGTATAATATTTTACTTAATTTGGTATTACCAATTAACGAATAACTGAACTAACAAAGATGATTTATTATGAAAGGTAAAAAAAAATTCCCACTTTTTTGGAAATACCTTATACTAACTTATTGTTGTATAGGAACGAAAAGAAAAATAGTACAATTTTTATTCTACAAATATAGATGAATGTAGATAGATATAATGAAAAATAATTTTATTTCAAAGTTCAGTACGAAAGAGTAAAATTTAAAGGAATAACTTTTTTTTTTAATTTTTTTTTTCTTTCTTAAGTCTGTAAACTTAAAAATATTTTGGAAATTGAAATTCAATCCATTTTATATTTTAATCGAAATAAAATAATGTTAATTAAGAGTAATTAGTACTTTTTTCATATTACATGTAATAATTTTCAAGCTTTTAATATTTAAAATGATCTTGGTAACCATTATTACCACCCCCTTTAAATTTTGATTAATATTATTTATTAATTGAATTATTTTTTTTTTCTTGTACCAAAATTAAAGTTATTTTTTTTTTTTGAAATCTAAAATAAAAAAATTATAAAAAACAAACAATTTTCTAAGAATATTTATCTTGGCCATTTCCAGAAAATATCTTTCTTAAATAATACTCTACTGTATGAGAGTAGTAGTTAATTTTACAAATTTGTTTTTTTTTCTTTTTTTTTACATTGGTTGAGTTTTTTTGAAAGGGATAACAAATATTTAAAAAATGAAGAGAACTAGATATAGAAGAAATGTGAATTTTCATATATAATTTTTAATTTGGTCATGTAAATGATATAATATTTTTTTACTTTAATATTTTAATTATTTTTCTTTTTCTCTTTTTTATTTAGTACAATTTCTTTGATTATTCCCTTCTAACAATAAATAAGAAATATGAATTTTCTCTAGATTAAATTCAAACAGTTATTATTATTATTATTATTTTTTAAATAATATTATTTTAAATCTATTGTTTAGTCCAGGGATCTTATGACATACATACAAAAAATTAAATGGGTCATAAAATAATTTATATAAGGAACAAAACAATCAATAAAACACAAAAAAAGATTGTTCATCATAACATACACAACAATTATTCGACTGAAACAACCATTTAAAAAAAAAATATTTTGTCCCTTAAGTCCAAGAGTTAAGTCTTAAAAAATAATTTTTTTGTACCTAATTTGATTAATTGTTGAGTGTGTAAAAAATTAAAGAGACTGTAGTTAATATGTGGAATTTCTTCGGAGGGTTCAAGAGAGAAGAGGAAAAAATGTTCAAAAAATATTTTAATAGAGAGAAAAGGTTATTTTTTTGGTAGAAACAAGTACTTGTCAAACCTTTATTATGAATTTTAAAATTTTTTTCACTTTAGTGATCCAAAATGACTAAAAAAATCATAAAGTATTTTTTTTATTTTTTTTTTGAAATTTGTTTTCCTGAAAGATTCTCGCCATTTCAAACTAAAAATAACTCACACAATTTGATTAATTGTTTCAAAAACGAGTAATATATTTTTGTTTCGGCGTGCTATAAATATTACTCTATCAAGATAAAATAACTTACTTTATTCTCAAATTCATTCATAAAACTACGGCTATATATTTAACCATTAATAGTTATACCCACTTGATCAAATCAGAATAACTGGCTCTAAAAAATCATACAATCCTCATTTTTTTTTTTTTTTTTTTTTTGATTTAAGAATTGTGATCACATCACTAGTATGAAAAAATAAAAATGAAAAAAAAAAAGTTAGACAAAACTACAATTTTAGTTATGATTTCATCAGGTTAATTGAGCTTTTTTACAATATAATAAACATTCCAGTTCTTAAAAATCTTTAGGCCGTTGAATTTATTGTTTTTAATAGTATAAACATGATTTTTAAAAGTCTCTAGTCTAGAAAAAAGATCTATTTTGGGGTATAAAATTTTAAATGGATGTGAAAATAAATTTTCTTTAACCTTCAGATTTATTATGTTTTTTTTTGTAAAGATAATAATTAATAGTTTTGAAAATACTCTACTCATCTAAAAAAACACAAATACGGAAAAAAATAACTGATGATCAATATTGTGAGTGTCCATCAAGTGCCGTAGAGTGTCTAGCTTTTTTTTTTTTTTTTTTTTTTTTGGAATAAACAGAAAACCTAATAAATTTTCGGTTTATTACAAAAATTAAAAAAAAACCTAACAAAAAGTGTCCTAGGTTTTCTTGAGATTTTCTGTTTTATTTGTAAAATCTATTGATTTACATTAGGTTTTTTTTACTTTTTAAAATAAACTGAAAATTTTCCAAAATTTTCTGTTTATTTCAAAAAGTAAAAAAAACCTAGAAAACTTCACATATAAATAGAAAACTCAAGAAAACCTAACGGAAAATCAAAGAAAAAAAATATTTTTTCCAATTTAAAAGAAGAAATAATTCTTTTATAGTCAAAATGATTGTTTCCCTATTTGAAAAATATTCCTTAGATTTAAAATACATTTAAAATATAATAAAATGACCTCGTATCTAGAAGCAAAAAAGTTTTCAAATTTTTTACTATTAAATTGAAAAAAAATATTAATATAACCTGGAAAATTGGATTAACCAACTTTAAATTGTTAAATATCTCTAAAAATTAATTTTTTGATCCAAGATCTTTATTAACCAATAATAGTTAAACTAACTGAAGTTATTAAAAAGGGTAGAATAAACAAATATTTAATTTTTTTTTGAAAAAATTTTTTCAGGATCGTGATCTAAAGAACCGAGTTTGATCAAATAAATTTTTAATATATCCAAAGTATATATTATATCACAACTTTATGTGAGAACGCAAAAAATAAACAAAACTTTCGTACAGTACAAAAGGGGTTATTTCCTACCAAGATTGCCCCGCCAATCATCGAAAATATTGAAAATTATCTTGATTTTAGTCATGTAAATTACATTGATAATCAAAAATGTAGAAAAAAAAAAACATAAAAAAATCAGTTTTTTTATTTTTGTTGTAAGAATAAAGGGGTGATGTACTTGGATAAAAATGATTAGTATTAATAAAGTTAAATTCTTTTTTATTTTAATTTTTCTTGTAATATTCTAGTGATTAAGTTTCAAAGAAAACCACGATATTAAATCTGATTTAATTAATATAATTAATATATTGATATATAATCTTTATTAATTATTGTTTTTCTTTTCTTTTCTTTTCATTTATACATCCAATTATAGATTGAGTTCTGAAATATAATCTTTGACTTCTTCTGGTTCTAATATTCTAAATTTCTTATCATTTTTAATTACACCAACTTCAATATTAAATTCATCCATTTCACCTTCGAATCCTTCCTTAAGTGTTAAAATAGCTGTATTAATTGCGTCTTCGATTTCCATATCTGGCTTATATCTTTTTTCAAGGAATTTTTTTGAATTTGAAGAATTTTTACCAATGGCAGTTGCTTTCCATGCCCAAAAGGATCCACTAGGATCCACTTGGAATAATTGTGGTCCATTATGGTCATAACCTGCAACAAGTAATGAAACACCAAATGGTCTTACTCCACTATAATTATTTGATTAATATTAGAGACACAATGATAGAGATATTTTAAGTTGTGTTTTGGTTGATTTTGTCCCACAGGCGGCAATAACAAGAAAAAAGAAACAATAATTATAAGCAAGAAGTAAAAAAAAAAAAGAAACAAAATTGTTTTGGTTTGATAATTGTAAAAAATGAGAAAGAAAGGAAATCTAGAGCCATTCCTAAATCCTCAATTAGACGTTCACCAAGGAATATTAAAAAAAAAAAAAAAAAAAAAAAAAAAGGAATAGGACTGGGGAAACTGAAGGAAAACTAAAAACAAAGCAAAAGATCTCATTCATAAATAAATAAACAAAAACAAAAAGATTCAAAATAATCAAAAAGAGAGATGTTTTACCCTGACTGAGTAAATTCTTGCATAATTCCAGCAACCTTTCTTGAAATTATATTTACTGGAATAATTTCATTATATTGTTTGAAATATTGTTGTGATTTTTTTCTAGCTTTGGAAAGTAAAACTCTGTAATCTGGTCCTAATCCAGAGTAAATTACACCAATACCATCATTCAAATTTTGAATCTTTTTTACAGAGTTTTCATCAATCAAAGTTGTTGGTAATTTCTTTTCAGTTACAATTACAACACCGTTTGAAGCTAAAATTATTTGTTTGTTATTATTTATTTTTATTGGGAAATTTGCATGGGAAGGAAAATAATAAAAAAAATAAAAATAAGAGAAAAAAAAGTTTTTTGGTGAATAAATCTATTTTTGTTGTTCTTTTTTTTCAAAATTAACCACATTTGTTCTTTTGTTATTTCATTATTAATTTTATTTTACATTTTTTTCAGATCTCGATCTTTAACAAACAAAAACCGAACAAAATGAAAAAAAGAAAAAATTAAAAAAAGAAAAATTTTTGATATTGAAAAGACTCAAGTCGGCTTTGTTTTGTTGAACCTCTGTTTTGTTTTAACACTACTTAGTTACCACAACGTAGTTACATTTTTTATTTTTCATTTTATTTTTTTCTTTTTTAAAAACAATAAAAGATTATTCACAAAAAAAAAAAAAAAAAAAAATACCTACCTTTAATTCCAAGTGATGTGGCACCTGACTCAACAGCCTTGAGCGCATGCTCAATTTGAAGAAGTTTTCCATTTGGTGAAAAAGTTGTGAGACTAAAATTGAAGAACGACCTGTCAAATATTTCAAAGATTAGTTTGGAGGTAGCATAAACATAAAAAAAAGAAAAAAAAAAAAGAACAAAATTTATGAGTAATGGGAATAAGTTTAGTTTGGTTTGGTACTTGGATTAAAAATTTTTAGAGACAAACATTTTTTTCTCTGAAGAAAAGACAAATAAATTCAAATAAGAAAAATATAAAAATGAAAAAATAATTGGAGATAATAAATTTCAAATTTAAAAATTATTCAATAAGAATATAAGACATAGATTCAAATCATTTAGTTAGCAGAGTAATATTAAAACAAGAGAAGAATAATTCTAAACATATTTTTATTGAGAAATAATAAAAAAAAATAAAATTCGGATCAACACAAAGATACTTTCTTGAATTTACTACTGAAAAAGTTTTACACAATTTTTTGAAAATAAAATCTTGAAAAGGTGATAGAAAACCAAGATAAAAGACAAAGAGAGAAATTATATCATTCAATAAGATAATAATATCAATTGTGAAATACATTAGCTCATTGAATTAAAATCTCTGACAAGAAAATAATACCAGTAACAATTTATAATTGTGACTATTAGTAAGATTGTTGAGTAATATTCATTTTTGAAATTAAATACTTTTTTTAAGGGGTTAAGTACATTTTTCATTTTTTGAGTGCTACCATTTATGTTAAACTGAATTATTCAAACTATTTCTTTAGCCAAATACATTGATATTTTAATAAATACTAGAGTGTGAATATATCCTAGTATAAGATATTTTCATACCAACAAAAAAATGGGAAATCAAAAAAAATGAAAAAAAGATCAAGAGAAAAAATAAATAAAGATCATTTATTACTTGACCCTATCTATAAAATTTAACACAATTACTTATTCTTTAGTTGGTTTTATTTTTAATTCTTGATGAAAATAATTTTGTTTGGAAAATATTTGAGTGACAAATTGCTGTTTATTTCTCAAGAATTCCCAAAATGAATTTAAAAATCCTATTTTCTTTTAATCCATCTAATTCTAGTTTTAGTTCAGAAAATCAGATATTTTTTTATAACTTCTGAGAATAAGGATTTATTGGACAAATTCGTTTGATTTTATAATTTTTTATTTTCCATTAGATGAGAACTCTAAAAACTTCTGAATCTGATTGAAATTATTTCTTAAATTTTATAATTATTTTGATTTGAATCTTTTGTAACCGTTTTTTGATTCCAAGAATTCAACTCCTCTATTTGAATTTTTGAAATAGTATTCTTTATTTTGGCTTTTCTTGATAAAAATATTTTAAAAAAGAATTTTTAAAGCAAATTTGTCAAAAAATTGTTTTTTAAAATAATAATAAATAGTAATGAGGTGAGAAATTCAAGGTAAAAAATAGTTTGGATTCATAAAAATTTTGAAGAAAAAGAAAAAAAATCTTCGAAAATTGGTTTTTATCGATTTTTTTTTTTTTTTTCATTTTTGATTTCCACAAATTTATTTGGAATGGTGATCTTTCTGGTTTGGTCTTCTAAAAGAAAATATTTATTTCAAATCTACACCTTTTCGGGTATATTTTTTTGGTTTACAGTTTGATTAATTTCGATCGTTCATATAAACACATCACAAGATCCAAAACCTAATTTTTAAAACCGAAAATTTAATCAAAAAAAAAGTTCAAACAATTGAAAAATGAAAAATTCAACTCTGAAATACTTTGGTTTGTATCACGAATAAACTAGCGAATGGTGTTTTGGTTTCAAAGTTTCAATATCTGGTGGCACTCAAAAAATATTTTTTAGTAATGTTCACTCAATTAAAATTTTTCAAAATTGTAAAATATACATACTTCCTTAAGAATCAAACTTTGTAAATGATAACTTCTCACTTCTTATTATAGTGATGATTTTTTAAATTACTTGTGTTAAAAAGAAGATTCAATCAACCAAAAAAAAAAAATAAAAATTATTATTTTCCAAACTCTTGCAAACCTCTTTAAAACTCAATTGTTTTTCAAAAAAGTCGATCTACTGAGGCTATCAATTAATCTCTTGAGTATTCTATTCAGCTCTTACTTTAATTAACTTTAGGTAGGCTTATTACTGAGTTCATAAAAAATCAAGTTATTTATAAATTGTATTTGATTATGGAAATTCATAAATTACACAATAATTTTATTTAATTTTGAAAATTAAAAATTATGTCATGTATTTTTTTTCATATGCTACCTGAAAATTTATTTTCAAGCTATATTTTTATGTTATTACATATACGATTTTTAATGATAAAATTTTCTTTCAAAGATACTTATTTCGAAATATTATATCTTAGAATCCTTTGATAATAATTCAAATTAAAAATTTATTGTATCGAAAATTAGATTTTTTTGGTATTCTGAGGGATATATTGTTGTAAATTTCCATTAATCTAGTAAATATAAAAAACATAAACAAAAAATCATAATTCAAAATCAAAATTTATTAGGAAATAAAAAAAAAAAAAAAAATGGTAGATGTGTTGGTTTGAATTTAATATAAATTAAAAACTGAAATGGATAAATTTATTTATAAATTGTTTTTTATAAAAAAAAAAAAAAAAAAACGAAAATAATTTATATTTTTTCATCAAATTATTTCAAATTTAACAAAAAAAAATAAATATCCATTTTCAAACAATTTTACCAAAATTGTTTTCTAAAAGAATGATGAAAAAGTTTATATTTTTTCATCAAACTATTTTACAACCATTTTTATTTGATTTTTTCTCTCTCTTTTTTTAAATCGCATTCCAAGAATAATTTATTAACATATTCAAGAAACTTTAATAATAATATTCTCCTAAAATGTAAACAAAATCACCTTCAAATAAGGTAGTCTGTGGTTTAGGGTTAACTACAACATATGGAAGATTATTTTTTAATCTGTTATTATTTTGTGCCCTTAATAAACCCAAGGCAATAACATTTTTTTCTTCTGACAAATGGTTAAATAAATTGATAAATTTTTTGCCAATCATTATTTTTGGTAAAGGTATACTAAAAAATCTAGATTGCTGTATATTCTCCGAGAGATCTAATCGATTAAACTTTGTAAATTTTTTCATAATTTGTAAGATATCTGGAGTAAAAAAGGCATTAGCGAATAAACTATCAAAAAACACTTCCATGAATATTTTACCTGAAGCAAAAACATTGTTCTGAGAATATGATGGGAACAAATTCTGGATTTTCAATAATATTGAATTCGCTTTCTGAACATTTTTTTTCACACCTCTATTTTGATCAATGTTAACATCATAATTATCACCATTTCCGTTTTTACCGTCTTTGCCACCATTGGTATATTTATAATTATTCTTTGGCTGAGTTTTGAAATAAGAAATATTTGAAGGATGACAAAGCTCAATAGTTAAATTCGGATTGCTTTGAATCGAAAATAGCATTCTTGCTAAGCAAATGGTATCCGAATCTATTATATATTCATGCTTATCTTCTTGATTAAGTTGATCGAATTTCTTTATATCCGGCAATATTACAACCCCCTTGGCATATGCAAGATTAATTTTAAACCAAATAGCTGGGTCAAAGGTTTTATGGACAAAAAAATATATGTTCGTTAGCCCAAGATCACATTTTTGTAATTGTTCAAATTGCTTTTCATCTGGCAATTTTTCTGTAAAATAAACAATTGGAGAAGGTTCAAAAAGTTCAAAATCAAACAATTGCTTTTTTTCATGAAATTTTTGAAAATTTCTTGCTGTTTTTTTTTTAAATTTTTTTTTTTTTGTTATTTTTTTTAATTTTTGATCCTCTTGTCTATTTCTCATATTAAGATTATTATTCTGAGAAATGGTTAGTTTTTTTTGAAAAGAAAGTTTATGTAAATATTCTATCATTTCTTTTTCTCTGATAGATTTAATAAACAATTGGAAATCTGGTATCGGGCCAAAAAAAATTATATGGTTTGTTAATTGATCGCAATTTTGAAGAGTAATTTTATTTATTGTTTGATAGCTTATCTCCTCAACATTGTGGCCTGTTTCGATATCATGATTTTTTTTAATTCCAAATAGTTTGTTTTCAAATTCCTTTTCTATTGATGAATTATCAAGCTTACTTCCATATGTTTTTTCAATAATACTATTTTCAATATTGATATCTTGTGTTTTGTTGTATTCGCCTCCTTTACCACTACCCTCTTCTGTATCCTTATTTCCCCCACCATCACCTTTACCATCACCGTTGCCATCACCGTCATGACTTTTTACGTTATTTGTTAAAAATAATTCTTTTACTTCTATTTCTGTATTTTTTTTCCAAGATCTAGATAACGATTGATTTTTGCTTTTATTATTATTGCTTTTTTTTTCTCCTTCTGAAGTATCGCTAGATTCCCCCCTAAATATTATAGCAGAGGAATCTATACTTTTGTAACCCTCGCCATCTATTTTTTTTTTTTTTTGATTATTATTACTCAAAGTATGGAAAATGGCTGAATTTTCATTACTTTGCCTGATACTTATTCCACGATGCAAAGATCTAGAATGTTGTTGTATTAATTTTTGTTTTTGCTTATTCGCGCTGCCTTTATTCATATTCTTTTTTTTCTGTAGATTACGAAGAGGCTTTGGCTGAATGTTATTATTCGAAGATAAAATCATTTCGCGCTGTGTTTCTGAAACAATATTTGAAATAGAAGTGCTAGATTCATACAACTGCCTTGTTGAAATCGGAACATTTGATAAAACACTTATAGCTTCTTGGGGCTTTTTATGCATACTCATTTTCATTTGTAATCTTTTTGAGATTGTGTTCCTTCTTTTTCTTTTTGCCTTTGTGTTTTTAATTTTGTTTTTAATAACATTTGATTGATCATTTCCATTTTTTGAGTCCTTAGAACCCTCGCTTTGTAAGGTATTTCTTCGATAAAAAGAGTGGAAATCTAAAAAGCTATTAGTTTGTGGTGTTTTGCTTAGGTGTTCAATTGAAGATTCATATCTTGTAAAATTATTATCAAAAACTTTTTCAAACGGTAAATTTTTTTTTGTTTCGTTTTGATTCTTATTCTTATTATCCTTAATTATAAATGAATTTTGTTTAGATTTTGGATTTTGTAATTTATCAAGATTCTTTTTTGATTGAAACTGTTTTTTATTTTTTGTTTTTTTGTATCTTTTCATGTTTTTTTTTTTTTTTTTTTTTTTTTGATGGGACTTGCTATTCTTGATTGCTTTCATTTTTTCAATTCTAATTGGATCACTAATGAAAGATTCACCTTTATCCTTAATACTGCTAGTATTGTAATTAATAACATTATTGTTAATTTTTGGTTTTGAATTAATTTTTTGTGCGTTATCCAGTAAAGGATATTTTGATTCATCATCAAAATTTTTTTCTTGAATTTGAATTTTTTTTAAATATGTTTCTTTCATTCTGTTTGAATAATAATAATCATTACCACTCAAACCAGAAGAATTATTTAATTCGTAACTATCCTTGCTTTCCCTTTCCTCATCATTAAATTTATCATCGCCATTGCTGTTGTTGTCATCACCAAAGTCATCATCAGATTCAGTATCTTCGTCGATATAGTTTTGTTCGATCTCTTTAAAATTAAATTCATTAGACAACCCTATTTCCGTTTCAACATGGAAAATACTATTCCTTTTCTTATAAATTTTAAACATTGATACCTTTCTGGCAGTTTCTGAAGAATCTGCAATAACATAGCCAATATCACCGGTATTAATAAAATAAGTATCACCCGGATTGAATAAGCAAACAGGATTATCATTTAAATCGTCAACAACTATCGCAAAAAGTATTATTGATATTTTTTGAAATATAATTCTTGAAGCTTCACCAAATGTTTTATGTTTAAAAGCCTTTGGCAAGACAACTGTATATATCTCCATCGAAAGCCCATTTCTATATTCTTTTTCCCATTCAAGAAAGTTCTTTTTTTTTGAAGAAATTGGATGATGTGTTTGAATTAAATTATTCATAAATGTAAATGTTCCTGGATACATACAATTTAAGGAAAGTAAATCCTAGAAAATTTTTAGTATTATTATTTTTTATTGTTATTTTTATTTTATTATTATTTTTTTTTTTATTTTTATTTTTTTTTTATTATTGTTATTTTTTTTTTTTTTTATTGTTATTTTTTTTTTTTTGAATGAAATAAATTTTGAATCATTTTCAATAATGAAATGATATTATATTAATAAACATGTTGTATATGAATGAAAATTTGTGTTTTTTAAAGAAATGTATTAAAAGTATATTTACCATTTTCATAACTTTTGTGGATATTGATCCATCGATCCCAAATTGTTCCAAATTTTGTTTTCTGTCATTAAAAATAAACTGAACATAAGTTTTCATTTTTGGACAAAAATCTTTTACTGCTAATGTAGACATAGTATTTGATGCGTCTTCCAAAAGTTCATTTGGTGAATTTTTATCTGCAAGGATAATACATGCTTTTGCAGAATCTAAATTGACCCTAGCTAAATCGGATTTTAGTGTTGATGTTCCTTGAATAATTTTAAATGAATCATCAAAAAACGGATCACTCAAAATTGTCATGATTTCATCTGTTATGGTATTATTCGTTAAGGCTACAATTTTGATATTTTTTTTATTTTCATTAGGTCTCTATAGAATAAATTAATAATAAAATATTTTTTATATTGAGTACTATATACGATTATTGTATATAAATAGTTATGTAGATAAATAAATAAAAAAAAAAGGATATCTAGAATCATTTACATTGATACGTGAGATAAATTCTCTTAAAAAATCCATTAGCGATGAGGTTTTTAAAGAACCAGTTAATATAATATGTTTGAATTTTTCAGAAGATTTATATTCTTTTTGTTTTCTACCATATATTCTATAAATGTGTAATAGTTGTGTCAAATGATATGGAATTAAAAATCCGGTTGAGATGACAAGCAAGGTGATTAAAGCCTTTCCAGCCGCAGTTTTTGGGACTACGTCGCCGAATCCTACAGTTGCAATAGTCTTTATATTTTAATATATAATTTGATAAAATTATTGATAAATTAGATTATTACATAATTACTGTGTGTGTGTGTGTGTGTGTGTGTGTGTGTGTGTGTGTGCGCGTGTGTGTGTGTGTTGTTGTTGTTGTTTTTGTGGTTGCTTATGTTGTTGTTGTTGTTGTTGTTGTTGTTGTTTTTTACAACGAAATAGACTTTTTTTGGTTCGATTTTTTTAATTATTTCACTTCAAATAAAAATTAAATTAATTTATTAGAGTAGACTTTTGTTGATTATTATTCAAACTTTTAAAAGTTTATATCTATTATTGATGATGGGAGAGATCAAAGATCCTCTTACAACAGTTTGTTTTTTTTTTTAATTTAAGAAATATAAAGAAAATTTATTTAATTTTCGGTTTATTTCTTAAATCAAAAAAGCCGTTGTTATTTTTTCCAAAATTGAAAGGAATAGAGTTAAATCTTTGATTTTACCCAATTCTTTTGAATTTTGGAAAACCTAGGCACTCGACGGCACTTGACGACACTTGGCAGTACTAGTCCTTAATTACGAATGGTGAATTAGTAATTTAAATTGTAAGAAAAAAATATTTTTTGGAATCGTTTCAAGTTTTTATTGGTTGAAAAACGACAAGAAAAATTAATCAGAAAATTTTTGAAAAATATTAACAAGAAAAAAAGAAAAAATAAAACAAAGAAAAAAAAAATATTAAAGAGGTTTTTCAAAAGCAATTGATAAAAAATTAAAAAAAAATCAGTGCTAGGTTTACATTAAGAACTCTCAAAATCACTACAAGGATCCTTTTATTTAAAATTTCATCGTTAACGGTTTTAAGTAATCATGAATGATCATTTGAGAGGGAGTTGTTTTATTACCTACCATTTTTTTCTTTTTGTTTTTGTTATGCTTTAAACCTCTTGATAATTTTTTATCTTTACTTTTTCTTTTTTATTTTCAACTTACACTATATGTAATGTAGTTTCAGTATCTCAGTATTAGTAAGTAACAACTTGTTTGTTTTTTCTTTACAAATATTCTTGTCAATATAAAGAAGATCCAGCCAGGGAAAAAATGGAAAACAAATCAAAAGTTTATTTTTTATTACCATTCTGGATTAAAATTGCCAAAGGGAAAAAATTGTCAAATCAGTTTTAATTGTAAAACAATAATAAATTTTTTCTTTTTCAATGATTTATTTACTTATTTTTCACTGATTAATGAAGGTATATGAAACTGAAAATTCTCAAACCGGATTAATACCTATTGTTAAAATTTTCAAGACAATTTCAGATGGATAGAAAAAGCATATCATCATCAAAAAATCAAAAAAATTCACCTTTACTAATGTTTAGAATTTAAATCTCAAATTTGAGATATTGAACCATTCTTTAATTTTGGTTTTATATGATGTTTTGAATTCTATTTTAAAATTAATAATCAATCGAATTTTTGGACTTGGTTTTTGTTTTAAAATCAAGGAAAAAATACGTTAAAAAATATTTGACAATGAGAATATTTACTATTGTTTTATAATTAAAACCGATTTGAAAATTTTTTTCCAGAATGGTGTTCTATCATTTTTGACAATTGACCTACTTTTTTTTAGTAAATTATTGTTTAGGGTTTATATTTGAATTTGGAAATTAAATTAATTTATCAAGAGTTAGACCCTTATCAAGTATAGTTAAGCGTTTGAAATTTCTGATCCTTCAAAATTCGTTTCTGTGATTTCTGTGATTATCGAAAATTACTAAATCCACCAGAAAAAAGTAGAATTCTGTTTTATTCCTTCAAAAAATATGAAAAACTTCTAAATCGGATTTGGAAGTAATATAAAAATGGGTTCAGAAGACTTTTTTAACGTCTAATGATCTTGTACATTTTTGTAAATAACAAGTAAATGAATTAATTTCTTAGAAAATCTTTAGGATTATTAATCGCAAAATTTTATATTCAGGAATGTGTGTGCCCCTTTTCTTTATTTTCTCTTTTTAGGGATTTTAAAATAAATTTAAATTATTACCAAAATTTTGTTTTTTACTTTCTTGGTTATTTCAAAATTCTTGAATAAAAGATTTGAATACATTTGGGAATTAATTTTAGCTATTTTTTTTATTTATTCCTTTGTCAAAGGCATTATGCTTTAAGCTGTGTTGTTTAGTAATGATATTATTTTAAAAATAAAAGCAAAAGGAAATTTTTTAAAAAATACAGCATTCTCATTGTAGATGACATAAAATAATAGAACAGTATATAATATATTAGTATGATAAATTTTGAAAAATGTTTTGGGATGGTTTAAAAGACTAAAAGGTGAAAGTAACTTACAATAATTACTAAATATAATGAATCGTGGAAAGTAATATGCTGTTTTGGTTGTTCCAGATATATTAAAATCCCAGCTCCACAAAATAATAAACTTACAAAACTTAGTATAAATTTATTGATGGCTCTATTTACAACTTTAAAAAAAAAAAAAATAATGAATTAATATAAATTATTATTATTATTATTTTAATTACAAATTAAAAGTATTTCAAAGAAATTACCTGTTTTTGAACGATCAAGCAATCGAAATGTTCTTCCAATTCTAAATACCCTAAGTGGGCGAAGCGGATTCTGAATTGATTTTTGTAATGCATTTCCTTGTAAAATAATTCTTTTCAAATTTTTGTGTAAAATAAAATAAATATTTTTTCATGAAAACAGGAACCTAGATATAAAAGAACAAAAATTTCAAAAAAAGCTTTAATTTTTTAAATTTCATAATATTCCTTAAATGTTCAAAAAAATGTTTCTAAACAACAAAAATAAGAGGGGGGGGGGGGGATTTTCAAGATTTTAAGATGAATTTTTCATTTTTTGTAATTATTATTTGAATGGATTTTTTGTTCTTTTTTAACTAGATTCCCAATTTCTGAAAATTTTAATAAATAATGAAATAATTAATAAATAGAGTTTTTTGGTAATATATTTACCAACAAAAAAGGGTTGGTAAAGATTCTTACTGGATTGTTAATGGAATTAGGATCGCATTATCAATTAAAGCATAAAAACTAAAATAATATCGTAAACTATTAAAAAGTTAAACAAGAAATATGAGAAATAATAAATTAAATACAATCAAAGAATGTTTTTTAGTGGTTGTTAATTTTTTTTTTTGAAATTACCATTATTATTATTTAAAAATATAAAATTTGTTACATTTTCAACAAAAAAAAAAAAAAAAATGAAATATAATTTTTTTATTTTCAAAGTATAATTAATAAAAACAATAATTATAAAAAATCAGGGATAGGGAGAATAATTGATAAGTAGATTGTTTCAATTATCAGTCTAAAACATTTTTGTTTCAATTTCCTTCAACCACCTAATTTTTGAATATTTTGACTGATCCCGGAAACAATCAATTTCGGTGTAATTTTGAATCGAACCGAAAAATTGGACTGGTGTTTCACAAAACTCCCCAATTGTATGAGACGCCTTTGACTGTATGAAATTTTTTTTGCATATAAAAACAGAATTACAATTGAAACAAAAGACCTTTTAATTTAAAGTGCGAATCCGATTTTTGGAAGAATTAACCAACTCTTTTCCAATTCAATGATATCTCACAATATAAATTAGTTAATTCAGTGTGTTTTTTAGAGTACTGTTTAGTGTTTAGCATTTTTTTTTTTTTTTTTTTAGAAATAAAAAGAAAATTTATGAAATTTACTTTTTATTTCTCAAATTGAAAAAAACCGAAAGGCGGTTTTCTTGAAGTTTTCTATTTTATTTAGAAAATTTATTGATTTTCAGAAGCAATATAGAACTTGAGAAAAATTAAAAGTGGTTTTCTAGAGTTTTAGTTTTTCTTGAAACAACCCATCAATTTGCTAATCAAAAACTGAAACTCTAGAAAATCAAAAAGTGCAGAGTAAGAATTTAGTGTTGTGACCTTTAACGGGGTAAAACAAATATTAGGTTGGTAACAAAAATTGTAATTCTATTTTAAACAAACCAAGTTCATATTTAAAATCGATTTTGTTAATATGTAATATCAAATTCAATCCAGATATATTCAAGTCTATTTAGATCATTCCACTAAACTTTATCAGATTTCCAAATAAAGTGGAAAGTAAGAGTATTTTGATTTTTGAATAATTTCAATGGAGAAATTTAAGATTTGAAAATTTCGAAAATAGTATTGCCAAAATCAACAAAATTAGAAAAAAAAAACCTAAATTTTAAACATAACAAGATTTATTGACTGGCCATCCTTTATAATGATAAATTCAAAAATTATGAAAAAATTTTTTTAGATCAATTTCAATTTTTTTACTATCTTGATAACTCTATATTTTTAAAACGGTTCTTGACAAAGAGTGTTTCAAAGATCAACTAATTTTAAACCCTTTCTTTACATTTAAGGACTATCTGTATTTTATGGTCTGTGGTGAATATTACTTTTCTGACTAACAACACATTTATTAACTTAAAATATTGGCCAGTCAATAAATCTTGTTATGTTTAAAATTTAGGTTTTTTTTTTCTAATTTTGTTGATTTTGACAAAATTATTTTAGAAATTTTCAAATCTTAAATTTCTCCATTGAAATTATTCAAAAATCAAAATACTCTTATTACTCTTACTTTCCACTTCATTTGAAAATCTGATACAAATGCGCAAAAAGTGAGGTCTTAATATTTTAAGTTTTTTTACTAAATTTGTCATTTTCTCAAAAACTCAAAAACTTAAAATATTAATACATCACTTTTTACACATGTGTAGAGTTTAGTGAAATGATATAAATATACTTGAATATAAAACGGGGGGGTAAGAGTGGCAAGAAGTAAACAAAATTGAGATGAATTTTGTCTTGTTTTGTTCAAGAATTTTGAAAAAGTTTTTGGATCAATAATGTTTTTTAATTTAACAAATCCTAAAAAAATCCTAAAATTTGTAATATTTTATCTTTCCTTTAAAAGGCATTCTTTAAAATCATTTTTTCTATTAACAACATTGGATTTCAGGTCTTGCAGATAGTGTAAAATAAAGATGGTCCTTAAATCAATAAAATCTTTGTTCAAAGCTACGTAAAAAATTTTTATAAAATGGAAAATGAACTAAGAATTTTAAATTATTTCAACAGACTTTACATTTTTTATTTTCATAAATATAAACCTAAACATACAATTAGTATTCATTGGACGTCAAATTCCAATAGAACTTGTAATTTTTAGAGATCAAATCTTTCATTATCCAAATACTGTTAGTTGATCAAGAAATCTAAGAAAATTTATATTTGTCTTACCAAAATGTAAAAGTTTTTAAGTGGTTATTTTGTGTAAACATATTTTTTCTCTGAATTGGTAACAAAACACTTTTATAAATTTAGGGTCTGGAAAGAAAAATGAAAATTCTTTTCACTTATTTGTTAAATTAGTTGTAAATAGTTACAGTCTTGTGTTTCATGAAAGATCAAATTTCTATTTCCCAGCTTTTTTATTTTTATTTGAGAAGAAAGGTATTTTGTTGTGTGTAAGAAGAACAATAAATCATTAAATTTTGATTTTTGGGGTTCGCTATTGTTTTATTGTTTCTTTGTTGTGGCTGCTAGAAAATGCCTTGTGTTTTAAAAAAAAATAAAAAAAAAAAAGAAATATTACCGATCCTTTGAAATTATAAACCTAATGATATAGTCAAGAAAAAAAAATACAGAGAATATTTCTTCAACTAATAATAAAGCTTTTGGTAGTTTGGGTAGATAACTTCCCGCCAAAAACAATATACAAAATAAAATCGTTAAAAATGATTGAAGCAAATCCTATGTTTAATTTAAGGAAAAAAGAATACAATGGCTACACATGAGTTTTTTCAAGACAAAATCAAAAAAAAAACCTTTTTTGAATAAGAAATGTGAAAGTGATCTGTTGTTACTTACCCAATATTTCCCAGTTGTTGTTGTTGGAGAAATAAATCTTGACAGTTTCTGTTTAAAATTAAACCAAATAGAGCTGATCCTATAAGACAAAATAAACTTGTCTCTACAAATTGTTTTTGGTTTGTTTGAAAGAACAAATGAATGGACTATTAATTTTTCTTTTGATAGAACAAAATTTTTTCTTTTTGTTGTTTTTTGGTGTTCAAAAAGAAAAAAAAAAAATAAACTCTTACCCTTTTAAAACAAACAAAAGAAATTTAAAGACTACAATCACCAGTGGTATTAAAAAAAATGTAAAGATGTAGATCCATGATGCAAAATCAAGTGGCAAGTTGTATTTGTCATCAAAGTTATTAAAAAAATTCTTCATAATAACAAAGAACAAAACTCTACTTAATAGGCACAAAAAAATGAATTTTTAACCCTGGGTCAAATTGCTTTATTCCCTCAATCCTGTTTGGTAGTTTTCTATTATTCCCATTTGATCTTTTCAATCTTATTTTGATTTGAATTAATAGTTCATGAACTGATTACTCATTGATTTTTTGTTCAAAATTTTTTAATTTAAAAGCTATTGGCCAATAAAAGGACTGACTTTCGTTAATATTTTTCTTCAATAAACGCTCATGACTTTTATTATTGATAAATTTAGTTTGAATTCATTTTTTTTCCTTTTTTGCTTTTTGGCAATATAATTACATGAAAAAAGTGATCTTTGTTCTTGGGCAGACTGGAACTGGAAAAACAAAACTGTCTTTATACTTGTCCAAGTCATTAAAATGTGAAATTATTAATTGTGATTCTCAACAACTCTATAAGGGTCTTGCGATTGCCACAAACAAAGCAAGTAAAGAAGAACTTGAAGAAGTTCCACATCACATGCTCTCAATTCTTGAGCCGACCGAGAAGAAATACCATGTACAAAAATTTTCACAAATGGCCACGCCAATAATCCAAGGAATTTTCAACAGAGACGCAACCCCGATAGTATGTGGGGGCACGATGTACTATATGGAGTCACTTCTTTTTACAGATCAATTAATAATTGAAAAAAACCCAAACCTTTTAGATTTAAATAAATTAGCATCAAAATTTTCATTTGATCTTGAGAATTGTGACTCAAACCCAGAATACAAATTGTTGTCGATCATCGATCCTGGGTCTGCTTTAAAATTCCATCCAAATGAAATCCGCAAGATTAAACGATCTTTACAAATTTATCAGCAGACAGGGAAGAAACAAAGCGAAATTATTCAAAACCAAAAACGAAAATTGAGATTTCAACCACTAATACTTTGGACTGACTGTGAACAAACCATTCTTGATCACAGGTTGGACGAAAGAGTTGATAAAATGCGCCAAAGGGGAATAATTAAAGAATTTGAGGAATTTTACTTAAATTACCATCAACAATTCGATTCTGAACGTGGTATCTATCAAGCAATTGGATTTAAAGAATTTATACCATATTTAGAATTTAAATTCCAAAACCAAATCGAAAAAGTGAAAGAAGAAGAAGAAGAAGAAGAAGAAGAAGAAGAAGAAAAAGAAGAAGATGATGAAAAAGAAAAAGAAAAATGTACAGATATTTTAATCGAGAAGAAAATTGGTGACAAGATCGAAACTCAGCCCAAAGAAAAAGACTCAGACAATTTAATCGAAAAGGAAATTGATCAACAAATTTTGAAAAGAAAAAAAACAAAAACGAAAAAAATAGAAAAGGAAAAAGAAAAAGAAAAAGAAATCCAAATTGAAATTGAACCAAAATTAAATATTGAAATTGTAACAAATAAAGTTCAAGTAGTTCGTAAAGAAAATGAAAATGGAAATGGAAATGGAAATGGAAATGAACCCAAAAAAGAAATACAAAAGGAAACCGAAAAAGAAAAAAAAGATAGAAAAAAAGAAAATTATTTCAAAAAAACAAACAATGAAATTGAAGATAAAGGAAAAGAGAGTGATACAGAACAAGAAAGAAAAATGATAATAGAAGATCAAGAAAAAGAAAATACAATCCACACAAATCTGGGAAAAGAAAAGGAAGCAATCATTGATAATAAAAAAAATCAACAGGAAATTGAAACCAAAAAAATTTCAAATAAAAGCCTAAATATCAATAAAAACCAACCCAGGTTTAAAAAAAAACACAAACAAAAACAAAAAAAAAAAATTGATCCAAAGGAAAAAGAAAAAATGTTGTTAGAACAAGGCTTTTCAAGATTAAAGCTTGTAACCAGAAGATATTCAAGAAAACAAAAAAAATGGATTGTAAACAGGTTACTAGATAACGTAACGACTTACCATTTTGATGCTTCGTCTCCAAAAACTTGGGAAAATGATGTTGGAATACCAGCATTAAAAATTTGTAATTATTTTTTGAATAATCAATCTCTCGGGGAATTTGAAAATAGAATTGCTCACAAAGAAAAACACAAACCGAAGAACACCCATATTAATAAAAAGAAAAGGAAAAGGAAAAAGAAAAAACAAAACCATATTAATATAAAATCTATCAATTATAATATGAATAATATGAATAAACAAAACAACAGCAATATTAGTAGTAGTATCAACAACGACGAAGAAGACGAATACGGAAACAACAACAATAATAATAATAATAATAATAATAATAATAATAATGATAATAATAATAATAATGATAATAATAATGATAATAATAATAATAATAATAATGATAATGATAATGATAATGATAATGATAATGATGATAATGATAATGATAATAATGATAATAATAATGATGATGATGATAATAATAATAATAATAACATTAATAATAATGGTAATAACAATAAGGATAATTAAAAAGAATAAGACAATTATAATTAAATTAATATTAGATTTTTCTTTTTTCTCAACTTTTAATCTTTTTCAAATTTACTTTTTTTCACACAATTTTATTTTTTTTAAATAAAAATAAATAAAAAAAAGGGAAATTTACAAAATAATATATATTGTTTAAAAATAATTTGAAATGAAAAAAAAAATTAACAAAGAGTTTATAAACTAAAAAAAAAATCTTTTTTTTTTTTTTGTTAAAAACTTCTATTTCATACTTTCTTATAAACAATAAGAAAGATCAAAAAATCCTTTTTTTATTTATAATTTAATATATAAAAAATTGAAACTATAAAAATAAACAATAATAGTGTAATTTATCAAAAGTTATTTAATTGATTCTTATCCAAAATGAATCATTATGTAATCTGTGAAAAAACAATATCTTTATTATTTTTATCATGCTGTCAATTAGAAATTGAACAAAATTTCATCATTTATTTTTATTATTGAATTTATTTAATCAAGTTAAATCTTTCCGAAAATCCTTATTACAAATAAAACCTTAGTTTTGATGATTTTATCTAGAAAAAAAAAAAGCAATTAGCATATGATTTCCAAATTGTTGATAATGAAACAATTTTATTATAAACTAAATTTCATAATAAATGGCCCAATTTTTTTTTACTTTTTTTTTACTTTTTTTTATTTTATTTATAGACAAAAACAAATATTTCTAGTGTATAGAACTGAATATTAAAATAGTAATTTTTTTTATTTTAATAGATAACATTCAATTTATTAGAATATTTATTTTCAAAAATTTATTTTTAATGAGACAATAATTTTGAAATATAGTTTACAAACTTTTTTTTATTATATGTATATATATATATATATATATATATATAAACCCCATTCCAAAAATTTGGACATACCAAAAATCAAAAATATGCAAAAAAAAACCAATTTATTGTATTTTTCCAAACCAAATATAAAACCACATTTAAGTTACCCAATATTAATGTTTTAATAAGTAATCATTTTAATCCAAATAAAGGAAAAAAATATACAATTCAAAAATAAAAACCAGTGTTTCCTAAATAATGAAACGAGCTGAACAAAAAATGTATTGGTAAATTGATTAAAAATTCACCAACAATTGTTGATCGATCAAATGTTAAGATACCATCAACCAAATGTATGTTATTTTTCAATTTAACAAACTCAACTTTAACATTCTATCAGCCATAGATAAAAAAATTCTCAAATCTAAGGAAACAGATTACTGAACTGGGAAAAAAGGAAATGAAAACAAAACAAAAAAGACAAAAAATGAAATTGTTTGTAAAATCCAAATTATTTCCAAATTGAATTTAAAGTACAGTATTAATGTTCTTTGAATAGTTTAAACTGTGTCCAAATTTTTGGAATATAGTTTATATATATAAACTAAAATTCAAAAAAATTACACACAATTAAAACTGTTCAAAAAATCACAAGAATACAATTTCATTGAAATTGGGGATAATTTTGATTTTTTGAAAAATGTGAAAATCATAATTTCATCTTTTAGTTTTTTTTTTCATTTAATTTTTTGAATTATGTAACTTGTTTCATTCGATCAAAATTTTTTTCAATAATTGATATTAAGTTAAAGTTGAGTTGTTCAAATACAAGAACTCAAATTAAATTAGCCAATAGTATCTAACCTAACGATCAATCAATAACACTAATAGAATTTAAACAAATTTACTAATGTATTTTTTTGTTTTGCTATCTCCAAAATTTTTAACACACCCTTGATTTATTTGTATTGATAATTATTTATTTATTTTTTTGTGGGTATTGTAATTGATAAACAAGTGTTAACATTTCAATTGCCGAATGGTTCTAATTTGGTATTTCTTCGTGAATTGATTAAATAAGTTTTTTTTTTTTCACAAATCGAATTTTTCCGTATTAAAAATTTTGAATTGGGGTTTATATTATCCACATTATTAAGATTGCATGGAATAGTTGTTTTCTTATTATTCTTATTATTTTCTTCTCTCGTATATTGGTATTTTATTGTAAACACATTTAGAATAATAATTTTTTTTTAATTGATCTATAACAAAAATGATTGGTCTCTTTTTTTATTATTTAGTTTTTCATGCAATACACTCTTAAAATACATTAAATATAGATTAAAAATATCTTTAATATGTATATCAATGATTTGATTGAAAGGTTCTGGGAATTATTTCAGAAATAGTAAAATTATAAGAAAATTTATAGTAATTAAAAAACAATAATTTTCATTTTTTTTTGGTAATTTTGTCGATTATAGCAATTTTTTTGCTATTATCATGATAATCGAGGCATATATATATATATATGTATGTATGTGTGTGTGTGTGTGTGTGTGTGTGTGTGTGTATCATTTGTAGTCATATTTTTCTTTTTAAAAGCATGAAAGACTTATAAAATCGTGTTTTTTCAAATTTTTTACCTTATTTTTTGAGCTTTTTTTTTTTTTTAATTTTGTTCATTCAAAAGTTCTTAGTGTATGGAGAAATATGTTCAACATAATTTTTAATTGGGAACCTTAATAGAATCACAGAAACCTGAAAATTCAATTTATGATCAATTAATAAAAGAATGAATAGATAAATAAAGACAAAATGGGGAATTTAACACAATAACAGTTTTTTTCCAAATACGTACACTTTTATATGAGTTTTACTTTGATTGATTGATCATTTTAAATTTTTCGACAAATTTTAATAATTTTTGAGATCTCCATAACCAACATCTAAGATTTTCAAAATTAAAAGAGGTTTTAAATTGGTTGTTGATTTAATTGAAAATAATAAGATGGGTTATTATTTGAAGTTAATTTGTTTCTTCTTTTTATTGATTTAATTTTTCATTTTTAGGAGGTTTTGGTACAATTTAAATCATGGTGAATGTTTTTTCACAAATGGTTGTAATATTTTCATCCAAATTTCAACAATAAAAGGAATATAACTTAAATAATTAATATCGAAATAGAAGCAATTGTTTGAAAGCAAAATTAAAAAAACTGATCTTTCCCTAAATTTCACCTTTTCCAATTAAAAGTAAATTCTTCATTTCCTGAGATCTATAATTAACAAAAACAATTTTTAATTTCTCATATCAATACTGAAAAATTCAAATACATTTTTTTAGAAATTTTCGTGCAAATCCTATTCTTGTAAATCTGTTAATTATACTTTTAACAAAACTCTATACAAAGATTATTGGGAAGACTAACCAATTTTTGAAAGTTTCTTCACATTTAAAACCAATAATATTCATTTTTCAAACCGAGTGTAATAAAAGTTCAAATAGGGAATTTAAACAAAAATTTGCAAACATTTCTTGGAATTATCAGTAACCAAAATAAAAGATTTCAATCTTTGTTTTTAAATTAGTTTCATTAAAAATGATTGTGTACCAATATCGTTCCGATCAAAAATAAAAGTAATTCTATTATTGTAATTCTTTTTAAACAAAAAAAAACAAATAAAGAACTCCCATTTTTGGATTCCTTTCGTTTTCTCACTCTTTGTAAACATTCATTTTTTCCAAATTTTGTTTGAAAGTTATCATGTCTTTTAAAATTGGTCTCTGGAACGTACACTCTTTTCAGGATGGCGGTTGTCGAATAAGTGGTCTTGAACAGGCTTCTTTTTTATCAAAGCATGATTTAGATATTGTCGCCTTAATTGAAGTAAGAAGAAACAATTCACAAATCTCGGATCTTGAATTAGATCTTTTTGCAGATTATTCTGATAACTTTTCATCAAAGAAAAGACAAACCGATCTTGAGTATTTTGCAAATATTTTGGAATCAGACTTTCGCTTTACACCTTATTATGATGATTTTGGGATTGCAATTTTTTCCAAATATAAAATTCTTCATTTTGCTTCGGAAAGAATCGAAACCAATGCCATAGGTGGAGCAAGGTGCGTTTATATGGCAACCATTCAATTAAACCCAAATAATCAAAAGCACGAACAAAAAGAAACAAACGAACAAAATCAAAAACAAAAAGAAGGAGAAGAATATGAAACCATTGACGTCTTTGGAACCCACCTTGATCATATTAAAGAGCAGTCAAGATTGGTACAAATGAGGATAATTTGGAAATTTATCAAAAAGAACAAGAGATCCAAAAAATATGTACTCCTGGGCGATTTTAATTGTTTGTCATCAAGTGATCATTATCCCAAAGAAGAGTGGGATCGGATCACTGAAGTTCGGTTGGACAATTCTTGGGAAAAACCCAAGTGTTCTCTTTATAATTACATAACCAAAAAGGGTTTCTTTGATACTTGGGAATACAGAAATCCCAAAATTCGAAAAAACCAGGGCACCTGCCGTTTTAATACAAGGATCGATTACGTTTTCGCTTCAAAATCTTTAGTGACTCAGAACGAAAAATCGCAAGTAGTTGGATACGATAAAGTTGAAACAAATTTAAGTGACCACCATCTCATAATTGTTAAGTTTCAAAATTACAAGAATTCTGAACAGAATTAAGAATTATTCCCATAGTTCCTGTTCTCACAGATTTTTTTTTCACGCAATTACGAATAAAACATATCTCAAGACCTCGAAACATTTTATCATTTTCTAAAAATATTAATTGTAAAAGCCTTTCTGAAAAAAGATTTTTGAGTGACACGAGATATTGAAGCTTTGAAAACCCAAATACATCATTTGTGGCTCTATTTGTGAAAAGAAAAAGAAGCCAAATTAATTCAGAGTTGAATTTTTACTTTTGTAATTTTTTGAAAGTTTTTTTTAGATTAAAATTTTGGGTTTTTATTATATTAGGTTGTGAATCTAGAAATGTGTTCTGTTGAATGCTTAGAAATAATCCAAAGAACAAACCAAAAAAATCGACATTAAGCATGTGAATTTTGAACAAATCTTTCTTTTTGAAGAGCCAAAAAAGAAAGGGTATTCTTTTCCAAACAAATTTGATGAACCCAAGAATGAAAAAAGTATATTTGAGACGCTTTGTTTCTTCTTGTTTACCTTCTTAAATTGGGCGAAGAATAAACAAGGAATTTCCTGGAATCCTCAAATTCCTATTTATTATTATTTTTACAAAACCTTTTTTTACAAATTTGTTTTTATAATTATTTTTTTAAAAAGTTTTTTATTCAACAAAGTATAAACAAAGAATATTTTATTCAAAGATTTCAAATGATTGAATTATTAAAATCAAAAAACGTCTACAAAAAGTACAACTCAAAGAAAAAAAAAAAAAAAATTTAAAAAATTTAAATTATAGTATGTCAAATAACCCCTCTTTTTTTATTTTATTATTTTTCAAAGTATCCCAATGCTGTTTTTGTAAAAATGTTGAAATCATGATTGTGTTTTTCTGGTTTTAATTTGTGGGGTTTGGAATAATTGAGGTTTTTATGTTTTGAAGATCTTCTATACTTGTAGAGTAATGTTTGTATTTTCCATTTTCTTGGATGTTTTATAGTCTATCATAAGTTAATTTTTTGGAAAAAAAGAGTTATTGGATTGTGAAAAAGGAAATTTTACAAAATAAATTTTTATTTTTGTTACTAAGATTTTGAAGATTTTTTATAAAAAGTTCATTTTTCAAAAGAAATTTACAAATATACGCGTCCTCGGTTTAAATTTTATGCGATTTTAATAAAATATAGAATTATTACCCCACTTGAATAAAAATAAATGCACTACGTATGTCAAAAAGATAAAAAAAAAACAACTACAACTATTGATATGGTCAATATTTAAATTTTTTAAAAAACAAAGAGTTCAGAAAACCCGGGTTATTGTGGTTAAAATAAACTTTATTAGTTTGTTTGGTTAAAAAGATCTGGTCTAGGTTAGATTGTTTTGAAAACAAAAAAAAAAATTCACACAATAAATTTATTTACGAAAAGAGATATTTAAAAAATATTATATTTTCTATAACTCAGGTTAAAATGGTAAAATTAAATAAAAATTAGAATTAACCATTAATTTTAAAAAATCTTTTTCTAATACAGTCAGTTCCACTTTTAAGACACAAACTACAACAAAATTTAAGTCATTAAAAATCTCAAATAAAGGTACAAAATTTTGATTCTAGTAAAATAATTTGTAAAAAAATAAATTTCCAAATTCTGTAGCTTAATTTGAGATTTTTTTTGTACCTTAAATTTGGAACTTACTGTAATAACTAATTTTGTTTCTCAAATTTTTTTCTAATCAAATTTTTTTGATTCGGAATAAAAATTTAAAAAAAAAACAGAGTAAGGCTGAAATTGTATCAAATATTAGAGGGTCGGATTAACAAATATATGATTTTTTTTAAATTTTTTGTTTACAAATTTATTACGTTTTTTGTTATTTTACATTTTCTTATTAAATGGGTAAATATAATATACTTGGGAATATAACTCTCGTATTTTTATTAAAATTCTAATATTTAAAAAAAAAGAAAGATTGGTTTTAATCTTCTATTTTGATTGTAATAAGACACTACAAAAAATGAATATTAAAATATATTCGACATGATGTTTATATTGAAAAATATAATTTACTGTTTTTGGATTCATCCATTTTTTTTTTTTTCTTGAATCGAATTTTTATTGATAAGTCAATGGAACAAATAATGTTTTCTTTATTTATTTTCAAACAAAATATGTAAAAATGAAAATTTACAATAAAATTGATTTTCCTGTAACTAAATCGTAAGAAATTAAAACTCTTTTTCAGCCAAAGTGGTCCAGTTTTATCGAAGAAATGGAACAAATATTTGACTTTTATCAGAATTCTTCCAAAAATAAATATTGCATTTTGAGTGCTGGTTATTGTTCCAAATTTAGTCTTTTTTTTTCTTTCTTTTTTTTTTTTTCTTTACTTTTTTTTTTTAAAAAATTAATTTGAAAAAAAAATGGTTTAAACTCTAAACGAAATTTAAAAAAGATGAGGCTTTATAATTTCTCCAAAAATCAATATGTTTACAATTGAAAATTTTTATTGTCAACAATTTAAATTTCCGAAATAAAATGGAAAAATTTTACGAGACGTTTCAATAAAAGAGTCCCAATTTTTTTTTTAATATTTTATTTTTTTTTTTCAGAAATTTATCATCTACCAAGACATTATTTTTCTGAATATCAACTTTAATTTGGGTGTTATAATTTCTCTTATTTGTAAACAATCTTATGTTGATTGTTTATTAAATAAAAAAAAGACCATTTTTTGATATTTGATGGGTTCTTTTGAGTGAAATTGGATTTAGAAACTCTTGAATTGTTTAATTGGTGTTAATATTATTATTTTCCTAGTTTGTGTTATTTTCAATAAAAAATGTGTAAGAAGGCCAGAATAAATTAATGTTGTAAAATCTATACGTGACATAAAATCAAGATTATTAACATGGATTATGAAAATTAATAATTTAAGCTGTTGTTCTATTTTTATCCTGGGGTTGGGTGCATCTGGTTTTTTTTTTTTTTTTTTTTTTTTTTGGGTTTCAAATTTTTGGAAAACAATAAATAATAGTCTATATTGGATAAACCTAAAAATAAAATTTATTTTTTGTTTCACTTTTCAGTGTTAACCAAATAATAAAGAACTGTTCTCGTGAAATGCCAGTGTACTCTTTACAGTAGCAATTGTAAATCATTATGTATTTAAATTATTGATAGGGTATTATTTGTTGTAATTCGGGAAATTGGGTTAAAGGTACTCTTATCTGATAATTCGGGCAAGAGTAAACAAATAGAACCAAGCTTGTAACTTTGAGAAACCATAGAATTGATCCAAAATAATTTTCCTTGTTCCCCATGGTGTTTTTTTTTTATTACTATTATATGAATTCTGTTTTTAAAATAAAAGGGTGGGACTTGGGGTGTTCCAAAAAAAAATTCTATTTTGTTATTTTTTTGTTGTAACTCATAAAAAAAATCCTATTTTATTATAAAAATATTCTCAAATTATCTTATCAAATTACTTTTTGTTCCAAAATAAATGGGACAAAATCTTCATACAGCTTTCCAAAAAAAGATTTTTTAAATCAGGTTTATATTTAAAATTTTTAATTCTAATAAATCAACTTGAATTATTAATTTCCCTTTTTAGAATTAGGAATTTTGTTGATTTTTAATTCTTGGGATTTTGTTTTTGAAAATGGGAATGAAAATTTATCTTTGATTTATTTAGTAATTAGCAATAAGACTAAATATCAATAATGGGTTGAGAATTAACGATTGAATTCGTTTTAAGACATATTAAATTAAAATATTTAAAAAAAAAAAAGAAGTTCAGAACGATTCTATTAATAAATTGATAATATTGTTTATTATAAAATAAAAGGATCAATATTTTCATTCAGTTATCCAGAAGAAAACACAAATAAAAAATCAAAATAATCGCCAAAATACAACAATTCTAAATTGGAATTCAATGGCAAAGCTTCTTGATAACTTAAATAATTAGACTTTATTTTAATGAAAAAATCGAAATTTTATCACTTAGTTTTAAAGCACTTTTTTGGTAAGACAAAAAAAAATTTGTTTAATTTATTTTTCAACCAACAACGTGATATCATTTCAAACTGGGTTTGAAACACTGATTTTGCGGTTACAAAATTTTCATTTTTGTGAAAATTTTCAGATTAACAAGTCATACAGTGATGAAAATAATGCGTGCCCAACAACTATAATCAGTGTTTCAAAATATTATCTGTGCTTTTTTTTATTCTTGTACCAAGGCAACATCCAATCTACTACCAAATAGTATACTTAAGTTCAAATCAATTTTGAAAGTAAAGGTCTGGTTATTTTCAGTAAAATTTAAATTATTAATGCAAATAGTTGAAAATTTTGCATAATATTCTCAATTTTCTTGAATTTTTTTGTTTTTTTTATTATTAAAATTTTACTAAAAATTACTCTTTTTTTTGAGATAAATTTTCCAATTTGATCCTTTATTTTTAGAATTTCTTTTTAAATAATAGAACTTTAAGAAACCAATACCATATTTTTTTCGGGTTTATTATTGGTTTCTTTGATCGATTGATCTATAGGTTTTTTATAACAAAAAAACACGCTTTTTATTTTGAAACACGCTTTAATTTTTTTTGCACGCTTTATTTTTACTACAGTAGTAAAAATTTTTTCGATCAAAATAGTTCGTGAAGAAAGGTTTAATTCATCTTTTAAAATAAAAAACCAGTTTCTTCATTATTGAAGACCTAAAGACATTAATCGAAAGAAGGTATTGGCAATAAATTACAATTTGGTATAGTATTGGTTTCTTAAAGTTACATTATTAAAAAATAAATTGAAAAAATGAAGGATCAAACTGAAAATATTTGAATCTTGAAATAGTGTAAATTTGAATATAATTTTTATTCATCATAAACAAAAAATCCCATAAAAAACCAAGAAAATTCGGAAAAAAATTGAACAAATTGCATTCTGAATCCAAAAATTTACTGAAAATAAACCCAACAAGTTAACCTCCAAAATTGAATTAAACTTGGGTACAATATTGTTTCGTTAATGAGATGTCGTCTTGGAACAATAAGAAAAAAAAACAGGGATAATATTTTGGAAGACAGGTTTTAAGCTTTTTTAATCTCATTATTATGATCACTGTTGAACTTTTTTTAAGCTATCTTTTTCTTTTAGACGAGTTCGTTTCCTTGAAATTAAACCTGGTTGAAATGAATAATACAGAAATTTAAACCTTATTTCTCAATTTTTAGAGTTGATCTTTCAATTTTTAAAAATAAAAAATCAAACTTTCTTATTCTTTTTCGAGACAATTCTTTAAAATATCCTCTCCACTCAACAAAAAGGCAAAACAACGAATTCTTTTATCCGATTTTCTCAACACAAATGAGTTATAAAGCTGAAAACAGTAAGATATTATTTTATTTTCAGAGTAATTATTTTTTTACTTAATTGAGTAAGTGTAACTGGGTTGGTATTGTCACCTGATAAGGTGTATGTGGTATCTTGTTTATTGTTTTATAATTATGATAACTTGTTGTTAAATTGAACAAATCTCTCTAAAGCAGTTTTACCTTTTGAAAATATATTTTCGTGAAAGACTACTTTCTTTTAAGAGTTTAGCACCACCTGAAACAAAACTGTAAACTTTTCAATTCTCAACAAAAGTGTTTTGTTACTTTAAAATATTTACTCAATTCCTTTTCTAAAGGAAAAACTGAAAAGACTCCAAAGAGACTAACTCGTTATTTTGTAGCAAAAATATTACCCAATAATTTTTAGATTACTTTTTTCAAAGTTTAAGGCAAAATTTCAACCAGAATTAGAATCTTCACTATTGGAACTGTTTTTTCTTTTGAGATTTTTGTGTTTTTTGCATTCGATGGTTGGTTTGCCAAAAGGACTTTATGTGATCCTAAATTTAAAGATTATATGAGGAGTGTTTTGTTCGTATTTGTTAATTTAGGTTGAATAAATGATTCATGAAAGTGTTCGACAAAAGTTAAAAAATTTAATTTTTTGTCAATTTTTGAACCGAGTTTATGGGGTGAAATTGAAATAACAACCTGTTAAATTTCTTTCCAAAAATGGTAAAATATTTGTTTCGTGTCTGTAATGGAAATTTTTTGCAAATGAATTTTTTTAGAAATTAATTTTGAGAAATAGAAGGGATGGCATTAAAACCATTTTAACTCGGTTTCAAGTATACACGAACCAAAGTAAAGTCTTCAAAAACAGAGTTTGCATTTTTTGTTTGTAAAGGAGAAATTTTTTAATATTTAAAAACAATGAACAAAATATACCAAACCATTAACTGTTTTTAATAATTATTTGGAAGGAACTTTTAAAGAATATACACAAATATTTTATTCACTTTTTTCTTTTTATCTTTTATTATTTACAGTAAGTTTTTAAAGAACTTTTTTCTCCTTATTTAATTTCTTTTTGTTTTTTACGATTATATTTAATTTTTTTTTTTTTCTTTTTATTTATAATAAAACTTCTTTACTTTTCTTTTCTTTTTTTTTCCAAAAATTAGAAACAATTTATTACTATGGGTGAAGTACAAGCATTAGTTATTGACAATGGTTCAGGTATGTGTAAAGCCGGTTTCGCTGGTGATGACGCACCAAGAGCTGTTTTCCCATCTATTGTTGGAAGACCAAGACATGTAGGTGTCATGGTTGGAATGGGACAAAAAGATTCATACGTTGGTGATGAAGCCCAATCCAAAAGAGGTATCCTTACTCTTAAATACCCAATTGAACATGGTATTGTTACTAACTGGGACGATATGGAAAAGATCTGGCATCACACTTTCTATAACGAATTAAGAGTTGCCCCAGAAGAACATCCAGTTCTTTTAACAGAAGCACCACTTAATCCAAAGGCTAACAGAGAAAAAATGACCCAAATCATGTTTGAAACATTCAACACACCAGCCATGTATGTTGCCATCCAAGCTGTCCTTTCCCTTTATGCCTCCGGTAGAACCACAGGTATTGTTCTTGATACTGGTGATGGTGTCTCCCATACAGTCCCAATTTATGAAGGATATGCACTTCCACATGCTATTCTCAGATTAGATCTTGCCGGTAGAGATTTAACCGATTACTTGATGAAAATCCTTACCGAAAGAGGATACTCCTTCACCACTACAGCTGAAAGAGAAATTGTCAGAGACATCAAAGAAAAATTATGTTATGTCGCTCTCGACTTTGACGAAGAAATGATCGTTGCCTCCGAATCATCCTCCGTTGAAAAGAATTACGAACTTCCTGATGGACAAGTTATCACCATCGGTAACGAAAGATTCAGATGCCCAGAAGTTCTCTTCCAACCATCTCTCATCGGTATGGAACAAGCCGGTATCCACGAAACCACATACAACTCAATCATGAAATGTGATGTCGATATCAGAAAAGATCTCTACCTTAATGTTGTCACATCTGGTGGTACATCCATGTTCCCAGGTTACGCAGACAGAGTACAAAAAGAAATTGCCGCTCTTGCCCCACAAACAATGAAAGTTAAAATTGTTGCCCCACCTGAAAGAAAATACTCCGTCTGGATTGGAGGATCCATCCTTGCCTCTCTCTCCACTTTCCAAAGCATGTGGATCTCAAACGAAGAATACGAAGAATCTGGTCCATCCATCGTCCACAGAAAATGTTTCTAAGTTAATTGTATCAATTTGATTTGAAAAAAAATTTTATAACAATTTTTTTTCAATAACCTTAATTTTTTTACTTTTCTTTTTCATCTGATGTAATTTTTTACTTTGATCTGAATAAAAATTATCCTTTTGTAATTTGAAACATCAAATTAGCATTATTTTACCAATATTTTAACGGTTTTGTTTTTAGAATTTTTTTTTTTTTATATTAATTTTTCAATTTTAAATTGTGACAATGAAAAAATCATAGAGTATTAAAAAGAAAATTTTTATTTTTTTTTTATTGTAATTTAAGGGAAGAATGAAAAATTCCTCTTCTTTGAGGTTACTATTTTTTGTAAAATAAATGAAACAAAATTTTCAGAAAAGTTTCCAAAAAAAATCTTTTATAAATCAATATAAAATTTCAAATTTTTAAATTTATAAAGAATTAATTTTTTAATTTTCTTTCGAGAGTGTAGACTTTTTATGGATTTATTTTAATTATTGGGATGGGATTAAACTAAAATTCAAAATTTTCCACACCGTTAAAAAGGACCAAACAATCACAATAATCTAATTTTATTCAGATTGAAAATAATTTTGATTTCTATAAAATGGAAAATATTTTTTTCATATTTTAATTTTTTGTTTTCATTCTTTTTGTTGAATTTCGTAACGTGTTCCATTTGATTAAAACTTAAAATTAATTTACAATCATTGATATTATGTTATAATTGATTTCTTAATAATAGAAGAACTTAAATAAAATTAGTAAATAGGATCAAACGATTTGATCGATCAATATTTCAAAGAGAATATTTACAAATTTAACAATATATTTTTTGATTTTGTTGTTCTCTCCAAAATTTTTAACACACCCATGATTTATTAGTCTTGATAATTATTTAAATTTTGTTTTAGGAGTATTGTAATTTATAAAAAAGTGTTAATATTTCAATTAGTGAATGGCTCTAATTTGGTATTTCTTCTAGAATTGATTAAATAACTTTTTTTTTTTTTCAAAAATTGAATTTCAATGTATAAAAAATTTTGAATTGGGGTTTATTTTCGATAGCTGACTGTAAAATTTTGAATTTTTTAATTTGCAATTAACAGTAGCTTATTTTAAATTTTTATTTGATTAGAAAATTAATAGTTTTTCGAAACCGAAAAGTAAAAAAAAAAAAAAAACCACCATCAGTTTATCCAGAATTTAAAAGAATCGAGTAAAAATAAAAGATATTTCTCTATTCTTTTGAATTAACAAAAACAGAAGCACTTGATGACACATGAAAGTACTCTTATGACATTCTACTTAATTTTACTAATTCCTAAAAGAAATATTGAGAAATATTTTTATAAGATTGAAACTTTTTTTATTAGTCTTTCCAAGTCTACCCTGAAATTTTATCAATATCAAATTTTGATCTTGATATAAATTTTTAAAAAGTTCAAAATGTGAATAATAAAGCTCATATGGAAAAAAAAATTAACTAAATGCGTAAATATTCAAGAATTATCATCAGTTATTCATAATATAAATTTTCAGAACCCAAAATGACTCTAAAAATCGAAAATTCATTGAAAAACGACATACAATTCACTCTTAATTAAATAAATATTTTTTTTGATACATCAAGATAATTATTTTTTCAGATCAACTCATTTATGAAAAAATATTTTTCAATATAAACTTACTTATTCTTAGATTGGAAAATATAAAAACCTATATAAAAATCAAAATATGATATTGAATTTATTACGCTGTTGCCTCGGAACAGCTGTATCCATTAGATTTAATAAAGGTATTAATTCTTATTAATAATTTTAAAATTATTATTATTTTTTAAAATAACCGAATAACCATCTTTTTTTTTAATTCCGAAATCCAGATTTTTCGATTATATTGAATGACTGGGTAATTGCATAGAAAATGATTTAAATCTCCCATATAACTAAATTATTTATTTTTTTCACAACAACGAGATTTTGAATTAGTTTCATTTATAAAATAAGAATATCTTTTTAAATAATTTTTAAAATTTAGTATATTTACCAATTACATAGATTATAATTTCTTAACTTTAAAATAAAACCTGAACTTTTATGCTTAAAGGTTTAGCAACACTATAGATACCACTAGAATTAAAGTACATTATAATAGGATGTAAAAGATATCAGCACCACGATGATCAAATAACTCTTAAAAAATCTATTATAAACATTATTGCACAATAAATTATTACATTTTTTACACATGATAACTAATATTAAAAAATTTTCAATTATGAAAATTGTTTGTAATTTCTTTTCCAAATCCTAAAAGTAAAAAACTAAAATAATAGTATTATTTTATGTAATAATTCATATTTAGAACTTCCAAAAGTTTGTATTTTTTCAAAATTTTAAATCCAATGATTAATTCGATAATAATCAACATAAAAGCCCAAATACTGATTAGTTTTGTTTCCTTTTTATACTGTTAATTGCTAAATAAAAAGATCAAAATTTTCATTAAGCTACATTTTTTCTAATTTCATCAAATTTTGTTTTTATTTTTCAAATTTTTCTTTGTGTTTTTTTTATACAATTTCTTTTTTTTTTTTTTGGTTGTTTTTTTTTTTTTTTTTTTAAAAGATCACGTGGAAAAAAAAAGAGATCTTCAAAAAGACAAATAATCACAACCAAAATTGAGACTATGTAAGCTAAATTTCAAAAATAGGGTCATCATTTCTATTTTCTAAATCATTGGTATGTGTGTTGTGTTAACCAAATATTCTGAACCCAATATCTTTTAAAAGTCATTATTGAATATTTATTATCAAGAAACAATCTTCTTTTAATGAAAATTTCCCAAAGTTGAAATCATTTTTTTGCAATTTTTCTTCCAAAATGATTCCATATTGTTATTTTTATGTTGAATGAACAAGAACATTTTTGAAAACCGTTAATATTCAAGAGATGAGATTAATTAGCATTGGGGAAAGGAATTGTAAAATTCAAAGAAAGTAAAACACCCAAGAAGTGTTTGCTTCGAAAACAAGTATCAACCAAATTTGCTTTAATGAGTTACAATGGTTCCTTGAAAAGTGAAGAAATAGCAAGATCAAATAAGATCTTCTTTTCTCTTTCATTTGGAGACAATGTGATGAATGTGATCGTATTCATTTTATCTTTGAGTTCTTTGTTGTACATTCAAAAAAATTGGTTTTGTTTTCGTTTTCTTTTCTTTTTCTTTTTCTTTTTCTTTCTTTTGTTGAGATTCTTTTTATCTTGAAAAAGGTATCAAGGAAAGTTTGGGTTGATACCAAATGGGTGAATAGTAAAAATCTGATAACTCTGATGGAAAGTTGTTTCAAAAGGTTCTTGGAAGCAATGGTGAATCTTAAATGGATAATTTTAAGATGAAAAATCATTTCAAAAATAGGGTCAGATTTATTTTTTTCTTAATGGGTTTCTTTTCTCTATTCTTTTATTAGAAATAATAATTAAAACAGAAAAGGATGTTTTAGACAGTTATTTTTTAGTTTTAAGTTCTGATTTTTCTGGGTGGAGTTTTGGTATTCACTAAATGAGAAACTACATTTTTTTTCAATCAAAATCTGCCCCTATTTTTGAAATTAAGCTTATAGTCTTTTAAAATTAATTTAATTATTCATAAAAAATCTTGTTTACAACTTTTTTTCAGTGAAAATTAAGTCATAAAAAATTGGTAATGCACCATTTCAAAAATTGTGGGTCACCTTTTTTTAGTTTTTGGTTTTATTTTTTTTAATTTTTAAAAAATTGGTTTTTTATATAAGCTATTTCCAAGAAAGCGGGTAAATTTTATTTTCAAATATATTTATTAATCTAAATCTTCAAAAAAGCAGTTAATCCTCCAAAATCATTAAATACCCTTTATTAATTTCTGAGAATAATTCAATTTTTTTCTTTATACGTTATTTAATAAATAAAAGATATTAAATATTTTGATCTCAATTTTATCTTATAATCTTTAGGGGTGAAAATTGGTGATAATTATTTTATTTTTGATCAAAAAAATCTTTTTCATAACCTTTTTAATATCAAAAAAATTTCAAATAGAATTGAAAACATATAAATGTGTTTTATTATTTAATAAATCATTTTTATGTTTTCCATATTTCCGTTTTTTTATTGAAATTGGTCGTACATTGTTTTCACAAAAAAGTTGGTATTTTTTTTTTCATTATTTAGGAATAATTCATCCAACATATTTCGAAATAAATACCGTTGTAATTGATCCAATCAGTATTAATATTTAATTATATTTTCTATTGCTAATTAAGGAATATTACTATCAGAATATACTTTCTTGACAAAATGTACAAAAAATGCCCTACTTTTTTGGAAATACCTTATTTAGAATGTTTTAAAAATGAATTACATATCAGACTTAATAATTAAATTTTCTTGAATACTAAAGGATATAGAAAATATTTTTTTTTCAATTTATTATTTCAGGTAAGCCACAATTATTGAAATGGTGTTTAGAAAAAAAAACAGTAACAAATTCTTGATAAAGATGAAAAACCGACAGCAATCGACTATTAAAACAAAAACTACCCAAAGAATGAAAGGGGGTATTAAAAATAAAGATATAACACACATTTACAAATATAAGCTTAATTTCAAAAATAGGGACAGATTTTTCATCAGAAAAAAATTAGTTTAATTGTGTTTGTTTTTTGATTAACAAGGTATTTTACTAAATTTTTTACAGAAAATAGCCAATATAGATTTTTAAATAAAAATATTGTACTATCATTGTATTTTTTGAAAGACCAATGAAAAAAGAAAAAAATAATAAAAAAAAAAATTTACAACTAATTTTGAAATTTGGCTTATATATATATTATGCGAAATTAAATCCAAGTTTCACCTGTAAACACACCTGTAATAGGCTTATCAAAAAGCAAGCCATTCATTCTTATAAAGTCAGTTTCATTTTTAAGGCACAAACTTTCAACGAAATTTAAGACACAAAAAAAATCTCAAATTAAGACACAAAATTCAAATTCTAGTAAAAATAAATTGTAAAAAAAAAATTCCAAATTATGTGCTTTAATTTGAGATTTTTTTTGTGTCTTAAATTTCGTTGAAAGTTTGTGCCTTAAAAGTGAAACTGACTGGAATTTCTTTCAGATTTTTTAATGATTATTTTGTGATCCAGTTGCTCTTTTATTTGTTTTTCTATTTCGTTCTTATTATTATTGTATTTATTTTGTTAATAATTACTTATTAATTCTCTATTGTTTCATTTGTGCCTAAATCCATCTCCTTGTTGTAAAAATGGATCAATATTTTGTTGATTTACATCTATAACATTTTTTCGTGTATTTCTCCTACTTCTTCTTTTTCATATTCAAGTTCTTGGGATTGAAAGTTGAAAAATATCTTTTTATAAACAAAAATTCAAAATTTTCCACACAGCTAAAACGTTCCAAACAATCACAAGAATACAATTTCACTGAAATTGGAGATAATTTTGATTTTTATAAAATATGAAAATCATTTTTTCATCTTTTGGTTTTTTGTTTTTATTTCATTTTTTGAATTACCTAACTTGTTTCGTTTGATCAAAATTTTTTTTCGAACAATAGATATTCTGTTAAAGTTGAGTTGTTCCAAATAGAAGAACTCAAATAAAATTAGTTAGCAGTGTCTAACCATTTGATTGATAAATAGTCCTAATATATCTCAAACAAATTTACCAATGTATTTTTTTGTTTTGCTCTCTCCAAATTTTTTTTAACAAACCATGATTTATTTGTATTGATAATTATTAATTTATTGTTTTTTGAGTACAGTGATTCATAAAAAAAAGTTAACACTTCAATTAGCGGATGGTTATAATTTGTTATTTCTTGTTGAATTGATTAAATAAGTTTTTTTTTAAAACAAATCGAATTTTGGTGTGTTAAAAATTTTGAATTGGGGTTTAGATTAATCTTTATAATTGTTCAGTTGCTAAAAAATTGATTTTTTTTTGTAAAAAAATTAAATTGATTAACAAAGGGAAATTATTTTTGGAAATTATTAAGATAAATATTCGACATAAATTTAAAAATATAACTAGTTCAATATTCAGCAAAATTAAGAAATCAATTCGGTATTCTAAGGTGTAATAAGTTGAGAATTATTGGGTAAATACTGAAATTAAAAAAAAATTGAAATTTTCAGTCATTTTAGGAGTTTCTAAATATTGAATTTTAAATACTGAAATACATTTATTTTACGCTTCTATCATTTAATTCGGAAAACGAAATAAAAAAAAAATTTCAAAATATACTATTTTTAATTTTGATCATTTGTAAAAAATCCAATAATTTTTTACAATTAATAAGATTTCTTAATATTTTTTCTCGTGTTATTTGAGTGATAAAGTATTTAATCTCATTTACCTTCAACAACAACATACTTTAATTAAGATAATTCTCTAGTGATGATAATTCTGTAAGCTTGATAAATTAATTAAATGAAAATTTTTAATTATGATCATTTAGAAAAATATGAGAATTGAATATCAAAACAAATCTCTAATTAATTTTTTCAAAGTCTTTTAAAGATCACCAGAAACCATTAACCTTTTTAGGTATAATTGGAATACAATTGATTTTTAATATACCACTAATTTCACTTATATTGAAATCCACAAATATATTCTTCCAAGCTTACAACTTTGAATTAATAATTGTTTTTCAACATACAAAAACCATTTTCAGGGTCTTAAAATCATTTAGCCATAAAAAACGGCTGTTTTTAGGGTTTTAAGCTTTCTCTGTAATTAAAATGAGTTAAAATATTGTTTTAATGTTGTTAAAATAAGGCGTGCAGAAAAGTTTGATATGTGTTGCAAAATAAAAAGCTTGTTTTTTTGTTCTAGAAGACCCATACATCAACCGATCTAAGAAACCAATAATAAACCCTCATTAAATATGGTATTGGTTTCTTTAAGTTTTACTATTTAAATAGAAATTATAAAAATGAAGGATCAAATATGAAAATTTATCTCAAAAAATAGAGTACATTTTTCAAAAGTTTTTAATCAGAAAAAAAACAAAAAAAAAACAAAAATTGAGTTAATTAATGAAAAATTTTCAAAACATAAATCAATAATTTAAATTTAACTGAAAAAATCCAGGAGTTTGCCTTCAAAATTGATTTGAATTTATATATACTATTGGGTAGTAAATTGGATGTTGTATTGGAAAAAGAAGAAAAAAAAAACACGGATTATAGTTTTTAAAGACGGATTATAGTAATTCTTAGGTACAAATTATTTTGATCATTATAATTTCGTTATTGTCTTTATTTAACATAAAGGAAAAAACTTTCATTTAATTTAAATTTTACTTTGAAAAAGTAGAGATCACAAATTACAACCTGGCTTTTTCTAAATCTCTTTGTATCAAATAATAAATACAAGAAAAATAAAAAGAAAATTTTTCCCAATTTTTTAAACCCATTCGAACAGGCACTCATAAATTCATAAAAATATGTTCGACTTTTTTCACCACTTTCTTATTTTTGAAAATATTTATAATGTTTTGAGAAAGAATTTTTGTTCTAAGGGCAAAGAAAACTTGTAAATTAATTTACAACAAGTCTTTTTATTATAAAAAATTTTTCCAAAGTTTGTTTACAATAAATACAAAAAATGACTCAAAAAGTTTAAAACCTTTTTTTGAATATATCAGCAATCTCAAAGACCAAACTTTTGAGAATTCCAACACTTAAACCAAGAAGCGTACATTTTGTAGATACCTAAAACACTCAAAAGAAGTCAAAGATTTTTATCAAAGATTGTTATTTTTTAAACATTTTTAAAAACGATACAAACTTTTTTAAAAAAAATGGAAAATCCTTTAAAATTAGAGTCAAACGAAAGTGAGTCAACTGATAACTTTGAAGAAAAAATCGAGTATTTAACGAGTTTTGTAGAAAGGGTTAAAAAAAAAAAATGGGATTCTGTTTGCACATGCCATGTTCTTTTTATCATCTTTTTGATTGTCTTGTTGGTCGCGATCTGGCTTGGGTTTTATGAGCCACTTGACAAAAAGCATTGGACAAAGGTCAATAGCCAATGTATGGTCGTTGATGCAAAAATGGTTTTCATACAAGGGGTTATAGGCAATGTGGATATTATGGGAGCTGCTGAATTAAATTACACAAACAACAAAAATGAAGAGGTAGTTGCATCACTATCAAGAACATTGACGATCCTGCTTGACAAAGAAACAGAAGCAAATTTCATAGCCAAGATGCTCAAATACAAAACAGAAGAGAAAAAAATAGATTGTTGGGTTGATGTTAAAGATCCTTATCGGGTGTCATTGACAGGGACGCCGCAGCCAGACGGATTTATTGTCTTTCAAACAATTGTCGTTTCAGTCCTACTCGTGATTGAAACAATTTTTACGATTAAATTAATCACGAAAAGAAAGGAACTCAGGAGAATTGACAATCTCAGCTATTGGTATCCGTACCAACAAATATTATTTTATTGTAAAAAAATCAAAAAATAATTGTTTAAGGGGTTGGTAACCATAAAAATAAACTTCAAGTAAAAAGTAAAATTTAATTCAAAAATTTTTTACATCTTGAAATTGAAAAAAAGGGAAAAAATTTGATTACTAAAAGACAAAACTTACTTTTATTGCTATTTCCAGAAATGAATTATTGTTTTTAAATATTTGATCCATTTTTCTCATTTTTGAAAAAGTTCAAAATTTAATATACTACTATTTTCTAATTAAAAAATGAAAATTTTTTTTCACATCCAAAATATTTTCATAAGAATAATTAGTTGAAAACCCAAAATATTTTACTAATGGTTTAGAAATGATTTTATAAGACATTTAATTATACTGCCTGATTGAACTCTAAGACAAAATTTTTACTCTATTAATGTGATTGTAACAGTAATAATTAATATGTATTTTGGAACTTGAAAATAAAAATTTTTGTTTCTTAATTGGATAATAACAGTATTCCCAAATTATTTCAAAAAAAATATTTTCTTCTACATGTGTCTTAAAAAGGTGTGTACTTTTTTTTTATAAAGGTAGTATTTAAACTTTTTTAATATTGTCTGATTTAATAATAAGTTTATTTTAAAAAAAAAATGCACTATCATTCCCTTCCCAAAACTCTGATTCATATTTAAAGGTTGAGTATTCACTTTATTAAAATATAAAACTTACAAATAGTTTAATTCAGATAAAGTTGCTCACTTTATTAAAATAGAAAACTTTCAAAAAAGTTTTGTTTTCTGAAACGGTTTTTACTTTTTTAAAAATCATGTACAAAGAAGGAAACATTGTTACCTGTGAAGAAAATGCAGAATATATATATATATTAAAACTAAAACTACTAAGCTTTGATATAATTGTTGTATTAAAAACAGACTTGGTTTCTAAAAAATATTTACAATAATAATTTAAACTTGAAAAAAATATAATTGTCATTATTCAATTTGGCAAAGCTTTTGAACAAAGTTTTCTTTTTTTTCATATATATATATATATATATATATATATATATATTTAAAATCATCAAGCAATTAAGGTAAAAATCTCGAAATAATACTTTTTTAAATGCTGCAAAATATGGCAGAAACATCAGGAAATATTTTCTTATTTGGTTATTTCTAAGTAATAATTAAGAATATATTATTAATTATTTAAGTCGATTATTTTTAATTAAAAGGTCAAAATTGTCAATATTTTTTCAAGATAAAATTACTATTTTATAAATATTTCTAATGTATGATATTGAATTTAAATTGTTTATTATAATATATAAACTCCATTCCAAAAATTTGGATACAGCCAAAATCAAAAATAGAAAAATAAAAAACCCAATTTTATGTATTTTTTTACAAATGTAATCTAAAAACACATTTAATTTACCCAATATTAATGTTTTAATATGTAATCGGTTTATATACAAATAAAAGAAAAAAAATATAAACCGAAACAATAAAAATATGTATGTCCAAAATAATGAAACGAACTGAACAAAAAATTTATGGATAAATTTGTTGAATTTTACCAACAGGTGTTGATCGATCAAATGGTAAGATACCATCAACCAATTGTATGCGATTTTTCGATTAAAAAAACGCAGTACTAACCTTGTATCAACTATAGAAGAAAAAAATACCAGATCTAACGAAATAGATTATATAATTGGATAAAAGGAAATGAAAACAAAACAAAAAAGGCGAATTTTGAAATGGTTTGTAAAATCAAATTTTTTTCAATTGGATGAAAGATTAATTATTGTTATTCTTTCGATCAGTTTTAACTGTGAACATATTTTTAGAATTTTGTATTTATATAAGTATGTATATGCGTGTGTTACCAAATGAAAATTCTAATAATAACAATTTATTGTTTAAACTCTGAATAGAATAAAAACGATATTATTTGGTTTTTTAAAAGCCAAAAAATAAATAAATTATTGACAATGAATTAAAAGATAAAATTTCATTCTTATCGTAAATTAGCCAATATTTGGTTTAAATTTCCATATTTTAGAATATCGATAAAATTTAAATTTTTTTTTGTTAATAAAAAATCTCAGAAATTTCTAAAATTGAAATTTCAAAACCTAAAAATTTTTTGTATATTTTTCAAAGTATAAAAACGATCCAAAAAAAAAAAAGAAGAGGAAGAAAATGGATCAAACCTTTTTGACTAATTATTAATTGGAAAAAAAATCTTTTCAAAATAACAATTGTTTTCCGTAAAGTTGCTAAATAGGTTTATTTGTTTATTTCGAGTAATTTTTATGAAATTTATTGCTCTATTTCTTCTGGTAAAAATATTGTAAAAAATGGCTAATTGATTTATTAAAAGTGTTTTTAACCCAAAAAAATCAATAAAAAATTAGATTGTGGTGATTATTAATCCAGTATGTGATTATTTTGTGTTTTAATAGTTAAATCAATCACTTTGAAAATTTTTTTCACATAAATAAAAAAAAAAATGGGTGGTTTTATTATTTTATTTATTTTATTGTGTGTGTAAAGCAAGAATGTGATGATGAATATATATATAATAAAAATACAATATAATTAAAGGTGTTTTGTAGTGGTTTTCTTTGGTTAAAGTGGTTCTAAAAAATATGATAAAGAGTGCTGAAGATTACATTAATGTGTTTTTTACTTTTGATCACAATTATAATTTATCATTATTTGAATTTTGTTTTTTTTTTTTTTTCAATCGTTTTTATAAATCTAAAGGATATACACCAAAATAAAAAAATATGGTATTTATAATCAATGTTTAGAAACTTCACAATGGTAATTATTTTTTCCATTTTTTAATTTAAAGATTGGCACAATAAGTGTTGCACCAAAAACTGATAGGGTTGGTGTTTTTCTTTCTTTTCTTTTAAATTAAACTCAAATTTGAATTACCCCATGGGGTTGAAAATGTTTAAAGAATCACAATAATACAATTTCCTTCAAATTGGAGATAATTTTGATTTTTGAAAAATATGAAAATCATTTTTTAACTTTTTGTTTTTTATATTCATTTCATTTTTTGAATTACGTAACATATTTCAGTTGAGGGGTGGTTTTTTAAAACGTCTGATATTCTGATAAAGTTGGGTTTTTTTTAAATAGAAGAACTCAAATAAAAATTAGTTAATCGTTCCTTGAATTTGGTTGATCAATATCCTAATAAAATTTCAACAAATTTAGCAATACATTTTTTTATTCTGCTCTTGCAAAAATTTTTAACACCTCAATAATTTATTTGTATAGATTATTTTTTTTTTTTTTTTTTCTGAGTATTATATTTCATAAAGAATTGTTATCAATTCAACTAGTGAATGGTTCTAGTTTGGTTTTTTTTTCTTAGATTATTTATGTAAGATTTTTTTTTCAAAAATTGAATTTTTTGTCTGTTAAAAATTTTGAATTAGAGTTTAATTGTATTTCCAATATAATTATAAAATTTAGAGAGTCGTGGGATATAAATTATTAATCACATGATGTGGGTTTTTATCCATAATCGATAATCGTTCTAACTTGTTTTACCCCCCCCCCCCGTTGTATTTTGGGGACGTTCAGTCAGGTGCCACCGAGTGCTTAGGTTTTCACGGGGTTTTCTATTTCATTTATAAGGTGTTCTATGTTTTTCTGTGGGGTTCTATTTTATTTGTGAAGTGTTCTATGTTTTTTTTGCTTTTTGAAATAAACAGAAAATTTTAATAAATTTTCGGTTTATTTCCAAAAGTAAAAAAAACCTAACGAAACTATATTGATTTTTCCAAATAAATAGAAAACTCTAAAAAAGCTAATGGTGGTTTTCCAGAATTCAAAAGAATAGAGAAAAACAAGGGTTTTACTCAATTCTTTCAAATCCCACAAAACTTAACCACAGTGGACCGTTTCTATTTGGTTGCAAAATTGATTATATTATTTTTTATACATATTTTAATTATTTTTCTTCTTCTCTTTTTTTTATTTGATAAATTTTCTTTAATTTTTCCTTTCTCTAAATAAATAAATCAATCAACAAATAATGATATTTCTAAAATTTCAAAAAAAAATTTCTAAAAAAAAAAACAATCTATAAGTGAATTATTTTATTTTTTTAAACAAATTGTATTTTTTTATGACTAATCTAAATTTCTCTTCAAATTTAAGAAAGATATTTCGCAACTTTTTAAGTCTTAATTTTGATAATGCAACCTTTATATTTAATCTCAAAAATTTAACTTTTTTTCTGAAATTCTTTGAATTTTTTTTATCTAATACTGGGATCATTTTTAATCGAGAACATAAGCATTTAGAACTATTTGACTCATCGATATTTTTTAGAGAAATATGAACATGTAGCACTAATGTGATTAAACCCAATCACAACTTACTTTAATCCTAGGCTTCTCCTTGGTAGAATCTAATCCTTTAAGAAGATTTGATTATATTTTTAAAAAATACTACTCCCTTAAAACTATTTTACCCATAAAAGAGATTTGACATTTTTTTTTCTTGGAAGGTTAAACTAAAAGATTAAAATAAAAAACAAAAAATAAAATGAATTTGAAAAGGTTTTTTTTTTTATTTCTTATTTATTGGGAGTGAAGGTTAATTCTTTTTTGTAATATTTAAAGCAGCCTATTAACAAGAAGAAAAAAAATTTTAAAAATTATCTTTTTCTCTTCCTATTAAAAATAAAAAAAAGTAAAGAAATTGTAAAGAGAATAAAGATTATTAAAAACCAAAAAGATCTGTTTCCTAATAAGCAAAAAAAAAAAAACAAATAAAAATCATATAGATTTAATCAGAGGAAGATTCTTCTGAGCTACTTTTTGGTCTATTTTTTTCGTATTGTTTCCACTCTTTTTCGTATCTTTTCTTGTCTTCTTTGGCCATTTTTTCAAATTTTTTCTTGTTTTTCTCAGAAATAGATTTCCAGGCTTTGGAAACTTTTTTGTTAACTTTTTTAGAGCCCATGTCTGGGTTTGATTTTTTAAGTTCTTTCTTTTTTTCCATCATAAAGAATTGGTAAACGTTTCTGGCTCCAACAGGTTTTGGGATTGGTTTCTTTCTTCCGTTGTATCTTGTTCTTGTAAGTTCTTCTTCAGAGGATTCTGAGGTTTGTTCATCTTGCCATTTTTTCAATTCCTTTTCATATCTTTTTTTGTCCTCAGCTGCTTCCTTAACCCATTTCTTTTGGGCTTTTTCAGAAAGTTCTTTCCAGTCTTCGTTAACTTTTTTGGAGACTTCTCTGAAATTGAGATCTGGGTTCTTCTTTTGTACCTTTGGTCTCATTTCCATGCAGTAAAAAGTCCATGCGTTTCTGTTTTTTTTTGGTTTGTCCTTGTTGAATGACATTTAGTAATCTATGAGAAAATAATACATTAAATAGAATATGATCGATAGTGGATAAGAATCATTAAAGAAAACATTTGTTAGTTCAATAGAGGTTTTAAAATCAAAAGAAAAAAGAAAAAATAAAAAGTAAAAAATAGTTACATTTGAAATTTGTTATTTTAAAAAAAATGATTACGGTACTTGTATTTTTTATTCAAATAAAATAACTATTTTCGTTAATCAGGAATTTTTTAATCTAAAAAATCGCTTACTCGTAACCATTATTGGTTGTTTTTGTTGTCTAAAATCTTGGAAATTTTCTAAAAAAAGATTTAACGGATTAAATTTTATGTTTTTTTTTTTTTTTTTTTTCCAATTGAAAGACATCGATAAAATTTTTAACGTATTTAAAATTTCTTACAAAAAAGTTCCAAACAACAATTGTTTTTGATTGTTAAATTGTTAATTTTAAGTCGATCTTTTCTTTTCAAATTTTCTTTTGTTGAAATTTTGGGAAAAATAAAATTCCTTGTTTCCAAAATTCTATTATTTTAAATGATCCTCTTGTTAGCAAATAATGTCTCTTCTTGAAATTTTTGAATAAATATTTTGATTTAGAAATCAATTTTGTAAAAATAAATCGGAAAAATATTGGTTTATTTGGAAAAAAACAAGAAAAAAAACTATTTAAAAAAAAATAATTAAATAGAGAGATTATTGACAACTAAATGAGAAAAAACAGTCACTCACGGGGTGTTTAATTAATTTATAAACTTTAAAGTTGAATAAAGTTTGTACTTTTCTTAATATTCCATAAAAAAAAATAAATTTTTAGAAAAATATTTGATAAGTAATTTCGAAAAAAATCTTGAGAAATTTGCAAGATTTTCTTAAAAAATAAAAGACCCTGGGTGTGGAGAGTTGGTTTTTTTTTTTTTTTTCTTTGTCAATGTATTTTTTATTTGTGTGAGGTTTATATTTAATTTTAATAAAATTAAAGTTTTCCAAAGATTTTAGGATATTAAAACTCTCTTCTTTGATTTGTGTTTTTGAAGACAAGGACTGACTGTATTGTCTTAAACTGTTTGTTACTTTACCCTTTTTTCCATCAGATACAAATGCATAAAAAAAACTGAGGATAAAAACCAATAAAACCTGTTTTTTTGATCTTTAACAATTTATTTCTCCAAAAATATAAAAATCCAATTAAAAAAAAAACCCAGGGATCTAAACACTTAAAGTTCATATTAAAACAGGAGTAATTAATTTTGATCAATTAATAGTTGTTGTTAATTCTGAATTCAAATATTTCTGTTGTAAAAAGTGACTGAGAAAAAGTGGAGTAAAAAAGTTTCCTAAAGTTTCTAGTAAAGTATTGGTATGCGTTACCAAACCCTATTTTTAAAATAGTCTCGAAATTTTTTGATCAAACTTTTTATAAAAGTCTGATGGACTTGAGTCGAAAATAAAGATTTTGAAAAATAAAAAACTAAGAACTTCAAAAAACAGTTCATCAGGCAATTGGTTGATTATTAACATCCTTAACTCTCAACAATATTATTGGGGGAGATAACCCCCAAAAGAAATTATCTTCAAATTTTGTGATTGATCTTATTAGTATTTAAATTAGAAATAGGAAACTATTTTCACTTCCTTTTCCAAATATTTCCTTTACAAACAGAGTTTCCTAAAGAAGTAGGTTGTAAATTGGAGACTTTGTGACAAAAAGGAAATTGTAAACCAAGTGAAAAAATTTCCCATTTGTAATTCAAATACCAGTAATACATTTCACCTCTTTATTAGAATAACATTTCAACAAAAAGCTAATTTGAGTTTTATACTGTAATTTTTTTCATCAAGAAGTCTTTTCAATGTTAATTTATCCAAGATTTAATATTTTTCAGAATTCTGAGGGTTTAAGAAATTAATCCATTGGAGAGTTTTATGGTGTTTCTTTAAATTGGGTATTTTATAAAAAATAATCATGAAAACAAAAGACGAACTTTTACAAACTGTTCACACTTTTAAAAGATTGGTCAAACTTTGATAGTTCTCTGCATTTCAGGGAAGCTTTATAAATGTCTTGAGATTTTATGTAGAACCACTAATAAATCGATTTTTATTTTTTTTCATTATCTGATCTTTTAAAAATTTTACTTGTTAATTTTTTAAAGAGATCTTTTTTTATCAAAACCACAAAGCAAACAAAAGAACTCATGGAGAACAAAGAGTTCTATTAAATTTAAAAAGAAGAACAAAAAGCTACAAATGAAAAAAAAGGGATAAGCAAAAAAAGAAAACAAATTAGAGGGGTTTTGGGTAGAAGAAACTTATTTTTATAAACTACTTGAACTTAAGAGTTGTATTTTAATAACCACATACATAACCTTATTGTGCACCAAAGTAGAAGTTGGTCTTGGTGAAAGTAACAAACAACCAAATGAATTCTAAAGCTCTACTGGTATTTGAGTTTTAAATGGGAAAAATTTTCACTTCATTTTCAATTTCCTTTTTCAAAACAAAGCGACAAATTACAACCTACTTCTTTGAGAACTCTATTTATAAAAAAAAAATTTGGAAAAGGAAGTGAATATTCTTTCCCATTTGTAATTCAAATACCAGTATATGATCATTATTGCCAATGAAAAGAACAAACAAAAAAATTTCTTGTTGTAATGTGTAGCCTGAACAAATATAAATTAAAGGTGAGTTGTTGTGTTTGTTCATCCTGTTGAATAAAAAAAGAAAAATAAACAGAATACAACAAAGAACATTAATTTAAGGGTCTAGTCAATCTCGTGAATTTTCACCATACTCAAGGAGTGACTTGAAACCTAAAAGACTATTTGGAAATTGCGCTTCTTTTGATTGACAAAATTCAAATAACAAAAAAAATATTTTTCGAGAGGATCTCATTGGCAAAAAATTCAATTATAAAAAAAAAAGTTGAAAAGGCTTGTTCAATTCCAAAAAAATCAAATTTTAAAAAAAAAAATCACAGTATGTTCAATAACCCGTGTTTCGGTATTTTACTATTTTTCAAAGGAATTAATTGTTGTTTTTCTTATTTAATATGCTGTGTGTCGGAAATAATTGTGATTTTTGAAGAAACGTTTTGAAGTGCATGTCGGAGACTTGAGATTGTAATTTACCATTTTGGAAAAAAAATGTAACATGGTTTTTCATTTGGAACATGAAATTTTGTGAAAAATGATTTTTTTAAAAGATTGATTAAAAAAAAAGTTCTTATTAAAGTCATGGGAAGAAAGCTGATGGAATCTCTCGTAAACTTTGGTTTGAAACACAAAGTAAAATTTCAAACCAATATTTTATAAAAAACCCAACAGTTCTAAAGAAAACCAAAAACAACAATATTGATTGAGAAAACATTTATTTACAGTCCTGTGTCATTTTAAGGCACAGGAAAAATCAACATATCAGCAAACACGGGTTATTGAACAAACTGTACTTATTTCTTATTTTATATTTCCAAAGAGTTAAATTTCTTCAATTTAAGGGACCAATCCCTCTTAAATTTATTTACCTAAATTTAATAGAGATAAAGAAAATTTTTTGTCAATTCCTTAGATTTGATAGACCCTTTGATATTTTTAATATTAAATATATTTCTCTATAAGAAACCCTTATTTAAAAATTGTCAAAAAAAATAATAGGGACTAGTCCCTTAAAAAAAATTGTCTTTTAAAAGCATTATGTTGATTTCAATCAATTTAATCTAATTTGTGGTTATTCTGCAACTCTCTCAATATTTGGTAAAGTAAGGAATTTATAACATTCTTGAGATTAATAAGACTCATTTAAGAATAGAAAAAAATGAAAAAAAAAAATCATCGAGATCTCAAAAAGTACCAAAGATCAACACTTCGAAACAAACCCTGTTGTTTTCAAAATTATATATTCTAACCATTATAATTGGAAATTGAGTGTCTATCTTTCGCACTTTTTTCTAAAAATATACCCTTTTTTGATTGTTCATTTTTGGAGATCGATTGTGCCTCAAATTTTGCTTGATAGTTTTTGATTGTTATGAGGCCACTTATAAAAATTACAAAAATTTTTTTTGTTAATTTCCGAAAATTATTTTTCACAGTAATCAATCTACCCTTAACTACTTTTTTCTCTTTCGGGATCCAAGATCAAAAGAAGCACTTTTGGCAAAATTTGACAATCAGATTGGAATCCACAAAACAGCCTTTGATATGCGATTTAGGTCATACAGTCAGTTTCACTTTTAAAGCACAAACTTTCAACGAAATTTAAGGCACAAAAAAAAATCTCAAATTAAAGCACAAAATTCAAATTCTAGTAAAAATAAATTGTAAAAAAAAAAATTGCAAATTTTGTGCCTTAATTTGAGATTTTTTTGTGCCTTAAATTTCGTTGAAAGTTTGTGCCTTAAAAGTGAAACTGACTGTATAAAAATCAACAAGAAACCCTTCTTTTTATTAGACAAGTATTATCAAATCAAAAATTTATCCATTCCAATTCAAATTGTATTGGACAACCAATACTTATTTGTAACATAGATTCAAATCATAAAAATAAAAATATTATCTCAAAGGTTGAAGAAAATTGGGCTTAATTAAATACCCAACATCCCGGTTTCAATTGGTTTGGCGAGGTTATTCCATTTTTTCATCCGAACAACTACAATTAAAAAAAAAATACGAATTTGAAATACAGTTATTTGAAGAATAAATGGGAAAAAAATTTTCACTTCATTTTCCATATTTTTTTTTTAAAATCGAATTTTCAAAGAATTAGATTATTTTATGTATATATCTATTTTTTTATTTATCTCCTTTTCACATTCAGTATTGATATAGATTGAAGGAACAAAGAGTCTTAAATGAAAGATATTTATCGATATGAAAAAAAGATAACTGATAGAAATACAAATCCTTTTAAATTTTCAATACCAGTAAATAAATTCATTTATGAAATTTGAAATGAGAGTCTAAAATAGTTTATTTGTCTTCTAATTGTTCTTCGTATTATGTATCTAAATAAATTATCCCATCTGAGAAAATCATTTCATCAAATAATTATTGAAAATTGAATTGAAAAATTTCAAAAAGGATTAATTTTATTTAAAAAAGTGATGAATTTTTTTTGTGGTTTTGGTATCAAAACATTTTTAAAGTTTTCTATTTTAATCAAGTCTACACTTTTTCTTTTATTTTAAATTTCGCGAATTAAAACCCCTTTTAAAGTTTTCTGTTCTAATAAAGCGATTTTTATTATTTTTTTTTACGAACATTTCTTCTCACCCCAACCCCTTCAACAAATTTAAAGATTGAATCTCCATCTTTTGTAAAATAGAAAACTTATAAAAAGTTTAATTGTGGAAACCTTTTCATTTTTTTAAAATATAAAATTAAAAAAAAAAGCTGAAAAAAAGCCCTATCTTTTTATAAAATAGTTATACCAAGAAGAAGAAAATTAACCAAAACACCATATAATTGTTATTTTTCAACACTCTTAAATGATATAATGACTGGTCAATTAAAAATTTCTCTATTAAAAATTAGATCGGAAAAATGACTGATAGCTTCTTGAACTTATTTAATTCATCGAATATGATTTTAAAAATTTTTTAATAATAAACGAATCTATTCAAGACTGGTAAAAAAATTCTCAGAAAGTAGCCACTTCAATTTTAATCTAAAAAAAAAAAAAACAAGCAAAATTAGAAAATTACCCTTCTCAATAATTTTTAGTTTATAAGTAAAACATATTGAACCTAAACTTTTTGATTTGAAAAAAAAAAAAAAAAATTTATGGTAACTATTACACAAGTTATTTTTTTTTTTAAAGTTTAATTTTTGTCAAATAAAGCAAAAATTAATATTTTATGCTTAAAACTCGCACGGTACACGCGCACATGGTGGTATGACCATTTATTGTATTTTTCTTGATTATTTTTTTATAATTTTCAAAAAATTTTCGATAAAAAAAAAAAAAAAAAATGAACTTTATTCTGAAACTGAAAAAAATTAAATACCAAAGGAAATCATTACCGAAAACTTTTATTGGATTTTTTTTCTTTTTGATTTTCTTTTTTAACAATTTTTATCAAATCGATTATATTTGAATTATTTTTTTTTGTTAACCACATCAACTCTTTGAATTGAAATCCAAGTTTAGAATAAAAATAAGAAAAACTATTTTTATTGTAAAATAGCTTTTAATTAAAATAAAATTATAATGTATTAAAATATACCGATAAAAACATTTTTTACCAGTTTGATAAAAACAAAAAATTCAAAAATATTTTTGAAACACATTGAAAATAAACAAATATTCTCAAATGAATTGATTTGAAAAAAGGTATCAAAATTAGAATAAATGGGTATATAGTCAGTTTCACTTTTAAGGCACAAACTTTCAACAAAATTTAAGGCACATAAAACTCTCAAATTAAGGCAAAAAATTTTTAATTATTTTTTTTTACAAGTTATTTTACTAGAATCTGAATTTTGTACCTTAATTTGAGATTTTTATAGTGCCTTAAATTTCGTTGAAAGTTTGTGCCTTAAAAGTGAAACTGACTGTATTAAATATTTAATAGTAAGAAAAATCATAAAAAAAGTGAAAAAAAATTATAAAATATAAAAATGGAATATGATTTATTCAATTAAAATGTAAAAAAAAATGAAAGACATGATAATACTGATTAAAATCTTGGTTTTTATAACATTTTCTGATATTTAAACAACATTGATGATTATTATCATTGCTATTGTTGTGATTATTATAGAGTTGTAGTTATCTATAGTTTTTGATCTAAACACCAATTCAAAATGTTTAACACACCAGAATTCAATTTTTGAAGTTAAAAAAAACTTATTTAATCAATTCAAGAAGATTTACCAAACAAGAACCATTCACTAATTGAAATATTCACACTTCTTTAGAAATTACGATACTCACAAAACAATAAATAAATAATTATCAATACAAATAAATCATAGATGTGTTAAAAATATTCGAGAGAGCAAAACAAAAAAATACATTGGAAAATTTGTTGAACTTCTATTTGAAATATTGATCGATCAAAGGTTAGATACTCCCAACTACTTTTATAAGAGTTCTTCTATTTGTAAAAACTTGACTTTAGCATAATATCAATTGTTCAAAAAAATTTTGATCAAACAAATTACATAATTCAAACAATGAAATGAAAACAAAAACTAAAAGATGAAAAAAAACTTTTCATATTTTACAAAAATCAAAATTATCTTCAATTTGAATGAAATTGTATTATTTTGATTGTTTAGAACGTTTTAGCTATGTGGAAATTTTTGAATTTTAGTTAATTTATTATTTTTAACTTGATTCATTGGTTATTTTTAACTTGATCATTTGTTATTATTCCTATTGCTGCTACTACACATATCATGGTGTTATGGTTATTACTATTATTTAGGCTGTTATTACTATTATTATAAATAATATTGTAAAGAACATATTAGTGTGTGCGTAGGTATTTTGAAATTTTGTTTATTAATGTCCTTGTTGTAACTTGTTTTTAAGAGAAAAATTAAAAGAGAAAAAAAAAAAAAATTGAACATTTCATCTTTTTTTAAGGAAAAAAATTAGTATGAAACATGAAAAACAAAAAGGGATAAATTAAAATGTTATCAACAGATCACAAAAGATTAATTTTTAGTACACATATCAACCTATCTAGTAATACAATCTTATACCACAACAAGGGAAGTTTTATTTTAACTACCGACTTTTATAATACCATTTACCCCCCCCCGTTTCACTGTTTTACCAGACTTGATATCTAAATTAGATTTAATAATTTTAATAAACCATTTTCCAGTTAAAGGGACTGAGTTATGATAAGTAAATTACAAGTGTTTAAATTATTTGAATGGATATTAGAAAAAAAAAAAAAAAAAATTATTTAATAAATTTCAAAAAGAAATCATTTTTTCAAATTTTTGCTTTTTTTCTATTTTTCAATTTTTTTTTAGCTCAAATATTTCAATTGGAATTTTTTCTTTTCAAAATTTAAACTCACTTCTTAAAAAGGTGTTATTCTAATATTATTGAAACGGTGTAAATGATTGAAGAGAAATCTTATATTGATTTCTATAGTAATTTTATTAGATCTTTAATAGGAGAAGATTAAATTTAACATTTTTATTTTTTCTCAATAGACTACTAAATATTTTAATTATTTAATTATTAAGAAAATTCATTGATTTATTTTTTTTTATCTTCAGGTGGATATCAACTATTCTTTGATGTGTATTATTCTACTTATTTCTTCTATAATCTTTAAATGTCAAATATAAAAAATCAACGACATTGAAATAAAAAATTGGGTACTATTAATAGAAAAAACGTTTAGAAACCGGATTAAGTGGGATACTGAATCATTTACAATTTAAAAAAAAAAAAAAAACATTTTATTCTCCTATTTTTTTGTTGTATATAAATTACTTTAGTAATTTTTTTTTTTTTTTTATATTGTTACTAATATCATCAGTTTAACAATTTATCTTGCTTTAATTGATTTTCAGCCTGTTTTTTTTTTTTACAAACCAGAATATGAAAAAGAGATATATTAATCTTTGTTCTGAAATTATTAATTTACGATTTTGGTGAATTTTGTTCCATCTTCACCACTAAAAAATAACCCTAAAAAAAAAATAAATTTTGAAAGGATTATCCAAAAACAGTTCTTCTGATTCTTCTGAGATAAAGTAAAATAATTTCACAATGGCTTTACATACTTGCACTTAAAGTAGCTTTATTGAGATAATCCTGAAACTTTTTCTGTTAAAATATAAAAATTCTAAACATTATGAAAAAATTTTTCTTTCAAGTTTATGTTTTTTGAATCCTTCAAACATATACTTTCTAAGTATTTCTTTTCGACAAAAAACTTGAAAATCAAGTAATTTACAAAGTTATATTATCGATAAATAAATAAAATGTTTCATTAAAAAAAAGTGAAAAAAAAATTTTAGATCATTTCTTTAGATTGATCATTATTATTTGTTTTAAATTTGTTATTTTGATGAATTTTTCAACAATTCATGGAAGAAATTTTTCTTCTGTATACTGGAATTTTCTTTTTGTCAGATTACTAAGTTCCAAAATTAAATTACTATTATAAATAAAAAAAAGTAAAAATTAAAGTATGAAAAATGTTTGATGCCAAAAAGTTACAAAATAAATAAAGAATCTTAGAAACCATAAACTAATCTTCCTATTGATTAAAAAATAAAGGGAATAATTTTTTCATTTAGTTTTCCAAAAAAAGATTTTATAAATCATGTAAAACTTACATTTTTTTAATACACAAAAGAAACTTAAATTATAAATTTCCCGTTTAGAATTGGTAACTTTTGATTGTTTTATATTAATTCTTGAAATATATGATTTTTATATAAAGCTAATTGAAAATTTTTTTCGTTTTATTATTCAATTAACAGTATTATTGATTTTCTTCAGCTTGATCTTCAAGAAAACGTTAAACAAAAACCATCCTCTATCAAGATTCTAAAAGTGATATTCAAATAAACAACAAAAAATTAAAAGTATAATGATTTATATTTCATTTTTCTTTTTTTTCACTGAATCCCAAACTGTATCATTTCAATTTGAAAAAAAGAAAAAGACGAATTGATGGAATCGACTAGTTCCTTGTTTAAAATCAATTTTCAGTTACAAAGAAAAAACTGTAGATTTCAACCAAATAATTTGTGCTATTCCAAATATCTATGCAAACAAAACCAAAATATCAAAAAAAAAACAATAAAACAAAAAAAAATCGTACCAAAAAAAAAACAAGAAGAAGAACCAAGTGATATCAAACTAACAAAATTAGAGAACAAAACATTTCTAAATGTGTCTTCATTAGTGAAATCACAATTAGAAAACTCAACACCAATTCAAAGAAAAAGAACCAGTCAGCCAATTACAAGCAATCCACCAAAAGATGAAAAAACCAACATCATTTTACGGTTTTTAGAACTACGATTAAAGCAACTACAAAACAAAAACAAAAACAAAAACAAGAATACATTAGATAATCAACAAAATCGATTGACTGGTAACACTAATACCATTGGAAATTTGGAAAATAATAACAGTAAAACACAAAAAGACAAAAACAAAATTAATTATGTATGGCATCCCAGATTTACTTCATCAGTGCCAATGGTCGAAACTTTACGAAATGTAAAACCAGGCCTGGTGTTAGATTTATATATTAATTGCTTTTCCTTTTTCCATGATACGAATGGCCATTCTTACGACCCACAATTTAAACCGTTATTTGAAGCAGTCATTAATGGAAGAATAAATGATCATTTATCCTAGACGATTAGAAAAAAAAATTCAAGATTTTATAATGGATATTTGGTTGTTGATATTTTTGATTATCGTAACCGGATGAGCAATAGGCTAGCAAAGCCTGACGTTTCAACAAAAATTATTAAGGATCCAAATTTTCAACAACAACAGCAACCACAACGACAACAACAACAACAACCACAACAACAACAATCACAACAACAAATGAATAATAATAATCCAAATGGAATGATGCTCGGAATTAAACAAGAACCATCAAATCGATCTCAACAAAATAAACAACACCCAAACCCAAAAGGCAAATTCCAACAACAACCACAGCATTTACAAAAAACACCAAACGAAATAGAATTTAATGAAAGAACAGATAAGAAACGTAAAGTGCTATTATCCTTAGATGAAGAATCTTTTGGAAATGAACTTCCAAAAATGCAAATTTTGGAATATTCTTTATTGCTCCAAAAAGAAAGGATCAAGCAAAAAAAGAGAATGCTAAAACAAGGAACAAACCAAAAACAACAAACCCAAAAAGCCCAACAAGATTTTGAACGGATCAAAAAATATCTTCAAATAGAGGCTCGGTGGGGTACTGAAAAGCAAAAAAGATTTCAAAAAAAATTGTTATTAGTTAGATCCAATCCAACTTGTTTTGGATCTTCAATAGATATTTTAAAAATCGCAAATTATTATTTTAATAATAAGCATAAAACAAATTATCTTGGAAACAAAAACCTTGGTGTCGATTCAAAGTTTCATCATAACAAAGAACTAAATAAAAAAAAATTATTAAAAAAAATTTTAAATTTAAATTATAACCAAAATAAAAAAGCAATTCGAAACCTTGATGATGGAAAAAACCATATGAGTGAATTTAAATCAAAAAAAAAAAAACAAGAAAAAGAAAAAGAATTGAAAAAATTAAAAAGGTTGAAAAAAAAATTGAAAATAGAAACAGGGAATGAAAAAGAAATGGAAATTGAATTAGAAAAAGAAACAGAAACAGATTCAGAAACAGAAACATATTCAGAAGGTGATTCATTTAGTAAAAAAACTAAAAGTGTGCATTTAAATAGCACATCTGAATCCGAAACTGAATCAGGTACAGACACGGAGAAAGAATCTGAAACAGGCATGGATATAGAAAAACAAAAAACACAGAAAAAAAGGGATCAAAAAAAAAGAAAAAGGAAGAAAAATACAAGATTTTCAAGAAGAGGGGCAATGGTGAACATGATTCAACCTTTAAATACAGAAACATCAGGAATTGAATTTATTTTTAAACCAAAAAAAAAATATAAAGGATTAACAATATTTCAAAATTTATTGAGCAAAAGAAAAAAACTAATTTCTGAGCAAAGCTTTTCTGAATATATTAGAAGATTAATTGAACCCAAGGAGGGGTCTGTGAATTCCAATTTACAAAAATTTTTAATCAAAAGAGCTAAAGATACAAACAAAACAATACAGAATGAAAAATATACCGTATACTACAAAAAAAATCCATTTCTTATTGAATAATGTCACAATAATTCTTCGGTTTTTACAGAAGAACAAATCGAAAAGATGAAGGAAATTGAAGAAATTGAAATGCATGATATTAGAACCAGATCTTATGATAATCTTAGTCTGAATCATCATTCACCGCTTGTACAAATTTATTCATCGGTGGCTATGCCCTCAATCTTTTTATCAGTTGAAAATTCTAATGAGTCAATGTCCAATGCTTCCCAATCAACCACTTCTGTTTCAGATCATGCGACTATACCAATACCAAACAATGCGAGATCGCTTAATAGTAACAAATCAAATAAAGATTCGAATTATTTACAACAAAATCTAAATAACAATAATAATAATTCTCAAAGCAATATGAATTTAAATAATAACATTAACAATCAAATAAATAATGGAGAAACAATAATAGGAGAACACAATATTATTGATCCACAGATTTTTAGATACGTTAAAGCTGAAAAAAATGAAAGGGCAATAATTAAATTAAGGGTCGACCCTGAAAGTGGATTATATGAAATAGATGCCACCTTCAAAATAGGCAATAAAGAAATTACTAAAACCAAAAAAACCTGTGAACGAGTTCAAACCAAGGCCATTTTTCATCAATATCACCAATTTATGGAAAAAAATGGTTGGGAAACAGAAAATATCAAATAAATATTAATTTTCTAAAAAATTTTTTTTTTATTTTCATGTAATTTTTAAATTTATTTTTAATCCTTATGGCTAAATATAAAACACTAGAAATCCCAAAAACACATACAGTCAGTTCCACTTTTAAGAAACAAACTTTCAAGGAAATTAAAGGAACAAAAAAATCTCTAATTAAGGTACAAAATTCGGATTTGAATCAAATAATTTGTATAAAAAAAAATTCCAAAAAATATGCTTTAATATGAAATTTTTTTTGTGCCTTTAATTTCCTTGAAAGTTTGTGTCTTAAAAGTGGAAACGACTGTAAATTCAATTTTTTTGATCAATTGAAAATATTAGCAAAAATTCTCAAAATATATTTAGATTTTAAAGATAAATAAATAAATTATTGTATAATATCAACCATTAACCATTCTAATTAGTATATTGGCTAATTATTTAAATTTTAACCAATTGACAAATATAGAAATTAAAAAAATGTCAAATCTTCCAAATTAATAGGGAAAATTGACTAAAAAATAATAAACAATAATAGCCATTATTTCTTTGAGACTAAATCATAAATTCAATTTTAAACATCTGTTTTAAGAATTACTAGGTTTTTAAATTTTTGAAATACAAGTTTGATTTTATTCAGATATTTGCTATGACTATAATAATTTTACTCTTGTAAATTAGGAAACTTTCAGAATTTTTTTTTTTTACTAAACCATTTTTCCTTAATTGAATGTTAATTGGAAATAATAAAACAACTTTCTCAAATTAATTACCTTTTAATATTTTAAATTGATAAAAATGATTCTTCTTTTAAATTTCAAATAACAATATCATAATTATATTTTCATTTTTGAATCAGTTGTTTTCTCTTTTAAATTTAAATATTTTGGAGTTATTTTTTTGTCTTCTACAGTTTTTATTGGATTAAAACCGATAGATTTCTAATACTAAAACTACCGACCAAAGAGAATGGTTGATATTAACATAATTAATTATTCATTCATCTTTAAATTAAAAATATATTTTGTAAATTTTTGCTAATATTTTCAATTAACCCAAACAATTGAATTCATGTTTTTTTAAATTGATAGTAATATTGTGTTTTGGGTTTTATTTTTAGAAACACAGATATCAAAAAAAAAAAAAAATTCAAAAATTTAAAGTTTTAATTATTATACTCTGATAAATAATTAATTTATTTATTTTTACTTATGATATATGATGATAAATATTTTTCAGTTCATTATTATTAACAGATTAGATAACTAATTTTTAAAATAAACTTTTCCAATAATAAAATTTACTATTTATTGAATTGAATAGATGTATAATTAATTTGATTATTAAAAATTATTAATAGAGTAGTATTTTTTTAAAAAAAAAATCAATTCTTGTCAAGAACTTCATTTTTTTTTCTTTTTTCCTTTGGATTTCAACTTTGACTTATAAAATAGATGAGTTACCTTCAAATTAACAATTTATTAATTCGAATATATTTTTTCGAAATCAAATTTTAAATTTTTCCAACATAAAAATAAAAAAAAGTAACCTATTATTTCTATTAATAATTAAGTTAATTCTTAAAAATTGGAAAACACCTTTTTAATTTTATATTAAAAAGTCTGATTTAAAAAAAAAAAAAATAATTTGTTGTTATTTTTAATTATTAATATTCCAATTCAAATCTCAGTGAATATAATAAATTGAAAGATAGGTGATTAAATGATGAATATTACTTATGAAATATAACAAAAAATTATCCATTAAATTGAGATCTATTATGCCTAAAAATTTTTATTATTTAAAGTTTCAAAAAACGTAGTTTTCAGGTTTTCAAAAAATGCAAAATAAATTTCAAAAAAAATTTTCAATTTTAAAAATTTTTTTTAACAAAATGTTTGGTCTTTATTCACCAGAATCCTTATAACAATTCATATCATTTTTAGAATAAAAATTGATTTTCAATTTTGCTGATAAAATTACAAAATTTCCCAAATATCTTCAAGAAAATTTTATTATAAAAAATCGAAATCTAATCCTTGAACAAAAACAAAATTTCTTGGTAAAAAATGTATATGACTTTTAAAACTATTATTTATAAAATCAATATGATGTTTTTCAATTGTTTAAAGTATAAATTTTTTTGGTTAACCAAAAGTTTTATCTCAAAAAAGAAAAAAAAATAATTTTGATAATATTTATAACAACTACGACTTGATATTATTTACTAATGAAAAAAACAGAAATAAAAAAGGTTAAAAATTTTAATAATTTTAGAAATTAATAGAATTTAAATTTTTGTTTTATCTTAAAAAAATGGAAAAAGAAAATAATTGATCTCACAAAAAAAATTTACTTTTCTGAGTTTCTTAGATCTTTCATAATTTTTTGATACTTATCATCTACAAAAATTTGAAAGTAAAGAATATCACTAATAGAATATTTTGAAATTTTGACAGGTTGTCCAAGAAGTCAGTTGTCTTAATAATTTTCTTTTTCATAAAAAAATGGAAAAAAAAAAATTTATCTCACTGAAAAAAAAAACTTTTGTGAGTTTCTTAGTTGATCAGAATTTTTTGTTACTTTTCACCAACAAATTCTGTAAGTACAGAATTTCACCAATAAAATATTATCAAACCTTGACTTGTTTTTATAAGAGTATTGCACCCTTAAAATAAAAAAAAATATTATTTGTAGAGTTGAAAATCATAATAAAATTCCAATTTTTAGGTTAGTTATTGTTTTCAAAATTTATTGGGATTACTCAATGCTTACAGTTAAAAAAAGCCAACTTTTCTTGAACAACCTTTCAAGATAGAGGAACTTTTTTACAAACTTATTAATAATAACTTATTATTAATCTAAAATCTTTTCATTTTTTTTATTTTTTTATTTAAATTTTAAAATATGGGTTTAGAATATTCAAAAGAGTTATCTGAAGAAGAAGTTAATGAATTTAGCAAAACAACTGGATTCACAAAAACACAAATCACAAAACTGTATGAAAAATTTATGATCCTAAATACACAAAAAAATGGTCGTGTTTCTTATCAAGAATTCTTAAATATTCCAGAACTCGTAAATCTTTTTTGTACACTTTAAAATAATAAAACAAAGAAAAGTAATTTAAAAGGAACTTTTCTTTCTAACTTTGATAAATAAAAAAAAAAAAAAAAAAAAAAAAAATATTTTCACAAATAGGCATCAAATCCAATCCTTGAGAGAGTGATTTCCATAATTGACAAAAACAAGAACCAATTTATTGAATTTAGTGAATTGATCCAAACACTAAGTATTTTTGTTGTTGAAGAAAAAAAAAAAGAAAGGATCGATTGTAAGTATTGTTCTTTTTATTTTTTTTTTTTGTTTTTTTCCAAATTTTTTTGAAATAAAATAAAATTGAAACTTAAGAAAGAAAAACCCCAAAAAAGATTCGAAAAACTTGTTAACTTTTACATTTTGGGGAAATACAAATTTGTTTCAGTTTTTCTTTCTTTACCGAGGGTTTAATCAAGAATAAAAAAATAAATAAAAAAAAAAACAACAAAACAATAAACAACTGAAAATTAATTCCCAAAAATTAAAAGTTCAATAAAAGCAATATTTCTTCAATTAAAGAAAATGTAAACTCAAAAAAACCTCTTCTTTGTGATTCTTTTGTACTTTTTGAATTCTGGTTTTTGGTGATGTTTTATGAGGATTATTTTGTTGAATTATTTTTTATTTGTAATTATCTGTCAAAAATTCAAGTTTTAATAAAAACATAAGCCAAACAAAATTACAAAAATTGTGATTCGTGAAACCTTAGGTTTTGAAATATAATATTGTTTATTTTTCGAAACGGCCATTTACATCCCAACAGTGTCTAGTCACTTATCATGCATCTGTACCATACTCCAGGAGAGTCTTTTCACTAAAAACACTATTCTAATCTTGCACTTCTTTTGGATGAAAAAATACAAAAAAACAAAATAAAAATTTCAAAAAGGATCTACATTGACAAAAAAAAAAAAAACCAATAAAAAATTAACAGGAACCCAATTACAAAAACTCCAAAAGCCACAAAAAAAAATTTCAGAGGATTCACAAGATATGCTTCAAAAAATTCTTCAAAATCCAAAAAATAAAAAAAAGTTCAAAAGGATGAACAAATTCAAATAACAAAAAAAATTTATAGATTCTAAATGATCTTAAATTTCAAAAATCAAAATAACCAAAAAAGGGTTTTCACATAATCTCCATTTTCAAAAAATTCAACGTATAAAAAAAAAAAAAGTATAAAGTATTCTCAATTTCAAAAAATCAAAATTTATAAAACAAAAAATCCAATCTTTTCTCATTTTGTATTTCCAAATGCAAAAATTTTCTATAATTTAAAACATATTGTTTTCTTTCAGTACAAAATTAAATTTAATTCAATTTAACCAAATTTGTGGTTGTTTTCTAATCCTTTATATTTGGTAAAGTAAGGATTTTATAACATTCTTTTGATAAAAATAATACTCATTTAAGAATAGAAAAAAATGAAAAAAAAAAACTTCGAGATCTCAAAATGCGCCCAAGAGAGACACTTCTAAACTGACACAGCTGTATTCAAAATTAGATATTCATAACCATTTAAATTGGAAATTGAGTGTCGCTCTTTGGGCGCTTTTTTCTAGCTTAGTCCTCGCTTTTCATTGTCGCCTTTTAGAGATCGATCTAACTTTACATGTTGGTTTGTTTTTAATTGTTCTTAAAGCCCTATTCCCAGTATAAAAGCACAAAATGGCCATTTTTTTTTGTCATTTTTTTTCAATTTCCTTTTTCAAAAACCCCATAAACAAAAGGTTGCCTGAAATGTAAAAATGATTACTATTCAAACCTAGCCAAACACTTGGTTCAAAACTATCACTCAAAGATATTCCAATAAAGTTAATTTAAAAAAAAATGACAAAAAAAAATAGCCATTTTTTGCTTTTATACTGGGACTAGGGATTTAAACAATAATAAAAAATTTCAAAAAATTTTTTACAATTTTGAAACAATTTTCTTTTGATGTAACGACTTGGACCTTTAAGTTCGAAATTATATAATGATCGAATAAACCACTTTTTATTACTGTTGTTAGAATAACCTGTCCAGATTTGACAAATCTTGTTCAAAATAAAAAGCCTGCTAATTTTTTTCTAGTAGCTTTGCACATTAAATCAACAAAAAAACAGACAATAAACAATAAGTATATATGATATTGGTTTCTTAAATTTCGAACCATAAATGAAAAATTTCTAAAAATGAACAATCAAAAATTAATTCTTTAAATTTTTACAAGTAGGAAATGAGATATAAGTATTTAGTTAATAGGTGATAGGAGGATTCTCCTTGATAAATCCCAATTCTTTCTTTTTTATAATATTTTAAACCTTTCGCTATTCATGTTCAAATGTATGCAGATGATCGTATTCATATTATGAAAGGGGATTTTCATCTCTTTAAAAATTAACTTAGGATCTTTGAAATAATAAAAAGATTCGGGACGAACCCACATAAATTAATAAACCAAAATGTAAAAAAACATTAAAAGATATCTTTTATATAGGAATTTGGTTCGAAAAAAACACACACTTCTTGAATACAATTTCAAAAAAGTGAAAAGAAAAGTCCTTGGAAACACTTAACCGATTGCTTCAACAACATAAACTCAATAATGAAGTAAAAATAATGTGACCCAAAAGCATCTATTTTAAGTCAACTTTATTATGGTCTCGAAATATTTGATTTTACATAAAGTGATTTTGAAAGAATTGATAGATTTATCAATAAACCGGCTATGTATTTTTTTAAAAACTCAAACTTTTTATTTGTAAAAATTACAAGTATATAATTCCTCATAACTAGCAATAAGAAAGAGATTAGAACACCGAAAAGTTTAGGATAGTATTGTAGCCACTGTGGAAAGATTTTGGGAAATCCTTTAATTATTACGCAAAGTTTGAAAATTTTCTGATCTTCTAATTTTGAATTCAATTCGGGTAAAATAATTTGTATTTTTACTAATAAATTAGACTTTAAAAATGTTATTTAAAGTTATTTTAGAAGTTTTTTAACCAATTTTTTTGTGACGTTGTTAATCTCATAAATCCCAAAAGGTTTGCCACATCTCAAGGATTTATGATATTGGAAAATTAATTTGATTCATGGAAACCAATTATTTGTTCAATAGATGACAAAGAAAAAATTCCATCAATTTTCCCTTTGAGGTTGGAAATTGAATGAATTCTCTTTCTTTGTTTAAAAAAAAATGCGGAAAACCAAACAACATTTTTGGTTTTGGTTTGATTGAAATCAATATCATTTTTAAAAAATAAAAAAACCTTTGGTATCTTTTTTTCTTCGAAAACAAGAGAAAAGAGAAAAGAGACCATTTAAAAAGAAGAATTTCAAAATGAGAAAAAAACATAATTACAAATTTAGAAAAAATTAAAAAAAAAATAACATTTTTTTTTTTTTTGCTACGTCAAGTCAAGAAATTTTTTGGGGAATGTTCAAAATCAGTCACTGTTAAGAATACACAATAGATGTAGATTTTATATTTGATCTTTTTTGAGAATTGGTTGACAATAGGAAATAAAAGGGGAGATAGAGACTCATTGAAAAGTTGGACGATCTAGTTTGTCTCTGTTGGGTTTTAAACCAATTTTTGTTTCCAATGGATGAAAATGTAAAATTGAACTTCAGTGTTTTCGATAACTTCATTGGGAGAAAAAGATCCTTTGAAGAAAAAGTTCTTCAAAGTACTATTGAAAAATAACAAATTGGTTTTTACTTGTTTAAATTTGCTTGTTTTTTTATTGTATGTTTTCTTGTTGTGTAGAATTAGATCCTAAGTTCCAAAAAATAAATAGCATCTCATATTGTTTCATTTGTTCAAAAATCACCTTGTTATAATTCTTTGTTTTGGATCCCCTTCCCGGCTCAAAATATGATATTGTTCTGGTGCTAAGATGATATTAATCGTCGTTCTTTCGAAATTCACAATCTCATCTTATATCACTTCAAACAATCTCATCTTTCTCGTTCTTCCAGGCCAAACTCGTATTATAACAAGGTGATTGTTTCCAAATCAAAACAATAAAGACAGTTATAATTTTTTTACAAATTAATATTCACTCACCACGATTAATTTATAAAACTGAAAGAAAAAATTGATCTTGTCATAATAAAAATATACCAAAGAAAATGTAAATTAATTGAAAAATTCGAATTCTTAAAAATTTAAAAAAATTAAAAACAAGCTTAAAATTTTTGAAAATTTGGAAATGCGAATATTAATTGTTATACTGAAGAACTAAAATTATTAAATTTAGAATTAAATGGCTTTCGTCTAACCAAATTGGAAAATTCTATCAAGTTGGAAAGATCAACAAGATCTAAAAATTATAAAATAACAAAATTAAAAGAGAATAAAAGGATATAAAAAAAATTATTTCTCAAAGAAAAATTTTTAATATCTATCTCACTCTATATATACTTTGAAAATAATGGGATTTAATTTTTTCAATCAGATAAAACTCTTGATCTGATCATTGATTTTTTTTTTTTTCAAATATTTTTAAAACTTTATTGAGAATTATATAAATCAATTGATCACTATTTGATAATAATGCAATTCCAGATACGATAGACACATTTTGGAAATAATTACTTTTCATGCAATTTTAAAAAATATCACCACCCATATCAACGATATAATCTCTCTAACAAATCTGTTGATGAATCAGAACAACGATAAAAAATTCAAATAAAAAAAAATTAAAAAATTTCCAAGTTTCTTTATTTAAATAAATAGAGTTTTTCAGAAAATGAATAGACAGCAAAACAGGATCAAAATAATTTTTATGATAATATACATCATATTTATCACACAATTAATGAAAGTACCGGAATTTCTTTTAACACATTTTCAACAATAAGAATAATATTGTCTTGGATTATCATGAATTAAGATCTGTTTACCATAATTACCACAATTTCCGTATATAGAACTTAAATCTTTTACTAATTCAAACAAAAAATCAACATTATCAATTGTTTTCTTAACAATCGATCCAAAAATCATCCTTGTGTTTGGAATTGAAATTTGAAAGGAATAATACAAAGTACATCACTTTCAAGAATAATACTTATGCTTAAAAAGCAAAGTCATTTACACCTTGGTCTGTCAATATCACCGAGCTTTATATTTGCTGTATTGAATCAACATTTTTAAATTTTTTTTAAAAGATTTAAAATCTTTGCTTATCTTTTATAGTTTGATTTGTTTCCTATCCATAATTCATATTTAATTTGTTTTGTTGTTTATTGTTTCTTAATTTTTGGATTTGTGAAAAAGGTTGAGTCCAAAAAAAATAATTTCATGAAAAATGTACTATGGTCTAAAATTTACGCTTTTTATTCAATTGTTTAAACAATATATCTCTTTGAATTCCAGATCAAAGAGTTCAAAATATTTCGAACATTAAAGAAATATTTTTTTCAAGTTTTTACGAAAAACATTAAATACTGAAAAGATAAATTGAAACTTTCTTCTCAAATCGAGAAAGCAAAGATTAAAGAAAGTAAAAAAACAAAATCCCTTTAAAACTATTTATTTTATTCGAATTTGTTTTTTAAAAATTCAAAATAGCAAAAATATTGAAAAATTTTGCACACACTGTCCTGAATGTATAAATTATTTGTGAGAAAAAAAAATCTTGAACTTTTAAAAAATTAAATTTACTCTAAAGTTATTAACAAAAACATTCAAATGATATCCGATTAGAAAATAGGTATTACTTATTCATTCCGATATTGAAAAATATTGTAAAGTTGCTCATTTTTTTTTAAAATGATAAAATAGGATTTTACTTTTTTTATTAAAATTTTTGAAAATTTGAAAATCACAAAACCAACCTTGAATAATCAGAAATTTCAAACTTCTAACTATACTTGATAAGGGTCTAACTCTTGAAAAATTAAATTAATTTCCAAATACAAGCTAAATCCTGAAAAATAATTTACTAAAAAAAAAGTAAGTCAATTGTCTAAATCAACATCTACAAAACTCTTTAAAGTGTATTTAGTTAAACAATATAATGGGTTGTGTAGCATGGTAAAAAAAAAAAAACAATACTCAAATTAAAATTTTTGTTCATGATCAGAAATTCAAATTCTTTTAGTTTAATGATAATAGAAGGATTTGAGTGTTTTTTAGTAATGTTTTTGGTTTTTCTAATGGGAATTCAAATTTTTAATTGTATTTTTTTAAAAGAACTTCTTTAAGTATCAGTACTAATCGATCTTAATTCTAGTATTTGTATTTAATCTTAATTTATACATGTGCTGGCACCTTAAGCGCATATTACTAAAACATTTCTCAATCTGTGAATAGTATTGATTGTTATTTTTTAGAATCTGTTAATTTTTTTATTGTTAATTTTCCACTTTTAATCACTTTTTTTTTTTTTTTTTGTTTTATTCTTCTAAACCATAATGGTTTCTAAATTTATTTTTTTATTTTATTTTTAACAAATTATAATAATTCTTGAATTTTTTTTTTTTTTTTTTTGTGAATTACTCTTATAGTTGTTTTTAAAATTTATGATTTAAATGGCGATGGGTTTATTTCAAATGGTGATTTGTTCTTAGTACTGCAATCAATGGTTGGCGAGAATTTAAAGGATATACAATTACAACAAATTGTTGATAAAACGATAGCGAAATTTGATAAAGACGAAGATGGAAAATTAAGTTATGAAGAATTTATAAATTTAACAAAAGATTTCAAATTAGACGAGCTTTTATATTATGAATTAGAAATCTAAAAAGAAAACAATTTAAAGATTTTTTATCCTAATAAGAAAGAGAAATCAATAATAAATTTCTTTTTATCTAATTATGTTGCTTTATTATTTTTGAATAAAATAATATTATTTATAATATCAAATCGGTTGATTTCTCTGATCAGAAGAAATTTTAAATAATAAAATATTTAAGAAAATAAGAAAATTTTTTTATTCTTCCGAAACTTTTTTGAATATAATTGGATAAATTGTTTTGTTTCAAATGTTCCCCAAAAGTATTACAATCTGATTTTTGACAATATTCAAGTAGATGTTTTTTTTTTTTTTTTTTATTTTGAGTTTATTGCTTTTGAAATTTTAATTAAAGAAAATTGTACTCAACGTTGTTTTTTTTTATTGAAATTAATTTCAAAAGAAACAATTCTTTTGTTTTGTCACTTGTTTAATTGTAATTTCAAAGACATTTTTACAAAGGTATTTCAAGATCTATGATGTTGTTTTACAAAATATAAACTAAATTCCAAAAATTTGGACACAGTTTAAAAGGTTGAAAGAATAACAATACTACACTTTAAATTCAATTTGGAAAGAATTTTGATTTTACAAACTATTTTCATTATTTGTTATTTTTTGTTTTGTTTTCATTTCCTTTTTTCCAGTTACGTAATATTTTTTGTTAGATCTCAGAAATTTTTTTTCGATGGTTGATAGAAGGTTAGTGTTGAGTTTGTTAAATAGAAAAATCATATACAATTCATCCATATTATCTTATCGTTTGATGGATTAACAATTGTTGGTGATATTTCGAACAAATTTACCAATATATTTTTTGTTCTCGCTGGTTTCATTATTTTAGACACACTAATTTTTATTTTTTGGTTTGATCTTTTTTTCTTTTATTTGGATTAAAATGATTACTTATTAAAACATTAATATTGGGCTAACTTAAATGTGGTTTTATATTAGGTTTGAAAAAATATAATAAATTGGGTTTTTTTTTTTTGCCTATTTTTGATTTTGGGTGTGTCCAAATTTTTGGAATTGGGTTTACATACTAACAAGAATTTACCAATTTTTTTTTTTATTCTAAGCGAAAATTATTAGAAATTTTTTTTCAAAAATGTTGACTCACTTTAAAATGTTACTTGAAGTGGTTTTATTGGGTTTTACCCTTATTTTCTTATCAAAATAAATGTTTCAATTTTTTAATCAAAATATTTTTTTCTAATTTATTCTTAGTTAGTTTTATATTAATAAATTATTTGTTTTCTTTTTCTTTTTGATTTTATAAATTGTTTTCTTTTTTTTATTGTGATTTTTTTTTCTTTTATACTTTTTTTCAAAGAAAAACAAGTTGAAAAAAAAAAAGATTCTCAAAAACACCAATAAATTTTCAAAATTGGACCACAAGAGTAAATATGAATGTTGTAAAAAATAGAGTTTTTCCAATTTTTGGGATAAATAAAGAGTCCATGTATTTATCCAAATTTTGGTTATAGCAAATATAATATCTGATTATCTTAATAGACTCAAAATAATTTTAATGAAAAAATCGTTTGGTGAAGACCAATATTTTAATTTTTAAAAAAAAATCATTTTTGAAACAAAGTTTTAGTGTTCACCAGACAATTTTATATTGAAAACCCCTTTTAGCTTTTAAATCAAAATGGATGTTTTGTTTACTATTCCCAAAATTTGGATAAATGTATAGAACTCTTTATTTATCCCAAAAATTGGAAAAACTCTATTTTTTACAACATTCATATTTAGTCTTGTGGCTATGTAATGTCTTGATAAAATTTAGAATTACTATTCATAAAAAAACTTTGTTTTAACCTTTTCCGTGAAAACTTCAGAAAAACAACCTTTAATGTTCTTTTCAAAAAATATGATTTACTTTTTTTGGGTTTTTGATTTTTATTTTTCTAAACTTTTCAAAATACCGGAGTTATTGATATATTTAGAATAATTAAAAAGTGGATTATTAAGAAGATTAAACAAATAGTTAATATAAGATATTTTTTTTTGGGAAAATTAAATAAGCTGTCAAGTTATAATTTTTACAATATAGTCTATTTTTAAAGGAATAAATATGATAATGTAATTATTATTCTTCTAGAGTTAATCTTAAAAGAAAAATATTGATTTGGCTTATATTATAGTCAGTTATTAGTTCACTATGCTCTCAATAAATATTTTATAAATGAAAAAATCAACATTTGGTTATAAAAATATTATAAAAAAGAAGGAATAGGGGGTTTATCAAGGAGACCATCTTTCACCTTTTATGTTTGGATTAATCAATCAATTTTTAATGGAAAAAATAAAAGATTTAGTTCATCATGTCCAATTTTTGTAGATGAGTTAATTTTAATAATGGAAGGAACTTTCCAGATATTGAAAAAAAGTTGATAATATTAATAAAATTATCCAAGAATTTGGAATGAATACAAATATTGATGAAACCTTAAAATAAAACCAATTATCAGAATAAAAATTTTAATGAAATTGGTTAGAAAAAGAGAAACATCTACAAAAAAAAAACATGAAACTAGTAAAATACAATTTTAAAAAAATCAAGATGATTTTTATCAACAAAAATTTAGCTAATGGATAAAAATTACAAATATTTTAATCAATATGATTTAATCAATTATTTTTTGGATTAATTATTTTTATTTAAATCAAAAATATTTCAAAACAAATGATGTTTGGATAAATAAAAAAAAATAGAAAATTTTTAACCATTAACCCACATTCTTTGACAATAATTTATAAAGCTGAAGCAAAAATAGAACAAGTTAAAATTTCGATATAGAAAAGAAGATATAAACTCGACAAGAAATTAGAAATTTTGGCTTTAAACTGATATAAAAAAATTCAAAATTTTCAAAAAAAAAATAATGAAAATATCAACTGGGAAATACCATTCTGAAAAGTATTAGATGAAAATCTTAATGAATTTAGTGAAAATTTAAATATCAACAGTTAGGGATAGAAAGATAAAGAATATTTAAAAATTATTAGGTATAATAACAATATAAATAAACAACACAAATATTTAAAATGGAAGTGTTCGACTTCCAAACAAAAACTAAGAAATTTCACATATTATCTAAATAGATATTTGTATGTTAATGATAAGAATTAAATAAACACAAAATCTTGCAATTTGTGGATAAAAAAAAACACAACTCAGAAATAGATGAAGAAATAGATCATTTGTCGGGATATACATTCATAAAAAAAAGTCGAACATTTTTGATTAAAGAATTTATTAAAGAATTAATTCAAAGAAATCAACAATTAAAGTATAATTTCTTGGATACTATTCAAAATAAAGACGCCTTATCTATCTGTTAATTGGTTTATGTTACAGAAAATTATGATTCTGTATTAAAAGTACTAAACAAAAAATTTTGGAATCAGGTAAGTTTCATCAAGTCCCTGAGAGTACTTAGGTTTTCCAGACTTTTAAAGAATTGAGAAAAATCTTTTGGTTTTCCTCCATTCTATCGAATTCTGGGAAACCAAATGGCTGTAAGAGGAAATTAATTTCCTCCCTTCAAAATAAAAAAAAACAAAAATGGTATTTTTTTTTCATTTTCTGATTTCTTAACTTGTGAAAACCGAAAGAAAGATTAGTAAAAGGCACTACTGAAATTCCTTTATTATTTGTGGACTTATTTTAGCAACTATTAATAAAACAGATCCATTTATTTAAAAACTTTGTTAAATACTATTTTAAACATAATTCTTTTCATTTTTTAAAAATTTCTATTTGTTATGTCAACAAATTCTGAAAGTGATGAGAATGAAAAGAGTGAAAACCAGTTTCCTCCAGTGTCAAGAAATAACCAACCAAATCCAAATCTGAATAAAAACGAAAATATTCATCAAAAAGAAAATGAAAAAGTGTTTGTTCTCGAAGAAATCGATTTTTCATCACAATCCGAAAAAGAGGAGCACAAAGAGAAAAACATTGATCAAAATTTTACACTTGATGATGTTTCGAGTGATTTTTTCACATCTTCCTCAGAAATGAGTATAGGGATCATTGGCACTGAGACTGTAAAGAAGGTTTCATCCAAATTGGCATCATTCTCAGAAAAGAAAGGAATGGATCATCATAACAAGAATCAAAACAAAAAAGACTTTGTTGATGAGAAAGGAAACACAGAAAATTCTCCTTTATTAAAAAACATCAGCCAAATGCGTGCACCAGAACAAAAGCCAACCTCCATGTTTCAGCTGAAAAAGGAAACAGAGCCCAACACTTCCCCATATAGAACCTTTATCCAGAAAAAGACAAATAAGCAAACAGATATTCGGCCATTATTGGATTCTTATGGTTGGATAACTGACACTAATGAAGAGACAGAAACTGGTTCAAGCGAATTCATTCTTTCAAGTAAAGATTTTGAAAGTGATCCAAACGCAAAACTTTTATCAAAAAATAAAAAGAAGAAGAAAAAAAGAGAGAAATGGATGAAACAAAAAAAAGATAAGCAAAGCACAGATAGCTTTTCTTCCAATCAGTTCTCTCAAAAGAAAGGCAAAAGGAATACACACTTATTCAAAACCCATGAAATCGATGATCAAAGGCAAGATCGAAACACTTTTTCAGGTAATCATAAAAAACAAAAAATTGCCTATTTTCTATATTTCGTAGCTTTTGTTGGTTGTGTAATCCTTGCAATTGAAATTTGGGTCAACAAGGGCTTTGAGTCAATCAAAATCAATCCTTGGTTTGGTATGAGCCTCTCCATTTTTTACACAATTTAATTTAATTCAATTCACTTTATTTCTATTTTTTTTAATCCATAATAATTAGGCCCCTCAACAGAAACACTCATCAAATTAGGTTCAAAAGATGGTCCTTTAATCAAAAAGGGCCAATATTGGAGATTATTTTCCTCAAGTAAATTAATCTTTTTTTTTTTTTGTTTTTTAATTCTGTTTTTAAGGGGGTATGCCCAAAACAAATAACTAATTTCAATTTGGAAAAGTTTTAAAATTAGGATTAAAGTTCTTACACCGACACAAAAGCGGTAGAAGACCCATTATGTTAAAAAAAAATATTTTTTGTTGGATGAATAATTTTCAAATTTACAGTGATCATAATAATGCGTGCATAAAGACTATAATCCGTGTTTCAAAATATTATCCGTGCTTTTTTTTCTTCTTGTACCAAGACAACATCAAATCGACTACCAAATAGTATACCTAAGTTCAAATCAATTTTGAAAGTAAAGGTCTGGTTATTTTCAGTAAAATTTAAATTAGGAATGCAATTTGTTTGAAAATTTTCCATAATATTCTCAATTTTTGGAGAATTTTTCGTTTTTTTTATTTTTGATTATTTATGAAAAAATTAACTCTCTTTTTTGAGATAAATTTTGAAATTTGATCCTTCATTTTGAGAATTTCTTTTTAAATAATAGCACTTTAAGAAACCAATACCATATTTTTTTAGGGTTTATTATCAGTTTCTTTGATTGGTTAATCTATAGGTCTTCTAGAACAAAAAAACACGCTTTTTATTTTGAAACACTGATTAATTTTTTTTGCACGCTTTATTTGACTACAGTATTTAAGATTTTTTCGTTAATTAAATTCAATGAGTACAAAAAAAAAAGTAAGGTGCGATGATTAAAATGATAAATATGTACATTTTATTGAATTTTAGTTTCAAAGGGTTTGTAATAATTTGATCAATGAGAAAATTTGTGGAAAAAGGAAGAAAAAATTAACAAAGAATATTGTCTCGTATTAATTAATTTTTTCCAATATACATTGAGTAAAATATTGAGTGGAAACTTTTAGCTTTTTCTTTTTCTCCAAATTAATCTTGTTTTTTCTTCTTGTTTTTATTTATACTTTGTTTTATTTTGATGATTTTTGGTTTTCTTTTCCCTTGTTTCTTTTATTTTCAACTTTTTTTCCATTATCAAGCAAATATTCTACCAACTCTAAATTACTTGAAATTTTGTGCCTATATTTTCAAAGCACAAAATAGTTGAAGAATTACAACATTCGCAATAATTCTTTTTTTTTTTTTTTGGTAGTCTTGATTTTTCTTGTTCTATTGACTCAATAAAAAACAAAAAAAAAAAAACTCTAGTTACTGCAAAGGTTCTTCAAATACTTGAAAAAATTTTCTAGCACATTTTTAACACTTGGAAATTTTTTATATTTTCTCTCTTTGTTGGAAATTAAATCAATTCACTAAAAAGATTTAGAATTCTTCAAATGATGTTGAGAAAATATCAAAAAAAAAAAAAAAAAATGACTTTCTCAATTTTTAAAAATAATCTGATATAGACATTTCAAACATGGACCAAAGTACCTTAGAGATACTACAAAGTGTCTAATTTTTTAAAAATTAAATACGTTTAATTTTAAATTAGACTTAATTCAATAAATTTAAATTCAAAGTATCTAACTACGTTTTTTTAAATTTTATTTTTATTTTCCAATTTAAAAAAAAAATCTACTTCGTTTTTCCGAAATTAACAAGAATTGAGTTAAAATGTATGATTTTACTCTATTCTTTTATATTCTGAAAAACCGCTGTTAGGTTTTTTTTAATTTTAGAAATAAAAAGAGCAGTTCGTTTTTTTTTTTTAATTTCTGAAATTAAAAAAAAACATAGGTAACTAACATTATATTTTCTTGAGTTTTCTGTTTTATCTTGAAAATCTATTGATTTTCGTTATGTTTTTTTGATTTTTCTATTTATTTGGAAAATCTATTTATTTTCGTTATGTTTTTTTGATTTTTCTATTTATTTGGAAAATCAATAGATTTTCGTTAGGTTTTTTTGAGTTTTCTATTTATTTGGAAAATCAATAGATTTTCGTTAGGTTTTTTTGAGTTTTCTATTTATTTGGAAAATCAATAGATTTTCCAAATAAAATAGAAAACCTCAAAAAAACCTAGAACACTTCACAAATAAAATAGAAAACCTCAAAAAAACCTAGAACACTTAACAAATAAAATAGAAAAAACCTAACGAAAAAACCTAGAACACTTCACAAATAAAACAGAAAACCTCAAAAAAACCTAGGCACTCTACGGCACTCTACATCACTCTATGGCGCTTCACACACCATATTTTAAATGATTGTTAATTAAAGTTTTCAAAAAAAAACAATGAAAAAATTAATTGAAGAGTAGAAAATCTCGAGTTATTTCGCAAAATCAGAAATTTATTTAAGAAGATTTAATAAAAAAATATTTTGATCAAAAATGACAAGTATATTTACAATTTATAAATTATAAAAATAGTTAAATCAACAATTGTATTGATATCTAAGCACGTTTTAGAATACCATGCTTAGGTTTTTTTTCAATGATAAAAATTATAGTAAAAACATTTTTGGTATTAAATTATTCGTTTTAAATCGAAAAATAAATATATAAACTTTTTTTCTTTCTAAGTCCCCCCAAATTTTTTTCACAAATTCCAATTATTTTTTATAATTAATCTAAGAAGAACAAATAAAAAATAAGTGGAATAATACACATTGATGAATAGTTGATATTGATACGAAGTAAATCTAATTAATCAAGATATTTTTAAAAAAAATGAAAAAATTAAATTCTTATGGCACCCATTTTGAGAAAAACAAGATTTTTCATTTTGATCTTCAATTCAAAATCTTCCGAACATTTCATTATAAATCGATATGATTTTTCTACAATCATTTTCACACATTTATTAACATTAGAATAACATTTTTAAATTGTAACTAATCGATCTTGCAATAAAAAAATATTTACAAAACAATTAAATGTCAAAAAAAAATCGAACAAAAAGAAAAAAGAAAAAACAAAAAGTGAAAAAAATGATTTCAATTTCCAAAATTTCAAAAATCAATTTTTTTTTCTAATATCCATGCAAACTCTTTAAAAATATGTAATTAACTCATTACAATTGGTGGCGTTGACTGTAAAATAGTTTAATAACTTATATTCTTTAAGACAATATTGATTTCCCTCCCTTCAAAATAAAAAATAAAATAAAGGGAAGGAAAAAAAGAATGAAAAATAAAAAAAAAAAATCAAACAACCCATTTCGAAAAAAGCAATAAAAATTCATTCCAAAATATCTTTATTAAGATCAATTCAAATATAACTATATAAATATCTAAAAATTGGACTTAATAATTTATTAAGTCTTAATGTCAACCCAATTTTTTTATTTGTAAAGCATTACTTTCATAAAACATATGAACGTTTCGGATCTCAGTTTTATTTGCTATTTTTTATGTGTAATGTCGGGTGATTATATTTTTCATTTTGATCAAATAATAATTTTTTTGAAAAATATTTAATCTTTATAAAATTTCAAATATAATGGATAACTTGTAAATACATTTCATTGTTTAAAAGTTAGTTTATATATCCACCATATTCTCTAGTTTTTTATTGAATTTGGTTGTAACTATTTTTCTCAAAAAAAAATATGCTTTAACTTTTTTTTTTTTTATGGGGAAATAGTTTGAGGAATATTGTTTTGAAATAAATATAACATGTAATGATTTACAAAGTATTAATATTTTTCTTAATATTGTGTCTAGAATTTATTCATAGATCCACTTGCAAAGTAAGATTATTATTTGAAATATTAAAAAACAAATGCCCCACTTTTTTAGAAATATTTTTTATTTTTAAATTTTCTTGTTATCTTTTCAAACTATATGGTTATATAAAGATTCACCTGTATTTTTTATATTTAAATTACGTTATTTGGTTTTAAATCAAAAAAATAAAGATATAAATAATCTTTCTTCTTTGAGATGATATTAATTTCCCTCTGTTCAAAATAAAAAAAAAAAATAAAAAATAACAAAAAAATCTATCATTATTAATAGTGTTTGTTCATATTGGAATTATTCATTTAATAATAATTCTAGTATTCCAAATAAGATTTGGAAATGAATTAGAATTGTTTATTGGGTGGTTTAAAATGGCGATAGTTTATATAATTTCAGGATTTGGTGGTAATCTGTATTCTTCAATTTTTTTACCGGATTTATTGTCATGTGGAGCATCTAGTTCACTTTTTGGGATTTTGGGTATTCTTTTTTGTGATCTCATTCAAAATTGGAAAGTTATTGAATCACCAGTAAAAAATTTAATAACGCTAATTATATGTTTAATAGCTGGTTTAATTGTAGGGTTATTTCCATCAATTGATAATTTTGCACATTTAGGTGGATTTATATCAGGAATTTTAGTGGGGATCATTATTTTACCTAACATAAAATTAGGTATTCAAAGAAAGCCCTTAGTAATTTTTGCAGTTTCATTATTGATTATATTTTTTGGAATTGGAATTTATATCTTTATTGAAGATGTTGATCCAAGTGGTTGGTGCCCAAATTGTAAATTTATTAATTGCTTACCTATAAATGATTGGTGCGAATCAGTATAATTAAATTATATCTTGATGATTTTATTTTGGATAGTTTTTATGAAAAATTGAGTGAAATTTTATTAATTTTCTAATTTTTCTAAATCTTTTAATTTTTTATAACAATATTTAATAAATAAATAAATCTTGAAATAAATATTATTACAACTGTTTAAAAACAAAAAAAACGAATAAATGGTTCGGAAATTCATTTGGAATTATGAAAATTTTGTTCAAATTGAAAAGTATTGCACTATTATTCTTATAACTGTTTTAAGTGTGAAAAAAAAAATAAATTGTAAAATTAATTGCAAAATTTTAGAAACATTTAAAACAGTTTAAAAAATAGCAATACTATATTTTCCTACATGAAATTTGGGAATAATTTTGATTTTAAAAAATATTTTTATCATTTTTTTGTCTTTTATGTTTTGTTTTCATTTCTTTTTTTTCCAGTTAACAAATAATTTTCGTTAGATCTGAAATTTTTTCCGAATAGTTGATAGTATGTTAGGCTGAGTTCAGTTAAATAGAAAAATCTGGAATGAAATTAGTTGATAGTATCTAATTATTTGTTCAATCAAATAGCTGTTGATGAAATTTTAACGAATTTATTAAGTGAATTTTTTATTCTGGCTCATTTCATCATTTTTTAAACAAGGATTTTTATTTTTATTATATTTTTTTTCTTTTTTTTGGCGAAAAATTGTGGACAAGAGGATTTTAATACAAGGTAAATTAAATACGATTACATTTTAAGTTTTGAAAAATATGAAAAACTGACTCAAGATGCCATTATGGAAAAGGAGTTCATAGATAAATTATCACCTAATCACCTACACAAAAAAAAACTCATTTAGATTAAAATGATTCAAATTTCTCATATCAATAATCAATTGTTGTTTACTTTTCTCCCCTTTTATTTTCTTTTTTTTTTTTACTTTTTAGTTTCTTTATAATATTTGAGAAAAATAAATGAAGTTCCAAATACTTTTAATGACACTGTCTATTTTAGACATTCTTTAAATTAGGAGACATCAATTTAGTCATTTCAAAATTCCCTCTTTACTTGACTAAGTGTTCCAACTCTTCATTCTTAACAATAAATTCGAAAATATGAAAAATTGGGTTTTTTTTTTATCATTTTTGATTTTGGGTGTGAACATATTTTTGGAATTTGTGGTTTAGTTTAGATAAAAATTAAATTTTGTTTTTTTAGGTTATTATTCTTCTCATTGGAAGTGTAAATTACACCTTAAATGTCATTTTACATTAATTTCCTCAAACTTAATTTTAACATAAAATCATAAATTTCAAAATTATTTGGGGGGAGACATATCCAAATTTTCTTTCTGGTCAAAAAGAAAAAACAAAAAATAGGAAAGAAAAGAAGAAAAAAAAAAGCAAAAATCAAAAAAAAAAAATTGATTAAATTAGAAAAAATGATCCGATTTAAAAATTGAAATTTTATTTCGAGAAGAATAATAAAATAATCTCATAAAATATATTATAATTAGTCAATAAAACTGGCTCCATTTAACTGAAAAGGAGTATATATTATTTTAATTCATATAAAAATAAAACAATAAACAAAAACTGGTTAATAATAGTATCATTTGAAAAGACAGATTATCATAATTTTTAATTTTTATTTATTATGAAGGGGGTGATCAAAGATCCTCTTACAGCTGTTAGTTTTTTTTTTTTTAATTTGAAAAATAAATTGAAAATTTATTTAATTTTTTTTTTATTTCTTCAATTAAAAAACACCACCATTATATTTTCCAGAATATAAAAGAATTGAGTAAAATCAAAGATTTTTCTCTATTCTTTTGAATTTTGGAAAAGCGCCGTTATATTTTGTTGGGTTTTCTGTTTATTTGGAAAATCAAAAAATTTTCGTTAGGTTTTTTTGAGTTTTTGAAATAAACAGAAAATTTTAATAAATTTTCTGTTTATTTCAAAAAGTAAAAAATACCTAGAACACTTCACAAATAAAATAGAAAACCTCAAAAAAACCTAGAACACTTAACAAATAAAACAGAAACCCTCAAGAAAACCTAGGCACTCTACGGTACTCTACGGTACCCATTCTAATTACTAATGGTAAATTGGTAATTTAGATGATAAAGAAAAAAAAATATTTTGGAATCGATCAAGTTCCAAATTTTTATAGGTCGAAAAAACAAAATGAAAAATTGAATAAAAAAAAAACAGAGAGAGAGAAAAAAAAAAGCAAGTTAGAAAACAAAAAAAGGTAAAAAATTTAAAAAAAAATAGTCCATTTCAATCAAGAACATTCAAAAAACAGCCACAATCCTTTTATTTGAAATTTTATCATTTAATTATTTCTAAAAAATCATGAATCCTTTGTTTAGAGATAATTATTTAGTATATGCCATTTTTTTCTTTGTGATGGAATCTTTTGTGATTGTTCCAGTCTTTTTTTTGCATTTTCTTTTTATTCTCAAGTTACCTTTGCCAACTAGTTTCCATCCTTACAATATAAGTGGGTAAATACTTGATTTTTCTCCTTAGTGACTCTTCTTCCCAATAAAAAGAAATCCAACATGGAAAAAAATTGAAAAAAATAAAAAATTCTATATTTAACCAATAGATTTTTTTTAAAAAATAATCTCTGAAATATTGGAAATATATTGATATTACAATTTACTTTATAAAAATGAAACAAAAAGAATCAGGTTTTGGGTTTTTATTTTGGTGGATATTGGGTTAATCTTTGAAATTGAATAATTAAAAAAATAGTTAATTTTGGAAGTTCAAAATATGAATAATTGAATACCAGATTATTATTATTTTGGTTTTTTAGATTTTTAGATTTGGAAAAGGAATTAAAAAAATTCTAAAATGAAGATTTTTAATAATATTTATCATTTTTAAAAAGGGTAATTATTTATTTTGCAATAATGAAATTTATTATATATTGTTTAAGATCCATTTAAAGCAGGTAACAGTAATAAAAAGTATATCTAATCACAAGGTAATTTGATTATAATATAATCTAGGGTGAAGTTGATCCATTAATTGTAATTTGTTACAAAATAAATTAAACAAAATTTTCAACCACCCTCGAAAAAAAAATTTATAAACCATCTGAATTTTCGAATTTTGAAACATCTAAAAACAAGTTTTATTTATTAATTTACTTATAGAATCGGGAATTTTGATGATTTATTTTAATACTTGATATTTTTGTGAGTATCTTGGCAAGATGAATGAAAATTTTGATCTTTTAATTTTAAAATAAACAGTATTTGATTTTTGTGATTAACCCTCAACAAACAAATGACAAGAAACTAAAATTTCCAAAAGATACAAACAAAAAAGAACCTTTTTTTTTTTTAAATTTCCAGCCTTTCACCTTTCTAAAAAAAATGAAGAATTATCATTGAAATATTTCTTGTCGTGAAATAATTTTGTTTATTTGCAATGGAATATGAAAATTATAATATTATTACAAAATACAATTACCTTCAACTCTGGTGTATTATCAACAAGCTAATATAATGTATAATTGGTAGTTAAAATGTTCTTTTTTAGTTGAAAATCCGATTATAGTTAAAATTTTCGTCTATTAATGGTTACTGTTCAAATTTGACATAATAATCTAAATTTCAGAAAAAATGTACCAATTTTTATTTATTTTTTTTTTTACTTTATTTTTAGATGAAAAAAAAATATTTCTAATTTTAAAACTAAAGATTAAAATACTATTTTTTTTTAGTATAATAGATAACTTAAATTGATAAAAATATTTATTTTCAAAATTTGGTTTTTAATGTGACAATGATTTTCAAATGGGGTTTACTTTCTAAATAATTCAAAAAACTGGGGCCAACTTGTGAATAAAAATAATTAGAAACCAAAAGTATAAGTTCAGATTCAAAAATTTTGGAGATATGAAACATAAATTTAAATATGGAATGTGTAAAAAAAAGATTTTTTACAATCTAAAAGATATAGTAGTGAAAATCCATGAAAAGATTTTTAATTGTGAATATTATGAAAATTGTTGTTTACATTCTTTTATTTAAAATAGAATCCATTTTTTAAAAAAGAATCAAACTTTGAAAATTATAACTCACCCACTCATTAGAAGGTCGATTTATTAAATTACATTTCCCTAAACCACCATCCAATCAACCAAAACAAGAATCCAAATTTTCATTTTCTAAAAGTCTAGAAAACATTTATAAAACCTTATTGCTTTTCAAAAAAAGTATGAACTACTCATGTTATCAAACAATTACTTGGATGTTCTATAGATACCTTCCTTTAAGGAACTTTAAGTGGGTTTATTAGGTTCATAAAAAAATTTGGTTATTTATAAAAAGTATTTGATTGAAAAGAATTGTAATTACGGAACAATTTTCCAAATATTCACAACTAAAAATCTTGTCAGGGATTTTTTTCATTTCCGGTATTTTTTTCACTGCTGTAAATAAAGAGTACCATGTATTTATCCAATTTTTGAAAATAGTAAACGAAATGTCTTTTTTGATTTTTTTTGAATTGATTTTCAATATAAAATTTTTTGGTAAAAACTATACTTTGTTTGAAAAATGACCAATACGAAAAAATTGAATGATTGATATTTACCAAACTTTTTTTTGATTAAAATTATTATTATTCTATTATAATAATCAGATAGTATGTTTAGACTTGACAAAATTTGTGAAAATGCAGAGAACTCTTTATTTATCTCGATAATTATAAAAACTCTATTTTTTACAACATTCATATTTAAAAGGGTAAAGTTATTTAATTTAGAAGTTATCATCAAAAAGGGAGTAAAACACTTTCAATTTCCCTACATATATTTGACAATTTCAAACCAATTTTACTAACAACAGGAAACAAACCGAAGATTCATGAGCATTCCAGTGTATTATACCCTATCTACTTTGCTTTAATATATGGGAATTTTGAAAATTTTGGATTTGTTTGTGGATCCTGTTAAGGTTTACAATCCCTGGAATCTGAAAAATTATTATCTAGTGTCGTGTGTGACCACTTGTTAATTTGGTTCTTAGCTAATCGATCTTTTGTTTGGTATGGGTTTTAATTGTGGTTCAAAATGGCAATTTTTGAACAATTTATTTTTTTTCTTTTCTGAAATCCTAATTGAAGTCTATAAGATTAATTGGCTGAAACTTAAGTTTTAAAAAAATGTGTTTTGTGGGTAATTGATTGAAATTTATATTAGGTTTGTTTTTATTTGGAACTTTAAAAAAAAATTTTTTTTTCATTTGATGACTTGACAAAAAAGTAAATCAAAATTTTCTTCTACTACATAAAAATCAAAATTTATTCTTAAACACCTTCCAATCTATTAATCTTTCACTCTTCAATTTGGATTTTGGAAAAGAAAAAAAATAAATTGTTCAAAAATTGCCATTTTGAACCACAATTAAAAACCATATCAAATACAAGATCGATCAGCTAAGAGCCAAATTAACAAGTGGTCACACACAAATAAAACTAGATAATAATTTTTCAAATTTCAGGGATTGGAAAACTTAAAATCAAACCAAGCTAATTAAAATTTTATTGGAAAGTTTCATAAGGAAGCTGAAAGTAATCCCAGAAATATCCTTTCCCAATTGATTTTGGGAAGATCTTTGGTTTTGTTCAACTAATAGTATCTACCAAATTTGAGAACTTATATAAAAATTTTCTTTTTTTATTATTCGTATAAAATATATATAATTTGAATCAAAAATTTTCATTTAATAAAAACAAGGTATAGACCATTGTTAACATTCGAAAAAATAAATGTGATTTGATAAATTTTTATTTCTTGGAAAAAAACAGTACTGCTGTTAAAATAAAGCGTATCTACAAGTTTAATTGGTGTTACAAAATACAAAAGCGTGTTTTTTTTGTTATAGAAGACCTAAACATTAACTGATCAAAGAAATCAACAATAAATCCAAAATAAACATTGTACTGGTTTCTTAAAGTTCTGGTATTGAAAAAGAAATTATAAAAATAAAGTATCAAATTGGAAAATTTATCTCAAAAAATAGAGTTAATTTTTAAAAATTGTTTAGCATCAAAAAAACCACAAATTTCGTAAAAAATTGAGAATATTATGAAAGAATTTGAACTAATTGTAATAATAATTCAAATTTTACTGAAAATATCATGGGTTTTACTTTTCAAAATTTAATTTGTGGTTATATATACTATTGGGTAATAAATTGGATATTACATTTGGAACTAGAAAAAAAAAGCACAGACTATATTTTGAAACACAGATTATTATCATTGTGAACGCATTACTATGATCACCTTAAATTCAAAAAAAAATTTAAAACGTCATAATTCGATTCCCATTTTGATAAGTCCCAGAACTCTACTTTCAAAACAGTTCTGAACAAGAATATTTTGACGATCAACAAATTTTACAAAGTTTCATCACATTTAAACAATAAATCTGATTATTCCAAACTTTATGATTAAAATTTGAAAAATCTAAAAGTTTACAAATATTTTCAATCCTTTAGGTGAATTTAGAAATAAAAGGAATTTTGAAAAATTGTGGTAAAATAGTTATTAAATTTAAATTTCAAAATAATGGATCTTTTTTTTTGAAAATTTTTTCTTCAATTTTGGAAAAAGGAGTAATTTTCAAAGTCCTCTTCACATACACAAAAGGTAAATTGGAAATTAACCAATATCCTTAGGTTACTGATATTTGAATTCTAAATGGGTTTAAATTTTCACTTCCTTTTCCAAATTTTTCTTTGATAAATTGGGTTTTTAAAAGAAACAATTGTAATTTGTCACACCCTTTTAATAAGAGGAAATTGAAAATGAAGTGAAATTTTTTCACATTTATAATTCAAATATCAATAATGTATTTATTAATTTTTTTGTTCTGAAAAATAAATAATAACACCACGAAAAAATAAAAGTCTTAATTGTTAAAGTTTTTTTAAAAAAATTGAATTTTTGCAAAAACTAGGAAACTGTAAAACAATGTCTAGACTGTGGGAGTGTATTACTCAAAAAAAATATGATACGTTTTGTCTCCAAAAATTCAATTTCAGAAGATAACAGCAATGTTTGAGGAAGAAACAAAAAGAGAAAACCGAAAATAATTCCCCAAAATCAAAATCAACAAAACACAAAAATTTTTATTATTTTATTAAATTAAATTTTTTGAGTTTAAATCCTCTAATTCGTTAAAAAAAGAAGCCTATAAGGGTTGTTCTAACCTTATAATTTCTAGGTATTTTGCAAAATTAAAAAGTTTGAAATAAAACATTGAAAATAAAAACCACAATTTTGCAACTTTGCAAAACATTTCCCTGACTTTTTTTTATTTTTGAATTTCCCTAACCTTTCTTTTTTGATGCTTAACCAGTCAAAGTTCATTCCAAAACAAAAAAATAATTAATTAGGAATTAATTGAGATGTTTCCAAATTTCATAATAACAAGTATTCCGATGTGATTGTGCAAAAATCTAACTTGTTTCCATTTGACAAAAGAAAGGCTATGTGAGACGAGAATTTCTCCTTTAAAAACCAGATCACTCGAAATAATACTAAAAACGAAAAAAACTATTAAAAAACCAAAATATAAAAAGTAATTTTTGATTAGTATTTTCATATTAAATATGAAAAAAAGGGGGTTTTGTCGAATTGCTTTCTACTTTGGTAATTGGTAAAGACGTACATAATTGTGTTTTTCAATGATCGAATAATCACTTGGTTTGTTTCAAATTGAAAACAAATTTTAAATTCTTTTTAAAAATACAATTAAAATTTGTGAAAAAAAAATATTCAAATAACTGAAAAAATGTGACATTATATTTTCTCAAAATACAAAAACAAAAAATCGAAAATTAATCTAGAAATGTGTTCGAAAATCAGTTTTAGTTCTTCAAACCGTTTCTTGACTTGAACTAAAATTTTTTGTCAAAGTTTTTTGTATTTGTGTCAAAAGTTTTACTGAAAATTAAAAAAGAATTAAAGACTACTTTAAATCTGAAAAAATAACCAAATAATGAAAACGGGAAAGAAGAAATGGTTATTTTTAAATATTCCGCATTAAAAACTTCAACAAATTACCACTAACTCCTTTTTAAAAAAATTTTTCTACATAATTCTATTAACTCTAGATTATTCCAAAAAAACAAAATAAAAATGGCTAAAATTTGAATCAAAGAAGGAACAAAAATGGAACATTTGTCAGTTTAGTGTTTGAGTTTAAATGGAGAAAGGCGTTCAAAAAAGCCCATAAGGATACCTTCTTGACAAAATAGTTTTAACCAATTTTGGGTTTGGTTCGGGGTTATTTATTTTTCGCAACTTATACAATTAGACATTGCCAAAAGAACCTGGTGACGGTTTTGGGGTTCATACTTTTACAGTCGTCAATCAATCGCTTTTCACTAATGAATAGTTCAAAATTTGAGTCAGTAATTTATAGAAAAAAAGTGAAGAGGAACCGGCACAAAATTTTCAATACAAAAAGGTAGAAAGTACTTTAACTAAAAGAGTAAAATTTGGAAGAATTCTAAAAAATCAGTCACAAAAATATCCTGTGTAAATGAGCAAAAATTAAAAAAAAAAAAGCTTAAATACTAAAAAGCAGAACATATTTTCAAGAAAGCCACAAGTTTGACCAATTCAAAAGGTCTAAAATTTTTAAAAATTAATAATCATATGTTTTTTCGCTGTTCCAATCGTGTTCGAATTCTGTCAAAAGTACCCGACTAATTTAGGAAAGAAAAAGGGAATTAAAGGTGTAAAAAATCTTTTTTCGAGTAAGGATTAAATTTTCAAGAATCACCTGTCTTTCGAAGTAATTTGAGGATTGAGATCAATTCGGAAGAATTGTGTATTGAGTAAATAAATTTTTAGAAATTTGAAAAAATGGAATAGTATGAGAGATAGATGCTGAAATTGAAAAGAACTTAATTTTATTTATCTAAATACTTGATATCCCAAGGGTTTGCAATTCTTCATTTTGCTTTTTTTCAGATTTGTTTTATCTGTTGTAAAATACAACTTTTATCAAGTTTCTTTTTAACTATAAAAATGATCAATTTTTGTTGAAAAGAATTGGTTTCAACAGGTTGGCCAAATTAGTGAGAGGTCGGAATTTGTTATCATTGAAAAGTAGAGTTTCTAAAATTTATTTAAACAAGAAAAGTAAAATTGGTTAATCAGAAAAATTATTTCCAATTATCAGTAAACAAAATCAGGACTTATTCACCTCAACCTGTCTCATTTATTGTTTTTACCAAAACAATTTTTAAAAATAAATTTTTAACCTTTCTGTGTCTAAAAATAAAATAGAAATCTTTTCTAAAAATTTTTATTATTGAATCTTTGGGTGTATTTAGAGAAGAGTTACCAAAGAAAAAAAAAAAGATTTGGACTATTGTGCAAAAAGGGAAGGTAAAAAATCGCTTTATTTGATTTTTATTTTTTTTTAATTTATCCCATCATTTCGGAAGTGTTTTAAAATTTTTGGTTTTTTCTTTTTGATTTCTTTTTATCAAATTGTTGAAGCAAATTTGTTTATTTAACCTGAACTCTTTGTTCTCGCAATATTTAATTAAGAAAAAAAAAAAAAAAAACGCAAACCTCAATCAAATATCAGAAAGATTTTCTCAATCACAATCACAGATCAAAAATCACACAACCATCTTTTAAAACGTTTCCAAACAATCTTTTATTAAAAAATAAAAAAATAAAAAAAAAAAAAAAGTAAGAAATCAAGACAGAAAGTAAATCTAATCTATGAAAAACAAGTCAACTTTACTCAACACGCCGCCTTTGCCCAACAAGTCAACTTTGATCAACCAAACGAATTTTGAAGAATTACAGAAAGAATTTAGATCATTCAAAACATTTCGTGATCGATTTAAAAATATGGTCAAATTGAGGCCCGAGTGTTTTGTCGGCTTTTCAGATTGGATGTTGGACAAGAACTGCAAATTCGATGGTAAGCACAAAACACCCACCAAAATAATGATCAGGAAGGACTGTATCAACGACCTCTCCATTTTGACTGATAAGTCGAAAAGAACCATTGAGAGGGGCATCAATATCTTTTTCACAAAGAAGCTGAAACTGACGAATTGCTCTTTCTATTCAAGAGACTGGTTGATCTACAAAATCCCCGATGTTGAAGAATTGGAAAGGGTCCAGCTCCGTTCCCGGAAACGCAACAGAGCAATAAAGGCATTAAATAGCGGGAATTTAAAAAAGAAAAAGATAACCCCACAAATCCGAAAAAAAAACACAATCAAAAACAAAAAAAACAAAAAAAAAAAAAAAAAATTTACAAAGATCATCACAAAATATCAAACAGTCAAAGTTTTACAAAACCCGAAAAAAATGCCAAGAAAAGTATCCACCAACAACAGGCTTTCTCAAAACACAAAGTCTTTAAATTTGATGAATAATCAAACTGAAAGCACCGGTACCCTTGAGGGGCAAAATCAAATTGACAACCATCAAAAAGATCTCAATCAAAGATCACAACCTGTCAAGAATTTTCAATCCCTACATGATCCCGGCAATCACTTAGATACAAGAAAAAAGCAAGAGCACGGATCGTGTTATAAACAGGAAGAAAACGGCCCAAATGATAAGATAATTGGGAAAGATAATCTGAACCGACTGGAATTCCTAATCCAACAAATGAAAAAGCCGTCGTCCCCCCTCCGCCAATTGGGATCTTGTTTGCCGAACGAGAGAAGCCAAAACAAAAACCCCATAATCGATATCGAAGTTGAACAGAAAAGAGACGAAATCAAGAAAGAAATGAACATTGAAAAGGAAGTCAATACAAACCCCTTTTCAAAGGGCTCCATTGCACAGAGTAACCAGACCCTTCTGCAATCATTAAGAAAGGACACTCAAAGCCCCCCAAACAGAAATGATTTTGGGACAGGCATTATTCTGATTGATCTGTATCCCCAAACAGCAAACTTCAACGACTCCTGGTTAACTCAATTTGAAAATGAGTTTTGCCTTGAATGTTAAGTTTTTCACATTTTTTATATTGTTTTGTGATCCTTTGCTTTGTTTTTTTTAAACATTATGTTTTTTGACATTTTGTTTTTCGAATTTTTTTTGTTAATTTTTTTATTTATTTTAAAATAGTTCATACAATCTTTTTTGTTTATAATAAAAACCCTTTCAACAAAACACCACACATTACCATTTTAAACTAATTTTTTTTTTTTTTTTTATTTTTGATACGGGTATTTGAAATGTGAATTGGATATATTTTTTCTGATTATTCAATTTTTGATTCTGAAATTTATCTTTCATTTCGTATTGTTAGCCCATCCAAAAGAAATTAATGATTTTTATGAAATAGATAAAGGACATGCATTTCATTATCTGACTGAAAAATCGATTGGTATCAGAAAAAAAAAAATGAAATTTAATGTCCATTTTTTATTCAAAAGCCCATTATTGTGATTTTGAAGAAAAATTATTATTTATTCAACTTTTTTATATTTTAATAACATATATTGTTATAAATCAAACAAGAATTCTATAGTGTGTTTCATCCTTGTAAAGTGACAATTGGGATTTAAATGGGTTATAATTTTAACAGATTTTCTTTTTTTCATTTTATAAATCCGAGTTTTCTTAAGGATTCTTAGTCCACCTACCCCATATAGAACATTAAACATTAAGAGACACACCAAAAAAAAAAAAATAAATACAAATCACATGTGATTTACTGATTGCTTGAAAAATCCATTCATATATAGAAAAATATGGAGATAGAGCCAGTTTCACTTTTAAGGCGCAAACTTTCAACGAAATTTAAGACACAATAAAAATCTCAAATTAAGACACAAAATTTTGGATTTTAGTAAAAATAATTAGTAAAAAAAAAAAATCCAAATCTTGTGCATTAATTTGAGATTTTTTTGTGCTTTAAATTTCGTTGAAAGTTTGTGCCTTAAAAGTGAAACTGACTGTAATCAAAAAAATATTCTACGATTTTTTATATGTTTACTAATACCAATTCACTTTTTGATCAAATTTTATTTGAAAGATTTTATAATAGAGTTTTTATGGAATTAATAGCTTAGTCTATTAATTATTCCAATATATTATCATCAGAAATTATTTATATTTACAAATATCAATTCAAAAATTTTAATAGTTAAAAATCAAATTTTTGAAAAAAAAATCTTATTAAAGCAATTCTAGAAAGAATTGCCAAATAAGAAATATCTTCTAATTGAAATTTTAAGGTTTATTTACAAATTACAACTCTCATAAAATAAAAAATAAAAAATTATCAATATAAATAGACCGAGGGTATGTTAAAATTTTGGAAATGGGCTGAAAAAAAAAAAAAAATTGTCATATTTTTGTTTTTCTTTTTGTTTTTCTTCTATTTTTACCTTTTCTTTCTTTTTTTTTTTAAAGATCATGTGGAAAAAAAAAAAAAGATCTTCGAAAAGACCAATAATCACTTAGAAAATTGTGACTATGTAATGTCTTTTAAAATTAATTTGATTATTTATAAAAAATCTTGTTGTTCAACTTTTTTTCAGTGAAAGTTCAATAATAAAAAATCCGTAATGGTCATTTCAAAAATTGTGACTCACTTTTTTTTAGTTTTTGGTTTTATTTGTTTTTAATTTTTTATATCCCAGGCTTTTATATATTTATAATGACTTAAGAGTGAATTACAAATCAGATTTAGTTATTAATTGTTCTTGAATACTTAAGGATATATATTTTTTTTCAATTTATTATTTCAGGTTAGTGACAATATTTGAAAAAGAGTTTACATTTAAAAAATAAATTAAAATATAAAAAAAAATCTTTGAGCACTCAAAAAACCCCTAAGAGCCAAACTTGTAAAAGAAAAAAATTGTTTTAAAAAATATAATTATCAATGATTTTATTTGGAATTTTGATCTCTCCATTTGAAACTTTTTTCAAACAATGATATATTATTTTTGATTGTTGATTTTAATAAATCTATCATATACCACATATTGATTGCTTTTTAATTGGCTTTAGTTACCAACAACAATTGTGAAAACTTTTTTCAATTACAAACAATTTTAATTTTTTGTCATTATGACTTGGGCCTGAAAAAATTACCGAGGAAATATTAAATTAGAAATACTAAATAATTGAAATGTTAACAATTATTGTACACTCATATTATCCTGGAAATTGAAAAATATAAATATTTATTTTGATAAATATTTGTCAATTAAAATAAAAAAAATGCCGAGTTTAAGATTTTGGAGGGAGCACAATTAAAAAAGTGTATTGGTGAATTTGCAAAAATTTAATTAACAACTTTTGAGCGATCAAATTGTTAGGCATAATCAAGGGATTTTGTCCGAGTTTTTCTATTCCAAAGAATACCACTTTAACCAAATATTAACCAATGTAAACAAATTTTCCGATTGGGTCTAAACCTTTATGTAAATTGAAAAAAGGATGGAAAATAAAAAATATAAAAAACAAAAAAATAATGAAATGACAAAATATTTGAAAAATCAAAATTATTTCCAAATTTCAGGAAACTGTATCATTGTTACTCTTTTATCGGATTTGACTATATAAAAAATTTTGAATTTCAGTTTATTAATAAATATATATATATATAAGATGTCAATTGCGTTTTCGTTCAATTTATTCAATCTATTGAATCTATTCAATGAAATTAATTTTAATTTTATTTTTTCTCATTATTAGTGGAGATAGTAAATTTTTGTTGTTGTTTATATTGGCTATATTGGTTATTTTGTGTTTGTGTTTGTGTTTGTGTTTGTGTTTGTTGAATGCGGCTTTGTGGATAATTTTGTTTATTATTTTGGAAATTTGGGTATTGCTGTCCCAAATAATAGCCTTGGAATGAAGAATTTGGATTTGAAAAAGAATTTGTTTTGTTTTCAAATTGGCCGTATAAACCAGATGGTCTTCTATATTGCTCAGATTGTGGATTATTAAAATATGGATTAAAAAATTTATTATTTCCTGAAATATTATCCATACTGTTTTGTGTAGAAAATGTATTTTCTTTTTGGTTTTGATTTTGGTTTTGATTTTGGCTTTGGGAATAATTAAGCCCCCTCATCGATTGGAAATTGTTATTATTTCTTGGTGTAGACCAATTATTTTGTTGATATGGAAATTTTTGTTTTGTAAAATATCCAAACGTTTTTGAAGTAAATTGATTTGGTTGAAACTGTGTTTGTGGTTGGAACTGTGTTTGGGTTTGGGCCCGTTTTGGCTGTTCTGGCCAATATTGCCTTGTATTGAATTTTTGTTCTTGATTTGGAAAGTTATTATAGTTATTATAATTTCTTCCAAATTGGAAAAAATTATTTGGGTTATTATATTGATTTGTCTTTCCAAATTCATAACTTTGGTTATTATTAAAAGTCCGATCATTTTGGCCGTATTGATTATTATAATTATTCTTTTGGATGTTAAGTGATTGATTATTTGTTGTGAACTGTGATTTTTGATTAAAATTTTTATTTTGAGAATAATACCCTTCTTGATCGATACCATTATCATCATCGTCGCTGTCGTTTTCATCACCCTCTTCTTGTTGTTCTCTGCCTTGTAAATCTTCATTATATTCTTCATTATAGTTTCTCTCCTCTTCTTCTTCCTCTTCGTCTTCCTCTTCGTCTTCTTGATCGTATTCTTCTTCACCATAATAATCTTCATTTGGCTCTTGGTAATTTTCCTCAGTCTTGTTTTGATTCTGTTGATTTAAAAAAAATTCTTCTTCCAAGTCTTCGGCATAAATAACCTTTGAAGTTTTCTTATTTTGGTTTGGTTTTTTTGAAATACCTTTTCCATTTGTAGATCGATTATTATCCAAATTCATTTGGTTACCAAACATCAAACTGAGATCAACTGTGTTGTTTTCTTTGAATAAAAAATTGAGGGTATTATTTGTTTTTGTTTGTGTTTTTGTTTTTGTTTTCTTAATGCTATTATTGCCTTCATTTTCAATTTGGTGACAACCATTAACATTTTCTTGTACAATCTTGTTCTCAATTTCATCACTGTTATTGGTTTGATTTTTTTTGGTGACTTTCTTTATGTTCCGAGAGCTTTTTTTGTTTAGATTTTGTTTTTGTTGTTTTTTGTTTGGGCTTTTCTTTTTGCTATTTTTTGTTGTTTGTTTATTTTGTTGTCTCAGTAGTTGTGCCATCGATAATTTTGGTGGGTTTTTTTCATTTTGGTTTGTTATTTGGAGTTTGTTTGAAGTTTTGGGGTTGTTGGTAGTTTTTTGTTGTTTGCTTTTTCTTTTGTTTTTATTGTTAACTTTTGTTTTGTTTTTTTTTTCTGTTATTTTTTTAGTTAAGCTCATTTGTGTCCAAGCTGATGGTTTTTGTCTCTCTTTGGTTTGCTTTCTGATCCTTCTTGGATTATTAGAATTTACCAAATCGTTTTTATTATTGTTTCTTTGAGGCAAAGGATTGTTGGTGGATTTTGTTTTTTTTTTTGTTTTTTTTCCCTCTGTATTCATATCAAATGTCAAAATCTTTCTGAATTTAGGATTAACAAAAGAGAATTATTTAAAAAGCAAGGTTGATTTATTTTATTTTGTTTACAAAGGAAAACTTTTTTTCAAAGAAAAAGGCTTTAGGGAATTGATTTAAAGCAAATTGGCGGGAAAAAAAAAAAGAGAAAGGGAGAAGATTGAAAAAAAATAACCATTTAGAAGATTTGTTTACTACAAAAAGATCAGAAAAATTGTAAAACCATTTCTTTGAATTCATAACACCTTATCTTTTTGGGATTATTTCAAATTTTTAAATTAAATAATCGATCAAAAACCAATAACTTTTTTTAAAAAGTTTTCGTAATATAAACTTTTGAAGGTTTAGAATTTAAATAACTTGAAGTCTTTATTTTTTCATCAAAAAAGTTTCAGGTTTTTGAAGTTAAGTGATATGTTAAATTTCGAGATAACTTTGAAAAATTTCAGGAATAATTCTTGAACTTATGATTTTTTTTTTAAGGGACAGTAGTCTCTTATTATTTTTTTTTTGACCAATTTCTAAATAATAGTTCCTAATCCAGAAATATGGCTAATATTGAAAATAAAAAGGGTATTTCCAATCTAGGGATTGAAAAAAATTTTCTCATTCTCTATAAATTTAGGTAAAAAAATTTTATAGAGATTAGTCCAATAAACAATTTTTTACCCTTTTTGGGCTTTAAAGGAGTAACTACACCATAAAACATGATAAAAATTTGAGAGGGGGTGAGATAAAGGTAATTTATTTTAGTGGCATGTGATCATAGATTCTCTAAAAATTTTATTTAAAAAATTATTTGTTATTTTTTTTTTAGTAAAGATCAATAATAAAAAAAAAGAGTATATATTAGAGGTTTTGATGATAACATATATTATCACAATATTAAAAAAATCGTGATTAGTCCAACTTTATCGCGATATTTAACATTATCGCGATATTTACCATATAGCGAAAAAATGAAAAATTATTTTTTTGAGATTTCCTTAAAAATAATCACTTGACTTTTAGAAAATCTTGAGACTTTTACAACACTTTTTTCTTTCATAAATGTTTGAAAGTGTATGTAAGGGTTCTGAACTATCTATAAGTGTTTGAAAGTTTTGAAAGACAGAAAACTTTTATAAAGGGAAATAGTTTGGTTTGTTGTAGAAAAAAATTTTATTCTTTTCATTTTTTTTTTTAACAAAATACAGTAAGTTCCATTTTTGAGACATAAACTAATAATTACCCACTTCAACAATATATTTGAATATAAGATAGATTTTTTTTATTTACAATAGAGTTGTTACATTCACACTTTTAAATAGCTGAAAAAGAATAAAGAATAATTTTCCTTCTTATTGGTGATCGGTCAAACAAAAACCTCCAAGCTCTAATTGTGTTTTCTTTCGAATACAAAGATGATCAAAGAAGAAAAAGAACAAGAAGACAAATCTATAAAAAATCTTAATAATTGGTGATCATCTAGCAAGGATGTTGTGAAAGCTTTAGAAAAGTTTACCTACCCCTTTTAGCTTTCTGAGAATATTGAAAATGTTTTAACCCAAGAACACATTCTTTAAAGAACAGATAAAGGGTTGGATGTTTTAGAAGGTCTTTAATTCAACTCAATTTACAACACCACAATTAACTGAAAAAAATATTTATTTCTCTTTATTTCTTATTGTTGTTGATCTTAAAGGATTGATAGGTTTGTCAACCAAATAAATTGAAAATACAATAAAACCCTTTGATCTGATCTTTGATTGGACCAAGTATCTTTTTTGTTGTTTTTTCAAAGAATGACTTTTTTTCACAAACGCTATTTTTTGATCAAAAAAAATTTTTTGTCAAAAATATTTCTCAATTAGACCCAAAAACTCATCAACTATTTTATCGCGATATTTTGGTATTTATCGCGATTTTATAGAAAACCACCATTTTTTATATTATCGCGATAATATCGAATATCGCGATTTTCTGATATATCGCGATTTGATGGAAATTATCGCGATTTTTGTAAATTTATCTTGAATTGAACATGCTATCATCAAAACCTATATTGATAAAATATTTTTGATTTTTTTTTTTTATTTAGATAAACTTAGTTCTAAAAATTAGGGCTCAGTTTATACAGCTGAAAGAATAGCAATATCTTACTTTACTTTCAATTTGGAAATTATTTGATTTTACAAACTATTTCATTTTTTGTTTTTTTTATTTTATATTTTCATTTCGTTTTTTTCACGTTACCTAAAATCTGTTTTGTTAGATCTGGAATTTTTTTTTCGATGGTTGATAGAATGTTAGTGTTGAGTTTCTTAAATTGAATTATCACAGATAATTGGTCCATTGTATCTTATCATTTGATCGATCAACAATTGTTGGTGAAATTTTAACATATTTACCAATACATTTTTGGTTCAGCTCGTTTCATTATTGTGGAAACATTGGTTTTGATTTTTTGGTTTTATATTGTTTTCTTTTATTTGGATGAAAAGGATTACTTATAGAAACATTAATACTCTGTTACTTAAATGTTGTTTTATATTAAGTTTTGAAAAATATAATAAATTGGGTTTTTGTTTTTCTATTTTTGATTTTAGATGTGTCCAAATTTTTGGAATCATGTTTAGTTTTTTTTTTTTGGGAGAAGATAATTTTAGATTTTTTGAATAAGATTTATAACTATTTTGTGGTTTAAAATTTGATAAAATATAATCATATTCACCTCTCCAATTCCACTAAATCCAACTATTTGATATCCTAATAAGTAATGTTTTACGATAATTATTATTTTTTGGAACCCTCTAGCTATTAAAGCCCATTTGTATTTTCTTCTGTGATTCTCTCAATTGTAATTATGTTGTTCATTTTTTAAAAATATACATTTTTTATAAATGTCACTGATAAAAAAATATTTCTAATTGCTTTTTATTATTATGATTAAAAAAATCTCAAAAATGATGAAAAAATAAAAAATGAAAAAATTAAATACCACAATAGAATGTTGAGATAAGGACAAAAGATAAATCATTCAACATTCAAAACATCATTTGAAGCAATTAAACCCAACATTCTATTGTGGCAATTTCTTTGAGACCTTGAAGAAAAACTTTAAAAAATCTAATGAATGAAGTACTTTAAATAATAAAAATCAATGAGTTACAACTAAAGTAAAAAAGGTTATTTTCTGATCCTCTTCAGAATTGCAAAAAAGTGAAAATTTTTCCTTTTACCGTGGCTACGCCCTTAAGGGTAATAATACCATAAATATGAAAAAAGAATATTTTGTATTGGGTGGGGAAACTTGTTAATTTGGTTCTTAGCTGATCGATCTTTGACTTGGTATAGATTTTATTAGTGGTTCAAAAAAGTTAATTGTTAGGCAATTTATTTTTTTTTCTGAAAAACTGAATACAAGTGTGTGAAGACAAATAGGTTGATTGTCATTGAATAACGAATTTTGATTTTAGGTTTGGTATTTGAAAATTAAATGGGAAATGGTTTCATCTCATTCTTTTTTTAAAATTTTACAGAATACTCTTATTTATATTTTAAATGGGGTAAAATTTTCACTTCATTTTCCAGATTTGTTCACGTATAAATAGTGTTTTCGTCTGAGTAGAATGTAATTTGTGAATCTCAATTCCTATAGGAAAAAGTAAATTGAAAATGAAGTGAATACCATCCCATTTATAATTTGAATATAGTGATGTGTCTTTATATATTTTGATTTCATATAAATGATACAAAAATTCCAGAAAAAGGGCAATAAAGCTTTTAAGATTTTATAATTCAACTTGCAATATATCATAAAATACAAAGATCGAAATTTTCTTTCATCTTTCCAGAATAGAATATCTCTATAAGTATTAAAATAAATCATCAAAATTCCCAATTTTATGATGGTATTTTTATAATTTATAGTAATTTATTGAATTATAAAATTGATATTTTACATGATTTTAATAAACCTTTTTTGTAGAATTCTAATGTAAAGTTTGATCTTTTATTTCAAAAATAAATCTTATTTCATTGATATTTCTAAGTAATTTATATTTGAAAAAATTAGTGATATTTAATCTTAAAAAGTATATTTAAAGATGAAATTTATGATTGAATTAAATAGTGGTACGGTTGTTTTGTGATAAAATAAATTAGTGTATTTGATTGTATTTGATTGTATTTTTTGGTTTTTTTGTTTGAGATAATAATTAGTTAGTTGATCGTTTGTTTTTAATCAAAAATTGATTTTTCTGACTTTTTTTTCGAAAACTAAATATTATGAATTAATCCTTTTTTTTTCACATCTTTTTCGAACATTTAGCTTCGCTAGCTCAGTCGGCAGAGCGTCAGGCTTTTAACCTGAATGTCGCGGGTTCGAGCCCCGCGCGGAGCTTTATTTTTTATTTTTTTTTGCTCTCTTTTAACTTTTTAAGATCTACAAGACTTATTCTTTCCTAAAAGACAGGAAACTTTTTTATGAGTCCATTTATAAAAGATCTAAGATGAACCAAAAAAAACATATTTTTGACAAAAGCAAAATCCCTTTTTTTAATTTTTAAAAAAAAATAAAATCAAAATTGAAAAAACAGATCAAAAAACTTTCTTGAAAACTATTGGTTTGTTGGGTTTAAAATTTTCAAAGATTCAAAAATATTCTATTTTGATAATATTAAAGATCTTTTTTGAACAAAAAAAATAAAAAAAATACCTTTTGCTGTTCTCATACTCCAAAAATTTTCAATAACTCATCACTCTTTTGATGATGATATTTTTATCACAACTCTTGTATAAATTGAAATAATCTCTTTGAGGATATTCGATCACAAAGTACTCATTATATTTTCAATAAAATAAGTTGGAAGTTCATAAATTATTTTGGTACAAAGATTTCATTTAATTTTCTTTTCATTAGAACCATTATCAAGTGTTTTCAATTCCAAATCTTAAATTTAATTACATTATCAAATTTGAGGATAGTTTGGGGGTTCACAATTTACTCCCGAAAAAGTTATTTCAAGTGAAAAATCAATTGTCACAAATTTATTTTTCATCTAAAGAGCATTTAAAAAAACCTTTATAATTTGAATTTTTAACATCAATATCACAATAGAATTGCTCTAAAAATGAAATCACTGATTTCCTTAGAAACTATATCATAACATATTTAAACTATTTTTTTTTAGAATTTATTGATATTTAAAGCACTACTATGAGTATAAAAGCAGATCGTGCACGAGATATTTTTCATTTTTTAATTTTTATGAAATCTTCAAATTTAAAATTTTCAAAGAAAAAATATATGAACGATAAATCAAAAATTACTATCACCACTGAATCATTTCAGAAATTTTTGGATTTTAAAAATGAATTTAATTTCAAGAACAATAGTATCGCTTTGAAAAGTCTAATTGATTTTTATATTAAAAAAAAATCATTGAATCAAATTAAAAAAAAAAACAAGAACTATTTATTGTCATCAAATACATACCAAAAATAAAGAAAAACAAAAAATTGGAACATCTTTTTTGTTCCTATCTCATATTCAACTCAATATTTATTAATACCTAAAGAAACCTTATTTTATTTACAACAATCCAAATGGAAAATTTATCAAACTCAAAAAAAGCATTACACTCAATTTTTTGTTCAAAAAAATCAAAAAAGAATTATTTTGCAAACAAGTGATAGTGTATGTGATGCTTTAATTCTAAAAGAAGATGTAAAATTAATTTGTGAACTCTTATTTTCTGGTATTGGGCATTCACAGTATGTAGAATTATTTTCACAAATGTTAGGAGAGCATAAATTAATTCACCAAAATCTTTTTTTATAAAATCGAACAAAAATATATATTTCCAATCATAAAATCATTATGGGAAACCCACCAAAAGGAATTATTTAATCAAGATTCTTATAATATACTTGCAGATGGTCGATTTTCTAGACCTCAAAAGAAAAAAAGGCCCTTCTAAATATGTTACTGAAGTTATTATTCAAGAAAAAACAAATCTAGTAATTGATTTGTTTACTTTAAAAATCACAGATAAAAGTCCAAAAAAAGGTAATTTAGAAACACAAGCCTTTTTTAAAATCTTGGAAAAACCTCCTCTTTTCGGTAAAAAAATTAATTATCTAATTTGTGATGAAAACTTATCATTAATCAGCCGAGTCAACAAAAATCGCCCAGAAATTAATATTTTTAATTGTATTGGTCATAAATCGACCAAAATAAAAAACAAAATGGAAACAAATTTGTTCTACCCGAAGATTATTAACAAAAGAAGAAAAAATTATAAAAAACCTTCACAAAAAACACAAAATATTTTTATGTCTATAAAAAATTTGCAAATTTTCGAAAATAAAATCAATAAACATTTCAAAATTTGCTGTATTACTGCTAAAAGCGAAGAAGATTTTAAAATTCTTTGGAAGAATTTTGCTAATCATTACAATGGAAAACATGAAATTTGCAAAAAATATTTTCCAAATTCAAAATGTTGCAGAAAAAAATTATACTCAAAGAACAATTTTAAATGAACCAGATTTTTCTCTATGTACTGAGGTTTTGGATACAATTTATGAAAATAATATTAAAAAAAAAATAAAAAACTTTTTGCAAGCTAAACAAACTTCAATCGTTGAATCTTTTAATTCAACTATATCAAAGTATGTCCCAAAAAAAAATTTTATCTTTATGAAAATTTTGTAGCACGCACCATTTTATGTGCGTTAGTTTGGAATTATAAAAAAACTTGAAAAAAAAAAGTCACAATTATTTAATATCATAAAACAAAAGACTCTCAGTGACATTCAATTTATAGATAAAAATATAAATGAATTAAAAGAAAAAATTTTTTAACTAAATGAAAAAATATAAAAAAAATTCGTGCACGAATAATTTAAAAATGCGTACCACTGCTTTAATATTACAATTATATTTTTGCCTTTTTTTATTGTTTAAATAAGAATTATAATTAAAGTACAGACAAACAACGAAGGTTTTCATTTTTAATCACTTTTTCAATGTTCTAATAGGTTTTTATTACCAAGACAAAGAAAATTCTTTAAGTACAGTGGTGTAAATAACCCATGTTTTTTATTTTAACCCATTATTAAAATTTAACTCATGCAAAAAATATTGGCTGACTGTAGAAATAAAAGAAACAAATCAATGGGGTGACAACAGTATATAAATAAGAAATTTGATTCCTTAAATAAATTTTAAAAAAAGAATTCTGAAAATATGGAAAGATTAAAATGCAATTTTTTGATAAAAAAATTAGCAAAATTTCATTTTTTGAATTTTTATAAAAAAACATTTAATCTCAAAAATTTTGTAAATATGATGAATTTTTGAAACAAAAGCATTTAATATAATTGATCCATTTTGATTAATCAAAGATCTAACCTCTAAACTCAATTTGAATCTATACCAAGAATATATAAGTGCCTTCTGGCCTTCCAATACCCAAGTCTGAAAAAAAAAAACACGAGTTAAATTTTAGTAATGGGTTAAAGGTTGTCTGAACAGAGGTTATTTACACCACCGTATTTAAAAGTTTCCACCCTCTGAAAAAATAAAAAAAAAGAAAATAATTTTCAAATCATTTTTTGTTTTTATAAATATATTTTAGTTAAGGGACTAGTAAATTAAAAAAAATCTTCAAGTAAATCCAATAGCAAATTTTTTAAAAAATTACCACACCTTGAAATTTAAAAACAAAGTAAAAATCTGATTACTACAATACAAAACTTACTTTTTATATGATTTCCCGAAATGGATTATTATTTTTAAAAGTTTGATCCATTTTTCCCCTTATTGAAAAGTTCAAAATCCAACATATTTCTGAATTATTTAAAAAAATTATTTTCTTTGAAAGAAGATTGAAATCTTATTACCTGTAAAGGAAGAATACAAAAATACACTTTAAAAATGAAACAATTAAATTCTGTAATAACCCAGTTTAAAAAATCTACTTTATTTCAAAAAAAATTACAATAATTATATTAAACTTCTAAAAAAAATAATTTTTTGATTATTCAAAGAACAGTTCAAATCAATTTTTTCAATTTATCGAATGAAAAAATCTACTTAATTTCTAAAAAAAAACTAACCATTATATTAAAAATTCTCCCAAAATATTTTTTTTATAACCTGTGAAAATTCAACTGATAATCGAGAGAAATACTTTTTAATTTAATTATTTATAATCAATACTTAATAACCCAATCTTAATTCTTTCAGTAAGTTTTTATTAACAATCTAAAGACTAAATGTATGGATAAACTTTTCAATTATTTCTCAATTTTTTAAAGATTTTCAAACAAATAAAAAGAATTTAAATACTTATTTCTAATAAAAAAAATAATAGATATTATCAAATAACTCATTCTAATAGAAAAAGTTCATTGCTTATACCCTTGATATTTAAAAAAGGATATTGAATAATCTTTTAAATTTCAGAAACTTAATAAATATTTGTTAATAAAATAAATGATCAATTTTTTTTAGATCTTAAATGGATACAATATTTGATTGATTTTTATTATATTTTTAAAATAAGATTAAAGATTCAAGGCTACTTGTTCATAAAGACTCTCTGAAATTATTAAATGTGAGATTTCTTCAAAATTAATTTTTTTTGCAAAATTTTTTTTTTTCTATTTTGATCCAAAAATCATCCCAATAAGGGATCTGATCTTTTTATTGGAAATTTCTTTGGGAAAAAGAAATAGTCTTTTAAAATAATAACTCATCTCTTTAAAGTTGATAAATGAAATTCCGTATCGAGTTTAAAACATCCCAAATGTAAATAATTACTCTATTGACTTTGAGAAAAAAAAATTAAATAAGAGTGAATAGCCGTTTAAAAATAAAAATTTGGGATCTAAATGTTCTATTTTGATCTATTTTTGTTATACAAATTGTGATATTTTAGTGTGGACTGAGAACACTAAAACAATATCAAAAAATAGACGATTTCAAAAAGATAATAATATTAAATTCTTTCGGATGAAAATTTCAAAGAACAGTATTTGAATTTTCAAAATACAATTTGTGTCAAAATAAATGTAACAAATTTTTTATTCAGCTTTCAAAAAAAAGATTTTAGTAAATAATGGTGCCTTTCAGATTTTTAATCCTCAAAAGAAGCTTAAATTAATGATTTAACATTTACAATTGGGGTTTTTAGAGACTTATTTTGGTTTCTAAGGAATGTGATGTTTTTTTTGAAAGCTCAGTGAAAATTTAGATCTTTTTATTTTACAATTAATAGTAATGAAAAAAGTCTGTGTTTAAAAAACCTGATACACTTCATCCAATCAAAATGGAAATTTATTTTTAGATATTCAATTAAGCCGAATTAATAAACTTTAAGATAAAATTGAAGCACATTTCACATATTTTATTTTTAGTAACAAATAAAAAGAATCTGTTTAAGGGACTAGTAACTCTTATTTATTTTTTTCCCCAAAGGTAATAGAGTAATTAGTTACATAAGGATACAATTAAACCCAATATTTAACCTCAATTGTCAACTTTAGAGAAATGAATAATCATTTTTAAAATTGTTTTTATTTTTCTCAATTATATTTTCAGTAAAAAGATCTGATTCTTTTTTGGTTTGGTGTTTTTGGATCAAATTAGAAAAATATAAATTTTCAAAAAACTTTTTTTCAAATAAATCTCACTTTTAGTAGTTTCTGAGTGTCTATATGAACAATTAATGTTGTGGAATTAATATTATTTAAAAAATGCATGTCAAATAAATCAAATCTTGAACCCATTTAAGATCTAAAAAATTTGAACTTTATTTTATTCACAAATATTTATTCAATTTTTTGAAATTTAAAAGACTTTTCAATATACCTTTTCAAATATCAAGAGTATAAACAAGGAACTGTTTGAATTAAAATCAGGTATTTGATAATATTTATTATTTTTTTTTATTATTAGAAATATGCATTTAAATTTATTTTATTTGTTTGAAAAAATTTTAAAAAATTGATAAATAATTAAAACATCTCTATTGATACATTTAATTTAAAGGTTATTAAAAACTTACTGAAAGAAAAAAAATTGGGTCATTAATTATTGATTATAAATAATCAAATTAAAAAGTATTTCTTTCAATAATAAGTTGAATTTTCACAGGTTTTAAAAAAGTATTTTGGGAGAATTTTTAATTCGGTTGTTTGGTTCTTTTTCTCAGATTTTTTCATTCAGTCCAGAGAAAAAATACATTTGGACTATTCTTTGAATCAAAAAATTATATTTTTTCCAAGTTTAGAGCAGTGAAAAAAATACCGGACATTAAAAAAATCTCTGACAAGATTTTTAATTGTGAATATTAGTAAAAGTATTGTGTAATTTCATTTATTTACAATCAAATTCCTTTTTTTAAGAATCGAACTTTTTCAATTATAACCCCCCCACTTATTAGAATGATGATTGATGAAATTACACTTGTTCAAAACACCATTCAATCAATCAAAAAACAAGAAGAAAAACTATCATTTTCCAAATTCAAGTAAACCTCAATAAAACTGGATTGTTTTTCAAAAAAAGTTGATCAACATATGGCTATCAAACAAATACTCCAGTATTCTCGAGACACCTTACTTTGATGGACTTTAGGTAGGTTTATTACTGTGTTCATCAAAAATTTGGTCATTTATAATAAGGATTTCATTGAAATTAGACAAAAATTTTACTAATACTCACAATTAAAAATCTTGTCCGGGATTTTTTTCATGTCCGGTATTTTTTTCCCAACTATAATATAATTATTGTATTTTTTTTTGAGATTAAGTAGATTTTTTAAACTGAGTTATTATAGAACTTAGTGGTTTCATTTTTAAAGTGTATTTTTGTATACTTCCTTTACAGGCAATAAGATTTCAATCTTCTTTCAAAGAAAATATTTTTTTTAAATAATTCAGAAATATGTTGGATTATGAACTTTTCAAAAATGAGAAAAATGGATCAGACTAATAAAAACAATAATTCATTTCTGAAAACAGTATTAAAAGTAAGTTTTGTATTGTAGTAATCAGATTTTTACTTTGTTTTTCAATTTCAAGATACGGTAAAAATTTTTTTAATTTGTTAGTAAATTCACTTGAAGATTTTTTTTAGTTTACAAGTCCCTTCAGACATAACTTTTATGAAGTTTCAAAACTCAATTTATTCAAAAAAGCCTTGAAAAAAGTCTTCTTTGAAAGATTTTCACATAAAAGAGTTTTTTGAAAGTAATTAATTGCCATTTCTTGAGTTGAAATCAAAATCTTCCATTTTTTTCTTTTTTATCTCATTTTTCAAATGTCCAAAAATAAACCTCAAAAAAACATTTTAGATCGACCCATCAGCCGATCAAAGAATAATCAAATCAGTTTAAATTTTTATACCTTTTTATTTTCGCAGTATGTCCAGTATACTCGTGAGCACACACCAAAAACTTCCGATCTTGGAAAAAAATTATCAAAGGTTGGTGAGTCAATAGGCTATCGTCTGTTTGAGCTTAATACTTATAAGGACAAAATCCGTAAAAGAGAATTAAAGCCAACAAAAATCTTACTTTACATTACAGACAATTTTTGGAAAAAGATATTTGGGAAAGCTGCTACATTACATAGAACAGAGGATGAACGTGGTCAATGTTTGTTTTTTTTTTTTTTTCTTTTTTAATTTTTTTTTTTATTGTTCTTTTTTTCTTTTTCGATTTTTTGTTTTTTAAATAATTATTCTTTTCAAAATTTCAATTGTTTGTTTTACTCGAGTTTCCATTTGTTTAAATTCTTTTTTTTTCATTTCACTAATGACTTTCAGTAGGAATAACAAATCCCGTCGTCTTGAAAAAAAAAAATATTGAAAATTCTTTTGACGATCTCTGATCTCATTAACTGATCTATAATAACACTACAAGTTAGGTATAGGTTCAATCTGTATTGAAAGAAAAAGAAAATTTACGCAAATTGGTGATATTGTCTTGTATTGATGAGTATATAGTAAAAAGATAAAGCATTCAAAACAACTAATTTGCAAATTAAATAAACTTTCAATCATTAGCTTCTACCACTGATAAGTTTAAAATGAAAGTAAGTTGATATTGAGTGTAAATCACATTCGAACCATGGTTCAAATGTCTCTAAAAAATTCGATTTGAATAATAATATTCGTTGATCTTATCAATTAAAAAAGAACCTTGTATTAGTAAAAAACCTAAACAATTTCAGAAAAAAAATCAACCTTTCTACAAATTTAAGGGTTGAGTCATTATTGTCAAAAATAATTTTCTGAAATGGAAAAAAAAATTATTGTAATTTTTATAAGGACCTAATAACAATCAAAAACTATCAAGCAACATGTAAAGAGTGATCGATCTCCAAAAATAAAAAATCAAAAACGAGGACATTTTTAGAAAAAAGTGCCAAAGAGCGACACTCAATTTCCAATTAGAATGGTTGTGATTTCTCATTTTGAAAACAACTGTATTGATTTTGGGGTGTCACTCTTTGGGCGCTTTCAGAAATCTCGAGGATTTTTTTTTTTTCATTTTTTCGATTCTCAAATGAGTTATTATTGTCTCAAGAATGATACAAAATCCTTACTATCTCAAATATAGAGAGTTACAATACAACCACAAATTAGATTAAATCGAATTAAATTGATTGTATACTTAAAGAAAACAATATGTTTTAAATTGAAGAAATTTAAAGTCTTTGGAAATTTAAAAAAAGAAACAACTAATTTTTTTTTATAAAATTTGATTTTTTGGAAATTGTGAAAACTTTTAAACTTTTTTTTTGAATTGAATTTTTTTACCTTTGTTTTTGAGATCCTTTGAATTTATTTTTTTTTTGTAATTTAGATCATTTAGAATCTATAATTTTTTTTTGTTATTTGAATTTGTTAATCCTTTTGAACTTTTTTTTATTTTTTGGATTTTGAAGAATTTTTTTCAAATAGAATTTGTGATTGTTTTTCTTTTAATTGAATTTTTTGAATCAAAAGAAGTGCAATTTCACAATATACTTTTTAGGTTTCAAGTTACTCCTTGAGTATGGGACAAATACACGATAAATGACTAGACACTTAAAGGTTGAATTATCAATATTCAATCTTCAAATTTGAAAAATATCTTTCTTAAATTTGTTTCAAAATATAGATTAGTAGCTAAAAAATTCAATTGTAATTAAAAAATTCAATTTTAATTAAAAAATTAAATAATTAAGTCAAATCATGCAAATATATTGACGATACAAGTATCTTTATCAAAAGGAAACAAAATTAATCTTTCTTTAGGCTTTTTATGTTGATAATTATTGAAAAAATCTTGAAATGCAAAAAATTGAAAAAATAGTTACTTTTGGAAGTTCTAAATATTAATTATTAAATACCAGTATACTATTATTTTACTAGTTATTTCAATACTGATTCATTATTCTTGAAAAAAATATGAATCCTCTTTCGCTTTTGTAATTTATTTAATTGTTTTTATTTGTTTATTTTAAAGGGGGGAATTAATTTCTTCTTACAGCCGTTAGTTTTTTTTTATTTTAAGAAATAAACAGAAAAATTATTTAATTTTTGGTTCATTTCAAAAAGTAAAAAAAAACTCCGTTAGGTTTTCCAGAATTCAAAAGAATGGAGCAAAATATTAGATTTTAATCAATTCTCTTAAAACCTTCTGGAAAACCGCCGTTAGCTTTTTTTTGATTTGAGAAATAAAAAGAAAATTTCAAAAATTTTCTTTTTATTACAAAAATTAAAAAAACCTAGATACTCCATGGCACTCTACAGCACTAAATGGCACTTTACTAGATTTTTTTTAATTTTAGAAATTAAAAGAAAATTTCTTGATTTTTCTGTATATTTCTTTGCCATGAAAAAAAGAAAAAAAAATAATTTAAAATGGGGAAGCTCAACTTCCATTGACCATTTTTGAGAGAAGATACCGATTTTAAACCAGTTTTATTCTCCTAAAAATAATCATTTAATCTGCATTTTAACAAGAATTGTTGTGTTGTATATAAAACAAAAAAAATTTATGAAAGTCAAGAATAAATTCAAACGAAAAAGACTAATTTTATCATTTGAAAAATGGAAATTTCATTATTTTATTTCGGAAGTTAAGGAATATTTCAGATAAATTTAAAAAGAAAAAAATGAAATTGTCTGTGTAAGAACACTAAATTTGCAAAAAAAATTGGTTTAAATATCATAAAAAACATATTTAACATTAAAACAAAAAATGAATTATTTTGTACATATACAAATTATTCCTTTTGTGAATTACATTTGTTGCAAATATTTTTTTGAATTATAAAGTTTTCATGAAATTGATGGTGTATCTCTTGAGTTTGATTACAAAAACTCTTTCGTTGAAATTTCCAACAATAACAACAACGTAAATTGAGATCTTTTCTTTACTTTTTCAAATTGGTCAAATTTAAATAAAAAAAAAAATGTTTTTCAATGAAAAAAAAAAAGCTTTTAAAAAGAGATAATTTTGTAATTATGGGATACAATGTCAATTAGATTATTGAGGTGTGTTTTTTATGAACATTTTTGCGAGAATATGACCAATTTACAATTGGCTACCTTCTTGCGAAAATTGTCATTTTAAAATTAAGAAATTTCACAAATTTTCTAAACAGATATTCTTATGTTAAGAACGAAAATAAATCAAAATTTTGCAATACATTTAAAAATTTATAACTTAGAAATAGATGAAGTTTTTAATCATTTTCTTTGGAATTGCCCATTTTATGAAAATAATCGAAAAATCTGGATATCTGAATTAAAAAAAATTAATATTTTGAATGTATTAAAAAATATTAATATTTTTATTATTATGAGAAAAAAATAAACTCTAGATCTTTATCAATCACTATGAATAATAAAAATATTTGGGAGTCATTGAAAAAATTTCTAAATAAAAATTTGGGAATAAGGGAAGTGTCGTAAAGTGCCTAGGTTTTTTTTAATTTAAGAAATTAAAATAAAATTTAAGAAATTTTCTTTTTATTTCTTAAATTAAAAAAAACCTAACGGAAAATAAAAAAGGAATTAAAAACATACCCCTTAAACAATAATATAATATAATAATAAATATTTTTTAGCAAAGTAATAGATATTTAATTCAATGATAGTTTCAAAAAAATATGTGTATTTTTAATATTATCCAGAGGAATAAAATTCTGTATTATGAAAGAATTTTACGAATTTAAAAAATTACTGTTACCTTATTTTTTAAAAAGGAATTGAATAAGATAAATTTATTTTTAATATTAATTTTTAGTAAAATCTTAATATAACCAATATCATATCTTGAAAAGGTATTTTATTGAATCAAAATTATTTTAAAATTGTGTTTGGATGAAAAGTGCAATGAATATTTTTTTTTCAAATTATTTTTCAACTAACATTATTTTCATTTGAAAAGAATAAAAATTCTATTTAGTCATCGAATTTTAATTACATAAACATCTTTAGATTGAATTCGTTTTATATTACCTTTGAACTTAAGTTCAGGAATTTAAATGTAAAGCTCGAAAAATAAAAAAATGAAAATGAATTCAAAGTATTTTTCTGTGTTAAAAGATAAATACAAGTAAACAAAAAATATATCTACTTTAAGTTCTGAGTTTGGATCAAAGGATATTTTACTATTTTATCGACAAATTTTAAACCAAAATTCTTTATTTTTTAAATCATAAACAAAAACATTTTATATTTTTATATTATATTATATATATAAATATTATTCTTTTTTCTTGATATTATTTGAATAGATATGATTGTTCCAGAATCATCAACCGATAATCAATTTACAGAACTTGTTTTTGGGCATTTAGTTTGCTCAGAATTTGTTGCAGGATTGATCAAAGGGGTTTTAAATTCAGCCGAATTTGTAAATTTTTGTTTTTTTTAATTTTTCAATCAAGACTGATTTTACGAATTTTCTTTAAATTTTTTTTTTTTTTTTTTTTTTTTTAATATCAATAATTATTATTTGTCAATAATAACTTAATTTATAGAATGCAGAAATTAGCCCAGCACCTTATACAGATGATAGTATACTTTGTTTTATTATAAAATTTCAACAAGGTATATTGAACAGAGAGAACCAAAACTAAAAAAAAGTATTATATTACCAAAAAATTTATATTTATCAAAAAAATCTATTTTTATTTTAATGTTGAAATTGTTTTCTATTATTTTTCCTTTCATTATATTTTAAAAAAATTTATTGGTTTTCAATCAACAATAAAAATTAATCATAAATAAAAAAATTTATTTCTTTTTTTTTTTTTTTTGTTTTTTGAAGGCGGGTGATTCAAAATAATTACCTCTTATTTATCTGAAACACTAAATTTATTTAGGGTTTTTTATCCTAGCTATAATGTTGGCAAGATTTAAGCTTCATAAGATATCTTTTTTTTAAAAAATGAATTGAAAACATTAAATTTCTAAACAAAAACAAGAAAAAGAGAAAGAAACGCAACAAAGAAAAGAGAGAAAAAAAAATAAAAAAAAAAAAGTAAAAACTGATTGAAAAGTTTTTTTTTCTATCAAAGTATTGAATGGGTTGGAGGTTGTTACCTTTTATGTTGAATTTATTTGGATCTACAAAATATTTTGTCTAAATAAAGTGGTCTAATTATTTGGACAACTATAGATCAAATAAAATACATTAGTTTATTAGGTTTTAAATTAGAACTTTTGAGATAGATTTACACATCTATAAAAAAATGAGTTTTAAAGAATAAGAATTGTTATTCAAAATTTTCTTTTTAGCTGCTTTTTTTTTGTGTTTTTTTTTTTTAATTTTTTTTTTATTGCTAGTTTACCAAATCTTGTTTTCTATAATCCCATTACAAGATACCTACTAGGTAAAATTCTCTTAGCCCAAGTACACAACCCTGCAGATTGCACTTGGGAGGTGGGTTCAGTTAACTTTTTTTCAGCATCAAATTGTTTCAAATTTCTTCAATTTACACAATTTACTCCAGTTTCCCCAGTTGATTTAGTTAATCGCATATAAACTCCATTTTAAAAATTGTGAATTACCTGAAATAATAAATTGAAAAAAAAAAAATATTCAGATATATATATATATATATATATATATCACAGGTATGACGATTTTGTTGATGTCATGAAACGCGTTGGCGCACGCTTGAGCGACGCGTAAAATTCGTTTCTCTGATATGATATACCTATATATATATATATATATTTAGTAAATTTTTGTTAAAAGGAAAAATAAAAAATCAAAACGGGTAAATTCCATGTGTTTTTGCCGCATAGAATAAAGAGTTTTTTCTCTTAATACATCTCAAAAATTCTTCATAATTGAACTAAAAAATAATCAATAAATAAAATATAAAAGCGTTAAAATAATAGAAAGAATATTTATTTGTTTATAGATTTATGGCTTGTTACCAAAAAGAAATTAACAAAAAATTTCAATTTAAAATTTTTTTGGTGAAATTCTATATTTTTTAAAAACTAAAATTTATGATCGATCACAAAAAAAAATAAAAAAGAAAAGTACAAAAATAAAAATCAATTAAATACAAATGATTTTTTCTCAAATTTATCACATACAAATTGGGTTTTGTAATTTAATCTTTGTTGGTCTATCAATTTCTATTTTTTATGTTAAAGTAAATTATGATTATAATAGAATGTGTAAAATTTAAAAAGATACAAATAATAATTATTAAAAGTAATTTAATAATGATGGAACTTATACTACTTTTAACATATTAGGTGAACTTATTTCCATCATTTCAACAAAAATATTTTTTTTTTAAATGTAGAAAGTAGTGGTTTTTGACAATAAAGCAACGAAAGGAATTGTTTGTAAGTTATTTTATAAAAAAGTAAATAATAAAAAATGAAATCATTCTTTTACAAAATCTAGGAAAGGATTCCTTATGAAATAACCGGTTAAAAATAACAAATGTGATGATGGATGATGTTAAAAATAGGGGTAAAATTGATTTTATAGTAACAAAAAAAAAATTATAGAATTGCTTTGTCCATAAATTGAACTAGAATTCATAACAGGAAAAAAAATTACTGATCATCTTTTCCGAACAAGTAATAGTGAAAAAAAAAATTTTAAGTTAATAATTTTTTAATTTTTAATATTTTTTTTGTGATCAATAAAAAATATTATTGAGAGGGGGTAATTGTTGAAAAATCACAAAGAAGTTATTTGAAGATTGAATTGGAAAACATAGTAACAAACTTTAAAAAAATAAAAAAGAGAAAGACAATCTTTACATTTTTTTCTAACGATTTTAAAGTAATTACATTCTTATGTATTTTAAATATTTTTCTTACATGTTTTTATGTTTTTTCCTTTCCTTTTTTTCACATCCTAGAAACGAAAAGTGTAATTTCAAAAGAATTAGAGGAATTTTTCAAAAAACAAAAAACGAAACAAACGAATGAAACGAAAAATATATATATAAAACTCGAAAAAACGCGATTTTTTACATCTTTTGCATTTTTGAAACGAAAAGTTGTATTACCTGTGATATATATATATATATATATATATATATATATATATATATATATATATATATACCTTTACAAACAAGACAACTAATAATTAAATCTGATATGCAATTCACTTTTAAGTCATTTTAAATATATAAAAACCGGAAAGTAGTAAAATTAAAAATAAATAAAACAGAAATTAAAAAAAAGTAAGTCAAAATTTCTGAAGTGAGCATTACAGATTTTTTATATTAATGAACTTTCACTGAAAAAAAGTTAAAAACAAGATTTTTTGCTAATAATTAAAGTCATTTTAAAAGACATTAAATCTTCGAAATTTTCTTGGTAATTATTTATCTTTTTTATGTTCTTTTTTTAATTTGATAATTTTTCTTCAATTGCCACTTTCTCTAAATAAATAAATAATTATAAATCTTATTTTCATTGATAAATTTTTGTTTAATTTTAAATAAATATTTATTTATTTAATAATTTGTTCCTCTATTAATGTTATTTGTTGAGATTTAAATTGAAATGTTAATAATTAATAATAATAACAATATAATTTATTTTTTTTTCAACATCAATACTTTCTTAAATAAAATTTAAAATATTGTTAAAAAATGTTAAAGAATTAATTAAATTGTCAATAAAAAAAATAAGTTACTTTTTTATTGTATTTTGGGATATTATTTAAAATTTGAATTCAAAACAAATACTCAGATTAATTAATTGTTTAAGCGATGTTAACTATCCATTTCATCAACCAAAACATAAATATAACAAAATTTTTTTCAAGATCTTGACAAGATTTCATTTTTTTTTTAAAAAATACTAGTCACTTTAAAAAATTTCTTTTATATTTCTGAAATTAAAAAAAAAATATGTTAATATATTTTTCTCATGTTTATTGTTTATTGGTAAAATAATAATAATAATAATAGTCCGAATACAGTGGTTATAATAAATTGAGAACTATTGAAATATTTTTTTCATGTTTTATCTTTTTAAAAAAGTGAAAAATTTTTTCAGAATTAAAACTTTTTGAAAAGTTTTCTTTTTAAATAAAGTGAGGTTTAAACCTTTAAATCCATGTTATAGCTTGGGACCTGTAGAAAAGCACCCTTTTTTTTTTTAAAAAAAAGTCCACACTCTTTATTAAAAGAGAAAACTTTCAAAAAAATTAAAATTCGGTCACTCTGATTAAATAAAAAAAATAATATACACTTTTTTAAAATGACTGTAAAACCTAAAAACCCTCTAAATAGTCTAGGCTCTATAATGTGTTATACAACACAAAAGTTTATTAATATTATTATTATATTTGATCATTTGTAAAGATTCTTAGATTTTCAACCCAGATCTAGTTCTAGTTATTTTATTCAAAAATAAAAATATTTAAAAAATGAAAAACTACAAGAGCAATCCTGATGAAATTAACAGAAGAAATTCAAAAATGTGAGTACTATTTCTTCCAAGTCTAAAATTTTAAATGAGATTATTATTAACTGTAAAAAATAAATGTGAATTTGATAACTTTTCCAAGACACAAAGCTCAGCCAATGAAAAAACAAACATCACTTTTTTTGGCTTTCATGATTTTATTAAAAAACAATTATTTAACTAAATCTTATTTTTTCAGTCTGTAAAGTATATTCTCTGAGATCTTGAGCCTCCTTAATGAAAAAGAAATTTTTTTTAAATTATTTATGATACAATTTCCAAAACAAAATTATTTTTTTTTTTTATGTAATAGAATTTTTCACTCAATGGCTTTATCGATTCCAAAACAACTCCCTTTTAGAATTGGAAAATCAGATGAATGTGACAACAAAAAATAAAAACAATAATAAATTTTGATTGGTGATAAAAAAACAAAAATAAAAATAAATTTATGATATCAGATCAATTAAAAATCAAAACTTTCGATAAAAGCAATAAAACTCACAGTATTTGATTAATTCTTTTTCGTGAACTGAAAAGATCATTTTTTCAACATTCGATGTTTGATTCAACTTTTTAATATTTCAACAAAAAGAACGCTTTAAAAATTTCATATTTTCTACTTTCCTCCCATTTCAGTTCATTTGAACAAAAAAAAAAACCTTAAAATAAATAATCAACTCTTATTCAAATTTTAACAACCCTAACAAGTAATGATTCAGACCATTCGACAAATGATCAAAAAACCAAAAATAATTTTCTTCTTTGTGCTTTTTACAATAGTTGCTCTCTATTTTGTGTCCACATCACAGGGAAGAGTGATCACAAGAAAAGAACCACAGGGCCACTTAATTGGGTCCCTTAATCCTAAAATGAACCAAGACTTGGTACAGTTCAATGATTGGGAAAGTTTACGTTTCTATCTTGCCAACTTAACAAAAGTCAACAATTATGCTGGTTATGGAAGGGATATGATCCTCGAGGATGGCATCATGATGAAAACAGCTTCTGCGGAAAGCGTTGGTGGAGCAGCCTCCTATGGCTCTAATGCAGCACAACCAACGTACGATCATTCTACAACAAACACGCAAGTTGAAGAAGTCTCGGAGGCCGACATCTTGCAGTTAGACTCGCATGGCAATCTCTTTGCGGTGAACCAAATAACAAACAAATTGGAAATTTTGAAGGCCTACCCTACACCGATTAAGAAAATGTCTTCGATCGAATTGGTTCCAGGCCATGTCTTTGAAATGTTCCTTTCAGAAAAGACAAAAAAATTGGCGATTTTTAGTGTGACCTACCATTTTGGCGAGCCATTCACCGCTGTTCAAGTAATTGACATTTCAGACACCCAGATCCCAACTGAGCTTTCGATATATTTAGTACAGGGGAACTACCAAAATTCAAGAATGGTTGACAACCAAGTCTATTTTATTACCAATAGCTGGCTACCCTGGAATTTCTTCCAAGAGGAAGAAAGCCAAAGATATAAAAGAGTATATAGGGATGAGAAATTGATTCACTTTAAGCCTGGTGATAATTTTGGACCCAGGTATCGAATCTTGACGACCAAAACGGAAATTGCCTCGTTCAAAAAGAAAATGCAATCGCTAAAGGATTCCTATTATTACGATCAATCGATCATTTGGTCGGATGACCCAAAAAAACGCTTTTTTTACCCCTTAGTGACTAATCCCTCCTCGATCGTTTTTTTAAAAGACGACACGCCTTCAACATTTGTTAACATTGTCAGCCTTTCTTTAGACGATCATTCCTTTGACGATCCAAACAGAAACATCAAATCGTTAACCTTGTTTGGTAGTGGAGATAAGGTGTACTGCTCACAGAAGAATTTATATGTCTCCTATTTTTCTGGAAATTGGTTTAACCGATATTCGCATTTGACGAAGATCCTTCAGATCAATTTGGGGAAGGAGATCAAATTGAATTCAATTTTTTATGTGCCCGGATCAATTATTAACCAATTTGCAATGGACGAAGATTACGTCCAGAAAACCTTCAGAGTGGCAACAACAAGCGTACACCTAGATGAGGGAAGAAACATTTGGAACCAACCAGAAAGCCAATCCTCTGGGCTTTATGTTTTTGATATTGAGACTGCGAGGTGTATCGGGAAAATTGAAAACTTGGCTCCAGGAGAAAGAATTTATTCTGTTCGTTTCCTCGGAACGATCGCACATATCGTCACATTTAAACAAACAGATCCTCTGTTTGTCATTGATTTGTCAAACAGCACGAACCCAACACTGAAGGGATATTTAAAAATCCCTGGCTTTTCCAATTACCTTCACCCCATCGATGACAACCATTTGCTTGGGATCGGATACGACACCAAAGTGGTCCAAAATGATGCCGTCATTAAACTTGGCGTCAAAGTTTCCTTATTTGATATTTCAGATCTTGAAAACCCCAAGGAACAATTTTCCTCAGTCTATGGGCAAGCAGGCAGTTATTGCTTAATTGACCAAACACACAAGGCCTTTCTTTTTGATGCAAAGAGAAATTTAATAGTCTTACCCTTATATTTGACAAACAAGGACTATAACTATAAAGATCGTTTTGTTGGACTCTACGTAATTCGGATCACTCAGGATGAAGGATTTAAGGTTGTGAAAAAAATTTCTCACACCCTGAAAAACAATATATTCAATCAAATTAAGCGTTCGTTTTGGGTTGAGGACTATTTATATTCTCTAAGTAATAATATAATCCAAGCTCATGATTTGTCAGATTTCCAATTGATAAGTGAAATAAATTGGGGACGAGAATTTCCAATTGATAAGTAATTGAAATTGGGAGCAAGAAGATCGGATAATGCGCTTAGATATTTTAATGGAAACTTTTATTGTTTTTTTTTTTTTTGTTTGTATCTAATAATCTTTTTGATATTTGATTATCAATTTTTGTTTTTCTTTTGATTTAAGCAGAAACAATGTTCTCTATAATAATCAACAGAGTTCACTACAACGTTTCAAAAATAAAAAAAAAAAAAAATACCACGATTCTTTTGATAAAATAATTCTAAACATTAAAAATGTTAATTAACTAGTGAAGACAACAGATTTTTTGGAATAAGAATTGAATAATTTTTTTTTTTTTATTTTTTATTCCAAGGAATTAGTATTTTCCAAGTGGAATCCCAAAATTAAAGTAGGTTGTTATTGGGTGTAACCACAATAGTGTGTCAAGGTTCAAATATCTCTAAAAAATTGATTAGTCAAGTAGTGATATATATTGAGCTCATCAATTATATATGATCCATGAAATTAGTAAAAAACCCAACAATTATTAAAAAAAATCTGGATTTCACAAATTTAAAGAGGTTGAATTATCAATACCCAGATCCCAAAAGTTGTGAAATCTCTTTCTTAAAATTGTGGCGAAATCTAGATTAGTTGCGATAAAATTCAATTTATTTAATAAATTAAATAATTAATTAATTGAGTATTTTGACAAATTATTTCACAAAAAAATAGATATTCATTGATTTTACAATTATATTTATCAAAAAGAAACATAACTAACAAGTCTTTGGGTTTTTAGTTTAATGATTATTAGGTTGATCTTTAGAACTTCGAAAAGTAACTATTTTTTCAATTTTTTAATTTCAAAGATGAATTATTAAATACAGGAATACTATTATTTTGAGTTTCTATTTTATAGTTTTTAATTTTATAATTGGAAATTAAATTCAAATTAGTTCCTATTATTTACCAATTACTAGTAAACTTTTTTTTTGGACTAAGATATTCTTTTTGTTACCTTTGCAAAATAATATTTCATTGATCTTTGAAACAGAATAACCTCTTTCAAAGATATAAATTTATTTTTTCAAAGGGATGGAATTAAAACTTTTTCTCAACACTGTTACCATATTTTTGAAACATTGACAAAATCAAAATTATTATGGGCTACCTTGATTTTTTGAAAATAGTTTAATAATGTATTAATTTTGATAAAATTTTATCTTGGATTTTCTTATCTAAAATATTATTAGAATGTAAATATTAAAAATGTATGATCTATCAGTTCTTCAAAATAGTAATTAAAGGGGTTTTATTGTCAATAATAATCAAATTCCCCAACACTCAAAAAAGATCCCATAATTTTTGTTCTATTAGATATCTGAAATAATTCATTTTGATATATAAAAGTTAATTTCATCAAAGTAGATTTCATTTTGGGTATTTTCTTGAACAAAAATTAGATTTTTAAATTTATTTGTAAAAATTTAAAACCTTTCAAAAAATCACAAGTATAATTTTGGAAAAATAAATAAATCCAAAGAAATGAAATTTTCAAAGAGAGGCAAAAAAATATAATCTCCAAAACTCATAACTTACAAGAACTTTAACAACTCACCTCTTTAAGTATTGACTTCGTTTTGAAATATTTTTGAGATATAGGAATTGTCTCCTAAATGAAGAAACACTGAAAATTGAAAATAGAAGATTAACTTTTGTTTGAATTCAAAAATAAGTCCCTAATTTACGGATCGAATCATTCAAAAATGTAAACCCACCCTCAACAATCTTCTCTTACCAAAAAAAAACAAATTATTTCATTACAGATGAAAATTGAATCGAAAATTTTAATCGAATGATTTGACCATTTTTTGTTTTTTTGCTTCTCAACCAAATTAATTTTCATTTTTTGAACATAACTGAAAATCAGTGTAAAAGTTTCTTTCCAAATAGAATTATTTTAATTCTAATTCACCAGAAATTTGATAATAGCAGACTTTTAAGCAAAAAAAAAAAAAAAATTATTTAATTTATTTGACAAGCTTTAAAATGAATTACCTCTCTGATCTAATTATAAAACAAGTCAAGACAATTGAAACTAATATTAATAATGCAATTACTGAGACTAATAGTAACAACACTAGCACAAACAACAATACCAACCCCAATAACAACAAAAATAATACCAAAACAAATCACACCCAAAATTCTGAAATAAAACAAAGCACAAACCCTACCAAACCAAAAATTGAAAATAACGAAAATACAAAAAAAGAAATTGGAAATGAAAAAAAGCTCACCCAACAAAATGAAACTGAACCAAAACAAAAAACAAAAGAAAACCAACAAAAAGAAGAGGAGAAAAAGTCAGACAAAAAAGAAGAGAAAGTAGTCGAGAACGAAAAAGAAAAAGAGAAAGAGAAGGAAAATGAAAATGAAAATAAAAATAAAAAGGAAAAGGAAAATGAAAATAAAAAGGAAAATGAAAATAAAAAGGAAAAGAAAAAAGAAAAAGAAAAAGAAAATGTAAACTCGAGAGAAGCCAACAATAAAAATGAAGAGTTTTCTTCATTATCGTCAACCGAAAATTCAGGAAAAGAAAGTAATCAACCAAATCAAGTCGATCGATTCAAAAGAACTATTTTACAGTACCAAAAGTTAATCAAGCAAAAGACGACAACAATTGAAGAAATAAAGGAAGAAAAAGTCTCTCTTGAGGAAACGATCAAAGTCGTTGAAAGGTCTTTTAAAAATTATCGTGTCAATGGGCAGAGTGTTTCCAAAAGTTTTCAAGTATTAACAAAGCAATTTAACCAAAGACTATTACAATCGGAGCGGAATATAAAATCACTTAAAAAGGATAATGCCCGACTCAAAAAGGAATTACAAGAAATCTCAAACGAAAATAGGCAAAAGAACAATAACAAAAAGAACAATAACGATCTGAGCAATAGCAATCAAAATAAAACCGCAAATGAATTAAATTTCAAAATAAATCAACAGCAGCATATTATTAAGACACTTCGAAAGGATTTAGGCCAAACCAATCAAAGGATCAATAATTTGGAAAGTGCATATAAACAAAAAATGAAGGAGATCCAAGGGATGAATTTAAAGCAAAGACAATCCAATTCGCTAATTGAAGAAAAGGAAAAACAGAACAAAGAATTGAGATTAAAAATCAAGCAATTTCTCGAGAATGAAAATAAATATAAAATCAGCATCAAGAAATTGAAAATTGAAAAGGAAGAATTAATTAATATTAATAACAAGTACAAAAGGGGTTTTGAAACGAATCAAATTGACCAAAGTAAACTCAAGGAGACCAATTTGAAGTTAAAAAAGGAAATAGAGGAAACAAAAATTAATATTGAAAAAAATTATGGTGAAAAGGAACAAAAAATGAATGAAATTCAAAAGCAGCAATTGACAACTTTGCAATTAAAAATCAACCAATTAAAAAAGGCGTTTGAAAATAAAGAAAGCCATTTGCAATTGACGATCAACAATTTGCAGTCATTGGTTGATAAATTGACAATCGAAAGCCAAGAAAGCCAAGATGATTTCAAAAGGCAAATCGAGATTGAAAGACAAAATTCTCGAAATTTTGAGTCTTTAAATAACGAATTGCAACAGTCCATTCCTAAGATCACTAATTTGTTAAGAACACAAATTAAAAATTTCCAAGAAGAATTAGATGAAAAGAATTTAGAATTAGAGCAGGCCGAAAACAAATTAATACATTTGGAAATCAATAATAAAAAAAAACTCAAAGAAGAGAGATCAAAAAGAGGCAAGGCGATTAAAAGAATTGAAAATTTGACTCAAAAATTAAGAAAGGAAAACGAATTAAAAAAGAATTTGACGGGCAATATCCAAAAATACCAAAGCAGAATACAAACTTTTGAAATTAATCTTAATGAAAAAAATGACAAAATTAAGAATCTCAAGGAATTAATTAATCAAAGTAATATTGAAAAGAAATTATTTCAAAGTAAAATTAATAAAATGGAAAAAAAAATACAAGATTTAAAAAGTCAATCGACTTTGAATAAGAGTAATGTTGATAATGATAATGTAAATGAAAAGAATTATGGAAATAATTTGAGAAGTAATGAGAATGGGAACGGGAACGGGAATGAAATTTTGGAATTCAAATCAAACAAGAATAGTGTTGTTTCTCAGAATGAGAACCGTAATAAAGTCGGTATTAAGGATAAGGATGAGGGTAGGGGTAAGGGTAATGATCGTGGTAAGGGTAAGGGTAATGATGATGATGACGACGACGACGAACGTGAGAAGGAGAAAAATTCAAATACAAACAATGAAAAACAAAAGAAATCCACAGAATCTTCTGAATTTTCAAAAAATAATCAAAAATCTTTCAGTACTCTTTTTGATTCAAGTGTTAACTTAAGCTCATCAGAATCACTACATACAAACAATTTGTTTGCTTTCCATTCGAGTGACGAAGATATAGATGAAGATAAAATCGAAAATGAAGAAAAAGAAGGAATGAAAATTTATTTTAATGAAAAAATCCAATTTTTAAAAAACAGAAGTGATTGGATGAAAACAGAGCTGAGAAAGCGTCACAGAGAACTGAAAAAGGCCTTGAAAATTATTGAAAATACAAAAAAAAATCATTCAAATTTGCCAAATGTGAATAAAAAATACCAATTTGCTCTTCGCAAATTGAAATCCAAAATGGATGAAAATGAATTGTTAAAGCAAGACCTCAGAGATTTGAAACAACTATATAAAGAACAAATCGAAAATTTGATTGATGGGATAACTACCAGTGCAGAAACAGATTATGAAAAATAATTATTCTTTTTTTTTTTTTTTTTTTCATATTTTGTTTTATTATGATTAGTTAATAATTCCAATTCTTTATAATTCTAGATTTAAACATAAACTTAAATTTTAACTTTCGGTAATCGTCTTTTGCGTTTGTTACTGGGTTGTAAAGTTTTAATAATTTTTAAACTTTATTAAAAAAATTGATTTTTTTTATATTTTAATGTTTTTTATTTTTATTTTATTTTTTATGGATCGATTGTAAACTACATTCGGAAATTTAGATTCAAAAAAAAAAAATAATAATAATCAAATTAAACACAGTATTCAATATTACTTTTTAATTGGTTATCTGTTGAACAAAATTCAAAATATTGAAAATTTTATATTTAAATTTTCAGGAAAAACAATTTTGTGGTTTTAAATTTTTTTTATCAATTCTCAAATAAATCAAGCTAAAATTTAAAATTGATTTGTTTTACTCTATCTCTACCTTGGTTTTGTATTATTTTCAAGTATTTTATTACTCTTATTCTAAAACTTTGATAATATTTGAAAATAAGGTGAAGAGAAATTTTAGTGGGGATTTGTGGTTTTCCACCATTTTCTAGCTTTGTTTTTTTTTGATTTTTATAACATATTTCAAAGGTATTTTTCAAATTATGTAAATAGAAAACTTTTTACTTGTTTGGGATAAACAACTATACTTTTTAAAAGGATTTATGGGATTTGGAATGTTATTATTATTAAAGTTGTTTTTGTTTATTCTACTATTGTTTATTTTCTTATTGTTATTGAGAAAGTAACTGTTGTTATATTTTGAAGTGTGAGTACTACTGATACGACTGTTGAAGTGGTTGGATCTTGAAAACGCTTTGGATTGGATCGCTTGAATTGTTTCGGTTGGATTTGGGAATAGTAGTCGTTGTTGTTGGTGGTGTTGTTGGTTCTACTGTTGTTAATTTTGTTATTCTTTTTGTTTTTCACAGTAGCTATTTCTGCTACTATTTTTAATACTACTACTGTAGCTGTTGTTGGATCTTTCAAAAGCTTTGGACTGGATCATTTGAATTGTTTCGATTGGGTTTGTGGGTTGTATCCATTGTTATTGGTTCTACTGTTGTTAATTTTGTTGCTGTTGTTGTTGTTTTTGTTAATTGTTTTGTTGGCTTGATTGGGAATAAAGTGCTGAATTACTTTTCCAAAGAGTAAATTTGTTTAAACTCTTATTTGAATCTGATGTTTTTCAAATAACAGTTTTAGACTTGTTAAGGTTTACAATACATGAAATTTGATAAAAGATTCTCTTGTTGAGGGGGTAGTGGCTTGTTAATTTGGTTTGTATAAGATCGATCTTGTTCTTGGTATGGATTTTAATAGTTGTTCAAAATGTCAATTTTTGACAATTTATTTTTTTTTTTTTACGAAATCCGAATTGAAGAGTAAAATATTAATAAATTGATAGGTGTTCAAGAATCAATTTATTTTTTTGGTTGTAGAAGAAAATTTTCATTTACTTTTTTGTCAATTAACTTTATGAAAAAGAAAGGTTTTTTTAAAAGCTCTAAATAAAACCAAAATTAATTATAAATTTCAATCAACAACCTACAAACAACATTTTATTATAACTTAAGTTCCAGCTAATTAATCTTACACTCTTCATTTCGGATTTCAGAAAAAAAAAAAATAAATTGTCAAAAATTGCCATTTTGAACCACTATTAAAACCCATACCAAGAACAAGATCGATCAGCTAAGAACCAAATTAACAAGTTACTACACCCTACACGAGATAATCTTTTTTCCAATTTTAGGGATTGTAAACCTTAAAAGAGTGACACAAAATAAAAAGCCAGTTTTTCTTTCTTCTCAAAGTCAGTTAAAATAAACGAATCAAGAAACTGGCAAATAAACAATAAGTAAAGATAGTACTGTTTTCTTAAAGAAGTGTTATTTAAAAAGAAATTCTAAAATGATTGATCAAAGGCAAAGTATGGGGGTTACAATTGATACAATTAGTTCTCAAGAAAAATTGAAATTTGAAGAATCCTTTGAAAAAATGTTAAAATTTGATACTAGTTACAACAAAAAAATAACAAAAATTATGGTTAATTTTTTTAATTTACAACCCCTTGTTTATTGAAATTATTTCAATTTAGAAAGTACAGTGATCAAAATAATGCGTGCACAACGACTATTATCAGGCTTTCGAAATATAGTCCTTGCTTTTTTTTTCTTCTTGTCCAAATACAACATCCAATTTGTTACCCAATAGTATACCTAAGTTCAAATCAATTTTGAAAGTAAATATCGAGATATTTTCAGTAAAATTTAAATTATTAATACAAAAAATTCAATTTTTCGTATTTTCTCAATTTTTTTGTTTTTTTGATGGATTTTGAAGATAAAAATTTTGATGATTGAGAAAAAGTTTACTCTATTTTTTGAGATAAATTTTACAATTTGATGGCTTATTATCATAATTTCTAATATGAGAACTTTAAGAAACCAGTACAATATTTTTTTTTCGGGTTTATTGTTGGTTTCTTTGATGGGTTGATGTATAGGTCTTCTTGAACAAAAAAACACGCTTTTTGATTTTGAAACACTGATTAAACTTTTCTGGACACTTTATTTTGACAACAGGAATAAAAAGATCAATAATTCAATAACTTTCAATGAAAAAGTTTGTTAAAATAAAAGAGTTTCAGATTACCATTGTGAAAAAAATTTGGGTCATTAAAAAAAATTGGGTAAGTCAAAAATTTGTTTTCGTTTTTTAAATAGTAAATATTTGCAAAACGGTTTTTGATCAAAGTAAAATTTTATGAACAAATCTTACATTCAATAAAAACCAAAGTCAATATCAATAATAATTTTCAAATGCAATATTATCTTGTAGCATTTTAAGCTTTTAGAATTACTATGGAACTCTAAAAAACAAAAAATTTATTTTTAATTGTCAACTTTACTAAAAATGTTAATTTTTTTTATTAGATTACATTCGAAGATCAAGTTAATCATTGTTTGGGAAGACCAAAAATTAATAACCATTTTAAATTTAGGTTTGTCTATGGGGATTTAAAGAATTAAATGGTTTCTGAAATCTTGATATTTCGTTATTTTGAAGTTTTGATTGTAAACATTAGTGGAAAACAATCTCTTTTGAAAAAATAGCTTTTTTGGAAGAATTTATGTTTCAATTTGGTTTAAAAGGATATTTAAGATTAACTGTGATAAATCTGCGTTTATTAACAATGATAAATATCTTATTAGATTAATAGATTTTAAGATTTCCTATTAAATAGTTCTCTTATTTTAAGTAAAGTTGACAATTAAAAATAAATTTTTGTATTTTTGGAGTTCCACAGTAATTCCAAAAGGTTAAAATACAACAATTTAATATTGCATTTGAAAATTATTATTGATAATGACATTGGTTTTTATTGAATGTAAGATTTGTTCATAAAATTTTACGTTGATCAAAAACCGTTTTGCAAATATTTACTCTTTAAAAAACGAAAACAAATTTTTGACTGACCCAATTTTTTTTAATGAACCAAATTTTTTTCACAATGGTTATTGAAAGTTAACAAATCTTTTTCAATTGAAAAACTTTCAAAAATTCTATTAAATTTCAAATATTCCCTTATGTTAATTATTATTTTTTGCCCCTTTTTAGGCTTATGAAAGTTAGTGTCGAGTATTTGAAATATGAAAAAATATACAAGAATTTCAAAAACTGAAATCTTGTAGACTGTCAGTAAGACATTTCCCAAAAGTCTCAAAAGTATTTTTATGGAGTGTTATGCTTAACTTGATACAATTTGTCTGTAAAAATATGATATAAAAGACAATAGTTTGCAATCAAAAATGGTTTAGCATCGATTCTCCTTTAGTTCGTAAATTAGGTGTTCTGTCAGAAAAAAATCAGGGGTATAATTGTGAATTCAGTCTTTATTCCCTGAACAAAGTTTTGGGAGACTGTACTTTTCATTTACTTCAAGGATATTCAAATCATGTTTGCATGTAGAAAATGCTTTCTTTTCTTTTTACACACAATTTTTTCAAAATTTCTGATTTGTGACATCTCCAAACCAACAGAAGAACTTTATTGTTTTAATCAATGACCCTTTCATAAGATTAATTTAAATTCTTTAATGGTGATTACGTAATTTTATTTGGATTTTAACTTTTCACTTCTTAGCGACGATAAGAACTCACAAACCATCAAACAATTACAATTTGTCGAGTTTTAAGGAAAAAAAGTAAGCATGAAAAATTCAATCAACAAATTTCTTTTTAGATTCTTTAGAAGTGAAGACAAAACATACAAACAGCATAAACCACTCAAATAGCTGAATTAATGGAATAGAAAAATTCGTATAAAAAAACAGATCTAACAAAATCATTTTTTAATTTAGTCTCTCTCAATCGGTATACTTGTTGAAATTTTTCATTAAACCACGTTAAATTTCGTAGATTTGTACCACCTGTCGAGAGCAACATAATGTTTTGTCGTGTTCTTTGTTCAACGGATCAAGATAGCTCATTTTAGATCTCCATTCTAAAATTGACAAACACTTCAAACAATATTTCTTTAATTCATTCTGAAATTTTCTTTCTTGTGATTTTTATATTTTGTTTATTCTTTTTTTTTGATCCGAGATTTTTTAGGGTTAATTGTTTGCTTGTTTTTCTCGTATTTTTTTTTTGTTTAACAAATTTAAAAAATGTTTTGTTCGGTTTCTTGCAAAGTGTTTAATATTTTTTCTCAAGCAAACCATTTTTTTTTGAAATTCTTTTTAAAAATAAATTTCACTATTTGTGGGTTTAGCTTGGCTATGTTATGACCAAAAATTAAAAAGAAATGATCTCTATTTATGTAAAACTTTAAAAAGAAAAAAATAAAAATTATTTGTTTTGGTTTGTTTCAACAAAGAGTAAAGTTACTGTTGAGAGAAAAATGCTTGATACATAAAAATGGTTGGACACCATTTTTAATTGGGAACCTTAATAAAATTGAAAATCAAATCCTATTGTTAACTAATTGAATTTTATATCAATCCAGGTGTATGGTTGTCACAAGTTCATTTATATGTGGTGTGTGTAGAATACTCATTTGAATGAATGATAACTAAAGTAGATCATGTTATTTTAACCTAAATCCAAGTTTTAGTAAAGTTTACTATTATTTCGGAAAATGCTAATTTTTAAACTTGCTTTAGATTTTAAGAGATAAGGTTTTGAAAAAGTAGAATTACATTAGTCCTTATTCTAATAAGTAGATTATTGTTATTTTCTTTAGTTATTACACAAACTATTGAAATTAAAAATCATTTTCAGTAATGTTTCAAATTAAAATTGCTGACCAACTATTTTTCTCTGTCCAACATTTTTCCCTCAACAATTCTCTCGATTATTTTTTTGTTTTAAAATCTTTTTATTTGATTTGTTGAGTTTTAAGGGTTATTCTTTTGGAAAAATAGAAAAATACCCTTGTAATAATAAAACAAATGGACTTGGTTAAGGGCTTCATTCCCACCCTTGAGAGTGTTTAGTTATTGTGTTATTTTACATTAACTTCTCAAATAAGTATTTTCATTCTGAAGAAACTGAATAAAAAATTCAAATGTTAAAATACAAACCAAGAAAAAAAAAATTTTTTCCAAGAGATTTTTTGAAGGAAAAATTTATATAAGAAAATTGACTTGAAGGAATAGGTACAGTCCGACAATAAAATAAAATTTTATAATGTTTTCTTGGAATTATTCTCTACTTACAAATTTTCTATATACCAAGGGTCAAAAAAATTCTGATCGACAAAAAAAACCAAAAAAGAATATTTTTTTCTCAAAATCTTAATTTTTTTTTTTCCATTTTTTATGAAAAAGAAGGTTATTAAATTCATTTTATTTCAAACATTATAAAAAAATTTTTATCCATGTTTATTAGCACATCCATAATTACTTTATATACCAATTTTTAGGACTTTATTTACTGATAATATCAACAATAATATTTTTTTTACTTTTTTGAGATAACGATTTTGGTTAACCAAAAAAATAATTTATTTAGTATTGTGAAAATTTAAGTATTATTTTCATAATAATAATTCAAATCAAACAATTTTTATATTTTTATTTACATTCAAATCTGTTTATTGTTCTAAGATAAAATTCAATTTTTCAATATAAACTTTTCTTGAAAGATATTTAGGAAATAAGAAATTTTATCATCAAAATATCAAAATGTATTATTTGTATTATTAAAAATGATTCTTGTGAAAAAGACCAAACAATTTGTAAAAAAAAAATATTCCAAAATTGAAAATTCTTTTTCACATTTTTTTATCATTTTTTGAAAATCAAGAAAATAATTTTTTTACAAACTTTAAAATATAATAAATTATTTACTTATTATAAAAATAAATTCCATTGGTATTTTTTCAATAAAAGAGATCTCATCTTCATTGATGTATGTTTGTTAAACTGTTATCAAATTTGGTATTATTTAATGAATTGCCCACCAATTAAATTGATATCTTGAGATTTTAATTTCAATATCAATAATTAAAAATACTAACATCATAAAAAATTGAAATATCACAAGATTTATCTAAGATTAAACATTTGTGTATTTATTTAGTAAAATTTTACTTTTAGTATATGCTCTGAAAAAAACCAAAATAAAGTTATAACAATTCTAAACAATTATTTAATAATAATTTGCATGTATATAATTTGAAACATATATTATTTAAATCTTTTATATCAAGTTATTTAACATATGAGTTAGAAATATAGTCAGCCCCCCCTTTTAATATACCAACTTTCAACACAATTTAAGGCACAAAAAAATCTCAAATATAAGCACATTTTTTGGATTTTTTTTGACACAAATTATTTTTCTAGAATTTGATTTTTGTGCTTTATTTTAAGACTTTTTTTTTACCTTAAATTTCCTTCAAAGTTTGGGTATAAAAAAAGGAACGGATTGTATATAATTTTAAAATAGCAACCCTAAATTATTTAAATTCCTGGATTAAAACATGTATTACCGAAATAAGTACAATACCCAGAAACACACCAGTTATTATCTATAATGCGGAATGTAAATTTGAAAAGTTGGTTAGATCAATTAATAAAAAGAAATTTAAATTTAGAAATAAATTAAAATACTAAACCCAATCTTATCTGGGAAACTTATAAAATTCAACCAAAGAATTAAAAATAAAATAAATTGGAATTCATTGAATTCAAGGCTTCTTAAAAACTAAATTTCAAATAATAATTATAATGAATTGTTGAATTCTACCAGTTGATAAAGTCGTTAAGTTTTCAATGATTTGAAAGAATAGAGAAAAATATATAATTTTACCCAATTCTTCTGAATTTTCGAAACCCACCTTTAACTTTTTTTTTAATTTTAGAAATATAATGAAAATTTATTTAATTTTCTTCATCTTTCTCAAATATAAAAAATACCCATTAGGTTTTCTTGAGTTTTCTATTAATTTAGAAAATCGAGAGATTTTCGTGAGGCTTTTTTGGGTTTTCTGTTAATTTCTAAATTAATAGATTTTATAGATTATACCTAAAAACACAAGAAAACTACGTTTATCTTTTCCAGAATTTAAAAAAGGGGGGAAAAATTAAATAATTTACTTAATTCTTCTAAATTCTGTAAAATCTAAGCACTCTATAGTACCCTAAGACAATTTACAACATACCACACTAATATTTTAAAAATAATTAAAAATATAAAATTATTTATTTAAAAAAAAATATTTAAGTTATAAATTAAGCTCAGCAATTATAAAATTCAGAGTATTTACTTACAGGTTAATAATGTATGATACTACTATTTAATAAATAAAATCTCAAATAAATTTTTTCCATTATTTTTAAGAACCTAAAGTGGTATAGAAAATATTTATAACTTTTTATGGAAGTTTTCTTCCTGTAAAAAAGATTGATTGGTATTTTTAAAGAAATTAATAGAATTAAATTTTAATGAAATAATTTTAAAATATGACAGTTTGTAATTATTTTCATTAATTAATAATCATTAAATCTATATTTTAACCCTTTAATTTCCTTTCAGGGATTTAAGTTAGAGGAGCAAAGAGTGTTATTTACACTTCTTTATTAATGGTAAAAAAACAAAATAAAAAATTTTCTTTCAAAATCAAAGTTTTTTCAAGGTAAAAAGAAAAATATAAAAGGTATCTCCAAAAAAGTGTGGTATTTTTTTTTCCTTTTATTATAAAAAATCATTTTTTGTTTGTGAAGGTATCATTTAATCGAAATTTCCAAATTAAATTTAATATTAAAACAGATTGAAACAATGAATAAATATATATATATATTAAAATATTTTTGTTGACTATTTCCTCAAAATGAAATAAAACTAGTAAAACTCTTTTTTTTTTGGTGAAAACAATGTATGACCAATTTCAATAGAAAACTGGAAATATGGAAAAGGTCCAAATGATTTTTAAAACAACCAAATGTAATACACTTCTTCAATTCAATTTGAAAAAAAATTGTTGAGATTAAAAAAGTTATGGAAACGATTTTTTCAATCGAAAAGAAAAAAAAGAAACTCCAATTTTCACCCCCCTGAAAGATATCAGATAAAATCGACATAGGAAAATTTAAATATTTTATACTTATGTAATATAATACTAAGAAACAAATTGAATTATTATCAAGAATCAATAAATGATAGTTAATGTTTTTGTATATTTAAATACCCGTTTTTTGAAGATTGAGTTTAATAAATATATTTTAAAATAAATTTGTCCGAGTTTTTTGGAAATAGCTTATCATTTTTTTCACAAATTTACTTAATTGTTAATAAAAATAATATATTTACTTTTTTTTAATTCTAAGTTGGAAATACGTAAATTTTGGAATTCAAAAAATAGAACCAAACTTATAAATTATTTAAATGAGGTTAGATAATCCATTCCATAAACCAAAACATAAATTACAAAAAAAAAAAATAATTTAATATCCCCACAAAATATTTCATTATATTTTTAAAAAAATCCCCGCCACTTGAACTTATTTTTAATCATAATAAAATAAATAAAATGTTCTTTATTTTTTATTCACAAAATATTTCAGAACGAAATAGAATGAATTAAATTATTATAATAATTTTAAATCTTTCAAAATGGAATAATAAAGAAATTTATAAAACGAAAAAAAAAAAAAAAAATAATATCATTTAAAATAAAAATAAAAATAGATAGAAAAATAAAAATAAAAATAAAAAAATAAAAAAGCTTAAAATTGGTTTGTTTAATCAAGTTCTCTAATAAAAAACATGGCCTGGGGTACTAAACCCGCTTCCTGCAAAGTTTGATTTTCAAGATTTTCAGAATTTGAGGATAAAGCCAATCTAGGGTAATTGCTTGACAATTGGTAATTTCCCAATTCTGGGAACTTACTTTCAACTAAAGTAAAAAGAATTTTTAATTTTTCTGTTCCTAAGAACCTATAAATGATTTCATTATTTTGCTTTCTAATTTTAATTTTGGCGACATTTTCAGTCCCCTGATCTGGCTCTTGTGGCAAACTTTTTTGGGCTTTTTCCTTTTTACTTAATTTCGATTTTTCAAAAAGTTTTTTTTCAATTTCTTCTCTTTGGATATCTTCTTCGACGAGCTTGTGTAACCTTTCCTTTTCCTTATCAAAATTCATAGCAATTTCATATTCAAGATCTTGAATTTTTCGGAGTGTTCTACTTGATGTTTTTCGAGAAAGTCTTGGTTTTAATTGCTTTTTCGTTCCTGGATTATATTCCACTCTTCTGTGGAGCAAGTTTGCAATTATTGAATCAACGTCCATTGTCGAATGAAGTGTATCAATATGGAAGGATTCTGTTGAGTTATCAAAGACACACATGACTGGGAATTCCTTGATATTGAGAAGCTCTTTTAATTCATTTTTATTTGAAAAGTTTTCATCAATTCCTCCCATCCAAAGCAAAAAATTTTCATTTAATAATACACTTATTTTCCGATCTAAAAATTTATGTTCAAAAAAGTTTTCTGATTTTTCATTATTGATTTCATGGAAATAAAGAACTACTAATTTACTTGAGATTTTTCGATTTTGGAGAAATTCTTCAAATGGCTCTTCGGAAATTTTTTTTAACCTGTGAGTAAATTCTTGCACATATTCAATATCTATTTTTATTATACATTATTATTAGTTATAAAATTATATTTGAAAGTAAGAAATGTAAAATGTAAAATGAAAATCGAAAAATGAAAATTAAAAAATGAAATAATCAAAATAAAAAACAAGATTTTTTCCAATAATTCTTAAAAAATAGTGATTCAAAAAAATTTTTTTAAAGATTTTCAAACTGATAACTTGTATTACCAAGAATTTTTTAAGGTGTTTACTATTTTTATTGTAAAAAACAAGATGAAAAATCATATCTTTAAAAAATTAATTAATTTGATCAGAATAAAAGACCAATTTTTTAAATTTCGGATATTGGAAAGCTTCATTAACATTTTTTAAAATCAATTTTTTTGATTAGGGTATCATATTTCAATCGCAACTTGGCATCAAATATCATTATTATTTAAGGTATTATTGTCACTACAGATTTCTCTAAATTAATAGTATGTTGTCATTGAATGTAAATCACATTTGTTAAACATTGTTCAAATGTCTCTAAAAGATTCAATTCGTAAAAGAATACTATTTATTAGTTGATCTCCATCAATTAAAAAAGATCACTTGCATTAGTAAAAAAACCCAAGAATTTCAGAAAAAAAATCTGCATTTCACGACAAATTTAAAGGTTGAATTATCAATCTGAAGACTTCAAAGCTTACAAAATATCTTTCTTAAATTTGTCTCGAAATGTAGATTTACTGATAAAAAAATTGATTTAACAAACAAATTAAATTATTAACCAAAAGATTCTTTTTACAAATTATTTCTGAAATATTGAAAATATATTGATGTTACAATTAAGTTTTATAAAAAGGAAACTAAACCAATAATCCAGTCTTTAGGTTTTTTATTTTGATGATTATTGAGTTAATCTTTGAAATTAAAAAATTGAAAATATAATTACTTTTGTAAGTTCAAAATATTGAATTATTAAAAACTGGAATAGAATTTTTTTGGGGTTTTATTTTTAGATTTGAAAAAGTAATTTAAAAAAAAAATTTTCCAAAATTGACTATTTTTAATTGTGATCCTTTATTAGTAAAAATGAAATAATTTATTGTGCAATAATATTTATAATAGATTTTTTGGGGTAGTGTGAACCACCTATCACTAATACAATTTACACCCAGTTACAAAATACTTTGATTATAGACCAATCTAGGGTGACACTAATCACTTAAATTGAATAAATTATAATTTTTTAGGTTTTTCGGTTAGGTTTTCTTGATTTTTTTGTTTATTTGGAAAATCAGTAAATTTTTGTTAGGTTTTTTGTCATTTTTGAAATAAACAGAAAATTTCGTAAATTTTCGGTTTATTTTAAAAAGTAAAAAAAAAACGCCTTTAAGTTTTCCAGAATTTAAAAGAATAAAGTAAAATATATTTGATTTTACTTTATTCTTTTTAATTCTGGAATACCTAGGCACTATACGGCACCCTACAACACTCTAAGAACACTTTTCATTAGGTTTTTTTAATTTTTGAAATGTAAAGAAAAATTATTTAAATTTTCTTTATATTTCAAAAATTAAAAAAAAAACTAGGCACTCTACCGCACTCTAAGGCACTTGACTGCACTTGACGGACACTTTCGTTAGGTTTTTTTTAATTTTTGAAATGAACAGAAAATTTAAATAAATTTTCGGTTTATTTCAAAAAGTAAAAAAAACCTAGGACACTTAACGTTAGGTTTTCCAGAATTTAAAAGAAAAGAGTAAAATTTATGATTTTCCCCCGTTATTTTGAATTTTGGAAAACCTAGGATACTCTCATCAACTTTTTCAGGATTCAAAAAAATCAAGTAAAATTATATGATTTTACTCCATACTATTAAAATCCTGGAAAATATAGGTCAATAAATATTTATTATGGAGATTTTTTTTCTATATCTCAGTTATATTTAGAGACGTACAGCATTTTTAAATCTATTGGTTATTATCTATTAAAATAATTATCTAAAAGTTGAATTAAACTTAAATTCATTTGTCAAGCAATTTAAAAAAAATTTATACCCATAAAACACTTTTTTTTTCTCAAATAGAGACTTTTAAAAAAGGTGTAGCGCAGCTTATAACAATAAATACAATATTCTCATGAATTTAAAAATCTGTAATGTTGATTATATTGAAAATAAACTTTATTACAAAGTATGAAAGGTTAATAAAATTATTAGTTTTATCCAACTCAAAATTTTGATTTTTTTTTTTCTTCATACTTGTGAACAATAAAATAGAAATTAAATTTGAAGTACAGCTATTTTAATAAAATGTGGAACAGAAAATTTAAAAAGATTTATTCAAATAACTGCTTAAATGGGTGATTTGAGCAGTTCGGACAACACTTTATAAAACTGTTATTACTCACTTTTTTTAAATGGTTATATTCTATTAAAATCTAAACTAAAATTAAAAAATTTTCACATAGTTAAAATCTTCCAAACAATCACAATAATCCAATTCCATTCGTATTGGAAATAATTTTGATTTTTGAAAAATATGAAAATCATTTTTCGTCTTTAAGTTTTTTGTTTTCATTTAATTTTTTGAATTATGTAACTTGTTTCTTTCGATCAAATTTTTTTTTCAAACAATTGATATTGATATTATGTTAAAGTTGAGTTGTTCAAAATCGAAGAACTCAAATAAAATTAGTTGTTGGTTTCTAAACTTTTGATTGATCAATATTCCTAAATAGAATTTTTACAAATTAACTTATTACATTTTTTTGTTTTGCTCTCTCCAAAAATTTTTAACACACCCTTGATAATTTATTTGTATTGATAATTATTTATATTTTGTTTTGTGATTATTGTTATTTACAAACAATTATTAAAATTTCAATTAATGAATGATTCTAATTTGGTATTTCTTCTAGAATTGATTAAATTAGATTTTTTTTTAACAAATAGAATTTTGGTGTGTTAAAAATTTTGAATTGAGGTTTAATTACCCTCATAAAAATTTATCTAAAATACCAATAAGAAAGCTTAATCAAATCTCTAGAAATATAATTGACTATCGGTTTTGTGGAGATCTTTGTTTTTTTTTCTATTATATATTTGTAAAATAATTTGAGAAAAAAGAAAGAAACAGTTTCATTTATTAATCGGGAAATAACAGTATTAAACCAAAGGGGTTTGTATTAAATTTGAAAATCTATTATTCAAATACACTTTCGAAAGAAAACTATCGGTACATGTCAACATTGAAATCGACCCACTTCTCAAATTATAAGAACAAAAATGAAAGTTTTTCTTTGCTGATTCATTCAGTTAGAATTTCTTTTTAAGGGAGTAAGTAAATTTCTACCAACTTTTAAAAACATCATTTTATGCAAAACTGAATCACCCAAATCATTTCTTTAACCAAATACATTAATATTTTAAAGAAAAAAGAAGAGTCGAGATATCCTGGTATAATACATTTACATACCAATTAAAAAAAGGAAACCAAAAAAATGAAAAAATGATCGAGAAATAATAAAAAAAAATCATTTATTTATTGATCTTATAGAAAAACATTCGACACAATTACTTCGTATTTATTTGGTTTGATTTTGAATTCTTGAATGGAAAAAAATTTTGTTTGGAAAATTTTTGATTAACAAATTACTCAGAAATTCCCATTTCTATGGAATTCCCAAAATGAATTTAAATTCCTATTTTCATTTGAATTCATCTAATTCTAGTTTTGGTTCTGAAGAAAATAGGTTATTTGTTTTGATTTTTTTTCAGCAATAAAGATTTATTAGATGAATTCATTTGATTTGATAATTATTTATTTTCTATTTATAGTATTGAAAAAAATACCTGAAATGGAAATAATAAGTGAAACGCTTTTTAATTGTTAATCTTAGGGAAATTGACGTGTAATTATTTCTTTTTTTTATTTAAGAATCAAACTTTTAAATTTATAAGTCACCACTTATTAGAATGATGATTAATTAAATTACACTTGTTCAAAACAGCACTCAATAAATCAAAAAAAAAAGAATAAAAAATTATCATTTTCCAAATTTATATCAAACCTCTCATAAAACACTCTATTGTTTTTCAAAACTAGTTTATCTGCTTAGGTTATCAAACAATTACTTGAGTATTCGATACGCACCTCACTTTAATGAACTTTATGCAGGTTTATTACTTAGTTCATAAAAAATTTGGTTTTTTATAAAAAATGATTTGATGTTAAATATTACCTAATATGAACAATTAAAAATCTTGTCCTGGATTACTTTTATGTCCGTTATTTTTTTCAATTCTATAAATTCAAAAACCAAAATAATTCTGATGTTGCTTTAAATTTTTTCACAATATTTTCTTTTTTCTTTGGGTTGAATTTTTTGTAATTGGTTATAAGATTTCGAGAATACAATCCTTTTACTTTGCTTTTTGAAAATTGTATTCTTTGTATTGGTTTGTTTTGATAAAAATATTTGAAATTAGAATTTTGAAAACAAATTTATGAAAAAATGTTTTTTGTTAAATAATAAATAAATAGTAATGAGGTGAGAATTACAAGACAGTATTTATGGGACTAACCCAAATTCAGAAGATAAAGAAAACAAATCTTGGAAAATATACTTTTGTTCAATTTTTTTATTTTTGTTCTTGATTTCAACAAGTTTCTTTGGAGAGGTGATCTTTCTTGTTTGGTATTCTAAAAAGAAAAGATTTGGTTCGTATACACACTTTCTCATTTCCTGTTTCTTGGTTTATCCTATGATTAATTTCAAGCATTTCTATATACACATTTCTAAACTCTTTTTCAAACAAAAGGGTACACCCCTCAAATCATCAATACTATTGAATTTGATTGTTAATAAGATAATTACTTATTAGTTCTTTTCATTTTAATTAGTCACTTTTTCATTTTTTGTTTTTTTATTTATGGATATTGAACAGTTGGAAAATGAAAAAACAAGATAAGAAGAAATCAATTTGGAAATAATCTGTCAGTATAAAAACGGAAACAGTTTGGTTTTGATTTAGAATGAGCTAGATATAGGATTTAAGAAAGACCATTATTGGATTGGTGTGTGAAACAAAGAAAAAAGAAAATATTGAAAAAAACAATTCCAACAAAATACGCAGATGAAGTACGGCTTTGTCTTTGAAAATGAGACTTTCAAAAGAACAAAAGTTTGACGTGTAAAGAGTTATCAATAAAATGTATTGAACTTTTTCCCAATTCACCTTGTTCAACAGGTTATTATTGATTTTATAATTTTTTTCCCCTACAATTTACAAAACGAGATTTCTCATTTCAATTAAAAGGGCGCATCAATTTTTAAAATATTTAATTTTAATTTTTATTGTTTTGTTTTAATGGGTTTTAATTCTTCTTTTGGGTGTTTTTTTTATGTTTTAAAGGGTTTTTTAGATTTAAGAATGATACTACAATTAATTTGATTCAATTATGAATAATTCTTGAAATTTTCTGTGTCATTTTATTTGAAAAAGAGTTTAGATCCAAAGCATAATTTAATAAAAACCAAAAATTTAATCAAAAAAATGTTTCAAAAAATTGAAAAATTAAAGATTCAATTCAGGTTTAATTTGGGTTCGTTTTCTTTTATTAAATAGAGCAGCGTATGGTATTTTGGTTTATCTAGGTTTCAATATTCAATGTCACTCAAAAAATCCTTTTTTCAGTAGGGTTGTCACAATTAAAATTTTTCAAAATGGTAAAATACTCCTGCTTCCTTAAGTTATAAATTATTTTTTACAATTTTAAAGGTTTGGAAATCATGGTAACTTTATTTTTCGAAGCCACCAAAGAAGAACATTAAGTTCTTTTGATAAATTTCATTTTTTTAACAATGTTACCAAAAGAAAAATAAAAAAAAAAATGTTTTTGAACCAAGATTGTTTCACTATTCCTATAAAATCAATGGTTTTTGTTTAACAACCAAAAACCGACGTATAGTAATTCAAAAGAATTAGATGGAGAAAAAGAAAAAGAAAAAGAAAAAAAAGAGAAAAAAAAAAGAAAAAAGATAAAGAGCAAAAAATGAGAAAAATTACCAAGTAATGGTGGTGTGACATCTGAGATCATTTCGAGAGACACAAGATCTTCAACATTTTCAGGATCTTCATCAATTTCAGGATCTGAAACGATCTCTGGGATTCTATTCATTTTTTTTTCAATTTCCTCTTTGGAGAGATGTGTTACTGTTATGTGATGATTAGATTGAAGATTCAAAACACCCAATGGACACTTTTGATAAACACAATCAAAGAAAGGTGAAAAAGATAAGTTTATTGGAGATCCTCTTGCCCAAAGCACAATTCAAAATAAAATCAAATTTAAAATAGTCTTACCTCTTCGTCTTCGGTGCTATGGTTTAAACCAATGATTCTTTGGAAAAGTGGTTCAATTTTGGTTTTTTTGAAAATTATTTGTTTGAGTTGAGAAATTGTTGTTTTTTTGGAGACTTTCAATTTGAGTGAATAATCTGAAAGTTTTATTCTTAAAACTTGTTGTTTTTCCATTTTAAAATTGTTAATTTGTTATGTTTTGTTGAGTTATGAAGTATGAAATATGAAAAAAATGAGAAATCTAAAATTCTTATCTCTGATTTTGGTTGAATATGATTTTTTTTAAATGTGGAATTTTTTCGGTCGAAAATGTTTAAATTCAGGGTTTTTTTGTAGTACTATTCTAAATTTGGAAAATTGAAATCCAAACATGCTTTTCAAGAGAAAAATTATCAAATTGAAAATAATTATCCAATCAATCTTAAGGTTTACAAATCCCTGAATTTTAAAAAAAGGTTATCTTGTGTGGGGAGTAGTAGCTTGTTAATTTGGTTCTTATCTGATCGATCTTATTCTTGAGATGAGTTTAAATAGTGTTTCAAAATTGCATTTTTTGTTAATCTTTTTTTTTCCTGAAATCCAAATTGAAGTCTATAAGACTAATATATCGAAAGTTAAGTTTTAAAAAAATGTGAATTGTGGGTTTTTCAATTGAAATTTATAATTAGGTTTGCTTTTATTAGGATCTTTTAAAAAAAATTTTTTTTCTTATAGTTAATTGACAATAAAGAAAATGAAAGTTTTCTTCTACAACCCAAAAATAAAAATTTATTCTTGAACACATACCAGTCTATCAATCTTACACTCTTCAATTTGGATTTCAGGAAAAAAAAAGATTAACAAAAAATGCAATTTTGAAACACTATTTAAACTCATCTCAAGAATAAGATCGATCAGATAAGAACCAAATTAACAAGCTACTACTCCCCACACAAGATAATCTTTTTTTAAAATTTCAGGGATTGTAAACCTTAAGATTGATTGGATAATTGTATTTATTTTTTTTCTCAAAGTCAATAGAGTAATTATAAACATATGATTCATATTTAAACCTGATAAACAACTTCCTTTATTGGTTTTCTTGAGGTGAGTTATCTTTTTTAAAAAGAAGTTCGTTTTTTCTCAATTAATTTTTCAGGTCACAACATCTGATCTTTTTAGTTTGGATTTTGGATCAAAAACAGAATAAGAAAAATATATCAAAAGATTTTTTATTTTTAGGTTATCTCACTTTTAGTAATTTCTGGGAGTCTTATATGAGTAAATAAAATTAAAGCATGAATCTTATTTTAAAAATATAAGAATAATAAATCAAATATTGAATCCTTGAAGATCTAAAAAAATTGATCACTTATTTTATTCAAAATATATTTATTAAATTTATAAAATTTAAAAGGTTAGGTAATATTCTTTTTCAAACACTAAGAGCAGAAATAAACCAATAATTAGTCTTAAAATTATTGATTTGAGAATATCTATTAATAAAAATATTAGAATTATTGTGTTAAATTGGTTTTATTTATTGAAAATCTGCGAAATATTGAATAATAATAATAGATTCTATAAATTATTTTCATCCTTGGGTTGTTCCTAACACACTGGAAATATTAACTTTGGGTTATTAATTATTGATTAAAAATAATTGAATTATATATTTTTTTCTCTAGATTCTAAGTTTAATATTATAGATATTTTCAAAAAAATATTTTGGATATAAATTTCAATTTAATATTTAGTTTTTTTTTAGTATTTTTTTTTATCGAAAAATAAAAATTTGAAAAAATAAATAAGATCAAATAAATATATTATATTTTTTTAAAAGTTTAAAATAATAATGGTAATTTTTTTGGAAATTAAGTAATTTTTTAAATAGTGTTATTTTTTCCTATACATATTGGTTTTATTTTTAAATTGTATTTTTAATATTTCCTTCACATACAAAAAGATTTCTTTTTTCTTGAACGAAAATAATTGTCTTTGGAAGAATTTGAAATATTTTATTTTAGTGAATTTTTCAAAAATGAGAAAAATGGATCAAAATTTAAAAAAAAAAATAATTACTTTCTGAAAATAGCTTTGAAAGTAAGTTTGGTATTATAGTAATGAGATTTTTACTTCATTTTTCCAATTTCAAGATGTGATAATATTTTTTTTGAAATTGCTATTAACTTTACTTGAAGATTTTTTTTCAGTTTAAAATACCCTTAAGGTATTTGAATCGTTAAAAAGAAGTTTAATATTAAATCATGATCTTTATTGAATTACAAATTAATTTTATACCCAATGGTTCAGGCATTTTAAAAGCGAGATTAGTAAAATTGAATTAGTGGCTGAGTGGCCAGTTAGAAAATATTATTGTTATGGTTAAAAGTTCAAGACTTTTAGTAAAAAAAAATAAACTCTTTTTTAGTCAAAAATGTCAGTTTTATTGGATAAATAGACATATTCAATGATTTTTATTCAGTATTTTTCTCCAAAAAAATTCTTATATTTTGAGATCCAGATGATTCTTTCAATAATTTCCAATCGTTTTATTCTGTTTTTTTTTTTTTCCTATCTTAATTTCTTTTTTTCATTTTCTTTTACTTTTCTTACTTTTATTTTCTTGAATTTGTTTTGAAAAAAGTCAATTTGAAAAAAAAAAAATCAATTTTTTTGAAATCTCAATAAAAATAAATCAAAACTATGTGGCTAAAATAAAGATATAAAAATCCAGATAATTATTAACAAAAAATCTTGTTTTGTAACTTTTTTTGAGTTAAAGATTAGTAATGAAATGCAGAAATGTTCATTTCAAAAATTATTATTAACTTTTTTTTTTAGTTTTTAATTCTCTTTTTTATGAGTCAAATAGTGTGTTTTTTTATTTTCCTGACATTTTAAAATCGAATGATTAATCAGATTTTATAATTAGCTGTTCTTGAATAAACAAGTATATATATATATATATATATATATATCAATTTATTATTAGTAGAAGGATTTGATAATTGAAATGGAGTTGTGAACACTTTAAAATGGGAGGAAAACTCGATCTTTAAAAGACTCTTTAAAATTATCTAATTTATCAACAACTTTGGAAAAAGTATACAACATCTAAACTGAAAATCTTCAACAACTCTATTCAAAATATTTTTTAAAAAAAAATCGTTTGAATTTAAGCACAACAAATAAATAAAAGAGCAAAAAACCTAAAAAGTATTACCAGGTTTCAAAACTGTAGAAAAAAGGTTGATTGTATAAACCAGTTTATTTAAGACTAAAAAAGAAACATCATTTCGAAAATTGTGACTTATCTGAAATAATAAATTGAAAAAAAATATATTATTTAGTTTCCAATAACAACTAATAATTAAATATGATTTGTAATTCACTTTTAAATTATTCTCAACTTATAAAAAAACACACTATTTAACTCATAAAAAAGAGAATTAAAAACTAAAAAAATGTTAATAATAATTTTCGAAATGAGCATTGCTGATTTTTCATTAATGAACTTTTAATTGAAAAAAATTAACACTACAAGATTTTTTATTTATAATTAAATTCATTTTAAAAGACATTACATATCGAAAATTTATTAGTGATTATTGGTCTTTTTGAATATCTTTTTTTTTTTTTACATAATCTTTTGCAAATAAAAAAAATAGAAAAAAAAAAAAAAAAAAAAAAAAAAAAAAAAAAAAAAAAAAAAAAAAAAAAAAAAAAGAACAATACAAATTTGATTAAATTAGTTAAAATGATTCTGATCAGTAAATTTGAAAATATTTTTTATACAAGAATACTGGAAAAAACCAAAAAAAAGAATTCCATTAACATTATTAAGTATTTCAAAATTTTTGAATTCGATTTTATATGAGAAAGCTCGAAGGAAGGAAAAAAAACTCGAAGAATCAAAAATTTTTTACTTGAAAAACATTTTTAAAATAGAGATGGATGAAGTACCTTGGAAAAAGAACATAGAATTAAAATTGGTAATTATTAAGAAATATTTTCTGGTTAATATGATTTCATTCTAAAAAATACAAAGAGAAATAATTCTGGTTCATATAATATAGCCATAAAAATTGGTACTATTTACAATAAATCTAAACATTTTTCTTCTCTATTTTTAAACTCTAAAATTAAAATAATTTTTTAACTTCTTTATTTTTCTTATTTATTTTTTTTTTTTCAATCAGACTCTTAATTCAGTTTATTTTAAAAAACCACATCAATTTTAAAATCTTTTTAATGACTATGTTTATTCACCCTCTTTGAATTGGAAGTTACGAATTTAGTAAATTCGAAATTCTGTCTTCAACAGTTGAAGTGATTTTTTTAACATTTAATCGTTAACAAGAGACCCAAATCTTTTAACAATTTATTACATTTTCAAAAGTTATCTTTCCATACAAGCTACAAGAAATTACTAAAATGGAAATTTCATAAAAATCAAAAGATTTTTCAATTTCTTTTTTTGTTGTAAATCCAAAAATTTAAAAAAAAATAAATCTGATCTTTTAACCGAAAAATAATTGTAAAAAATAAGTTTTTTTAAAAATGAAAATTCATTTCTGGAAAGTTATAAAAGGAGTTTGGTTCTCAAGTTTAATTGATTCCTTTGTGAAAATTAGTACTCTCTTAGCTTTTGTTAAAAAATAAAAAACAGTTACTACCCCCTTAATTTGAAAAAAACAGCACCTTGAAAAATATTCTGTTTTGACAAATTTTCATAACCAGAACAAAAAAGAGCATTATTTTTGAGATTTCACAAAAAATTATGGTTGAGAAAGAAGATGTGAAGAAAAAAAGCAAAAACAGTTGAAAAGAAATGATCCTTTTATTGTAAAGCTTGACTTATTAAAATTTTAATTCCAATACCAACCATTTAAATCTGTATTGATACACGACCTAATTTTTAATTTAAACATAACCAAATTGTAGAGTTGATTGGTCGGAATCATAAAAAAGGAAAAAACTGTGAAAATTCGTTCAAATTTTATGTTTGGTTGCTTTGTTTGAACAAACTATTTATCCACGAAGTGCAACAATTAAATGAACAACAGAGTTTGGTTGGATTTCTGTAGCTTCAATTGATAAGTTATCAGCAAGTTGTTTTCCAGAAAAGACAATTCTTTGTTGGATAACTGGTATACCAGTTACTTCTTCTGCTTTTTCTTTTAACATTTTGATCTGTATGGATAATTAACAAATTGAAAAAATGAGCAAATTCAGAAAGAAAAAAAGAAAAAAGAAGTGGCTTGGAAATTAGTTGTTTTTTTTATTTTCAGAAAAAAAAAAAAAAAAATATTTACTGTATCTGATGAATCAACATTGAGGGTATACTCTCTTCCTGATAAAGTTTTGACTTTGATTTTCATTTGAAGTAATCTCTATTTTGCAAATAAAAAGGAGAAAAAAGAATGAGGGATCGATTTAAAAAAATTAAGAAAAGTAAAGTGTAAACAAAAAAAGAAAAAGAAGAAGAACAAAAAAAACAAACTGTTTTTTTGAAAAATAAAAAAATGAATTCAAGTCAGAGATTTCATTATTTTAAGGAGTTGGGTAGATTCTAAAAAAAGTTGAAAAAGAGTGCCGAGTATTAATAAAACAAGAAGTGTACACCAGTTAAACTTTTCTTTTGGAGATTAGATTATCTGGTAAACAAAAAAAATGAAACTGAACTATTGACAATTGATACTTCTTATCAAAACCAACAATATTTGTTTTACCTATTTACGAACAAATGTGTTGAAAAACAAATTGTTTTGACAATATATTTCTATTCCAAGAATACAAAAACAATTTAATAGTATAGTCCAAAACCTATATGTATATATATATACTATTATTTTTAATTCAAAAATAAAAATTTTTATATAGAATTCCAAAATATTTTATTAAAAATAATTATTTGAAAACCCCAAAAATATTTAACTAATTGTTTAGATATGATCTTTTTAGACACTTAATTAAAATCCCTTATCGAACTCTGTGACAAAATTTTTACTCAATTAATTCGAATGTAACTGTAATATTTGATATACACATTGGATATTGGAATAAAAATTTTCAATTATTAATTGGAAAATAACAGTTTAGTTGATAATTAGTATTTAAGATTGAATATAGAGTTTATTTTTTCAAGTAAATTCTTTTTCAGTTAAAGGGGACCATTTTTTTCAAGAAATAGACATATTGATAATTTTTACTCATTTAGTAATTTCTTTTTTTTTTTTTTTCTTTTTTCTGATTTAATAATTTTGTTTTTGTTTCTTTGTTTTTTACTTTTAATTTTTTCTTTTTCTTTCTTTTATAATAAAAAAAAAAAATAAATAATGTTTGAAAAAAATTCTTTGAAACTCAAAATTAACTTTAAGAAAAATGAGTTTTTGCAGTTTCTTTTAGAATCAATATATTTACCAATTAAAAAATGTAATCTTCAAAAACTATAATTTTCAAAAGAAATTGTGAAATTTTACTTGATGTGTTACAATGAAATAGGCACCTATATTTTTTTTAACATTTTATTTTTTTTTTAAAATTTATGGTTTATTCGGGTACACCTATCATGAATCCCAATTCTAATCAGAAGTACATTAATTCTCTTATTTCTTGGCAATTTTATATTGACTGATTCTTAAAAAAAATGCGAATTTTTCATTTTTGGCTGGGTAATTTAATCTGAAATGGAATTTATAAATATATATATCAAGGTTAATATAAGATTTATATTATTTTATTGGGTCAAAATAGTGAATAAATAGTTGGGATAAACAAAGATTAAATCTCTATTAAAATAAAATAGTCTTTAAAATAAATTTCTTAAAAATAAAAAATGTCTCTATTCAAAGATATATAATAAATTATTCTTTCAAGTTTTCTTTTTTCTTTTATTAATTAATTAAAATTTTCTTTTTCCTGTTTGACTAATGTACCCATTTAAAAGGTATATTGTATTTTTTTCCCCGTTTTACTTCTATTCCAAATGGGAAATTGCAAAATGGTAGTAAAATTCCACATCTTATAACATTTTTTACCTTATTTACTACATTTTAAAACAAATACAAAGTCTAAAATAGAGACCGATTATTAAAATTACAATCGAATACAAAATAACAAATCAAATCAAAATATAAGTATTTTCAATTTTAGAATTTAATATTTAATTGTAAGAATTAGTAAAATTATTTTTTTTCTTTCATTTTTTGATGCTATAATTCCTCTATTTGTAAAAAAAAGTAAACTCTATTTGAGTCAAAGGGGAACTTTTTTTTCAAATATCAATTATTTTATATAATTGACCTTTGAAGAGCAAATAAGAAATAAACAGAATAATACACATCAAAGAATTGTTGATATATGTCTGAAAGAAAACTAATTAATCAATAAATTTTCTTAAAAATTGAAAAACTCAAATTCTTAGGACACTATTGAGAAAATCAGCAATGTTCGTTTTGAACTTCTACTGGTATTTGAATAATAAATATGAAACATTTTTCACTTCATTTTGCATACTTTTCTTTGAGAAATAAATCCCTCAAACGAAGTTTGTTGGTATTTTTGGTCTCTATTTGCAAAAGGGAATGAAAATGAAGTGAAAATTTTTCACATTTATTGAACAAATATCATGATCAATTATTGAATAGAATTCCAATAGAAATCAATATAATTTCTTAACAATCTTTAAATGGTTTCAATAACCTTAGAATAACACATTTTTACCAAGTGACTATTGATCTTGCAATAAAAAAAATATTTGCAACTGAACGAAGTTTTTAAAAAAACAAAAAATAAAAATGTGAAAAAATGATTTCAATTTTGAAAATTTCCAAAATAAAATTTTTCTTCTAATATCTTTGCAAACGCTTTAAACACATGTATTTCACCCATTACAACTGGGTCTCTTTAACTGAAAAATGATTTATTATTAATAAACAAGATTCGATATCTTTATTAGCTCTAGTTGATAATAAAACTATGTTTTAACCTTATGAAAAAAATATCTTAGCTAAATTTCAAAAATAGTGGCAGATTTTTCATCATAAAAAAATTTATCAATTTTTTTTTTTTTTAAATAATAATGTATTTTACTAGAGTGTTTCGAGATAATAACCAATATAGATTAATAAATAAAAATATTATGTAATCATTTTATTTTTTGAAAGACAAATGATACAAGAAAAAAATAATAAAAAAAAAGTTTGCCACTAATTTTGAAATTTCGCTTAGATTCAAGTTTAGGAATTCAGTGAAGCGCCGTTAGCTTTTTTTTAATGTAAGAAATGACCCGATAATTAAATAAATTTTCGGTTTATTTCTCAAATTAAAAAAAGCCTACCAGCAAAAAAGTGGAATTCTAAACTCCTCCCTTAAATTACAAAAAAAAAAAAAAAATAACCAATTACTTTCTGAAATAAGTTTTAAACCAACTTAAATTTCATTAAAGTTGGGATTTTTCTATCAAACCCTGAAGTAATTATAAGATACCATAAGTAGATAAAAATCTTTTGAATGAACAAAAGGGTTTTATAGAGGTTTGCTAGAGTTTGGAATACGATATAATTTTTACTCTTGTTTTGAGATTGATTAGATATTGTTTTTAACAAGGGTTTTTAGTTAATTATTATACTAAGAAGTGGGTGAGTTATAATTTAAAAAGTTTGATTCAAAAATAAAAGGAATTATTAAGCAATTACACAACAATTAAATGACTAGTAATATTTAAAAACGGTACCCTGGGTTATTTTCTAGTACGTTATTTCTTTCATTACAAAATTACCTATTGTGAATAAAAGTTGAACAGTGAAAAAAGTTCAATCTAATTTTTAATTAGATCCTTCCTGAAAATGTAAATCAAAATCAATTAAAATAAGAAACAAATTACCTTAAAAGAATAATATACTTTATTATTTCCTTTCAAATCGACAAAAACAATTTAAGATTACTTGGTTTTCGAAATTTTGGGTGTGGTTTTGGAGATCTCATAATAAGCATTTTTTGAACAAATTTTTAATAATTGATGAATAAAAGGAAAACCATTTTATAAAAGATACTGTTAATTGTAAAACAAAAAGATCAATATTTTCATGCAGCTTGCCAAAAAAATCACATGACATTCAATTAAAATAAATCATCAAAAGTCCCCAATTTTCAAAGGTAAATTGATAAATTAAGCTGATTTAGAGAATTAAACAATTTGAAATGTTAAATGATAAAAAAATCTTTTTTGGAAAGAAGAATGGAAATTTTGTTTAATTTATTTTGCAACAAATAGAAGTATTAAAATAACTGTTACTGTTTTTATTCCTCATTTGAGTTCACAGTCATTTAATTCTTCCTGTCCTAATTAATCGTACTTTGATTTTTCGAGACAGGTTTCCAATTAAAAATCATTTTGAAATTATTTCCCTTTTTAGTGAAACAAAAAAAGAAATATTAATGTTTCTATCATGTTTTTTATTTACTGGGTTTTGAATAAGATCCTGGAAATCTAACTCATAACAAAAAGAGTTTTTGTCTTTAGATTATTATTTTCTTGAAAAAAAATTGACTAAAGTAATTTGTCTTTTTGAAAACAACATAAAGCTTGCAAATTTTTTTCTCTTCTCTTTGGTAAAATACTGGACACTTTTCTCTTCAGTTGTCTTAATAAATAAATGAAAATCAAGTTTCTCTAAATAACCAAAAAAGGTTTTCAATTGTTAAAAGTAACCAAAAAAAAATGTCTAATCAAAGAGAAGTTAGAAATGTGTTGGTTCCCAAAATGTGCTTTTTAATTTCTTTTCTTGGAAATGGTTCAAAATAAGATTTGGATTTGATTTAAATTATTTTTTTTAGAAAGAGTAAACGAGACAAAAATAACAGGTTTTTGCCAGAAATAATAATAAACTTTCTAAATATTGAAACAAAACTTCTTTTATGTTTCTTTCTGAAAAGAAATTATGAGTTGATTTTTGTCATTATTTTTTAATTAACTAACCAAAATATTTTCCACCAATATGTCATTTTTTTTAGGTACCTATTTGAACTTTCTAGAACTTATCGCAAACATACCTCTAACGTTTTTATCCTTTTTTGTTTTTCATTTTTAAACGCCAATAGCAAATAAGAAAGTCTTATTTAAAAAAAAACGAAGACTCAGGAAGCCAAGGCCAAAGGTCGTCTCGTCTAGTATCAAAATAGACGACAATTTTGATCAAGAAGAAAGCGAAGAGGATTTAGCAGATAACACAAATGTAATTTCCGTCGACTTAGGATTGCTTTCAAAACACACAAACGATGTAAGAGCTCGCGACAAATTATTTACTTGTGAAAAGTGTAATGGCCATTTAAATAATGAAAGTAAAGTTCTGTCCAAAGAAGCTTATCTCAAAAACAAAGAAAATAAATCTAAAAAAAAAACAGAAAAAGAAACAGAAAAAGAAAAGGAAAAAGAAAACGAAGACTCTGATCTTGAAGAAGAGCCTGAAACAGAAGAAGAATTAGAAGATGGAGATATTCCTGAGGTATATATATATATATTTTTTTCTCTTTTCTTTCAGGTTTTCAACAAAAAAAAACACTTTTTCTCCTTTCTTCAAAAAAAACAATTCTCAACGATTTTTTTGTCTTTCAATAAATTTTTCTGTCTAATTAAACCTATTTTTTTCTGATCATACAAAAATAACACAACACAAAAACCAAAAAACAAAATACAAAAAACAAAAAAACAAAAAAACAAAAAAACAAAAAAAGGGAGCATCGATTTGGGAGTGTGAGTTTTGTGGATCTACACAAATTTTAGAGAACTTTGAGAAAGAAAAGATGTTACCAAGCGAGGCAAGTATTGACTACTTATTAAAGGAAAAAGAAACCAAGGAAGAAAAAGAAGAAAAAAAGGATCAGGGATCATATATCGTCTTTTGTATTGACACGTCTGGCTCTATGTCTGTGACTTCTGAAGTTAAAGACGGAAAATTGGATTTGTCAAAGCTCCATAAGCACTCTAACCAAACATTCGGAGGAGGCCAACAAGAATATGGCGGCTTTGGTGGCTTTAGGATGGGAAGAAGGCAGCAGCAGGAAATCAAATGGGTAAGCAGGCTACAGTGCCTTCAAATAGCTGTCGGGAACCAGATCGAGGCATTGTCAAGGGAGTCACCAGAGACCAAGGTTGTCTTGGTCACCTTTAATAACAAAGTGGAAATCCATTCCAATGGCGTTGATGGCGCCGTAATTATTGAAGGCGACGATTTGAATAATTTCACAAAATTAAAGCAGATCGGATCTGATTATCAAGCTACACAGAACGTGGGCAAGGTCGGCACAACGCTAATCAAAAAGGTGTATTCATTGCAGGAAAACGGACAGACGGCATTGGGGCCCGCAGCCGTTATTGCGTCTGCCATTGCGGGGCAAAGGCGAGGATCAAAAGTTGTATTGTGTACCGACGGCCTCTCAAACATCGGCATTGGCGCGCTCGAAGAGGACGAAACAGAAGAGCAGCAGCAAAAAAGCTCTGAGCAATTGAGCCCAAACGAGTTTTATAATGAGCTTGCCGAGTATTGCGCCGAAAAGGGTGCTGTTGTTGACGTGGTTACGCTGGAGGACACCGATTGCAGCGTTGATCAAATCGGGAAATTGTCCGATCGAAGTAGTGGTACAATTGACATTGTCAAGCCACTAGAGCTGTCGACACGCTTTAAAAACATCATGTCAAACCCCGTTGTAGCTACGGGCGTCTTATTTGAGATCCTGCTCCATAAGGAATTGTACGTTTTTGGCGAGGACGATAGGAAAGTCGGCACAAGGCTCGAAAAGGACGTGGGTAATGTCACGCGAGACACCCAGCTGTCTTTTAACTACGGGGTCAAGGAAGACGCAGACGAAGCCGATCGACCAGACGAGGTACCATTCCAGGTGAAGATCAATTACGTGAAATTAGATGGATCGCAATGGCTAAGGACAATCACCAAAAGATTGAAGATCACAGAAAATGTTGAAACCGCACTTGAAGATATCGATTATGGCCTAATGAACCAAAATTTTATGCAGAGGACAGGCAGACATGCTAAAAAGGGTAACATCAAGGAATCAGCCAAATTAGTGAAACAGCAAAAAGTTTGGTATTCAAAAATACGCAAAAAAAATAAAAAGGTTACTGAAAATTATTCAAAAAACTTGAAAGATTTTGAAAAACAAGAAAATATGTGGAATGAAGTCATTGAAGAACAACTTACCACAGATTCTGAAGAAGATGAAGACATTGATATGAATATGGAAACAGAAAAAAGTAAAACTAAAAAACCAAAAAATAAAGTGAGAAAAAAAAAGAAAAAAATGAATGATAAGCAATCTAAATTTATTTTTAATTCTTCGAATTTTAAAAAATAATTATTCATTTTTGCTTCGAGTTATTAATATCATTAATCAATCTCATTTCCTTTTCATCATTTTATTAATAAATGCCATTTGAGGTATTTTTTCTTTCTTTTATGAGCAAATAATATATATATATATATTATCTTCTATCAATTTTCAATTCTAAATAAATAAATTTAAATGAATTAAAATTTGTAGTTTTTTTAATTTTTTTTCTTCTTGACAATTGGCTTGTAAATGTAAATGTTTATGCGGATCTAGTGTTATGATTTGTTGATGTGATAATATTTGGTTTAGTCTTCATTCCAAAACCTACCCTAACCTATTTATCATTAGAAGACAGATCAATTTTCAGATGAAAATTTACTCAAGATCAAGACCTTAATCCAAAATCATGGTTGATAATTTTTTTTATTCAGAAGATTTTTCCTTAATATTTATAATCTCTAATAAGATTGAGTAAAAAAAAAATAAACTTTATAAACGCGTTTTCAGTCAAAGGATGTCAATTTTATCGAAGAAAAAGAACATATTCTTTGAGTTTAATTCATTTCTCTTTCCAAAATACAATTCTGGTTTTAAATCCGTTCATTATTTCAATTTTTAGATCAAAATCATTTTTTCTCATTTTGTCAAAAAATTGTTTTTTTTTTAATGTTTTTTGATTTTTATTTTTTTTTTTTTACTTTTTTATTGTTTTTTTAAAAACTTAAATTTGAATAAAATAATTGAAACTCCAAATTAGCATACATAAAAGTTCGTATTTCGATTTTCGTTTAAAATTCATACATTTACCTGTTAAAAATCTTATTGCCAAGAATCTTAATTTCCTATGGTAATTGAGAAATTTTACACATCAACGTTCCATTGAATGTTTCACAAAAATTATTTAACATTTTTTTTTTTTTAAAATTTATGGTTTGTTTGTGTATTTCATTTATGAATATCAACTCTAATCCCAAGTTTATTGTTTCTCTTAGTTCTGAACAATTATAGTTTGTTTGATTTTTAACTTTAAAAAAAGTAAATGTTTCATTTTTTATTTTGGGTTCTTTGAGTATTATGGAGTTTAGATTTCAAATGAGAATTTTAACTTCATAAATTTGAAGATATAAACTATTTTTCATAAATTTTGACTCACTTTATAATGTTAATGGGAGTTGTTTTGAGGGCTGATTCTAGTATTCTTTACAAAAATTATTTTCAAATTTTTGGATCAGTATCATTTTTTCTAATTTTGCAAATTTTAGTTTTGCTTTTTCAATTTTTTCTTTTTCTTTTGTTTTTCTTTTTTTTTTGATTTCTTTTTCTTTTTTTCTTTTTCTTTTTCTTTTTTTTTCTTTTTTTTTTTTTTTTTTTTTAAAAGATTATGTGGAAAAAAAAAAGAGATCTTCGAAAATATAAATAATCACAAAGAAAATTTCGACTATGTAATGTCTTTGAAAATGGATTTAATTATTCATAAAAAATCTTGTTGTTAAACTTTTTTTCAGTGATACTTCAGTAATAAAAAATCCGTAATGCTCATTTCACAAATTGTGACGAACTTTTTTTTAGTTTTTGGTTTTATTTTTATTAATTTTTAATATATCAGGCTTTTATATATTTAGAATGATTTAAAAGTGAATTACAAATCATATTTAGTTATTAATTGTTCTTGAATACTAAAGGATATATTTTTTTCAATTTATTATTTCAGGTGAGTCACAATTTTTGAAAAAGAGTTTATTTGAATTAAAGTGTTATGAAAATAAAGTGAAATTTAATTAAAAATCTATTGAATTTTTAATGAGATTGAATATTCATTTTACTGAAATAAATAATGTAAATTAGAGGAAATTTAAAGCAAATTTTTATAGAAAATTGCTGTAATTAAATGAAAAAAGTCGAGATCCAATGAAAAAATAAATGAAAAGTATATTATAATTAATTTAAATTTCAAATGAGATATTTCTTTTTTGATTTTTTCATGTGAGAAAAAAGAAAAATTATAAAAAATCTAATAAAAAAAGAAATAATAATAAAAAAAGATAGTTATGGAAATGTAACTTAAAAATATTTTTTTTGTGGAGAAAAATACCAAAATATAATCTAAAAGATCATTGCCTATAATTTTCTTCATTGAAATACCCAAATTTATTTTAAAACATCCACTTTATCTCAGTATTTTTCTTTGGAATATGATTTTTAAATTTATTAATTTAATATATATTTTTTTGTTGCTATTGGAAAAAGAAAAAAACATAAAAAATCAAAGAGTAAACAAAAAAGAATTAAAAATTACAGTCAGTTTCACTTTTAATACACAAACTGCAACGAAATTCAAGGCACAATAAAAACATCAAATTAGAACACCAAATTCAGATTCTAGTAAAATAAATTGTAAAAAAAAAATTACAAATTTTGTACCTTAATTTGAGATTTTTTTGTGCCTTGAATTTCGTTGCAGTTTGAGCCTTAAAAGTCAAACTGACTGTATGTATGTATGTGTTTTATCTCTTTTAATTTACTTTTTTTTTCAAATATTTGTTGGAAATTTTGTTTGGATAATCTATATCTTTAAACTTATTAAAAAACCCTTGAAAATTTTCATATTTTTCTCAAATTTGAATCTAGGCTGGCATTTTCCATACACCTAGGAGAAAAATAGTAATAGTTATCATTTTAATTTATTTGAATGGAATTTAATCTCTAAATTGGCAAATTTTGACATTTCATTTTTATTTACTTTTTTTCTTTTCCTAAATTAATAATAAATAAAAAACCACCTGACCAAGTTTATTAATTTATTCTAAAACTATTTTTTATCATTTAAAATAATAAAGTCAATAAATAATGTAAACCCCCATACAACATCTAGTTTTTTTTTCAAATTTCAGGGATTATTAACCTTGAATAAGCTTATCTTTCATTGGATTAATATGGAAAAGGGAATATTATTATTTTTTAAATTGCGATTTAAATATTGTATCTCTAAAATTCAATGGTGTGAACAAATCGTGGAAAATTTATCCTTAAAAGTATTGTGTTTTGATTTATTGTTATTGAAAAGAAAATAATTTATATATTTGTAAATTAAATTTGATATTCAGTTGCACTCAAATGACACATTACAGGAATGTGCAGAAAGCAACTTCAACCTGTACCAGTATGTTCTTGATAAAACTTGTCATTGTTTGGAATTCAGATTTTTAATCAACAATGTACATCATTACAAAGATATACTTGAAAAAAAAAATAGAGTAGTCAGAATCTGATAAAGGTGTCTGAAATTGGGCTGAAGACTAAATGAAAAACAAGAATCAAAGATGAACAAACAACCACCCCATATCAGATATATAAAAAAAAAATTCTTGTCGAATGTCCTTGATAAATTTATGTTTTTTCTTCGGACATACTAGGGATTTCTTTCTATTTGCTTTAAAAATAGTAATTGTTTTTTTTTTTTTGTTCTACAAATTTCATAATTCGCTTTGTTTGTACTTTTTCAAGGGGCACACATTTTTGTTTTAATTTTTGTTGTTTTTAGATTAAGATCCGCATAATTTTTAAAAAAAAACATATCCAACAAAGTAGGAAAAAAACGAATAAAAAAAAAAACAAAAATTGAAATTAATTTATTCATTACCAATAAATGTAAAACAATTAGCAGTTAAATTTTCAATCTCCTTTTTGGTTCCCCTTTTAAGAAAACAAATTTAAAAGTAATGTTATTAGAGTTGTTAAGTTCCCTCGGAGACTCCTTTTTTGAAAAAAACAAAATAATAAATTCCAAATGAAAAAATGCTAATTTGAATTTTATCAATTGGTAGTAGAGTTAAAATAAAATAAACCGAATCTGTTTAATTGTTTTTTTTTGACAAAACAAACAATTCAGGACGGTCAAAAATGTCTGAATCTTCTTGAGCGAAAATATAAGAAATAGTTGATCCACGGCGTCCCGTTGTTCCTTGATAAGACTCCATCATATTCCCAATTTTGTAGTCTTTACTCCTTGCCCATTTTAAAAATCTGGACAGCTTTAAGCTTAACCCGATCGACAAAGCAAAGGGACGGTCACTTTTCCAAGTCGCTTTAACGACTTTAATTTTTTCAATTTTTTTTGATCGTAATCCTTTTTCTTTTAATTTTTCCATATAATCCTGGCTCATTTTGGTTTGGTTTGAGTCTGTGTTTTGGTTTGTTAATTGCTTTTCATTTTCGTTCATACTTTTGTTCTCGTTCTCATTCTCATTCTCATTTTCTTTTTCTTTTTCTTGAACTTTGTCTTTGCTTTCTTTTTTTTCATTTGTTTCTTTTTCATCCTTTCGAGATGTTTCTTTGCTTTGGTTTCCGCCTGTATGTTGTAGGTCAAGTACACAGCCAAGAACTGAAGTCCACTGATCGTAATTCGTCCCTTCTTTTGGGTGATCATAAAAAATTGCAAATGAAGATGTGTAGGGAATGCTTTCTTGCCTTAACCTTTTACGGAGTGTTGATAAAAGCCTATTTGTTTTATCATAATGCCCGACGTGTGGCTCATAAATTATGTAGTGTGGGCCAAATTCTTGTTCAGAGTATGCAGGTGTTTCAAAGATACGAAGATACCAAAAACACCCTAATGTTAGCAACAATAGAACGATTAAGATTAACAAAATGTGTAGCCACATTAAAAAGGTTTTATGATTTTTTTGTGGGATGTAGTATTAATTTGATGGGTGGGTAAGTGGTTGGTGGTCTTTTTTGTGTTAATTTGAAATTGTTGAGAGTTTGTATCACAAGAAATAGATTTAATTATTGAAATAAATTAACAACCTAATGATACAATTGTAAAAAAAATGAGACGGCTGTTGAAAAAAGTAACCTTAAAATAATTCAATAGAATATTGTTTTAACTCAATCTTAAAGCTGTTTTAGTAATACTTTTTTGAAATTTTTAAAAGTCACTTTTTAGCAAGAAGAGATGCGAATTCACTTATATTTAATTTTTTTTTGAATCAATCTTCTGTACATTTTACACATTTAGTTCATTTGGCAATTTTTATTGTGATAAACAAATGATCTTGAAATTTCTGATTTTAAGATTGAATAAATTAATATCCTAAATTAGGTGTAACTTTCAAGAAAATAAACATCTGGAGGACAATTTAGGAAACTCGAAAACTTAAAATAAAACACAATTGAAGTGTGTTTCTAACGAAAAAACTCTCGGGTATTAACCAAATCCTTATCTTGATTTTGAGATTTATTTTTTCCCTTACCTAATAGACCAATCTATAATTATTTATCCAAAAAAATATGTATAAATTTTATATGAAAATCTAATAATGGTAGAATCAAATATTTTTTGGTTTGGATTGGTTTGATATAAAAAAAAAATAAATAAAAAAAGAATTTTCAATTAGTTATTATTTTCCTGTTTAGAAATATTATTGAAAAAATAAGATTTCTGATGAATTATGAAAAAAAAAAAACAAATAAAACTCTTTAAATAATGGATAAAATTTAAAATTATCAGATGATTTGATTAAAATAATTGATGTGGATTTCTACATTGTACTCTTGTTCATTAGATAATTCATTTATGGCTGTTATGCAATGCTAAAGGACCAATAATATATAGTATAAATGCCATAAAGAAGTATTTTGACAATACTCAAATAATAATTCAAAATATGAAAGGACTTGAAAATTATGTTACAACATATAATGACATAAAGAAATATTTTTAAAATATCCATAAGCAATAATTTTTTATTTCAAAAAGTATCAAAATAATTATTTGAAAAAAGTTTAAATCAAGTAAATAATTAAAAATGTAATTATTTATTTAAAATAAAGACAATATAGTGTACCCTAGCAAATAATTATTTAGAAATAAAGAGATGTCATAAAGAGAGTTTTAAAAAAAATAACTTTTTAGTTTTCAATCTAAACTATCTTTCATAATAATTGGCCCATTAAAAATCACATTTTAAAGAAAAAATTTTTGAATAATTGAAGTTATCTATTATAATATAAAAATTTAGATTTTAATATTCAATACTATACTCAAGAGATATTTATTTTTTGTCTAAAAATAAAAGAAAAAAAAATAAAAAAAACTATGAAAAAAAATTGGTCCATTTATTTTGAAAGAAGCATTACATAAAAAATAAAAAAATACAAAAAGTAAAAAACCCCATTTATCGATTCTCCTTCCATTTTTTTAACTAAATCTAATCTCTTTTTCATATTTGAAACGAAAATTTTCATTAATTCATCTGTTACTTCTTTCAAAATTTTCAATTTCATTATCCATTTTAACAAAACACTTTTGAAAAAAATAAAAAATAGAAAAAATAATTTATTTGGCAAACTTTTCATTGTGAGAGGAAAAACTTCAAAAGGATACAAAAGAAATTCATTATTCAAATGTAAGATGGGCCATTTATTATGAAATTGAGTTTAGTATTTAACAAATAAATTTTCTTTTGGAATTTCATTATCTTATTAATAAAAAATAGTTGACATAATAGGATTAAAACAATTACTGATCACATTTTCCAAGCTTACAATTATAAAAAAAAAGTTTATTTTTTTCATTAATAATTTTTTAGTTTTAAAACACCCATTTTTTAGTTGATTATTAAAAATAATTCTTGCAAAAAAAAAATAACTTTTGATTCTTCATTTAAGTTTAATCAATGTAATCAATTATGATGAAAAAATTTTAATAAAATATTAAGAATTGTAATTTTGTTTTTAGAAGCTATTTAAAAAAGAGTAAAATAGTTAATAAATTTTAGTATTTTAATATTTCAAATTTCAAGAATATCCTATATGGAAACAAAATTATATATTTAACTACTTTTATGTTAAATGTAAACTGTGAAATTTCACTTTCAGAATTCGAAAAATTATTAAAATTGGATTTCAAGAAGGTAATTTTTAATTATAATATGGGGATCAGATCCACAGAGTTAAAAAAAAATGACTATCTAAACTATTTTAGAATTGGTGAAAAATGAAAATTTTATCTTCTGATACTACCATTAATAGTTTTTGTTCATAAAAAATAACCTCTTTTTCATATTATTGTTATGTTGATAATTTGAAAAATTTTTCAAAAAATTATTCATTTGTAATTTTTTGTTATTTAATAAATTTAAAAAAAAATAATTATTTTTAGTGCTTTTTATTTTTGAAACCTTCTAAAAAAAATAGAAAATATGAATTTTTACCGTTTTTTCTAAATTTTAAAGCCCCACTACCTAAAAATTAAGAAGGATGTAAAAAAAAAGAGCTTAATATCGAAAAAAAAAAATTGAGGTTTTGGTGGTATAAAAAAGGTCTGAAAAGTTAAAAAGGTTGTATTTTCTTTGTTTTATTTTAAGCAACAATTAAAAACTAAAAATTGATTCATCATTCAAATAAATATAGAATATAAAAATATTAAATATTACCAAAATTTAATCTTGCCTAATTTTTTAAAAATTCAAGCTTATTTCTAAAATATTTTTAAAAAAGAACCATTATAAGTAATTGATGTGTTATTATATATATATAAACGTGAAACAACCATTTAAAGTTTACACTGGTATACTATTGTATTATTGATAATTTTTCATTGGAATGTTATGATTTATCAATCTAAAACTGTAAAAATAATAATTTTGATATTTGACTTTGTAACAAATTACAATAATATTATACAAATATGGTAATTTTTTATCTTGAATCCTCATTTTTTTTTTTATTCTTTCATTTTCAATGCAAATAAGAACTTTAATCAAAATATTAAAATTGTACAAGATTTTTTGTAATTGAGAAATGTACTCATCATGATAGAAAATCAGAAAGAATATTTCTGAAATTTTTTATTTTTGTGATTTCAAAAAAAATAAAGATCTTTAAAATAAATTAATTTGGATTATTATTTGGTAGTTTGGAATATAATAGTAAGGATCTATTTATTTAATATCTTTTTATATGCACTACTACTATTTGAAATTTAACAGTGATAAATTTCTAGATGATTTTTTTTTAATTCTTAATCATGCCTTCCATTATATGGAATAATCCATACCAAAATTACCAATGTGTAAAATAAAAAAACCTTTTCAATGAATTGTAATCATGACTTGTAGCTTATATTTCTATATTTCAAAGTCAAAAAAAGCATATTTGGCGACAAATCACTAGTACAAAAAAAAAATAAAATTGGAAAATTAAACCTTGACAAAACTACGACTCTAATTAATCCTTCATCTTTAATAATACAGTTCATTTACAATATAATCAAAATTCTAGAACTTCAAATTCTTAGGGATTTTTTTTTATTGGTGCTAGTAATAACAAAAATTTTAAAGGTCTCTCGTTGAAGAAAAAAAAATATTTTTTTTGGTAAAAAAATCCAAATAAACTGAGGGATGATTTTTAGTTTAAACCAACTAGAAGATATATTGCTTGATAAATAATAACTAATAGTTATGAAAACATTGCGCTCATCTAATAAAACTGAAATAGAGAAAAAAAAATCCCAGTAAGAATTATCCATTATCAGTGGCCCAAAAGAATTGTGTAAAATCTTATATATTTTAAATCTTAATTTGGATTATGGAAAAACCTCATGAAAGTGTCTGTAGAGTGTCGTCAAGTGTCAGGTTTTCTTGAGTTTTTCTGTTTTATTTGTTAAGTGTTTTAGGTTTTTTTGAGGTTTCTATTTTACTTGTGAAGTGTTCTAGGTATTTTTTACTTGAGAAATAAACCGAAAATTTTAATAAATTTTCGGTTTATTTCTAAAGTAAAAAAAAATCTAACGAAAATCTATTGATTTTCCCAATAAACAGAAAACTCAAGAAAACCAAACGGAAAATCAAAATAACTATCAATTTTGAGGAATTTAATAGTTATAAATTTGAATTGTTTTTTTAAACTCTTTGGGAAAACAGAATACAATATATGCAATTTTATTTTTTGTACAATAAAAAAACTTGAAAACTAAATTAACAAAGAATATTTTGTCAATATTTTTAGATTCTTATTATTACTTTTAAATTATTAAATTTTATCATTTTTTGTTAAGGGGTTAGCGTATAACAAGAAGATGTTTAAAATTAAAGTATGTTGTTATTAAATGTAAACAAATTTGTTCTCCAGGGCTCTTATTCCTCTAAAAAAATCCAAGTAGTAAAAGAATACTATTTATTAATCCCACCAACTAAAAAGGATCTGTGTATTAGAAAAAAAATCAAGAATTTTGGAAAAAAAATATGTATTTCGAGACAAATTTAAAGGTTGAACCACCAATCAATAGTCATCGAAAGTTGCAAAATATATTTCTTAAATTTTTCTCGAAATGTAAATTAGTTGCTAAAAAAATCAATTTTTTAAAAAAAATTAAATTATTAACCAAAAGATTTTTTTGACAAATCATTTCTGGAATATGGGAAATATATTGATGTTACAATTAACTTTATCATAAGAAACTAAAACTAATCCAGTCTTTGGGATTTTTATATTGATGATTATTGAATTAATCTTTGAAATTAAAAAAATTGAAAATACAGTTACTTTTGGAAGTTCTTAATAAGAATTATTAAAAACTGGAATACTATTATTTGAGTTTCTATTTTTTAGATTTGGAAAAGTAATTAAAATAAAATATTTCCAAAATGACAAATTTTTTATTGTTATCCTTATTAGTAAAAAATGAAATAATTTATTGGTGCAATAATATATATAATAGATTTTTTAAGAGCCATGTGAGCCACGCATCACGAATATCATTTACGCCCAAATGACAACATACTTGATTTATAGCCACATGTATCGTGAATCTAATCGCTTAAGACTAAATTTGCAAAAAAAATAAATTATCAAAAAATTGTTTTTCGGAACAGAAATTCCAAAACATCTTTTACATAAAATATATTCTGTAAAATATATTCCGCAATAATAAGATAAGATTTGCAACATAAATTACCTTAAAAAATTTCGAAAAAATCCGATCTCAAAAAATGGAGGAATAGAATATCTTTTGATTTTTTTAATCGCGTTTTCTGTTTCTACTTTGATGTGTTAAATCAAAATAAGGGTTTTTCTTTTCAAAATAATTAATTTTTTTTTATTTCGTCACAGAAATTACAGAAAATCCCTACTGTATAAAAATGATCTGAAAATCAATTTTTTTTGGAGGTGGGAATGGAACGTGAAAGAGAACGTGATCCAGAACTTGAGCTTGAATTCGAATTTAAACCAGAGTTTGAATTTGAAGAAGAAGAGTTGAGTATTAACGATGAATCTGATCCATTTTCAGAAGAGACATAACGTGACTGATGAAATTTTTTTTTTTTAGCCTTCATAATTTCAATGATTGGCTTATATTTATAGCAAAGCAAGGACAGTACGACGATTACTAAGCCAAAAATTTGTGTGTAGTTGAATTCTGTCGCATTTTTCTTCATAATGAATCTTAAGGAGAATATTAAAGCGGAAGTTGGCAAGGCAACTGTGCGTACATACCAAATCAATGTGGCGCTGCCAACCTTTGTAGCCTGTGCCATTGAAAGGTTCTTTGCACAGCCTGCGAGGATGCCCGTGAACAAAAGATATGGGACGTATTGACAGTTGTTGGGGCTATGCCCGTATCCTGCCAGATCACACCTCAGCCCTTCCACAAAGTTGTCCCAAATATTGGACATTTTGATCCCTTGGAAGTATGCGTTTAAAAAGGAAAAGGGTACCCCCATGGCGAACTGGAACACACAGACCCAATTCCACAGATAAATTACAGACAAGTCAGGGTGCTTATTTTTCAATTGGTACTGCACAAAGATCATGCTTATTGCAAGCGGGACGTTTGCAAACGCTAAAAGCAGCATGTACCCGATGTCGTTTGAAAAGGAAACCTTTTTTGTTGATCGGATCTGATCCCACACACTCATTATAATTCCAAAAATTAAAGTCAGTAGGCTGATCCACTCGATGGCTGAATGCTTTTTGCTATATGGGGTGAAATGATCCAGCAGAAAGCTGATCGGTACCACTAAATTTAAAATAATTAGCACAAACGGGCCTGGAACCACATTACCACGATTCCCGAGATTTTGGAAGATGTTGACCATCGAAAAGCATACCCCAATGAAAATGGCCTTCCATTTTGGAAACCTTCTTTTCTTGTATGGCAACTTGCCAAGCGCAAATAAAAAGAGGTTAATTGCAGAATAGACAAGAAGCCCGAAAAACGGATTTGCCTGAGTTAAAGTGAAAGGGTAGTCAGGTGTACGAATTTCGACATTTTTCATCAACAATTGATAACTCACATATGAGACAAAATATCCAATCAACGGAAGCGTGGAGTAAAGTGTTCGCTTTCTTTTTTGTTTTTGGGTGTCTTTTTTTATCAATTCTTCCTTTTCGTTTTTGTTTTCTCTTTTGAGATCTTGGTTCAGGGACTTGTTATACATTAAATAACGGAACACCCCAATTATTTTTTGAGAATTAAAAGAAAAGTTTATTGAAAAAAATGAATTCTTTTTGATACTTTTTACCTGAAAAAATTGTTTACTGTTGATTGAAAAATGTCGGACAGAGAAAAATATTTGGTCAGCAATATTAATTGGGGATTTACTGAAAATGATTTTTAATTTCAATCGTTTGTGAAATAACTAAAGAAAAGAACAATAATCTACTTATTAGAATAACCATTAATGTAATTGTACTTTTTCAAAACCTTATCTCTTACAATCTAAAGCAAGTTTGAAAATTATCATTTTCCGAATTAATAGTAAACTTTACTAAAACTTGGATTTTTGTTAAAATTGCATGATCTACTTTAGTTATCAACCATTCAAATCATTATTCTACACACACCACAGATTAATGAACTTGTGACGCATTTAAACCTGGATTTATATAAAATTCACCTAGTTATCAATAGGATTTGATTTTCAATTTTATTAAGGTTCCCAATTAAAAATTAGTGTTCAACCATTTTTCTGTGTCCAACATTTTTCTCTCAACAGTAAATAGAATTAATCGCTTTTTCAAAAAGATTTTAATCTCATCTTGAAATTAAGAAGTAAAGGAAAAAATCTAATTACTATAAATTATAACTGATTTTGTATACTATTTACTAAAGTGAACTCTTGTTTTGTAGAATTGATCCATTTTTAGATGTTTTTGTTACTCTCAAAATTCAAAATAATTAGATAATTATTTAAAAAAAAATTTTTTTCGTTTAAGGTTAATGCCACCTAGGTTCGTCTATAATCAATGTATTTTGGAATTAAGTGTACCTGATATGAGTAGTGCATTGCTGGAATAGCTTCATATGGTTCTTAAACGATCTATTATAAATATTATTGTACCACTAAAATTATGATTTTTTTACTTAAGAATCACAATTTTAAAAATTGTCAGACTTGGACATTTTTTTTTTTGTTTTTCCAAATCTAAAAATATAAACCCAAAATAATAATAATAATTCAGGTCTTTAATTATTCATATCCCGAACTTCCAAATGTAACTATTTTGTTAATTTTTTGAATTTCAAGATCACTCAATAATCATCAAAATAAAAACCCAAAGAATGATTATTTTTCTTTTTGCTTTTTATAAAGTTAATTGTAACATCAATATATTTCCAATATTTGTGAAATGATTTGTCAAAAGAATCTATTTGTTAATTATTTATTTTTTTTAATTATTTAATTTTTAAGTAAATAATCTAAATTTTTGGATATAATTTAACATATTTTACAACTTGGGAGTTTGAAAATTGATGGTTCAAGTTTTAAATTTGTGGTGAAATGAAGATTTTTTTTCTAAAATCCTTGTTTTTTTTACTAATAAAAGTGGCATTTTTATTTGATGAGATCAACAAATAGTACTACTTAACTATCATATTTATTGAGGCATTTCAACTATTGCTCACTAATCTTATTACACCTAGGAACTTCATGCCCTAATCTATAAGATCTTCTTTGAAGGATCTAATCGGTTAAGAAAGTAATCTTATTTTCTGGATACAGATTTCACAAATATATATTTTACAAATACAACCATGGGTTTTGAAAATAAATTGTTTTGAATAATTCCTGTAATCATTTTTAAAATATCATCAGGGTTGTAAACCGAAGGTGTGGTATTTTTTAAAAAATATTATGAAATCTTGTTAATATCTTTGAAAAAACAATTTTTTTGTCCTTTATGTTTTGGTTTATAAAATGGATCAGTTAAACTAATTAAAATAATTTATAAGTTTGAGTCTATTTTTTAAATTCAAAAATTTAACAAATTCCCAAGATAAAACTAAAAAAAGTAAGTAATTAATTTTTAATAACACTTAATTTAACTCTTGTAAATGGTAAACAATATTTTTATTTTTATGTTAGAAAGTCTTGGTTTTGAAAGATAAAAATTGAATTTGTTACTCGTATTTATTATTAATATTTTATTTCATATTTCATCAAATTGAATTAATTGAGTCAAAGATTAAATAAATATGAATTTTGATAGAATTTTAATAAAAATTTATCAAAGAAATTAAGATCTATTCTTATAAAAAATTTTTTTCTATTCTTTAAAAGTTTGAAAAAAAGTTGTATTCTTATTTTCAAAAAATAAATAATTTTTTTTTGTTTGTAAATTGTTTAGTCTTAATGACAAGAAACATTAAATAATAAATCAAACCATTTTTGGAATGTAAATATTGATTCAGTATTTTGAGGATACGATTACCTTATTCCAAAATATAGTCACTAAAAATTTATATTGAAAATTCAAATTTGATCTGATAATAAAAACACATTTTCTAAGTTATTTTTGTTAATACCTTTAAAAATTTTATTTTAATAGATATTATTCTTCTTCAAATAATACTAATTATTTTTACAATAAGTTGGATAAATCAATTCTTTTGGTTAACTAAAAATTTTTACAGTTATTTTCACTTTTAAGGCACAAACTTTCAACGAAATTTAAGGCACAAAAAAATCTCAAATTAAAGCACAATTTTTTGGAATTTTTTTTTTACAAATTATTTTACTAGAATTTGAATTTTGTGACTTAATTTGATATTTTTTTTGTGCCTTAAATTTTGTAGAAAGTTTGTGTCTTAAAAGTGAAACTGACAGTATCTCAAAAAAGAAAAAAAATCTTTAATTAATATTCCTGGCCAAAAAAAACTTGTTATTGTGTAATTTATGATGGAAAGGGCAATTAAAGGGTAGAAATTTTTTTAATAATGCAAGAAATAAAATGAATTTAAATGTTTTCTTTTTTCGATTTTTTCGAAAAAAAAAAATTTGATTCTCTTTCAAAATAAATTTTCTTTTCTGGGTATCTTAGTCTATCAGAATTTTTTGATATGTGGAATCTAAAAAATTTAAAAGTGAAAAATATCATCAATAACTTTTTTTAAAAATTTACTAAATTTTAGTGAAAGTTTATCCCTTAAGTTGATATATTTTTTTTATCTCTTTTTTTATTTCATTTTTTTAAATTTGTTTCAAAAAAGGTTTTTCTTTTCAAAAAATTAAAAGAAAGTACACACGAGCTAATATGAATGTTGTAAAAAAATAGAGTTTTTACAATTTTCAAGATAAATAAAGAGATCAATTCATTTATCCAAATTTTGGTAATAGTAAATAGAATATCTGAGTATCTTAATAGACTATCAACCATTTTAATCTAAAAATCATTTGGTGAATATCAACCTTTTAATTTTTTAAAAAAAGGATTTTTCAAACTAAGTTTTGGTGTTCGCCAAACGATTTTAAATCGAAAATCCCTTTGAGATCAAAATCAAAATGGGCCTTTCGTTTACTATTTCCAAAAGTGGATAAATACATGGAACTCTTTATTTATCTCTAAAATTGAAATAACTCTATTTTTCACAACATTCCTAATTTTACACTTGTGTATCATATTGAGTAATAATCTCGTCCACATTGTGGTTAGGATAAAACCCCTAGAAATACAGGTTTAGTATTTCAGTTGGTGTAGTAGAGTTCCATAGAGTGTCGTGATCTATCTGACTTTTCCAAAATTCACAATAATTGGGTATATTTAAATATTTTATGCAATTCTTTTAAAAATTGTAGTTCCACACAGCAATTTTTCAATTTAAGAAATAAAAAAATAAATATTTAATTTAAAGTGTATTTCTTAAATTAAAAAAAAATAATGGAAAATATGAGTAAATTTTATGAAATCATCTTACAGTGATCAAAATAATACATATACACCGCTTATAAACCATGTTTTAAAATCATATACCTGTTTTTTTTTTTTTTTTTTTTTTTTCAACGTAAAATCCAACACACTACTCAACATTATACCTAATTTGAAATTAATTTAAAGGTAAAACTCTTGATTTTTTCAGTTATATTTAAATTATGAATGCAACTTGTTTAAAATTTTTAATTTTATATTTTTTTTTTTTGTTTGATGTAAATGAAATTCTCTTAAAATTAACTATATTTTCTGGGAAAAAAATTCTGATTTGATCCTTTATTTTGAGAATTTCTTTTTTTAATAAAAGAAAAATAAGGTACCAATACCATATTTAATTATGGTTTATTGATTGTTTATTTGATCGATTAATGTATAGGTCTTATTTAGAAAAGTGAATACACTTTTTTATTTTATAACAAATATTAATCTTTACTACACACATTATTCCAACAACAGCAATTCACTAAAAATAACGAAAAAAATCTCGCAATTTTTATTCTAATATCATGATTTCGAAAAATTTCTCCTTAATTGAATAAAAACAATTAATTTCTTTTTTATGATTTCTTTGTTTTTTTTTTTTAAACATGTTCAGCCGCAAGAATGATCTATTTTTATCCCCCGTGTTCGTTATAATCTAATTTTAGAAGCCAAAAAAAAAGCATTTAATTGATTATTCAAAGAGAAAATCAAAATATTGATATTATTATTTTTTGTTTTTTTTTGTATTCCACAATCATGAAAAAATTTTTTCAAAAAAAAATCATGCATTTGCTAATTTTTTACTTTTTAATAACCTCACTTATAATAAACACTATTGGTTAATAAAAGATGTTGGGATCAAAAATTATTTTTCAAGGTATTTTACTAAACAAGTTGGAAAATCCAATTTTCCAGGTTCTATTAAGGGTTTTTTTAAAAATAATAGCAAAAAATTTGATATTTTTTTTTTCACAGTTAAAACATTATAATCATATTGTTTAAAAGTATTTTAAATATAATAAATATCCTTCAAATAGATAATCAATTATTTTGACAATTAAAGAATTATTTCTTCTTTTAAATTTGAAAAAAATATTTTTTTTTTTGATTTTCCTTTAGGTTTTTTTGAATTTTTTGAATGAACAGAAAATTTTTTTAAATTTTCAGTTTATTTCAAAAAGTAAAAAAAAACTAGGACACTTTTCATTTGTTTTTTTTTTAATGTTTGTAATAAACAGAAAATTTTTATAAATTTTCGGTATATTTCAAAAAACCAAAAAAAACGCATTTATCTTTTCCAAGGTTTAAAAGAATAGAGTAAAATCTAAGATTTTTCTCTATTTTTCTGAATACTCAAGAAAAGCTAGCACTCTACAGACATTTCAATTATTATCATGGGGAATTTTTTTTATCTGTATTAATTTTTCTAGATTGAGTACAACATTTTTAAAACTATACGTTATTATCTATCAAAGTAAACTTCTCCAAGTTGAATTAAACTAAAATTCATTCTTCAGTTACTTTGGAATTTCTTACCCGAAAAAAAAACATCTTTTTTTCTTGACTAGAGACTTTTAAAAAAGGTGGTTATACTAAAAACCATAAATACAACAGTTTCATGAAATCGAAGTTCTGGAATTTTGATTATATTGTGAATAAACTTTATTATTCAAGATGAAATTTTATTGAACGTAATAGTTTTGTCAAAGTTTTTTTTTCAATTTTCTTTTTTCATGGTAATGTTCGGAAAAACATTTCTTGATCAAAAATCAATTTCAAAATTTTCGAGAAACTCAAGTCAAATTTGAAATTGGTTTTGTTTACCTCTCTTGCTGTACTTTCCTTTCTCAATAATTTTCAAGTATATTTGGATCCTTGCCTTGAGCTCGATAATACCTGAATATAAAATGGAGGGGCCGCTCAACAGTGACTTTTTGGATTTCCGAACCTTTTCAATGTAAAATTCTGAATATGGTTTGTAAATTAGTTTTACACAACTTACAAATTTTCGAAGAAAAAACCTAAATTTTAAAATTTATAATCAAGATCTATTAATTTATCATTCTTTCAAAGTCAACAATTCACGTTGAGGTTATAAAAGTAATCATCACAGGGAATAAAATCCAAATAATCTTTTATTGCCTCCTTAAAAAGAAATAGGATTTGGGTGTGTAAGAGATCTTATTAAAAACATTAAAATATTTTATTTTATAATTATTTTTCTATATGTAACTAGAGATATAAAAAAACGGTTTGTCTGTTATGTATATATATATATATATATATACATGTCTCTAAATATATATAATATTTTATTTAATTTAGAATGTTTCATTTTCTTTTGTGTTTATGAAATATTTATTAAAAGAAAAAAAAAATTTAAAAACCAATTTAATTTAGTCTTCATCTTCTTCAGATTCATCTGATTCACTTTCGTCAGATTCTGATCCAGATTCTTCGTTATCTTCGTCACCATGGATGTTGAAATATCTGAGTTCATAAGATTCTTTAGAGTCTGCAACAGGCCTCAAATAATCTCTGATCTGGTTTGCTTTCAAATATTTCTTGGTTAAATATTTTAAATATCGTTTGGAAAATGGTTGAACAACAGTGACATGGATCTTGGCATTTTCACGAGCGATTTTAACTTTGTCTCCTAACATTCCTGCTCTTCCTCCAACTTTGATTTTGTCATTTAAAAAGTTTTCCTTTTGTTTTTTTTTAATCAAGTTCAGATCATTTGGTTGTGATTTTTGGTTTTGAAAAAAACAAGAAAGTTTCAAAAAATAAAAAAGCAAAAAGCAAGAAGGCGAGTAAAGAAAAAAAAAAAAAAAAAATTAAAGGTTATTGAAGTTTAATCATTTTAACATTTTGAAGAAGGTTGCTTGTTGTTTAAGAAGATAAGTTTTTCTGTTTTGTAAAAATTTCTGTCATTTTATAAACAAAAAGAAATATTTACGAATTGAGCAGCATCCATAATTCCATCTTCAACAGGCTTGGTACAATCAATGGTAAAAGTGACTTTTCCTGTTTTTTTTTTTAATTCAACCTTTTTTTGTTTGTGTTTTAATCTTCTCTTTCTAATTTTGTTGGCTGTTTCTCTTCTTTTTTGTGCTTTCTTTGTTTTTGATGTTTTTTGATTTTAAAAAAACGTAAAAAAAAAAAAGATAAATTTTTGCTTGTTTAACATTTTTGGTGAAGGTTTAAAAAAGAATTGTAAAGAATTAATTTTACTCTAGCTAATTTACCCATTCTAAAAAATAATTTAATAAAATTATAAAAAAATGAAATACTTTCAAAATTTACTCTGAATTGAAAACGAAACTCTTTTCTCAAATATTTCTAAATGATTTTTGGCAAGATCGCTTATAAGTGTTTGGAATTGGTTTAATAATTCAAGTACAAACAAAATAAGAACCAAATATTTATGTTTGAGTCGGTTAATCACTCATTATTAAGGGCAGATCCCCTTGAATGATTTTATTTCTATATTTAGTATCTTGAGCCAAAAAAAAAAATCTAAAAACAACATTGGAAGAAACCTTTCATTTTCGAAATAACACAAAAAGGTAATGTCTTGTGATTGATCAGACGAATAAATTCAAAGAAATTTTAAATAATTTATAGTTCAATTTCCATTCTTGTATCTTTTTAGCTGAACTTTTAAAACAACTCAAGAGACATATTATGTAAAAATCAAAACATAATTTGAAACCAACCAAAAGCACAATAAACAGATGGTATTTGTTTTGTATACTCGAAATTTATTCAAGTTCAACCAAATATTCGTTTGTTTGTTAATTATTGAAAATTTTGTATCAAAAAGTAATCAGGAAAATTTAACTTATTGTTGTTCCTTTGAGATAATTTTTGAACATTTTGAGAATCCGAGATTCATTTTTAAAGTAGCTAATTCACAAAGCCGTTTTTCTTTGTCCTTTTTTTTCTCCTTAATTAAAGTTTACAATCCCTGAAACTGGAAAAAAGATTATCTTGTATGGGGTGTGTCAACTTGTTATTTTGGTTCTTAGCGATTGATCCACAACTAAGTTTGGATCGTATAGGTGGTTGAAAAATGTTATTTTTGTCATTTTATTTTTTTTTTTTCCGAAATCCGAATTGATGAGTCTAAGATTAATTAATTGGAAGATATTTAATTAGTAATTGAGTTTTTTGTTTTGTATGTTGAAATTTTTATTTACGCTTTGTATTATTTGATGCTTGTAAAAAAAATTTTTTTTTATTTACACCTAACTCTGTAAAAGGAAAATGATAATTTCAATTGAAAACCCAAAAATTAACAATTTCAATTCAATACCTTCCAATTAATTAATCTTAGACTCATCAATTCGGATTTCGGAAAAAAAAAAAATAAAATGACAAAAATAGCATTTTTCAACCACCTATACGATCCAAACTTAGTTGTGGATCGATCAGCTAAGAACCAAAATAACAAGTTGACACACCCCATACAAGATAATCTTTTTTCCAGTTTCAGGGATTGTAAACCTTAAAGGAAACGAAAAAAATCTCTCAAGAGTTTATGTCATTTTATTTTTTTTTTTACCTGAGCGATCCAAAGCCAACACGAATATAAAATAAATACCATACAACTTTTTCAAATCCAAACAATTGATCGGTTCCAATTATTAACACAAAAAAATTATTCCAAACTCGCTTATGGAAGAAATCAATCAGCTTGAAAAGCCACACCAAAAATTCCTGAGCAATTATCCCTTAAATAAAATTTCATGTTTCACTGGATCAAAAAAAAAAGGAGCGTGGGCCTATTACGATTTAGGCCCGCGTAATAAGCAGGCACTGGTTTGCCTTCATGGCCTTGCAGGCGCATGTTCTGTTTTTTATAAGCAGGCGTTGTATTTGTCATCGTTTGGGTACAGGGTCGTTTGTGCGCAATACCCAGCCTTCTGGAAGATCTCCAAGTTTAAAAGAATTTTCCAAACCTTCCTTGGAGAACTGGAACTGGAAAGGGTCCATTTGTTTGGTGTTGGCTTGGGGGGGTTTTTGTGTCTGAAATATCTGGAAAAGAATCCAAAAAAAGTTGCTTCGGTAGTATTGTGCAACTCATTTCTTTCAACAAAATTTTTCAATAAAATTAATACTTATGGGAAAAGCATTGCGTGGGTTCCAGAGTTTTGGTTAAAACGGAAATTGTTAAAAACATTTCCTACAGAAAACTTGCTTTTCGGTGTTGCAGATTCTGTTGATTTTATGGTTGACATAGTTAATAATTTAACATTTGAGGAGCTTGCTTCTCGGTTTAGCATCTTAGGAGAAAATCTTGCTGTCAAATCAATAGATTTTGATCCAAACAAAGTCACAGTGATCACAACAATGGACAGGTGCCTGTGCCCACGAAAGACAAGACTGCAAGTTGCTTCAATGTTCCCGAATTGCAAAAACGCTCAAATTAAATTTGGCGGCGAATTCCCACATTTGGCAAATTATGATGACATCAACCTCCACCTAATGGTACATTTAAGAAACCAAAACTGGGATCTTAGCCGCAACAAAAGACTACAATTTACAAATACAATAAACAAAAAAGATCCACTAATTAGAATAAATAACAATAAGGTTGAAAAAAATAAGAAATTAATGCTTGAGAAAAAATCCAAATCAAGTTCAGAATCTGGATCTGGATCTGAAGATGAAGATGAGTCTGAAAATGTATCTGAAGATGAATCCCAATCTAAATCCGAATCTGAATCTGAATCTGGATCTGAGTCTGGATCTAAATCTGGATCAACTTCAGAATCTACCCCAATTACGAAAAATAATAATAATTCATTTGAAGATCAAGATTTGTTTGTGTCTGACAATTCAAATAAATTCCAACAAAAACCCAATGATAATTAATAAATTTAACAATAAAAGAAATTATTTGTAGAAATAATTATATATAAAAAAAAAAACAATAATAAAATTCATTTATCACTGTTGATACTCTTTATTGTATTAATCATTTATGGTGTTGTTTTGGCTTTGATTTTAAGTGATCCTTTATTGAAATATTTGATTGTTGTGAGAATAAAATTGAAAATTTTTTTGATGTCATTTCCCAAAATTAATTTAATTGTATCCGATATACTGTTAATTGCAAAATAAAAAGATCAAGATTTTCATTCAGCTTTCCAAAAAAATCACATTTCAATAATCAAAAATTAATCATCAAAAGCCCCTAATTCTCAAGAGGGAATTAATAGTTTTAACTGGTTTATGGAATTAAAAATTTGAAATTTTACAACTGATATAAGAAAATATTTTTTTTGAAAAGCTGAGTGGAAATTTTGTTTAATTTATTTTTCAACAAATAGTAATAATAAAAATCATTACATAACTCAAAGAAGTTGTAATAATGGGAAGTATAAAAGAAGGTATTAATGAAATTAAAGGAAGAATGGTTTGTAAATATTACAAACCAAAAAATCCTTAAAAGAAATTTTTTGTTTCAAGTTTATTTTTCAAAATTAAATTTTCAAGGATGTTATTTATCTCAGATAATTTATTTTTAATCAAGAAGAAAGAAATTTCAATAATTGTTGATTCATTCTAAAAAATAATAACAACAAAAAAACATCACGATTAACGAATTTTGAAAGATTTGTAAAATGGAATTGTTGAAAGCAATGAATTTTAAAATTTTTTCAGTGGAGTGTAACCATTTCTTTGTAAGGTAATATTAAAGAATATAGGTCATGTGGAAAATGTGTTTGATTAGATTTAGATAAAATTATTGGAGTCTTTGTATAAGATGTTTAAAATGTAAAATTTAAGTTTTTTTGATTTCTTAAAAAAATATTTTTTAATTCATCTTCTGTGATTTTTAGTTGGTCGTTCTTCAATATTTTCTGAAGCAACTTGTGATAAGATATTTAAAAAAAGTTTTATGATTATAAAGTTGTAATTAAAATACATTAAAATAATAGATTTTTTTGATGATAACATATATTATCACGATATTAACAATAAAATCGCGATAGTATTAAAAAATCTCGATTAGTCCCACTTTATCACGAAAAATCATAAAATCGTGATAAAATACATTATAGCAAGAAAAGATAATTATAACCAAAAAATCAAAAATTATTTTTTTGAAATCACCATGAAAAAATCACTTGATTGTTACAAAGCATCGAGACTTTTACAACACTTCCCCCCTATAATAAATGTTTGAAAGTGTTTGTAAGGGTTGTAAATTGTCTTCAAGTGTTTGAAAGTTTTGAAAGACAGAAAACTTTTATAAACTGAATAAGTTTGTTTGTTGTAGAAAAAAAATATAATTCTTTTCATTTTTTTTTTTAACAAAATATAAAATCTCAAAAAAATTTTGTGATCAAACTAATAATTACCCATTTCAACAATCCACTTGAATATAAGATAGATGTGTTTTCTTACAATGGAGTTGTTACATTCACACTTTTAAATAGCCGAAAAAGAATTAGGAATAATTTTACTTCTTTTTGGTGATTGATCAAACAAAAACCTCTAAGCTCCAATTGTGTTTTCTGTCCAATACAAAGATGCTCAAAAAAGAAAAAGAACAAGAAGACAAATCTATAAAAAATCTTAATAATTGGTGATCATCTGGCAAGGATGTTGAGAAATCTTTTGAAGATTTATCCAACCTCTTTTAGCTTTCTGAGAATATTGAAATTGTTTTAACACAAGAACACATTCTTTAAAGAATAGATAAAGGGTTGGTTGTTTTAGAAGCCAATTATTCAAGGAAATTTCCAACACCACGATTAACTGAAAATTTATTTATTTCTCTTTAGTTCCTATTGTTGTTGATCTTAAAGGATCGAGAGGTTTGTCAACCAAATCAAATGAAAACAAAATAAAACTCTTTGATCTGATCCTTGATTGGATCAAGTACCTTTCATTGTTGTTTTTTCATAGAATGACTTTTTTTCACCTAATCTATTTTTTGATCAAAACAAAATTATTTTGTAAAAATATTTCTCAATTAAACCCAAAAACCTATCAACTATTTTATCGCGATTACTTTTTAATCGCTATATTTTGGTGTTTATCACGATTTTATAATAATTATTGCGATTTTATAGAATATCGAAATTTGTTATATTATTGCGATAATATTGAATATCGTGATTTTTTGATATAAATTATCGCGTTTTTTGAAACTTTATCTTGAATTAAGCATGTTATCATCAAAACCTCTAATTATCCCTTAAAAATATTATTTCCAAAAATTAAAAAGAAGAGTTTCATCTTTCAAAAATAAACCTAGAAAATAAGTTAAAAATATATATTTTAAACAATAAGGCTTTAACAACAACCCCATAAAAATATTAAAAATCAATTTATTGGATATATTCTGTACTTTCAAATTGGAGTTTCATTTCTTTTTTCAACTTTTTGTTTTTATTTCCTTTTCTTTTTCTTGTTTTACACTCAATTCCACTTTTAAGACACAAACTTTCAAGGAAATTTAATAGCACAAAAAAATCTCAAATTAAAGGCACAAATTTCAAATTCTAGGAAAATAATTTGAGTAAAATCATTTTTCCAAAAAATTTGATTTAATTTGATATTTTTCTTGTTGCTTAAATTTCGTTCAAATTTTGTGCTTAAAAGTGGAACTGGCTGTATAGGAATTTGTTTAAATTTTATGATAATTTATTCCAATAATTGTTATTATGAGGTAAACTTTCTCAAACGTGAACTTTTTTTTTATGAAACATTGTGCATTTGATCTTTTATTTTTCGAATATTTTTTTTTGAAAAAACTTTAAGAAACCAATATATCATATTTATTTTTTAGGTTACTGTCGGTTTCCTAGATCATTTTATGTGTAGGCTTTTAAAAAAAGAAAATGACTTTTTTATTTTGAAACATCATTAACCAAGTCGGCATACTGTAGTCAAAATAAAGCGTGAAAAAAAATTTAATGCGTGTTTCAAAATAAAAAGCGTGTTTTTTTGTTATAGAAAACCTATACATTAACCAATCAAAGAAACCAATAATAAACCCTAAAAAAATATGGATTGGTTTCTTAAAGTTCTATTATTTAAAAAGAAATCCAAAAAATGAAAGATCAAATTGCAATATTTATCTCAAAAAATAGAGTAAATTTTTCATAAAATTTTAATCAATTTAAAAAAACAAAAAAATACAGAAAAAAATTGAGAATATTATGGAAAATTTTCAACTATTTTGCATTAATTTAAATTTTACTGAAAATAACCAGACCTTTAAATTCAAAATTGATTTGGGCACGGGTATACTATTTGGTAGTAGATTGGATGTTACATTGGTACAAGAAGAAAAAAAAGCACGGATAATATTTTGAAACATGGATTATAGTCGTTGTGCACGCATTATTTTGATCACTGTATATTATTTCACAAGCAATAGATTGAATTTTAGAATCTAAATTGTATAAAATTTCAGTTGTTTATCTTGTTTGTTATTTCAGAAACATGTGTTTCGTTTAAGCTTTTAAGTTCACTCAATATTGTATAAAAAAAAAAAAACAAGTTAATAAATGGATATCACAATTTTTAGATGTATTTCTTAGAAAAAACTTTGTTGGGAAAAGTAAAATAAGATTAAATAGTGAAATTGTTTTTCCTTTATTTTTTCAATAAAAGTATTCAAGACAAGACTCAAATAGAAAATAAATTGGTTTGTTCTACTGTTAATTCGAAAATCACAAAACAAAAAGTTTTATTCATCTTTCCAAAAAAAATCTCTTCACAAGAATTAAAGCATACCATCAAATATCCCCAATTCAAAAAGAAAATTCCTTTTAGTGTACGGTTAATTTAAACTGATTTAGCGATTTAAATGATTGAATTTTTACTGAGGTGTTTGAAAAATTTATTGACAGATGACTGTTTATTTTGTTCAACTAATTTTGCAACAAATAATTATCTTACATTCGAAAAATCAAAATCATAAGTAAAATTTTTACTTTTGCAAAACACTTTGTTTTTTGATTGGTGTATCTTCAAAAGTGTTTGCAAAAACAATCTTTCAGGTAAAAATAAGAAAACTTTTATTTACTCTTTTGAAAAAAGCCTTTATAATAATTGTTTGTTTTTCATCTTTTAAGAAATTTTTGCGAAAGTACTTCTTGAAAAATCTTGCCTTTAATTTTCTTTTATTACAAAATTTTACACTTTGTAAACCTATTACTGAAATCGAAAGGACTTTTATCTCAAAAACCCTATTTTGAGTCGGTATATTCAGAAAAATTTGTTGTCTTGTTGATCTTGGAATAATTGAGTACTGGATAGTTAAAAAAAGTATCAAAATTACTAAAATAGTTTTTTTGTAAACAGTCACAACTCTAAGATTCTCAAAAAACACAGCTGCAAAATCTCACTCTTTTCAAATGGCAGACAATTTTTTGTGACAAAAGTAAATCCAAAAAAGCCAAAATACTTTTTTTTTATATCATTTTTTGGAATATTAATTTTTGAGGTATTCTCTTTAATAACGATTTAATATAAAATGTCTGACTGGTCAAAAAGGTTTTTAGAAAGAAAACACATTGGAAACACAGCGCTTCAGTACCAAAGAATGATCCAAGTTGAAGTAGCAAAGCTCTTTTTCAAAGGTAATTTTGTTGAGCAAATAAACTCCGTGCCAAGGAAATTTGCGCCTCATAGAGAGGACTCGATCAGGTGCTGCACCTTTAAGGAACACGAAATTTTGAAAAACCGTGTCATGTCTTCACTTGGCTTTATTATGAACGACACTGTCGATAATTGGACAACACTTTCAGAATATGCAAAAAAGGCACTTGATCGTAAGGAAATTGAAGAGCCCATTTTCGGTATTATGGATATTGCTTGTGAGCATTGTGTCAAGGTAAGTTACAAGTCTTTTCTTGAAACCGGCTTTAGTTTTGTGAAATTTTGAGCTGATGAGAATATCTTGAGATTCAAAATTTGGGGTGGTGCTTGAAGCCTTGTTTAGTTTGGGTTGTTTAGCCTTATGGCTTTGCTTTTACTCAAACAAGAAAATAAATTTGGAAATTTTTTATACAGGTTTTTTTAATGAAGAACCCCAAAATCAGAATTCTTTTTTGTTTTGTTGATTCAAAATCGCTTTTTCCTTTTTTTTTTCAATTCTTGTCTATTTATTTAGAAAAATTTTCTAGTCACTGACGCGTGTGCTGGTTGCTTAGGAAAACCGTGTTTAAATGGGTGTCCTGTTGGTGCCATTACAATCACAAAAAATGCGAAAGCCAAAATCAACGAACACGAATGTATTTCTTGTGGGAAGTGTGTAATTGCTTGCCCTTGGAATGCAATTATTAAAGTGTCGATCCCTTGTGAAGAAAGTTGCCCAGTTAAAGCAATCCATAGAAACAAACAAGGAAAGCAAGTGATTGACTATTCCAAATGTGTTTACTGTGGAAATTGTATTAATGCTTGCATGTTTTTGGCGTTTGGTAAACGATTCTAATTTTTCATATTTTCTTTACTTTTTTACAATCTGCTTTTGCACACTAAGGACTACTCTTTTGAGTGAAAATGGTGAAATTGTAGATAAAAATACTCATGAAAGAGTTCCATAATCTCAGTTAAATTTTCACACTATCGAAAATATTTTACAAAAAAATGGGATAATTCCAACAATTTTCACTTTTTTTTACCTTTCTCAAATGATACTACAATTTGATTTTATTATTTCATAATTTCCTTTTAAAACCGATAAACACAAAACAATTCCTCAAGCTGTTCTAAATATTTTTGTATACTGATAAATTCAAATAGGTGTCTGAAAATTTTTGCTTCATTTTCCTTTTTACAAATTTTTTACCTTAGCTTTCAATGAAACACTGTATTGCTTTAAATCTTTAGTGACTTTATAAAATTCGTTGATCTTTCAAAATATTCCTACTAAAGAACTGTTTGAAAAGTTGAGTTGATAGATTTACAAAAATGGAAATTGAATAAAAAGTTTATTACATGTGTTTAAATTTATCAGTACAGTTACTTTTTACAAGTTTGAAATGTTTTAAAATTTGAACTTGTACTTGAAAATCTCTTAAGGTTTATAATCCCTGAAATTTGAAAAAAAGATTGTCTTGGATCGTTTGTTACCACTTGTTAATTTGGTTCTTAGCTGATCGATCTGGTACTTGGTATGGATTTTAATAGTGGTTCAAAATGGCAATTTTTGACAATTTGATTTTTTTTCTTTTCCGAAATCCAAATTAAAGAGTGTAAGAATAATTGGAAACAACTTAAGTTATAAAAAAATGTGGTTTCTAGGTTGTTGATTGAAATTTTTAATTAGGTTTGGTTTTATTGAGAGCTTTTAAAAAATGTTATTTTTTCATTTGATTAATTGAAAAAAAGGTAAATCAAAATTGTCTTCTAACAACACAAAAATCAAAATTTATTCTTAAATACCTTTCCAATCTATTGTGCCTTAAACTCTTCAATTCCAATTTCGGGAAAAAATTGAAAAAATTGACAAAAACTGCCATTTTGAACAACTATTAAAATTCATACTCATCTAAAGATAGATCTGCAAAGAACCAAATTAACAACCCACCAGACCCGATCCAAGACAATCTTTTTTTCAAATTTCAGGGATTGTCAACATTAAGGAATGAGAAAACTAAAAAAAAATCTTTTTGTAAATTTAATAGCAAATCCAAAAAAAAAATTACCGCATCTTGGAATTGAAAAATGGAGTAAAAATATGAATACTACAAAACCAGATTTACTTTTAAATGATATTTTCTAAAAATGAATTTTTGTTTTTAAAAGTTTGATCCATTTCTCTCATTTTTGAAAAAGTTCAAAATTCAATATGTATTCCCAATTATTTCTAAAAAACTTTATTTTCTTCGACAGTCATCTTAAAAAAGTGAGTACTTTTTTGTTTTTTGTTTTTTTTTTTAATTTTAAAACTTTTTTCAAGGTTTTTTGTTTTAAAAAAGTATGTAGACTTTTTTTTAAAAAAAGTGCTTTTCTTCTCAACTCCTTTCTCTACCTCACATTTAAAGGTTGATTCCTCACTTTTCTAAAATCGAATTTTTCAAAAAAATGTTAATTTTGAAAAAGTTTTCACTTTTTCTTTAAAATAGAAAACTTGAAAAAAGTTTTTACTTTTTTAAAACGACTGTACTGGGTATTAATGTTTTTCTATGTAATCCCATTGTTATACAAATAAAAGAAAAAAAAAAAAAATAGGAAAAATAAAACCAATAAAAAATAAAAATCTTTGTTAACAAAATTTGGAAATGAATCATAACAAAAAATGTATTTCTAAATTTGTTTAAATTTCACAAACAATTATTGATCGATCAAACGATAAGATAACATCAACTAATTTTATTTGAATTTTTTCTATATTTAACATAACTCAACTTTAACCCCATATCAATAATTCGAAAAAAACTTTTTTCAGATCGAGTGAAACAGATTAAGTTATTGGAAAAAAGAAATTAAAACAAAAAACTTCAAGATAAAAAAAATATTTGTTCAAAAATCAAAATTATTTTCAAATTTCAGAAAAATGTATTATTATTCTTCTTTAAACTGTTTTAACTGTGTGGAAAATTTTGAATTTTAGTTTATTTGGAAATTTTGTGTGTTCTATTACTTTTCTTGGATTTTGATCCTTGGGGTTATTGATATTTAAAGAAGTATCAAGATTTTGGAATTTAGTTTAGATAAATGCAAGATCAAAATTACCATTTTTTCCCATTTAAAATTCAAATATTTTTTTATTCTGAAATGATATCAAAACATGAGAAAATACAAACCCAAGAGCTTTCCATCTTAAAAAATTTCTCTTTGAGTTTCTCATTTTTATATCTTTAAATTTATGAATAAATCAAAATTGTGATTTATTACAAAAAATACTTTCGAAATTTAATTTGGAATGATTGGATTCTCAAAACGTAATCAAGATTTTTCTTTGAGAAAAATTAAAAATAAAAATAGTGTAAAATTAAATTTGAACTTGTAATTTACAGCTGTTATAACGCAAGTATGGATTGTCAAAATGCCCAGAAATCTTTTGAAATATTTTAAACTTAATAAAAATGTTTCTTCAGGACTACGCTGGAAAATTACTAAATTGTCTAAAAACCTTTTGATCCAATCTCATTTAAATTGTGAAGGGAAGTTTCATCCAAATATTCTCGGATTATGTATCAAAAAAACATTTTATGTGATATTTTTTAATCAAAAATCCCAGAAATTGAATTTTTAGATATATAAACTCGAACACCCTTATTAAGAAATGTAAGAATGAAAAAGAAAAATAATCACAATTTTCTAGCCTAAAAAATGATGATCATTCTAAATACTCTCGATAAATAACTCTTACTTAAAAAGATCACACCGTGCGTATATGAGTTTTGACCTTTGGATTACTTGAATTGTTACATTATTTCTCCACAAAAATCATACAAATTCTTTCAAAGGAATTGTGGTTTTTGTCTTCATTTTTTTTTTGTGTTTAGGATTCTTTTTGTTTTTTTCTTGAATTGAAATTACCAACAACGCTTTTGGGGGTATAAGATTTCCCCAAATTGATTTCTGAAGTCGAATTTCTCTTACCAAACACTCTATATATTTGGTTCATTTTTGGTGAAATATTGATAACATTTTTTCCGTTTCGCAATTTTTTTTTACAAAACCCAATTTGTTAGTTTCCAGACAAATTGAGTTGAGATATTAGTGAAAGGCTTTTGTGGAATTTTGTATTCAATGATCCAATGAAAATAAAATTTTAAAAAAGAAGCCTTTTTAATTTAAAAAAATAAATTTTTTGTTCAAAGTTGAGAAAAAATGATCTTTATTTTAGGAAATGGATGAAATTTTGATGAATTTTCAATAATATGAAATACTTTCACGTGTCTTCTTATCCAAATTTATCTTGATTTTAAAAATAAAAAAGTATTAGTCATCAAAAATTGACAATTTCCTCCATTTTGACATCTTTAGAACAGATTTAAAACCCTCTCTTAACTTAACTCTCTAATCGAAAAAAAAAACATCGAAAATTCACAACAATATTTCTCTGGGTTTTAAAAATTGATACTGAGAGAAATTTTCTCAAAAAGTTGTTTTTTCCCGACCTTCTTTTTCATTTTTTGATATCACAGAAACACAAATTTAGTCAAAAAATTTATTTTTTCCTTCTTAGATGTTTCTGAATAAAAATTTGTGAGAATTACCAATCTCAAAATCCTTTTCTAAAATACAGTAAACATTAACTTTGGATTACAAACATGATTTTAAACATTTTGCAAAATTTTGGGAAATGTTTTACGACTTACACCTAAGTTGAAATGGTTGTAGATGGGAATCTTTTAATTTTTAAATTTTATTTTTCACATTTATAACAAATTGATTTTTATGTTTTTTTAAGCATATACTCAAGGTTTTTTTTTTTTTTTTGAGAGCTTTATTAAACAAACTTTGTTTCTATCAAAGGGGCACAACATTTATTTCAAATATCAATTATTTTTTATATTTGACCTTTGAAGAACAAATAAAAAATAAGTAGAAGAATAAGACACACCAACGAATAGTTTGATTCTGTCTGAAGTAAAATTTAATTAATCTATATATTTACTTAAAAAACGAAAAAAATCAAATTCTTATGGCTATTGAGAAAAAACAACAATGCTCATTTTCATCCAATTGAAGATCAAAGAAAATTCCAATAGAAATCAATATCATTCCTCGACAATCATTTTCACTATTTCAATAACATTTAATTAACAAGTTTTTACCTAGTGACTATCGATCTTGTAATAAAAAAAAAATTTACAACAGAATTAGGTTATCTCAAAAAAAAAAAAATAGAAAAAATTTTTAAGTCAAATTCAAAAAATGATTTTTTTTGTTTTTCGATTGGATCAATAAAAAAAAAAAAAATAGTTTTATAAATATAAAAAAACTTTTTTCACTTATAAAAAAAATCACTGAAAAATTGATTGAATCCACTTTAATAAAAATTACAAAATTCAGTGATTTCATTAAATTTATAAAAAAAAAAAAAAAATAATTTCAAATATGTAGAGAAATGGGTAATTAATTTGATATCATCAAATTAAAATTCGAAAACTTTAAGTGATTGTAGTTTTAAATTTTAAAATTAATTGTTTTTGATCATCTTTTTTAAAAAAAATATTTTATTGTTCAAATTTATTTTTTTATTTTTATAAATTTTTTTTTTTTTTCTAATTAATTTATTTATTTATTAAAATTTCTTTTTATTTTTTTTTTTATATATATATTTTCTTTTTAAAATAATAGGAACTTTCTCTTTTTAAATATTGTTTTTATTTTTGTATACAAAATAATAATTGGGCGTTTTATATTATTTTTAAATTCTAAAATTCGATTCAAAAAAATTAATATAGTCCTGTTCAAAAATCACAAATAATTGACGTTTTGAAAAATTTTCATAACAAAGAAAAAAAAATAGTAGCTTTAATTGCACCATCTTTATATTCACAATTCCCAAAAGCCAATTTAAATCAAATTGTTGAATCATTAAAAAAATTAGGTTTTGATAAAGTTGTAGAGGTTGCCATTGGCGCAGAAGAAACTACAAAGCATGAAGCACAGGAATTTTTGGAAGTCAAAGATTTCATGACAACTTCGTGCTGTTGGTCATTTTTTGAAATGATACATAAGCATATACCCTGTTTAAAAGATAAAATTAGTAAAACACCAACACCAATGCATATTACAGGTAATATCCCACACCCTTTTTATCTAAACTAAAATTCAAAATTTTCCACATCGTTAAAACACACCAAACAATCACAATAATACAATTTCATTCAAAATTGGAAGTAATTTTGATTTTTGTTAAAAGATGAAAATCATTTTTTCATCTTTTAGTTTTTTGTATTGATTTCATTTTTTTGAATTACGTAACTTGTTTCATTTGATCAAACTTTATTTTCAACTGATAGATATTATGTTAAGGTTGAGTTGTTCAAAAAAGAAGCACTCATAATAATTAACAATAATAGAGAGTTAAAGATTTATGCTTTTTAATAATCAGATAATCTTAACCTTTAAATGAAAAATAATTTAAATGAAGGTATCAAGTTAAGGTTATATGGTGATAGAAAATTACAATAAAGAAAAATTCATTCTTAAAAAAAAATTAATTTACTTTTATTTAATATTTTTTCTTTTTTTTGTGTTTATATCTTTTTGATAGTGGATAGTCTCCAAAAAAGAAATAGTTACCTAAGCATCAAAACAAAAGTCAAATATTATTATAATGATGATTTTGAATTTATTAACATTTTCAATCATATTGCTGAAAAAGTTAAAATATTTTAAATTAGCATCGTATTTGTATTCCAGCAAAATAATTTAATGAATTTAAATGAATCTAGATTGAAAAGTAAATATAAATATATATTTCCAAAAAAATTAAAAATTAGAATAATATATTAGAGTATTTAATGATATTATAGAAAAATCACAATACTATCAATAAATTATAGTTTTCATTTAAAATTGTAATTACAGACCCTTATTGAAAATAATCAATAAATGATGATCTGAATACAAAATACTGATACGTTTAAAATTGTTTTTTTTTGAATTAAAATTGTTTTTTTTTTTTTTTTTCATTTCTTTATTCCAATCAATAAAATTCCAAATGTAATGTATAAATTAAATAATTAATAATCCGAAACAAAAAAGGAGGATTAATTAACAATAAAACAAATTAATTTTAAACTTTGTTTCAGTCAAAGGAGTACCAATATTTTTTTCAAATATCAATTATTTTTTATAACTAACCTTTAAAAAACAAATAAGAAATAAGTAGAATAATAAACATCAAAGGATAGCTGATATTCTGGATGAATTAAAACTAATAAATCAATAGATTTTCTTAAAAATAGAAAAACTCAAATTCTTAGTATCCCTATTGAAAGAAAAACAAGAAGCTTCATTTTGATCTTCAATTGAAGATCCAAATAAAATCCCAATAGAAATCAATATCATTTATTTACAATGATTCCCACTGTTTTAGTAACAATAGAATAACACGTTTTTACCAAATGAATATATCGATCTTGCAATAAAATTAAAATTTGAAAATGAATTATGTTTCAAAAAAACAATTGAAAAAATAAAAAAAAAATGTGAAAAAATGATTTCAATTTTGATATTTTCAAAAAAATTAAATTTTTTATTCTAATATCCATTCAAACACTTTAAATACTTGCAATTCATCTATTACAACATGCCCCTTTTAACTGGGAAATGGTTTATTTTAAAATAAAAATTAACTTACCTGGGGTCAATAATGATGAAAAAAGTAGTAAATTTTCCGTGGTATATTACTGATCAATGAAACAAAAACCATTCAACTCTAGCTGAACTTTTTGCTTAATATAAAGAAAAGCCATGTAAAAGAAGAAAAAATAAAATAAAAAAAAACAAGTATCGAACAATCTTTATATTTTGGTGATTCAATGGTTAAGGTATTATGAAAAAGATTTAAAATTTGAAGGATCCTCCTTTAATATTTCAGATACTTTCGCAAATTATTTAACTGTTTTTATCTACATATAGGATGCATAAAAGATAAGCATTGTCCCAAGTATTTTTATTCAGAAAATATATTTAAATCTGCAACAGTCCGGGAGTAAAATATCCGTTTCTTGTGATTGTTATTATGGCTCATGAAAAAGTTATAATCAATTCATAAACCAAATCAAAATAAAAGAAAATAAATCTTTTGATTTTGTTCCATTGATTTAATTTTTGAACATTTTTTTTAAAATATAAAATATTCTTGTTGAAGAGATGTTTACTTAACCAATAAAAGTTTCCAAATTAAAAATTATCCAAAAATCTATCGAACTATTAAACTGCAATTACTAGAAGTTTTGATTATATCTCTTTCAATTTACGATAAAGTTTAAAAAATTACAATATTAAATACAAATTGCAATAATTAATAAAACCGAACTAATCAATAATATCATGAGATTGATACAAATCGTGATATTCTCAAAAATCGCGAAAATTTTTATCAAATCTACGATAAAGTCAAAAATTGTGATATTCTAAAAATCGTGAAAAATATCTAAAAATGTGATAATATGACAAAATCACGATAAATGCAAAAATATCGCGACAAATGCCAAAATATCGTGCTAAAAGGTAATCGCGATATAAAAGTTGATAACTTTTCGGACTAATTAAACAATAGCTTTCAAAAGAAATTTAATTTGATCAAAAAACAGATTATATGATTAAAAGTTATTCTTTTAATAATCAACAAAAAAGAAACTAATCGAATCAGGGATCAGATCAAAGAGTTTTTATTGTATTTTGTTTTAATTTGGTTGACAAATATTGATCGATCTTTAGATCAAAAATGGTAATAACAAAAGATAAATTACCATTTCTCAACCTGTATTAGCATTATAGATTGCTATTAATAAAAATACCTGCTACAAACAAACCCTTCATGCATTCTTTATTACAATAGCCTTCGGTTAAGGGACCCTCTCTTTGTTCTATTCGAGTTTAAAGAAGATGGGTAATTTTTCAAAAGATTTTTCAATAACCTAGCCATACTATCACCAAATTAAACAGATTTTTTGGAAACTTTGTTTTCTTCTAGTTATTCTTCTTCTTCTTTTCTTAGCTTTTCGTATAATAGAAAAGCTCAACTAGAGTTGAAATGTTTTTTTTTTTTTTAAATCGAACACTAATTAGAATGAAAATTTCTCGTTTTTCTTTTTTGATTATTTAATTTGTGAATGTAATAACCCTCATTTAAAAAAAAAAAAAAATACCTCAATTTTATATTCAAGTGCATTTCTTTAAATGGGTTATTATTTGTTTGATTGTTCATATTCATAGGGAAATTTTACTTTTATAAAAAATAAAAAAATGAAATGAAAAAGTATTTTTGTTCCACTCTAAAAAATTGAATGCCTTTTATAAAGCTTTAGATCTTTCATACCTTTCAAACACTTGAAGACACTTTACCGCCCTCTCAAACATTTTCTAACATTTTTAACTGGGAAAAGCGTTTAGGATTTGTCAAAGTCAAGATATTTTTTTTAAGGTAAATTCTAAATAATAATTTTATTTTTATTGTGATTTTTATTTTATCGAGATAATGTATAGATTATCGCGATTTTTTAGTTTTTCGTGATTTATGATTTTTCGCGATTTTATGATTTTTCGCTATAAAATAGGATTAATCGAGATTACTTCTTTTACTCGCGAATTTATTGCTAATATTATGATAATTCAGGTTCTCATCAAAGCCTCTACTTTTAAATCACGATATTTAGTATTAATCGGGATTTTATTAAATTTGCAATTTTTTAATTATAAATCGCGATTTTTTAAACGATAACATTAATTGAAATTGAAATCATCAATTACACTACCAAATGCCCCAATGAAAAATAAAAATAAAAAAAAAAATTGAATTATATTTTCTCTTATTTTAGAATTAGGTTTGAGAATTTTATGAAACAAAAATTAATTTTTATTTTTTTTTTTATGATTGAAAAGAGGTGATTCAACAAAATTACCTCCTGTTTGCCGTTACGTTTTTTTTAATTTGAGAAATAAATAGAAAATTTATTTAATTTTCTGTTTATTTCTCAAATTAAAAAAAACCTAGGAACTTCACGTTAGGTTTTCTTGAGTTTTCTGTTTATTTGTGAAGTGTTCTAGGTTTTTTTTACTTTTTGAAATAAACAGAAAATTTTAACAAATTTTCGGTTTATTTCGAAAAGTAAAAAAAAACCTAACGAAAATCAATAGATTTTACAAATAAAACAGAAAACCTCAAGAAAATCTAGGCACTCTACGGCACTTTTCATTAGGTTTTTTTTTTACTCAGTTGAGCAATGCTTTATGAATTTAAACCCCCAATTATCAAATAGATCACATTTTAAAAAAAGTAAAAAAACAGATATTAATTGGTTTGAAATATTTTTAAGAAATCTAAAAGATTAAACTAAAAAAGATAATCAAATGATTAATAGACAAATACTTTGTGAATCTCTCTTGTGGAAATTTAAAACTGGTATTTGATTTGTTTTCTCGTGTAAAGAGTGTAACTTGAATGATGAAAAATAATTTATATTTATGTTTATATCTCTCAATCTATTTACTTTTACAAATTTATTCAATAATCTTTTTTCTTAATTTTTTTAATTTGGTTCATTATTATAAATTCCAATAGGTGAATTGGTTCGTGAAAAAATTCCAAATTCAATAAATGTTTTTATTAGTCCATGCATGTCTAAACGACAAGAATCATTGTATGACGATTATATTGATTATGTCTTAACCTTTGAAGAATTAGCTGCATTATTAGTTGCGCGTGATATTGATCCAAACAAAATGCCGAAAAAAGGTGTTCCTGATTTATTATTTGGAGAAGCACATCAAGAAGGCCGTGGGTTTCCAATAACAGGCGGAGTTGTCGGCGCCATTTCCTCTTTAATTGGAGACAAAAAAGAGATACGTCTTGTAAAATTTGAAGGGCTAAGTAGAAGTGTAAGAAACGAATTGTATCAATTTTGTGAAGGCAAAAGAGATGAAAACTTAATTGAAATCATGGCTTGTAGAGGCGGATGCATTGCAGGACCCAATGTCATTAATAAAAAAATATCAAAATCAAAAAGAGATATAAAGAAATTAAAACAGAATTCAAAATCAATTCAAAATATAAATGAAAAAGACGAGAATTAACCAAATTTATTCTGTAGAAAATAAAAAATCAAGTAGAAAATGCATTATATATATATGTATATATGTATATGTATATGTATATGTATTTATGGGGAAGTTGTTGTGAAGAGAGAGGAATATTCAAAAACATTTAGTTAGTTTATATATATATATATATATTATTCATTGTTTTTTAATCGAAATTAACAATTGCTTTCTTAATAAAGAAAAAAATATAAATTTTTAGTTTTAATTTATCTCAACACTTATATTAACCCCGCTTTTTTGTTATTTTTTCAATTTGTGCAGAATTTAATATATATTATTTATAAGAAGTACAAATTGTTATCTCAGATCGTAATTACATTTTTTCTTTTCTGAACGGATTTTATAATTTTGATTTACGAAATCAAAATAGAACAATTGAATTTCCATTCACTATCAGTTTTTTGGAGCGAATAAAAAGTTGAAATAAAACAAAAAAAAATTTTATAAAAAATGAAAAAAAGTTTTTTTCTTGATTATTAATGATTCTGTTTTTTAAAAAGAATATTCCCATTGAAATCTGTGTAAATTTTTAAAATTCAATTTCTTAAATGCTATGAATAGAAGAAAAATTATTTAAAAATTTCAAAAAATATTATCAATTTGTCAAATGTTTAAAGTAAGTAACAGTCACAAAGTTATAATTTTCTATTTTTTTACAAATTTCAAAAAGGATCATATAAAAACTTTTTTACTTTAACTGTATCTCGTTTATTTTTATTATCCAAAGCACTTTGAGAAAAATAATATATTTAAAAAAGTTTAAAGTATTAATTAAAAAGACTTATATGTTAAATAATCCTTTAAACTATTTTTAATTGTTAATATTCGGATAATTGTAATGTCATTGATTAAAAAATCTTTTTTTTTTTTATTTTGATAGGACATTAGTGTAGATATGAGTGTTGTAAAAAATTGTATTTTTAAAATTCTCAGAAATAAATAGAATCATCCATGCATTTATCCAAATTTTCGTAATAGTAAATATAATTTCTGATTATCTTAATAGACTAATAATAAACCCCATTCAAAAAATTTGGATACACCCAAAATCAATAATAGGCAAAAATAATCTAACATATTATCTTTTTCCAAACCTAATATAAAATCACATTTAAGTACTACAGTGTTAATGTTTTAATAAGTAATCGTTTTAATCCAAATAAAAGAAATTAATATAAAACAAAAAATTAAAAGTCAGTGTGTCCAAAATAATGAAACGAGCTGAACCAAAAATGTATTGTAAATTTGTTGAAATTTCACCAGCAATTGTTGATCGATCAAATGATAAGATACCATCTACTAATTGTATGTGGATTTTCCAATTTAACAAACTCAACACTAACCTTCTATCAACCATTCAAAAAAAAAATTCCAGATCTAACCAAACAGATTAAATAATTATAAAAAAGGAAATGAAAACAAAACCAAAAAGGCAAAAAATGAAATAGTTTGTAAAATCAAAATTCTTTCCAAATTGAATTTAAAGTGAAGTATTGTTATTCTTTCAACTGTTTAAACTGTGTCCAAATTTTTCGAATATAGTTTATTTATTTACAAAATTTGATTTTTAATGGGCCAAATAATTTTGAAATTGGGTTTATATATATATATATATTCTAATGTAAGTAGTATCCCACTCTTGGGGGGTGTGTCGTCAAGTGAATAGATTTTATTGGGATTTTCTGTCTGGTACTGAAAATATAATATTTTCAATATGAAAATGTAAAACTTAAAAAAAACCTAACCGTATTTTTCCAGAATCCAAAAGAATTGAGCAAAACCAAAAATTTTCCTCTAGTCTACTGAATTAAAACAAAACCCCAAAGATGGTGGAATACCACACGTTTAATTATATACTCTGGAATTTTTATTTATTAGTGATAATTTTTTTTGTTTGGTTTTTGTCCATCTTAAGAATTCTAGTGGTGTGTTGTTGATGACAATATACTCAATAGGTTTTCTCATTTGTTTCTGTTTTATTCTGGAATCTATTACTTTTGGGAATAAAAATTAAAACCTAATATAATCTAACGACAGGAGATAAGTTTTTAAGTTTGTAAAAAAACAATTTTTGTATTATTTTCGATTCATTTCTTGATAATATTTCTTCTCAATTTTTTTATTTCGATAAATTTCCTTTAATTACTCCTTTCTCTCAATAAAAGAAAAAAATAAAATAAAATGAAATGATTTTTTTTTCAAAATTTTAGGGGCTTGTACTTAATGTTTATTCAAAATTATATTTTTTGTTCTTAACATATTCCTTTATCTGCTGCATTATGTTGCTTCTGCTATCCTTACAAAAAAAAATACTCTTCTTATAATAGTGATTAAATTCTCTATTTTCTCAAACAACAATAGTCCAAACAAAAAAAAAAATTAAAATTCATTTTAATTAAATATTATTTCTTTATTATTCAAGAAGATAATCAATTCTCAATAATGTGAAAGTGGCGAATATTTAGAATAGAAATTGAATTATTTCACTATTATATATTGGCATAATTATAAAATAATAATCCTACTATTTTCAATAGGTGTGTGATAAATTTTCTAGTACATTTTTCAAAGAATAAATCTACAAATAGCGGTTATTTTTTTAAAAAAACAATAAAAGATACATTTCGAATGATCCAAGATAATAGATATATATAGATAATAAATATTGACATTGGAGAGCCACTTTGTTCAAATGTTTTATTCTAAAATTAATTTTAAAATTTTATATATACATCTTATAGAAAGAGATTTTAAAGAATTAATAAGTAAACAATTCTTTCATAAAAATAAAAAAAAAAAAACAAAATGGATATAATAAATAAAGGCTTGTTGTATGTATTCTGATTAATTTTTTGAATATTTTAGGTTGATTAAAAGATCAACAATACTCCAATCATTTGAAGAAAATGAATGTCCACTTCTTATCGTTTCAGATAATACCAGTTTCTTAATATCATCAAAAAGAAAATCATTTTTCTCTTCTTTGGGAGAAGGGATTATATTATTTATTTTTGAGTGGTTTTTATTTTTCCTTGCTTCTTTTTTATTAATTTTTTGAAAGGAATGCGCCTCTTTGCTATTCTGGCTCATCAGACTGTTGGTAATAGATTTTTTTTTAATTTTAATAATCTTTCTTGTTTTGTTGATTTTTTTGGGATTCAATTTCTTTATGGTTCTCTTTCTTGAATTATTTTGTGGGTCTATTTCTAGCTGTACAATACTTGTCTCCGCGCCCTTTTGTTTCTTTAATTTTTCAGGAGATTCTAAATAGCCATCGAACCACCGAGTGTATTTCAATTCTTGTCTATTTTTGTTTGTAGCATTCACCAGGTTATATCTTGCAGTGAAAAAGAATGCAAAAGCACGATAGATTGTTTTCAACTTTTCTTTGATGACGATCTCGTTATTGATTTTCTCATATTTGACACACAGGTCTTTTAGGATATGTTTATTAATTCTGATTTTGTTTGGGGTTTTGAAATTGGGTGAAAAGTGAATTGGGTCGAAACCAATAAACCGTTTTGGTTGGTTGTTGAATGCCTTTTGTAATTTCTGTTCAATTTGGACCATTTTCACCTGAAAATCTTGAGAGATCGATCGTTCAATTAGTTGCTTATAGCCTTTAGCTTTATAAAATTTAAAACACAGCCATTTCCCATTTTTAATCAAATTCGAAATGCAGCTTTGATCGCTCGTGCAAATCGAATTTTGCGTTTTTTGGTGGTTATGGTATGGGAACAAATTAAACTTGGCGAGCATATATGCAGTTAAGTCCTCCAATGTAATAACTCCAACGTTTGAATCCTGCCGTTGGTACCAATGCCATAGCCCGCCACTGTTGATGATGAGCGTGCTTATTTTTACAAATTTTGGGCAATTTGGTTGATCCAAATTAATATCGCCTAATCCCTCAATTGAATTCGGATAATTCCTCAGAAGAAACTCCAGTCTTTTTTGGTTCGTTGTTCGGTATTTTCTTTTAATGACAACTTTTGAAGAGTTGTCCATCTATTCTATCTCTTGAAAACTTGGGTACTATATTAATCGATTTATTTGGTTTGGTAAAGTATAATAAAAATTTTTCTGGCAAGTTAAAAAAATACTTTTGAAAAGCTACCTCAGATTTTGAATGAGGTTATTTGAAAAAAAGTGAGACAAAAATCTTTTCTGAATTATCCATAAAATAGATGATCAAACTTTCGTCGTCCAATCTCCACATCAAATTTACAGTTTTTTTAGTCACACCCTTGGAAAATTCCTTTTATTTTTTTTGAATCCACAAATCTTTTATTTTTGGATGGTTTGTTTACTGTGGGGGTTAAATCTGTGCTCTTTGTGTAATTTCACCATAAAAGTATTAATTTTTTTTAGTTAATTAAATTATTTTGAATTTAATGACTTGATTTAAAATGTCACTAATAGATGCTATTTAATACGAGTATGGATTTTGTGTGAATTCAAATGAGTATTTTGATTCTTCTTTTTGATTTTTGGTGAAGATTTAAATTATTGATCAATATTAATTGAGGGTGAATATGAACAAAACAATAAAAAGAGATCAAAGAATTAACTTTATTTAAATCGTTAGAACGATTTTGTTGAAAAGAATTTTTTTGAGGATTACCAAAAAAAATTGAGAAATATTAATTATTTTCTTTAACCCTGTTACTTCATTTCGAATTTCAGAAACTTGATTTTATTCTTTGGTATTGAGTAGAATATTGAGGTATTTTTAAAAATCTTAAATTTTCTGATTTTATTTTCAGATAAAAAATTAATTTATTTAACTGTTCATTATTCTGTTAAGCTAAGACCCAGTGTTAATTTTTATTGATTGTGTCTTGGAAATTTATTGATTTTTACAAAAATATTTTTCAAAATTTAATGAGGAAAAAATAAAGAATTGTGACTGATAAAAAAACTTTGTAGGAATTGATGGTCTTTTCTATGTCTTTGAGTACAATTGAAAAATTAAATTGAAAATAACATAATTAACTTTGGTGAATGAATCATACAGATTACAAAAATCAGATCCACAGTAATTTCTTATCTGTTTTTTTGATTTTTTTCGAAAACTCTTTGAGTTAAAAGAACTATTCAAAATAAATTTCTGAGAATCTTTTTGAAAATCGAGAAAACCAAAATCAAATCATTAGAGTTTTTAATTTGATGAAATCAATAATTATCTGTTCCTCCTCCCTTTTTAATTAAAATTATTTGAAGAAGATATAAAAACATAATTTCTACAAAATGCTCATATGGGCATAAATAGGCACGAAAAAGAAACAAACAAGTAAATTAAGTAACAATCTTGATTTCTCATATAGGATTAAATACTATTTGATTTTATCTGAGGTCTTCCACAAGAGTGGATTTATTGATGTTTTTAAGCTTTGACTTTTTTTGTCTTTCAAAAAAAATAATTCTTTTATCTATTTTTTCAGAAAAGTCAAACAAATTGTCTGTAAATAGTTTCGTAATACCAAAGTATTTGTGTTTTCTCAAAGTTATTAGATACTGGTATTTGAATTTTAAACGGGAAAAATTTTCACTTCATTTTCAATTTCCTTTTTCAAATAAAGTTCACAAATTACAACCTACTTCTTTGGAGAACTCCATTTGAAAAAGATAAAGGATGACAAGGTAGTGAAAATATTTTCCCATTTATAATTCAAATACCAGTAAGGGGAAAATACTTTTAAAGAACCAAGATGAAAAAATTTTTCTGGCAATTTTGAAATTTTGAGTCGATCAAAAAGCTTCCTGACGAAATAGAACGGCAAACTAGTGTTGATTGACAGAATTATTTTTATTGAAATAAAGGGAGATAATAAGAAAAATGGTTTTACTGTCAAATCTAAAACCCGGAAATTTCTGAAACCCGGTAATTCCATTTTTCTGATCAATTGTAAATATTAGTAAAAAGTCAAAAATATACTCCCATTTGACAGACAAATAATCAAATTATCCAGCAACTTATAACCGTTCCAATTGGGGTATTAGTTACATATTCTGAATCCATTAATTTTAACTCTTTGGTAAATTCAGAAATCAAAAAAATCCAAGATTTGTAAAATTAATTGAGAACATGACTGAAAATTGAAAATCAAATTTATTGCTATTTTCCCTTTAGATAAATTCTAAATTTATTAGGAATCATCGTTATAAGAATTATTTTGTTATTGCATTTATGAAATACGAGTTTTATTTTCTTTAAAACTTTCTTTTAATAATTTTTTCAAAATTTTAAATTTCTAATGGGAACCTTAGAGTATTTATTTTTTGACAAAATGGTTTTCATAATTTTATGAAAATTTACAATAATCAAACACCTCTCTCAAATTCAAAGTCTTTTAAATATTTTTGTATAATGAAAATGTTTTTTATTTCAAAATTTAAAATCAAAAGTGGATTTTCATTTTCAGTAATGTTCTCAATTAATTTTACAAATCTTGGATTTTTTTGATTTCTGAATTTACCAAAGAGTTAAAAATGATGGATTCAGAATATTTAACTAATACCATAATTGGAACGGTTATAAGTTGCTGGGTAATTTGATTATTTGTCTATAAAATGGGAGTATATTTTTGACTTTTTACTAATATTTACAATTGATCAGAAAAATGGAATTACCGGGTTTCAGAAATTTCCGGGTTTTAGATTTGACTGTTAATTTTTGCTTTTGAAAGTATCTTTTTATTAGTCATTTCAATCAAAAATATTGGCTCTCTTGAAACTTTTATGTCAAATAATAATTATATTAATTATCACATTACTGTTGAGAGAAAAATGTTGGACACAGAAAAATGGTTGGACACCATTTTTTATTGGGAACATTAGTAAAATTGAAAATCAAATCCTATTTATAACTTGGTGACTTTTATATAAATCCAGGTTTAAAGGTGTTACAAGTTCGTTAATCTGTGGTTTGTGTAGAATACTCATTTGAATGGTTGACAACTCAAGTAGATCATGCTATTTTAACAAAAAACCTAGTTCTAGTAAAGTTTACTATTAATTCTGAAAATGGTAATTTTTAAACTTGCTTTAGATAGAATAGATAAGATTTTGAAAAAGTAGAATTACATTAATCGTTATTCTAATAAGTAGATTATTGTTATTTTCTTTAGTTATTTCACAAACGACCGAATTTAAAAATCATTTTCAGTAATGTTCCCAATTGAAAATGCTGTCCAACCATTTTTCTGTGTCCAACATTTTTCTCTCAACAGTTAATTTTAATTAAAGAATGTCTTTGAGAATTATTAAAAATCTTGAAGAAATTGGATTGACTTCGGGATTGAATTCTCCACTTTAGGTTTCCAAAAATTTCCATTTCCAAAGGTTTTTAATCTATTATAGCATTTGAATGGTTATGAATTAAGAAAAGCTTTTGAAAATTCTAAAATTGTTTGTCTGTTCAATTGTAAAATTCGAGGATAATACCAAATGATGAAATTACAATCGCCACAATTTTTTTCAAAATCTAAAATAAAAAGTTTGATCAAAAAATAAGTAATAGTCCCAAAAAATGGGTTGGTTGTAGATTTTCTTCTGAATTAAGGGCTGAGGTAATACTTTAGCTGGATGTAATATCAGGTGGTATTTGTAGCTTCTTAGAATTTGTCGATTATTTTATAATTGATTATTAGACTCTACAATACCCGGCCTAGTCTTTATTTCAACAAAGTATACTTAATTTTTTTGAGAAAAATTATGGAAAATTCAAAATAATTATATATTTACTTCTCAAATATAAACATTTTTAATCATGATTAAAAAAACAAGTAATAATAAATGTAGTATATAGCTTCAAACAATATTTATCATTTTGAAGTTGATTGTGAAAAAAAAATTATCTCCAAATGTGGGGGAATCCACAAATATCTACATTTTACAAAAAAAAAAAACAAATAAAATTCCAATTAGAATATTGTCTCAAAAAAAACAATGAAAGGTTAAATAAAGATTTCAAAAATAATGAGTAAAAACTCTGTATAAATTGAAAAATAATTCCTGGAATGAAAATAATTCATGACAAGATCTTTAATTGTTAATATAAGGAAAATTACTGAGTAATTTTATTTATTTAAAACCTAATCCTTTTTATAACTAAATAATCAATTATTTTATGAACTAACTAATAAACCTACATAAAATTCGTTAAAGTAAGGTGTCTATTTAATACTCATTGGGTTGTTCGATAACTTAGATCTACTTTTTTTGAAAAAAAAAGTCAGGTTTTGTATGTTTTATTGCTATGAACTTGAAAAATGATAATTTTTGTACTTGCTTTTTGATTTATTGAATAATTTTTTGAAAATGTGTAAATTAATTGAACATCATTTGAATAAGTGATTTGTTATAATTTTAAAAGTTTGATTTTTAAATAAATCTAATTCTAAATAGTAAATTACTGTATAATTTTACTATTATTAACAATTAAAAGTTGTAGATGTGATTATTTTTATGTGCCATATTTTTTAAATACTATACCCTAATTAGAAAAAAAAATATAAAACAACTATATGTCCTTAATAAAATTAAGCATTATTTTTTTCTGATTAATATTTTTCGAATCGAAGTTTCATACTTAATTCAATTAACCACGGTGATAATTTTTTTTAGAATAAAAACACTCTCAACTTTTAAATATCAAAATTATTTTTTGAAATTACTGTGCACTTTTTTATTTTTTTTTTGAAAAATTGGAGTTGAGAAAAGTTTGAAATCAATGAATAAGTTAATATATTAAATTAGAATGCTTTTCCAGAGATTTTATCCCTTTAGTTTAACTTTTTTTTAATTTTACCATTTAAAACTAAAAAAAAAACATTTGAGGACCAAATTAGTGCCTTTTGTTAAAAGAAAATTCCCATAATTTAGAATTTATTTTAGTAAACGAGTTAAAACAAGATAGTGCATCAAAAAATATACATAATTTCAAGTGTGAATTCAATAATTTTGGCAAAAAAAGTTTTCAAGAAAAAGTTAAATTGAAACTTTATTTATTTTTATTTTTTCATTTAGTTTTTTTAATTGAATTAATTGAAGGTATTTAATCAGTTTTCCATTTTTAGTGTTTTTTGGGTCGTATGGGAATATTATGATCTTTTAATATAAAAATTATAATAATTGGTGTTATTTTAGTGAATTCAAAAAAAATATGTTGATTATAATTCCAGAAGGTGGTGTTTTTAATATAAATAAGAGATTATTATAATTTACTTATTGTCAAGAAATGAAAAAAATTGCAAGAGTTGTTATTAAAAATTGGATAGTATTAATAATTAAAATAAAATTAAAAACAAACAAATATATTTACAATTTTTCTCTGGAAATTAAATAAAAAACTGAAAAAAATTCTAATGATTTTTGCAAATAATTTTGAAAATTTTTGATTAATACAGAATTACTAAAAATCATCTTTAAAGTACTAAACTCGACCAAATTGATCAATTTGATTTTGAAATTTACAACATAATTTTAATTATTATTATTTGTTAAAAACATTCAAATTGGATGAGTCAGATGATTAAAAGACTGTTAATTTTCATTTTTTTACAAAATTAGTATAAGTTGCTATACTTGATATGCATCAAATTTACTAATTTCATTTACCACAAATCTTCTAAATTTAATAATTTGAAAATCTCGCTATTATCCTAAAAAGTTATTTTAAATAAAAACAATAAGAATTCACAATTTGAAAATGGTCAAAATTGAAAGAATAAGTAAGTGGTAACAAGTTGATCTGAGGTATTGGCTAATTAAATAACCATTATTTATATGTTATTTTTTGTCATTTTTTGAACTTTGGTAGGAAAAAAATGATAATTTTTTTGTAGCATGTTATAATTTTTAATTTTTTGAAATATTTTGAAATGTTAAATAAATTTTTTATTTGTCAATAATTGTAAAAAAAATATCAATATAGGAAATATTTAATTTCAATAAGTTGGAATTTTTGTTTTTTTTATGATAATATAATAATTTAAAACATTTTTCTACCTTATTTTTAATGTGAAACATTTTTAACAAGATACATTATCAATTTTTTTATTCTATTGTTTTTTTTTTTTTTTTTTTTTATAATATCTTTGATTTGGGGAATATTTAAAACTAGTTTTTATATTTTATAACTGTGTTTATTGTTTTTATTTGGAAACAATTACCTTGTTAAAATCAGAGTTTTAGCATGGAAGAATGAAAAAAAAATGTTATTGTTCGGAGCGATATAAGATAATATTGAGGAGTTCGAAGAAAGATATTGGATATCATCTTAGCACCCAAATAATTTCATTATTTTGAGTCTGGAAGGAGAACCAAAACAAAGGATTCTAAAAGGTTATTGTTGAAAAAACAGAAACAATACCAGATGCTATTTATTTTTGGAACTCAAGATCTAACTAAGCACAGCAAAGACAATTAACAAACAAATTTAACCAAGTCAAACAATTTATTATTTTCCAATGGTAATTTGAAGAATTTTTTCTTTAAATGATCTTTTTCTTCCAATTGAGTTCTCAAAAAAACTAAAATTAAATTTTACATTTTCATAATTAGAATCAAAACTTGTTAAAATTTTTACACTATCTAACTAGATTGTCTATTCTTTGAAATCTATCTCCTCCTTTATTTTTCCTTTTGTCAGACAATTCCCCGAAAACAACCAAACTCAAAAATCTGCATACATCTATAGGTGTTCTTGACAAGAAATATTTTGAACATTCCTCTTTAATTTTCTTGACTTGGCATAGTAAAAAAAAATGTTTTTATTTTTTTTTTTTTTCCTTAATTATAATTTATTTTTGATTTTTTTTCTTCTTTCCAAGATCTTTTCTTAATGTTTTCTATCTCTCTTTTTCTGAAGAAAAAAAGTCAACAAATAAATTTTATTTTCTAAAAAAAAATATAACTTTTGTTTATAGAAATCAGAAAAAAATAATGTTTTAATTTTAACATTTTTTTAAAAAAGGAAATGAAATTTTTCCTTTTCCTAACATTCATCAAATTATTATGCAATTTTTTTAGTTTTTATTGGAAAGGTATTTTCATTCCTTGGGCCAAAAGATGCTATTCAAGGGTTTTGGATTGGGGTATTTGCTAATCTCAATGTTATCGATTTAACAGTAATGCAAAATTGTTTTTTCGAAGTACTGTTAAAAAAATTTAAATATCATATTTAAAGACAATTTTTCTATGTAAAATACTTCTTATTTTCCTTTGTTAGAATTAGAAATATAAAGATCAGAAAATTTTTAAACTTTGCCTTGTAATACAATGTATTTCTTAAATCGGTCCACAACAACTACAGTGCGATTTGAAACTTTTAACAGTCTTAATCTCTTTCTTATCTACATTTATCAATAATTACTAACTTAAAAATGTCCAAAGAAAAAGTTTAAGTTTATAAAAAAATAAATAGTAATTTTGTAACATATTAGAAACTTTTATTAGGACTTTTAATAACAAAAAAAAAGGGTTATCAAAATTGTCAATTTTTTATTACATATTCGAATTATTGTTATTCATATTTTAAGTGGTTTCTTTTAATTTTTTTAACACCTTCAACATTTCTAACTCTAATGTATCATATATATATAACCTGTTATGTAATTATTTTATTGTTCGGGATAGCGGATCTTTTTTTGGAAAATATTTTAATATACAAAAATATAAATTCAAATAGTTTATGTTTGGATAAAAATTTCAGGGGGGTAATTGTTAAGGGGGTGGAAATTCGGTTCCACAACTCGGACAAAAATGTTCAACATTAATCAAGGTACAAAAAAAAATATCATATTAAGACATAAAATATAAGTTGTTGAAAAACCATGGGTATATTATTAAATTTCAAGATTGTTCATATAGAAATTTTTCATATTTTTGAAGAGTTGCCTTGAATATTATTATTGTTATGGGAGTTTTTAATGGGTTTTTGATAATGGTCGGAGGAAAAATCAAAAAGATAATTTTGTGATTGGCAGTATTTTCTTACTTAAATTGTAAAAAATCCAAAATCTTGTAATCATCAATACTATATATTTTTAAAAATTTGTTCATAATCCAATTCTAATATAAAAAATTAATTGGAATTTTTTTCCTTTTAAAAATAAGTTGTAAAAGTCTAATTGTTCTCTTAATTATTTATTATTTAAAATCCTTGCAAAAATTTTCAAGCATATCATTTGAAACCACTCAAGCCTACTCTAGCATACTCTAACTTACTCTAATATACATTAACCTATCCGTAAAGGTTTTTATATGCCTACAGCCAATATACTTTAATAGAATTGAATATTTTGAAAAAAATTAGAATTTAACCAATTTTGAAATTTAATAATTTTCCCAAAATAATTTGTGAAAAAAAAAAATTCTAAAAAATGTGCCTTTATTTGAGATTTATTAGTTACAAAAAAATTCCTTTGAAACTTTCTTTCTTTGATACGGAACTGAAGGCAACACATACATATCCCCACCCCCGATGATAAGAAAGTAAATATTGAAACAGCCGCACGATTAAACACAACAAATCAAACCATTTATCAACTTTAGAGAAATGTGTTATCATTTTTAAAAGAAATCCACTGTTCCCAATTATATTTTCAGTCATAGGATCTGATCAATATGGTTTGAATTTTTCAGTTCTAAACAGAAAAAATAAAATTTTCAAAACCTTTTTATTTTGATCAAATCTCAATTTTAGTAATATCCCAGAGTTTAAATGAACAATTTAACTTGAAACTTTAACACTAAATATAAAAATTCAAGAAAAATAAATTAATTATTGAATCCATAAAGATCTAGGTAGAATATATCATTTATTTTATTCACAAATATTCATTGAAATCCTTGAAATTTAAAAGATTAGATAGTATTTGTTTTCAAATGTTAAGAGTATAAACAGGAAACTGTTTGAATTAAAATCAGTTATTTGATAATATAATAACTTTTTTTTTTTATTAGAATTATTGTTTTGAATCAATTTTATTCTTTACAAATTGTTTAAAAAATTGAGAAATAATTGTAAAGACTCTATTGATACATTTAATCTTTGATTTATTAAAAACTTACTGAAACAATAAAGATTGGGTTAATAATTATTGATTATAAATTAATCAAATTAATAAGTATTTCTTTAGATTATAAGTCAAATTTTTAAGGTTTTAAAAAAGTGTTTTGGGAGGATTTTTAATTTGATTGTTTGTTTGTTTTTCTCCAGATTTTTTAATCCAATAAAGAGGAAAAATTTTGTGAAATGTTCTTTGAATGAATCAAATTATCTTTTTTTCAGGTATTAAAATAATTCTTGTAATTTATTTGAAACAAGTATATATCTTTATATATGAGTTAATTCAGAACTATTAGATTTATTTTTAAAAGTGTGTTTTAGTACACTTCCTTGACAGACAATAAGATTTCTTTCTTCTTATAAAGAGAATAGTTTTTTTTAAATAATTCGAGATTTTGATTAATTTGAACTTTACAATAATGAGAAAAATGGATCACACTTTGAAAAACAATAATTCATTTCTGGAAATAGCCTTAAAAATAAGTTTGTTTTTGTAGTAATCAGTATTTTAACTTCATTTTTACATTTCAAGATGTGGTGGCAAAATTTTTTGAAATTTTCTATTGGATTTACAGTTGAGATTTTTTTTCGTTTAAAAGTACCTTTGAACTTGAAGAACTTTGTTGCTCAGTGGGAAGAGAAGAAATTGGTGGTCGCCGATCGAATTCAAGATCATCCCATTTTTCTGTTTAAGACCTTTTACTTGAATTTCCCAGCTAAAAAAACACCTTCTAAACCTATTAATATCCATAAAAGGTACTGTTCAAAACTCGATTCTTTTAACGTTCAGTAAACTGATCCAATAAAAAAAAATCCAAAAAATAATTTCCTTTTAAGAGACACAAATTAGAATGATTTTTCTTCTGATTTCAATTCAATTCAATTTTTATGAGTCAGTAAAAAAAAAATAACAAATTTGAAATAAACTGATAAAAATTTCATTTTTTTATCTTTTCCTTATTTCTAATATTTAATTTAAACAGACGTTCAATGGAATTATTCGCACTTAACCGAAAGAGAATTTTTGAAAGCGAACTTGAAGGATGGGCTTTTCTCCAAGGAGGAAAAAACACCAGTAGGTATGACACAGATCGTGATCATCTTTTTAGACAAGAAAGTAATTTCTTTTGGCTCACAGGTATCGTTGAAGGTGACTGTGACTTGATTATGGACTTCACGAATAAAAAAGTTATTGTTTTCTGTACAAAACTTCCACAAGCTTATGCAGTTTGGCTTGGACCAATTCCTACACTTAAGGAACTTTCCGAAAAATACGGTTTAGATTTGTAAGTATAACAAATTTTTTTTTTTCTCCTTTTGACCAAGAATATTTTACCAAAAATCTTTTTGATCTTTTGCTTTTTTTTGTTATTTTTTTTTTTTTTCCTACTCTTTTCTCGTTTTTCTTACTGTCCTTAACGAAACTAATTTTTATTTGGATATCCTTTTCCTTTTTTATTTTTTTTATTATTTTTTTTTATTTATTTATTTTTTTTTTTTTTTTGAAACACAAACAAAAAAAATTTCAACAACACAGCTTTTATCAAGAAGAACTTGCAAATTTTGTAAAAACAAACTCGATTACAAAATTCCATGTTCACACAACATATACCAAACAAAAGGAACTTGAAGAAATTGAAACTGACGATAGTGTCTTAAAGGAAACACTTAACGAGTTAAGGGTGATCAAAACCGAATTAGAACTTGAAAAAATGCGCAAGGTATGTAAAATTGGATCGATCGGACACACCAAGGTTATGGAAACCACCAAGCCAAACCAATTCCAATATGAATTACAGGGAACACTATTACACGAATACTATAGACACGGATCACGCTTTACATCATTTGAAGCCATTGTTGGTTCTGGTATTGGCAGCTCAATCCTTCATTACTTTAACAACAATCTCAAAATTAATGACGGTGATTTGGTCTTACTTGACTCAGGATGTGAGGTTGATTGCTATGGTTCAGATATCACAAGAACATTCCCAGCAAACGGCGTCTTTTCCCAAGATCAAAAAATGATTTACCAAATCGTACTTGATATGCAAAAAAAATGTATCGAAGCAATGAAACCAGAAAAGGAATGGACAGAAATCCATGCACTTTCAGTTGAGGTCTGTATAGACGGGCTTTTAGAATGTGGTTTAATTAAAGGTAAAAAGGAGGAGCTTATTGAAAATCATATCGCAGCTTTATTTTACCCACATGGTCTTGGACACATGCTTGGCCTTGATGTTCATGATGTTGGTGGTTATCCAAAAGGAAGAGAAAAAATCAAAAACGCAACTTTCCAATATCTTAGAGCAAACAGAAAACTTAAGCCTGGAATGATTCTTACAGTAGAACCTGGTATTGTAAGTATTTTTTTTTTTTTTTATTGTTTTTGTTTTTTTTTTTTGCATTCAATCTTTTTATAATTTTTTTTTTTTTTGCTTATTTAAAAATAACATTTTTGTTATACTCAATTTGATTCACTTCTAATCTTGATTTTATTTTTACTATTAATAAAAAAACAACTATTTCCAAATCAATTCCACAAATCTGAATAGTACTTTATCAGACCTTTATTAGAACCAGCATTTGAAGACCCAGAAGTAAATAAATACTTGAATGTTGACAAAATTAAAAAATTCTTAGATTTTGGTGGAATTAGAATTGAAGACGATGTTTTAGTCACTGAAACTGGATATGAAGTTCTTACTGATGTTCCAAAAGAAATTGAAGATATTGAAAAATTAATGAAAAAATAATTCGTTTCTTTCAAAAAGTAGTTTTTATTAATCATAATTTCGAGCTGTTTTTACTTTTATCTAAATTAAATAATTGAATTGTTTTTCAAGAAAATATAATTACTTCTCTTTTATCTATATGTTCTACAACAATATAATAAATCAATAATTGGTAATAATTGATCATTTTTTTTTTATTTTAATTTTTTGATTCTGCTTCCTATGAGATTTTTGCTTGTATTATTTCATATTAAGAGAGAAAATAGTTCTTCTAGAAGATATTTTTGATAAATTATTATTAGAATAATTTTATGTTTTATTTTGTTGAATTAAAACTAGATTTCACATTTTGATTCCTTTTGGATAAAAAAGCTCTCAAATAATTCTTTTTTTCTTTCAATGATAAATTTCAACTTATATATTTTTTCTTTTTTAAATGAGATTATTAATAAAATGACTACATTCTCAAAATTTAATCGTTCATATTTTCTTTTTAAGGATTGTTTAAGGGGGCAAGTACATTTTTCATTTTTTGATTGCCACCATTTATGTGAAACTGAATTCTTCAAATCATTTCTTTAGCCAAATAAACTCTTTTTCAAATAAAAGGGCACATTAAATTTTAAGAATTATTCATAAATGAATCAAATTAATTGGAGTATCATTCTAAAATCTAAGAAACACTTTAAAACATAAAAAAACACTCAACTGAATCTTTAAAACTCATTAAAACAAAACAATAAAAATTAAAATTCAATATTTTAAAAATTGATGTTACCTTTTAATTGAAATGAGAAATCTCGTTTTGTAAATTTTAATGAAAAAAATTATAAACCCAATAAAAAACCTTTGAACAAGGCGAATGGGAAAAATTTCTCTACACTTTATTGATAATTCTTTATACGTCAAACTTTTGTTCTTTAAAGTCTCATATTCAATATAAAGACGCAATTCATCTAGTATTTTGTTGGAATGTTTTTTTTTTATTTCTCTTTTCTTTGTTCCATGCATCAATCCAATAATGGTCTTTCTTAATTCCTATTTCTAGCTCATTCGATATCAAACTTAAACTGTTTACATTTATATACTGATAGATTATTTCCAAATTGGTTTCTTCTTATCTTGCTTTTTTATTTACCAACTTTTCAATATCCAAAAATAAAAAAAGCAAAAAATGAAAAAATGAATAATTAAAATGAAAATTACCAATAAGTAATTATCTTATTAACAATCAAATTCGATGGTATTGACGATTTTAGAGGTGTGCCCTTTTGTTTGAAAAATTGTTTACATTGATATTTTCATAAATACAGGAGAGAAAATATTATAGTATAAGATATTTTCATACCAATTAAAAAAACGGAAATCAAAAAAAAGAAAAAATTGATCCAAAAATAAATAAATAAAAATCATTTATTACTTGATCTTATTTCTAAAATTTTACACAATTACTTATTCTTTATTTGGTTTTATTTTTAATTCTTTATGAAAAAAATTTTGTTTGGAAAATTTTTGATAAAAAAAAATTACTTTTTATTTCAAACGTTTTCCCAAAATGAATTTAAAAATCCTATTTTTATTTACTTAATCTACTTCTGGTTTTCGTTCAGAAAATCAGAGATTTTTTTAATTCTTCTTGAGAATAAGTGTTTATTTGACAAATTCGTTTGATTTGATAATTATTTATTTTCGATTAAAATGAGAACTCAAAAAAATCTAAATCTGATTGAAATTCAATCAAGATTTTTTTAATTATTTTGATTTGAATCTTTTGTAACCTTTTTTTTGAATCCAAGAATTCACCCCCTCTATTTTGATTTTTGAAATAGTATTCTTTGTTTTGGTGATGTTTGATAAAAATATTTGAAAAATGAATTTTGAAAAACAATTTGTAACAAAAAGTTTTTTAAAATAATTATAAATAGTAATGGGAGGCGAAATTCAAGGTTAATTAATTGTTCTAATTCATATAAACTAAGAAGATAAAGAAAAACAACTTTGAAAATAGGCTTTTATCAATTTTTTTTTTTTCATACTTGATTTCAACAAATTTATTTGGAATGGTGATCTTTCGTGTTTGTTCTTCTAAAAGAAAATATTTGTTTCAAATGCACACCTTTTCAGGTATATTTTTTTGGTTTACTTTTTGATTAATTTCAATCGTTTGTATAAACACATCTCTCAATCCAAAACTAAATTTAATAAAACTCAAAAATTTACTCAAAAAAAATGTTCAAAAAATTGAAAAAAAAAAAAAATTCTACACTGAATTACTTTGATTCTTTTCACAAATAGACCAGTGAATGATGTTTTGATATCAAAGTTCCAAAATCTGGTGACACCCAAAAAATATTTTTCAGTAATTTTCACACAACTAAAATTTTTCAAAATTGTAAAATGTACTTAATTCCTTAAAAAAATGAATTTTTATAAATTATTCGAATGATCTAAATTTTTCTAAAAAAATAAATATTTGAGTTTTTTTCTGCTTGAGATTTGAGTTTTAAACACTTTTTCTTCAACCCTGATGTTTTTAAGTTTATTCCTCATAAGTAAAAGTTTTTTACTCGAAATTGAATCAAAAAATTCTTTTGTTTTTAATAGATTTTTTCTAAAATAGAAAAAATACTTTTTTAAATTGCCCCAAATAAGAAAAAAAGAACTTTTTAATATCTTTTCTAAAATTATTCTTAAATGGGATTTTTATAAGTGGAAAATATTTTAAAAAAATCCACCCAATTTGGAATTATTTTAATATATTGATTCCAAATTTACATTTTTGATGATTCTAATAATTTTAAAAACATAATCATTAGGGAAATTCTGATTAAAATTGATCATTTGAAAAAAATATTTTTTAATACTTTATAAGCTTTGTTTAGAAAAAAAAAAAAAAAAATAAACAATTTAATAATTTAAATTGTTTCACTCATCTAATAAATTATATTTATTTTTTTCATTTTTTGAGAAATTTTGGTATAGAGCAGCGAAAAAAATACCGGACATGAAAAAAATCCCGGACAAGATTTTTAATTGTGAATATTAGTAAAATTATTATGTAATTTCAGCTATTTACAATCAAATTCCTTTTTTTAAGAATCGAAATTTTTCAATTATAACCCCCCCCCCCCACTTATTAGAATGATGATTGATGAAATTACACTTGTTCAAAACACCATTCAATCAATCAAAAAACAAGAAGAAAAATTATCATTTTCCAAACTCTAGTAAACCTCAATAAAACTGGATTATTTTTCAAAAAAAGTTGATCAACATTAGGCTATCAAACAATTACTCAAGTATTCTAGAGACACCTTACTTTGATGGACTTTATGTAGGTTTATTACTAATCTCATAAAAAAATTGGTTATTTATAATAAGGATTTCATTGAAATTAGACAAAAATTTTACTAATATTCACAATTAAAAATCTTGTCCGGAGTTTTTTTCATGTCCGGTATTTTTTTCCCTACTATATTTTGACCATTTCGGTAATTAAAGGAAATTCAAAAAATTTGTACATACCGAAAATCAAAAAAAGTCAAAAAATTTCACAATTTTCTATGTTTTGCAAAATGTAATATTAAATTCCATTTAAGTGAAGCAATATTAATACTTTATAAATATTATCCTCTTTTGTCCAATCAACGGAAAAAAAAAAGAAATGTTTAAACTGATGAAAAGAGTATAACAAAAAATTAAATTGCAAAAATTGTTGAAATTTTTTTCTAATAATTACACATAGATGAAAAGGTTATCCTCTCATCATTTAAACAGAGTTTAATTTTTCAATTAAATTGACTTAAGACTAATCCTTTATCAAAAATAAGGAAAAAATCACCATCTGAATTAAATCGAATATATAGCTATAAAAATTAGTTATGAAAAAAAAAAAGGATAAAAGAGTTTTTAAAATCAAAATTATTACCCAATTGAATACAACTTCTCTGTTGTTATATTTAAAACTGATTTAGTATAATATGTATTTTTAGAATTTAATTCTACCAAAGCACGAAGAATGAAAAAGTTTTATGAAAATATTGATCCCCTCTTTTCAGAAACAAATTTAAAGAAAATTAAAGGTTCAAAAAAAAAATGGCAAATTAAAGTATAAAAATTTGATTATAATAAATTGTCGAGAAAAGTATAAAAATAATTATATAAACCTTTTTTTGAAATATCTTTACCTTAATTTTCATTGAAAGTTTATACCTTGAAACTGGAACTTACTGTATACATCCCCAACCCAAAAAGAAAAAAAATAATTGCTATAACAATAAAAATAAGAATCATTTAACCCACTTTGGAAAACCTTCACTTATAAAAAAATCTGAAAAGAAATTATAAAAGAATAAAATCAATAAAAGAATATTTTCATGTCAACTTGGCTAAGTATAAATGTTTAAAATTATATATACGTTAAAGTGTATAAATGGGTATTAGAAGAAAAAAATTAATTTGTAAAATTTCAATATTTATCTCGTTTTTTCTCATCTTTTTCACTTTTTTGAATTTTATCTTTTTTTACTTTTCTTTCTTGAAAGGCAACATCTTTAACATTTTTTATTGCAAGATCTATATCAACTGGGTAAACTTATATTATCAACTGTTATTGAGATAGTATGGATTTTTTTTACAGAGAAATCGTTTTGATTTTTATTGGAATTTTATTTGATTTTCTATTGGAGACTAAAATGAAAATTGCTTTGTTTTTCAAAGGTTAACAATGAAATATATTTTTTCAATTTTTAAGAAATTATATCAATTGATTGTGTTTAATTCTAAGATAATTCATCTGTTATCTGATATATATTATTCTACTCATTTCTAATTTATTCTACTAAGGTTATTAATTTAATAATAATTAATATTTGTATTTTTTTTAAAACATACTTTGTCGGATACTTAGCTAAACTTAATTACAATGTAGAAATAATCCCATTAATGAATTTTAATTACAATTTTTCTTTAATCTGGAAAATTAATTCCAATATTTGTTTTGAATTTTGGGAAAGAAAATATAATTTTTTTACAATTATTTCTTTTAGAAATATTAATTTAATGAATCAAATTTTCAAGGATTAAAAAAAGGATAATTATCTCACAGTTTGTTAAAATCAAAATTATATGAATATTCATATCTTTTTTTTCAACAATAATATCCTTTTCTTTGGGTTGAATTTTTGGTACCTGTTTTTTTGATTTCGAGAATTTAATTATTTTCTCATAAATATTGAAATTGTATTCTTTGTTTTATCTGTAGTTTGATAATATTTCTAAAAATAATTTTGAAATAAATTTGGATAAAAAAATTAATAATCAAAATATTAATTAAAAGAAATGAATTGAGAAATTCAAGGTATCATGTTCAGTAAACTGAAGATTAAAAAAATTGCGATTATATAAATTTTACTTTGGTTGAAAAGTTTTGTTAAAATCTTGATTTAAACAAGTTACTTTGGAATGATTATCTTTTAAGTTTGGTAATTTGCCCAAAAAAAATAATTAATAAAAAAAAACAAATTTCTTGATCTATTTTATATTTTCCTTCTTTTATTAAAAATAAAACATCACCTAAATACATTTCTTTAATCAAAATATAATTTAATTTATCTATGAATTAATAAAAAACGATAAGTCTCAAAAAATGAAAGACTCTACTCAAAGATTCAATTCTAGTTCACCTTTGCTCTTTTCACAAATAATCTTGTTAATGATCTCATATTTCTAAATAATTAATTTCTTTTTTCGCTCTAAACAAATTATTTTTTTTTAGTAATTTTTTAACAATCAAAAATTCTAAAAATGTCAAAATGTACCTACTTGCTTTTTTTTTTTTTTTTTTTCCTTAAAGTGATTAATTTTTTGATTTCTTTTATAAATTTTCAGAGAACTCACTGGAATTAAAAATAAATAATTACCAATTTCAACCTTTTCTGATCTTTTTAAAATACTTTTTAAAATTAAAAAATATGATTGATAAAAGCAATTTTTCTAAGAAATAAGTTGCACAATAAAACATGTATAATCAATTTAAAAGTCTATAAAGGTTTATTTAAAAAAAATAATGATTCAATAATCCATTAAAAGAAAATTATAAAAAAAATGAATGAAATTTTTAATAATTCCAATTAATAATTATTATTAAAAAAAAAATATAAAAAATATAATCCTATATAATAAAAAAAAATATTAATCTAACAATATAAATTAGAATGATATAAAAAAGATAACAAAGAATTAAAGTGTAAAATAAATTTTTCAATGCAATTGATTTCTTGATTGATTTATTGCGATAGAGCAATGCGGTTTCATTAATTAATCCAGCCCAATTACTTTCGGACCCACAATAGTCTGAAATAAAGGATAGCAAAAATATTTTAAATTTGGTAGTGATATGGAAAATACCTTCGAACACCAGTATATTATGTGCTGTAGCAATCAAAATAACCGAGACCATATTATTTCTAAAGGTACCCCACTGAATATCGAATTTTTTATTTTGATCACCAGAAATCCAACCACCGGCAAAGGCACCAAAAACATTTAAAAATAGCATGATATAATAATAAAATTCAAGGTCGGATTGGTTTTCTATAAAACGGTAAGGATAAAATAATGGCCTCTTTACAAAAAAGCAATTAAGAATTACAAAACTCATCATGATTATTATTACAGCTTTGTGCCTTTGGGTTAAAAATATGGTATCATGTGCTTCCTTTTTCAGAAATTGGATCTCGATATGCTTTGATAATTCATCTAATCTTTTATCTTTATAATAGACGACTGTGCTTTTGTTTTGGTCTTGTGCAAATTCTTCATCAAATAAGTTTTCATCGACTTCTTCGATATTTTCATCTTCAAGTGAATGTGCATTATCAAGTAAGGATTCTTTCATCGAATTATTATCACCGTGATTAGTCTTCAAGGGAACGTTTTTTCGTTTCTTTCGATTGTTTAAATTCATCCTATTCATATTAAAAAAACGCTTTTGATGCAATTTAGATTCCGATTTTAATCTTTTTAAAACTGTGTTTCTTTTTTCAATTAAATTTGTTGCAAAATCTAGGTTTTCTAATACTGCTTTGTCCAAAGCTTCCAATTTCCCCTTAAAGCCTTTATTTTCAAGTTCAAACATAATTCTTTGATCGCTATTATCAAAACTTAATAAAATATCAGCAAATCTCGCACCAGATTTCCATTTCTTTGCAAATAAAGTCCCTAATTCATGAAGAAGAAAGGAAAAAATTAAGTTTGCTATTAGGTAGACGGGCGCTGGCCAGTAATTATTGTAATACATTAAATTTTCCGTATCTTCAATGATATTACCAAAAGTGGTCATTACACTACAAAAGGATCCTCCAATCGCATTGTATCTATAGTTTTAATTTATTTTTTCAAGAATAAAAATTTGATAAAAAAAAATAAAGTGTTTTTTACATTTTGATTATTTTAAAAATTGATTATTAAAATAAACTTGCGAGGGAAGAGTAAAAAGATTGCTATGTATAGTAGATTAAAATTTCGTTTTTTTAAATGGGATTGCCCATTTTACAAAGAAAATCGAATAATTTGGTTTAAAGAATTAATTCAAATTAATAAAAACAAAAAGAATAATATCTTGGAGATTATTCAAAATAAAGAATCCTCATTATTTAATAATACAATTAATTATTTTAAAAAAAAAATTGTTTTTTTTCAATACCGTTAAAAGGGCGAGTAATAAAAGTTCACCTGTTTGTTGTTAGGTTTTTTTTTTAATTAGTGAAATTAAAAAAAACCTAGGCACTTGACGTTACACTGTGGCACTTTCATTATGTTTTGTTTAAATTTAGAAATTAAAAGAATTGAGTAAAAATTAAGATTCTACTCTATTCTTTAAAATTATTTAAAAAGAGCTGTTCGGTTTTTTGAATTTTCTAAAACCCAAGAAAACCTAGGTACTTTACGGCACTTGTAAACACTTTCCAAAACACTAACTTGAATTAGAGATATTATTGAACCAAGTGAAAGAGCGAAGCTGGTCAATTCTCTCAAGAATCGGATCCGCTCGATAAATTGAGAGAGGGATTTTGTTCCAATTCTCATTCAGGTCCGATTTTTATAATATTCAAAAAAATTTCAACCAGGAATATTTCTTTAAAGAATTAGTGATTCTATGAAGTATAATCCCGGTTTTTAATTAAAATTATGACTTGGTTTCTTTTGAAACTTTTTGAGAAAATGATAAAAATCAGAAATAATGTGGTTAAGCGGAATCGAACCCCAATTTTCGTATTGTAAGTTTGAAGTGTGACCATGGGTCCATTATTGATTCTCCATGGGTACATTATCATTTCTCGACGGACCTATTACTGGCTCTTCCCACTGGTTCATTAAAGGTTCTCCCAAAAAAAATTTACTTTTTTTTTTTTTAATTTTAGTGAACTTTACAATTTGATCAAAAATTCGGTGTTGTCTAAAATTTTGAGATTTTAAAAATAAGTTCCTTGGGTGTTACTGATTTTAAAAAAATAAAAAAGCTAAAAGACCAAAATCTTTAGTCAAGGTAATTGTTACTCTTATTTATTTATTTATTTTTTTTTTCATCAAAGGTAATAGATGTACTTGTTTTATCAAAGCTTTCAAGAGGACTTGGTAAACAAACCCCTTTATGAACTTTCGAGAAAACGAGTTTATCATTTTTAAAAGAATTGATTTTTCCCAATTTAATTTTCAGTAAAAAGAGCTGATATCCTTTTTGTTTGAATTTTTGATTAAATTCAGAAAAAGAAAAATTTACAAAAATATTTTTATTTTTCTGAAATTTTAATTTTAGTAATTTATGATAGTTTGTATTAACAAATAACTTTTTAAAATTTAATTTTATTTTAAAAACAGAAAAATAAACAAAATATTTTATAATCTTTGAAGAGGGGAAAAATATGATCTTTTAGTTTTTTCTTTTAAACAATTTATTAAATTTCTTAAACTTTTAATAAATTAGGCATTATAATTTTTTTTTAATTAAGTCTATCTATAAACAAGAAACTTTTATTATTAAAATAAGTTATTTGAAAATATTTATTAATTATTTTTTTATTAGAAATAGTAATTTATTAGAATTATTAATTTGTATTGATTTTATTTGTTTGAAAATATTTAATAATTTGAGAAATAATAGTTAAAACCTATTGCTAAATTAAATCTTTAGGTTATAAATAATTTTGAAATAATTTTGATTTGGTATTAATTATTGATTAAAAATAACGCAATTAAAAAGCATTTCTTTAGGTTCTCAGATGAATTTTCCAGAGTTTTTAAAAAGTATTTTGAAGTGATTTTTAATTTAATTGGTTTTTTTGTTTGTTGGATTTTTTTCATATGTTTTTGTTTGACAAAAAGAAAAAAATTGATTCGATTTGTTCTTCGAATTAACAAATTCAATTTTTTTAGTTTAAAAAATAATTATTTAAATTTATTTTAAAATTAATTAGATTTTTTTTATTCTGTGTTATTTTAGTACTTTGTAGTTTCATTTTTAAAAAATATCTTTGATCATTTCCCTTACAGACTATAATATTACTTTTTTCTTCAAAGAAAATATTTTTTTAATAAGACAGAAATATATGGTATTTTGAACTGTTCAAGAATGTTACAATGGATGAAACTTTTTAAACAATAATAATTCATTTTTTTTAAATAGCTTTAAAAGTAAGGTTGTTATTATATTAATCAGATTTTTGCTTTATTTTTTAATTTCAAGTTGAGACAAAAAAATTATTGTCTTTTACTAGAAATTTATTAGAAGATTTTTTTATGGTTAGTAATCACACAAGTTAAAAGTATTCATTTTAAAAAAATTTGATAAGAGGTTAAAAGGAAAAGAAGAGTAAAAGAATTAATGTTGTTTTAAAAAACTGATAACCAAAAGTTATAAAAAGTGTTACCCAGACTGCCGAAAAGAGTGAACCAAACAGTTTGGGCAATATTTTTTAAACTTTGAGTAATCATTTTTGAAAAACAGATGTTACTATCAAATCTCAAACACCATAAATTTCAAAAACCCAGAAATTCAATTTTATTGATTAATTAAAAATATTTGCAAAAATTTGAATATTTATTTTTTTTTTCTAGATAAATATATAAATTATCTGGTAACTGTGAACAATTCTAATCGGAATATTGATTAAATGTTCTAAATTCATCAATTTTAAGCACTTTGGTAAATGTAGAAATCAAATAAAATCCCAATTCTGAAAAATTTTAATAAAAATTTACTGAAAAATTAAAATCCAATTTATTGATATTATCCCTTAGAATAATGATAAATTGATTAGAAAACATCTATTATGATAATTATTTTGTTTTTACTTTTATAAAATAAGAAATCTTATTTTATTTATATCTTTCCTTTAATAAAAGTTACCAAAATTTTGTATTTAAATTTGGGTAACTTTGAGGAAATTTTTTTTTACCAAAATAATTGAGCCTTAATTTAATGTAAAATTTTAAAATAATCAAACACCTTTATCAAATTGAAATTCATTCAAATGTTTTAAATTGATAAAAAACTTTTCTGATTTTAAAATTTAAAATCTCAAATTAAAATTCTTTTTCAGTTATTTTTTCAATTAATTTTACAAGATTTGGAATTTTTTTTGATTTCTAAATTTACCAATGTGCTTAAAATTGATGAATTTAGAATATTTAATCAATATCCCGATTAGAATTGTTAATGGTTACCAGATAATTTATATATTTATCTGTAAAAAAAAAAAATAAATATTCGAATTTTTACTAATATTTTTAATTAATCAATAAAATTGAATTTCTGGGATTTTGAAATTCACTGGTTTTAGATTGAACATTTTCACGACAAGGTGCCCATTTTGAATCTGAATATTCTTACAAAAACGGTAATTTAACCCACATTTGAAAATTATTGTTGTATTCTAAGACAAAAAAAATTTTTTTAGACAAAATTAACCAATAAACCAGAACGAAAACTACATTTTTAAAAATGTTCATTTTTTTATTTCAACAACTAAAGGAATATTCAAGATAATTTTAAAACACGAAAGAAAAAAATAAAATCTCTTGGTAGTTCAACGGAATTTTCACAAAAAGTTGATTTAAATATGATAAAAAATCATTTAACGTTGAAACAATATTTTATTGTTTTGTATCTATAACTTTTTTTTGTACATTTAGTAAATTGCCTTTGTTGCAAATTTGTTTTTGAATTGAAAAAAGTCTTTATGAAATTGAAGACGGATCTCTTGAATTCGATTTCTTAAATCCCCTCGTTGGAAATTCCAACAAACAACAAAAATATAAATTGATGTCTTGTATTTTTTGTTTTCTTGAATTGGCAAATTCAAATTCAAAATAATTGATAACTAAAAAAAAATGTTTTTAAAAAAGAGATCGTTTTGCCCTTATGAGATATAATGCTATTAGATCATGAAATGTGATGTTTATGAATATTTCTGCTAGAATATGATAAATTTGCAATTGGCCACCTTTCTCTCTAAAATGTTAATTTGAAAGTCAATTTCTTTTTTTCAATTTTTTATAATTGTGTTTCCAAAAAAATTTCATTTCAAGAATATTTCCAAAATCAACGTATTTTACAAAGTGTCTTTACGCTCAAAAGAGAACAAAAAGGTACTTTACCCAAACTATTTTCCAAGAGAAATTGAAGTAAAAATGTTTTTTTACCATTTTTGTAATTATCGATGAAGTGAGGTGTAAGAGAGAGTGTTTTGTTTCTTGAAATTTCAATTCTTGCCTTTGTTTTTTCGAAACAATCTCATACACCCTTCCAAAAAATTGAAAATAGAATAAAAATACTTGTTGGAAAAAATGAAGGAAAATTCCATGGGTGATAATTTTAAATGGAGTTTACTTATCCACGTTACTTGGCAGTTGTAAAAACCAGACTGCTAATTCCAATCAATCGGAACAAGTTCAAAATTATTGACAAAAAGAGAAGAAAGTAAAAAAAGAACAAAAATAAAAAAAAAAATGTAAAAAAAAAGAAAAGAAAATATAAAAAAAGGAAACCTACACCAGATAAGTCTGAGGGTATTGGAACTTTATTGTTTCAATTGTAGAGACAATTCCAATTACAAAGGATCCAATTCCGTTTTTGATTGTGTTTGAAAGGTTAATATCACTAATATAAATATCAGGGAGCCAAAATTCAAGAAAAGAAGCAAACAAGCCAATTACAATCATCCTGGTGAAATAAGTTGTAATAATTAAGTTATGTTGAGGTTTATTGAATTATTAAAAAGAAAAGTCAATTGGGTAAGTTCTCATTTGTGAAGGTTTTTTTTTTTAAGATGATGTTTGGTGGCTTTTGGGTTTTAAACCAAAAAAAAATGAAAAAACAAGAGCAAACCAAACAACACGCCAAAAATTTAAATAAGTTTCCTCGGAGACTCTCCGAGTTAAAATGGTTGGTATTTCGGCTTTTTTTGGAGATTTTTCAATTGCTTTTTGTTTGTTTGCTTTTCCTAAATCAGGCAATGGTATTTTGGAAGAATCATCCAATAAAGACATTGAAATAAGTTTTGTATGTTAGATTTTGATGTTGGGTTGTGGTGTGGTGTTTTTAAGAGTGATGAAAATATTTTATGAAACTAAAAAGAAAAAATGAATTCTTTGAAAATTTTTTTGGTTGATTTTTTCGTTTTTGGTCCAACGAATTGTGAATATTTATCAATTTGTTTTCAAAAAAAAAATCTTCGACCAAATGGGTTGGAAATTCATCTAAATTAAAACTTTCTATTGCTAATGCTTCTTTTAATTATTCGTTTGGGAATTTAGAAATATGTATTAAAGTGAGAAGACTTGTTATTTTGAAAATTAATTTTTAAATTTTATACAAACAAAGACCTTACTCTTAATAGCTCACAATAAGTTTGTTCGTTTTAACCTGCTTTGGTATATTGTTTGCTTGAACACTTTTATGTGTTTTTTTTTGAATTGAACATCCTTAGGTTGATAAAGTGAATTGATCAGTAAAAATTTTTTGTAAAGTATTTTTTTTCGAAGGATTTTTCAGATCAAATTTAAACAAAAAAAGATTATTCTTGACCATAAAAATTTACAGGCAAATTGCCTGTTTAAACTCTTCATTGGTATATGTGTTGCTAAACAAAATAAATGATATTAAGATTATTCAGAAGGTATTAACCAAAAAAATATTTGAGTAAATTGTAAAAAGTATTGTTTTCAATAAAATACATTTGAAAAAGTTTAATCTGTGTTTCAAAATAAAAAGCGTGTTTTTTTAGTTATAGAAGACCTATACATTAACCAATCAAAGAAACTGATAATAAACCCTAAGTAATTCTGGTATTGGTAACTTAAAGTTCTATTATTTAAAAAGAAATTCTACAAATGAAAAATCAAATTGCAAATTTATTTCAAAAATAGAGTAAATTTTTGATTACTTTTTATCATCAAAAAAAATTGTAAATACAGAGAATATTAGTAAAAATTTTTCAACTAATTACATTCCTAATTAAAAATTTCAGATATCATCAAGGTGTTTACCTTCAAAATCGATTTGGATTGGGGTCTGCTCTTTGGTAGTGAATTGGGTGTTGAATTGGAACAAGAAGAAAAAAAAGGAGTGGATAATATTTTGAAAAGAGGGATCATATGCTTTGTGCACGAATTATTTTGATCATAGTACCAGTAAAATTGAAAAATTTTTACTGTCATTGAAAGAGAAGATTACCGAAAAATCATATTATTAAGAAACAAAATTACTTTATATGCTATATTCTAACTTAAATCTCGTTTTTGATAGTTTGTAGCAATTTTCTCATTTTTTCAAAGTTCTAATTTCAAAATAGTTCTAAATTATTTAAAAGTGAAAAAATCCTTTTTATTGAAGAAGAGAGAAATATTATTGTCCATGAAGTAAGTTTACAAAAATATACATTAAAAATATAATCAATAGGTTTTAAAATAACCCCTCTAAAAATGCACTTGATGTTTAAAACGCCTGGTGAATGAAAATAGATTATCTTTTGTTTGCTGTGTTATACTTGCCATTTTATATTGGTACTCTTCTGATAGATCTTCGGCTTACTATGAATTAAATATTTGTTAAAAATGATTTTTTTGAAATCTTTTATAAAAATCAAAATTTGAAAATGTAAGTCTCAGGTTCATTAATATCTAATAATAAATCATTTTTGATAGTACAAATATTGTGTATCTTATCTAGTTTTAGTTTTAATGAAATTTTTAATTTTTTAAGATTTTGCTGTCAGAAATCAAGTGTTTAAAAAAAGATGCATTATAATCTCAGTCTTCTCTCTCTCTCTCTCTTTTTTGGGATCCAAACAATAATTAAAAAACCAATTACGCTTTTATAGAATTCGAAACAATAGCCAAAAATATTTAATTTTTTTCTATTCTTTCAGGGAAATAAAAATCAAGTGGTTTTCCCACTTGACAGAAACCAATAATTCAAAATCGTGATATATGTAGTAATTCATTATTATTTTTTTACTTTAACTAAATCCTTTGAATCCCAATTAAATTTCTTACAGTCAGTTTCACTTTTAAGGCACAAACTTTCAACGAAATTTAAGGCACAAAAAAAATCTCAAATTAAAGCACAAAATTTAAATTCTAGTAAAAAGAAATTATAAAAAAAAAATTCCAAAATTTGTGCCTTAATTTGAGATTTTTTCGTGACTTAAATTTCGTTGAAAGTTTGTGCCTTAAAAGTGAAACTGACTGTATTTATTCCTCAATTATTTTTTATTAAACTTCTTGATAAGATTGTGGTTATTTAATTTTTTTTTTCAAATATAATTTATTTGTAATTTCGTGAAATTACCAAATTTTCGAATTTTCAATTCTTTTTTTTTATAGGGTAATTGAAGCCGTATTTTTGATTTAGTATATTTCGGTAATAAATAAAGTAATCCAATAATTTGAGAATTTAAATAAAGGTAAATTTTTTGTTAAAATATTTTGATTATTTTTCTTCTTTTCTTTTTTAATTTTGATAAATATTCTTTAATTCCTCATTTCTCTTATAAAATAATTAAATTAAATCAAGAATATAATAATTTAGAGTGTTTGCTTTTTTTTTCATAATTATAAATTTATTACCCAAATGTTCAAATTGAAATATTATTAAAGAGTTGTGTAATCTATTTTTTTTTATTTATTCTTTAGATAATTATTAGAAATTAATTGTTTTGAATTATTATGTATTTTTTTGGATTTTTTCAGTTATAGAATAATATATGTGAATTTTGTTCTAAAAAATACCAAAATATTTAATCATTTTTAAACTTTTTAAATAACTAGTTTGCTTTTATTAGATTTAAATTCAAAATGTAAAATAATTTAATAAATTAAATTTGATTTTTCATTTTAAATAATTTATTTTTTCCTTTCATTAGTAATATTAAATCATCCACAACCATTTAGTAATTGTCTGGGAAGGATATAATATTTTATAAAAAGAAAATATGAAATTTGATCCAATAAAATGGGGGGTAAAGGTTTCTACATAAGATACTCAACCCGACTTCTTGATAATATTTTATTAAAAAAAAAATAATGCTTTGATTTTAAATATTATTTTTTTTATTGTTTTTTTAATTTTAATTATCAATAATTGTATCAATTTTTAATTGATTTTTATTTTTGAATTTACCAAAAAGATTTTTAATAAACAATCCTTTGTTAACTTTATTAAACTGTTATCAAGGGTTGGATTACATATTCGTTTTTTTTTTTTTTTTTTTCATTAAAATCATAAATAAAAGAAAAAAAATTCTTTTTAATTTGGAACAGATAAAAAAAATAAAAATAACAAAATAATTTTTAGATATTTATTTTTTTTTAAGTAAAATATTTGTTGTCTTTCCTCATAGGGTATTTTTTTTAGACCAGTATGTAATTACAAGATTAATGAAAAAACTTTTCCCTATCTCAAGGAAGATAATCATTCAAAAATTCAAAAAATAACATAAAAAAAAAAATTTTTTTTTAAATAAAGCTTAAGAAGTGATACTTACAGACTTGAGGTATTAAATTTATCCAAGTGTTTGGTACTTTTATTATCTGATTTATAAATACATGAAAAGAATAGCGAAATATATCTTAATAATTTCAAAACTCTTTCAAACTTTTAGCTGAAAGTTTGAATCCTTCTTATGACTACTTTTACCCTTTTAACATTTTTCCAATTTGAAATACTTGAAAGATTTTGAAATCATAAAAAGGGGTCAAAGAATTTATTAGAAAAAGATAACCATATTTTGGAATTATTTTTAGTTTTTGAAAGTTCTCTTATTGAAATATATTTGTTCAATTTCAAAAACTTTTAACTGTTTTTCTGAAAAGAGAAAATTGTTAAAAATCCAAAAGTGAAAGTATTCAAAACTTGAAAAAGTAAAAACTTAAATATTGAAGGTTTTTGGATTTTGATTTTTTAAATACTTTCTAAATTGGAAATAATTTCATACCAACCAATAGTAAAGTGAATTAAAAAAATTAACAACAATTAGTGTGTTCTTCTTGTGAATAAAAATTTGCAAAATTATCATTTTTTTGTTTTATTCATCCCTTAAGAAAAAAACTTATTTTCTTGACTGACAAAAGAATGGAATTAACAAGAAAAAGAACAGAATTAAAAAAATTAAGAGGCTATGAATTTTATCAATCCCTTGGATCACCCAAAAAAGTATTGGCGCCGATGGTCCAAATGTCAGAATTACCGTTCCGGCTCTATATGAGGAAACAAGGAGTGGAATTATGCTATTCGCCGATGATGATTTCTAAGCATTTCCATTCTTCAAGAAGATTCCGTAAGAGGAATTTACACTTCCATCAGAAAGATCGCCCTCTTTTTGTTCAGTTTGCAGGAAATGATCCCAACGTAGTCTTAAAATCCGCGCAATATGTCGAAAACAAATGCGATGCCATTGATTTTAATATGGGCTGCCCACAGCAACGGGTAGCAGGGAAGGGTCATTACGGATCGTTTTTACTTGACACAGAAGAAGATCGGCAATTGTGTGTTGAGATTGTAAAAAAATTAGATCAAAACTTGATGGTGCCTGTAACGTGCAAAATAAGATTAATTCCCAGCAGCGAAGATAAATTGGTTGGTGACATTGAAAAAACAATAACGTTTGCAAAGCAATTGGAAAAAGCAGGCTGTGCAATTTTGGCTGTGCATGGAAGAACAAGGTTTAACAAAGGACGAACAATGACAAAAACAAATTGGGGTGCAATTGCACGAGTGAAGGAATCACTAACGATCCCCGTTATAGCAAACGGATCGATCAAAACTTTTCAAGACTACAAAGATTGCCTCAAGGAATCAAAAGCAGACGCAGTTATGGTTGCAATGGGATGCTTAGATAACCCTTTGCTATTTTTAAATAAAGGAAATGATGGAGAATTAAACTGGGAAAAGGAAAGAAGGGTCTGCACCAAAGAGTTTTTGGAGTTTGTTTTCGAACAACAAAAGGAAAAACAACTTTTAGTCGTGAAAGAAAAAACAATTCGGAACCATATTTATCATATAGTTGGTAAACAGTTTTTTCGTGCTCCACAATTAAGAGAACGGTTGTCCTCGATTGAAGAAATGGTTAAAGCAGTTACAGAGTTAGATCAAGTCCTAACTCAAAAGGAAAAGGAAAAAAAGAATCATGAAATAGAAAACGAAAAAGAAAACGAAAAAGAAATAAAAGTTGAACAAATTGAAAACAATCAAAAAGAATTGGAAATCGAAAAAGAAAAATTATAGAAGAATATAAATTTAAATTAAGAATCACTGAATTTATAATTGTTTAAAAAATGGTGGAAAATATTAAAACTTTCGATTTTAAATCACTAAACCCTTGAAAAAATAGTGTTTAAATTCCTGATTTTTTTTTTTGAATATCTTTTTTAAAAGGTCAAAAATTTTGATCTTATAATTATAAAATCCACATCAATTCTTGAATAATTTGAAGCATTGTTTGTATTGAATGGTTTTCATTTAAAACAGTAATTTCGATATTTTATTCTAATTTTTAAATTGCTTCATATACTTTTATTTGAAATTTCAAAATTGTAATAAATAAATTATTATATTTTCCCGAATTTAATTTTAAATAATTTTTTTTAAATATAATACATACATGCATATATATATATATATATATATATATATATATATATATATATATATATGTGTGTGTGTGTGTGTGTGTGTGTGTGTGTGTGTGTGCGTGTGCATAAATATGATTGTTTAATAATTCACAATATTCTTTTTTATAAAAATAGTAACTTTAATAAAATGATTTTTATTTTATTTTTTACTTTTATAGTCTGAAATAATATTACTTGAACAAAAATATTATTTCTCTCATAAAATGAAATAAAACAATACACATAATTTTAGATTCAAACACCTCTCAGGGGATAAGAATAGAAAAGAGTTACCACAAATCATATTTTTCGTATTTTTACACTTATTTACATTTTTTATTTTTTTATTGAGACAAGAAAATACATATTTGCAATGATTTCGTAATTTTGCAGATTTTTTGATAAAACTTTATCAAAAAAAATTAAATATTTGATTATTTTTCACTTTTAGATAACTACAATTATAATAAACACTCTTTATTAATAAAAGATCTTTATCAATAAATATTCTGTTTAAGATATTATACAATTGAAATTGAAAAATCAAATTTTCCAGTAAGAGTTTTTTTCAATTTAAAAGTAAAAAATTTGAAAATTTTGTTCTTCACAGTTAAGAAGTCATTTTATTATATTTTGAAATTATTTTAAATATGATAAAACATCTTTCAAATAGGGATTAAATTGTTTTGGCAATTAATGTATTATATATTCTTAGAAATTAGTAAAAATTTTTTTTTGGATTTTTGCTATTCTGTTTTTACTCATTTTTGAAATAAACTGAAAAACTAAGAATTTTTTGGTTCTTTTCTTAAATAAAAAAACCGTTAGGTTTTCCAGAATTTATAAGGAATTGAGTTTAATGATTCATTTTTCTCTATTCTTTTGAATTCTGGAAAATTCATTTGACTTTTCTTAGGTTTTCTGTTTATTTGGAAAATCAATAGATTTTTGTTAGGTTTTTTTGAGTTTTCTATTTATTTGGAAAATCAATAGATTTTCCTAATAAAATAGTAAAGCTCAAAAAAAAAAAAAAAACGAGAACACTTCACAAATATAATAGAAAACTAAAAAATAAAACTAGAAAATTTAAAAGATAAAACAGAAAATCTCATTTAAGTTAGGTGCTTGAAAACACTATACGTGTAATTTCGTTTGGAGATCCAAAATTTAAAAGTATTCGGTAAAATCTTTGATTTTTCTCTATTCTTTTGAATGTTGGAAAACATAAGCCATTTTCGTTAGATTTTTTTTACTTTTCAAAAAAACCTCGACATTCTACTATCCTCTACTGAACTCTATAGGCACTTTCGATATTCATCTTCATTTATTTTTTCCAATTATTTAAGTTTTTTTAAAATGATATGAGTGTTTTCAAAACTATTAGTTATTATTTATAGTGTAAATTTTTCCAAGATGAATTTCAGGAATCTTCATTGTCTCATTAATTTAAAAATTTTTACCCTAAAATAGACCTTTTTTTCTAGATTGGAGATTTTTAAGAAATTGTGAAACTATTAACAATAATTAAATATAACTGCTCCAAGATTGTTACGAACAATTTTAGTTATATTGTGAAAAAACTTAATTAAAAGTATAAAATGATAATTGTAATAATAGGATTGTCTAACTTGGAATTCTGAATTTTATTTTTTTAAACTAGTGATGTGTAATTAAAATTTTGTAATACAGAAAAAAAAAAAAAAAAAAAAAAAAAAGGAATGTTAATATGAAGGGTGGATTTATTGAATGATTTGTGTATGTAAAAATAGATTGGTTTGATCAAAAAAAAACATAGAGCTGGTATAGTATAAGTTTTATAATATCAAAAAATTGGTTGAAAATCAGAAAAATAAAATGAAAACCCAAAAAACTGGCAAAATGAAGTTTTCAGCTCAACATTAATATAATTTGTATTGAAAAAACTCATAATAGACAATATAATATGATATTTTTTTTCGTTTTTTTTCTTTACCCTTTTTAAACAAAAATTTACTGATTAAGTTTTTGTTGATTTTTTGAAACACAAATCCAATAAAAAGTTGTTTATTCATAATTTAAATCATGTTTAGCTTTCATTTTCTTCTTTTTTAATTTAATGGATGAAATTTTTTTTTTGCAATTGAAAATAATATAATTGATTAAAAATCTTTTTTTTTTCTATTTTAGAGCGCATCTTTCCTTTTATACAAGAATACTATTAAATTCTAAAATTATAACAATTGAATTTTTCCTATTTTTGAAAAGTTAAATTGATTATTTTTATAAGTAAGAAAGTTTTCCATGAGGTCTAATGATTATGAGAGTGAAAATAAAAAATAATATTTCGCGATTAGTAGTTTTGTATTAGTTAAATTGTCAAATATATAAAAGTTGAAATGTTCAATACTAAATATTTTATAAACAAAATTCAGTGAAAATTTTTTATTCTTAAGATAAATGTTAAAGGTCTAAACGCTCCCGTAATTCTTGTGTTTTCAAAACCATAATCAAAATTCCTAACGTGCCACCCAAACTAGCCAAATCTATCAAAATCATTATAACCTTCAAAAAAAGAGTTTTTAAAATACCGGGAACTAATATTATGCAATAGAATTTACTTTTATGAAAAAATTTAGAATTTGACCAATTTTGAAATTTGATCAAATATGAAAAAGTAATAATTTTCTCTTTTATACCTTTAAGAGTCATTTATGTATTATTAATTTTATTATTTCTTTTTTTGTAGTTTTTTTCCAAAATAATATTGTTTTTATCCCGAAGAAGATTTTGAAGGGTCAACTTCTATGGGTTTCAAGCATCTACTAGGATACTGAAACATCAAATTATAGTAACTTGGAAATGAAAAGGAAGAGATTTTAGTGAAATTGTTAAGAAAAGGTAAACAAATTCATTTAAAAAAACAAGAAAAACCGTGTAACTTTTTAACAAAAATCTCTCAAACAACCATTCGGTGTTTCTTTAAACAATCTAGGATAACAACCCATTCAATTTATTGTTGTTGGGATTTTTATAGTTCTAAATGTAAACCTTTTTTTATGTGTTTTTTTATTTTTTTTTACCTTTTAACTATTAAAATATTTATTTATTTTTGTTTTATAAATTACTTTTTTTTCTTTTTTTTTTATTTTTCTTTTAATTTTTTAAACAAATAAAAAAAATTGAATTTTCCAATTCCAAAAAATATTATTTTTCTAATAATCTACAATACTAGTATATTATTAGTAATCAAAGACTTAAGAGGGCCTTTGTATTTTTTGTTCATGTATTAAATAATAATGTTAATATGATAATTATTATTATTATTATTTCATATTTTAAGAATTGTATCTTTGACTTTAATTTTAATAAAGTGACTTTTCCAATACCCATCATAATTTATCCATTCGGTTTGTAAACTTGCAAATATATAAATAAAAAATCAAAAAAACCTGCAAAATTCATTTTTCTTCATTATTTTCAAACAAGTATTAAAAATTTGAAAATATTACAATTTTAAAGATCAATAATATCAAATTACAGAGTAAATATTAAATGCTCTAATTGTAAGATATTATTTAAATATCCTAAATCGGTCAATTTTAAGATCTTGGAAAAAATAGAAATCAAAAAAAATCCCAAATATTCAAAAGTGATCGAGAAAAATTTTATAGAAATTTCCTAAAAAATATAAATCTTTTTTTTATTAGGAATTCTTCATTAGATAGATTTTATATTGATTAAAAGGCATCTACTCTGACAATTGTTTTGTTTTTGCATTTCTAAAATCAGAGTTTTATTGTCTTTAGATCTTTCCTTTTATAACTGTTTTCAAAATTTTACTTTTAAATTAGATAACATTGTGTTTTGAAAAAAAATTAAACACCAATAATAAAGTAATTGTAAAAAATGATTTATTTTGAGATCAAATCAAGAAATTTAAGAAAAAAGAAAGAGACCGAATATCCATAGTATCAAAAAAAAATGTCAAGGCATAAAATAAATTGGCAATTAAAAAAAAAATTTAATAATAGAGAAAAAATGGAAAGAGTCTATTAATAAAATCTTTCAAAAAAATCATATCTGAATTGTAATTTAGAAAAAGAGTTCTTTGCAAATTTTGACAGTGTCTTCAGGACAGGTAACTGTGTGGCCAATAGTTTCTTCGTGAATAAAAATTTCGTAATCGTTTCCACCTTTATAAGTTTTATCGCCAAAGAAATGAATTTCATCATAACCTTTATTATTAACGAATTGCAAACAATATTCTTTTGACCACCCTTGAGGGAAGACGTCAATTGAAATTTGTCCGCCAATTGAAAAGACAAGTCCATATTCTGAAAATTTTTCTTGGAGGATTTTGACAAACTTTTGTCTGAATTGACCTTCTTTTTCTAATTCAACATATTGCAAACGTTCTTCATAAGAACAATTTCTTCCAATTAAGGAAATATTAATCATCCCATTTCTGAATTCAATAAAGGTTCCCCTTTTGACAGGAAGCTCAAAATCTGCAATATAGTGCAAACAAAAGTTCAGGAATTTTTGAAGTTTTTCTTCTCCTAATTTATCTGTAATGGACGATTTTGAAATTAATTTTCCTTCTTCAAAGGCAATTACACCATTTTCAGAAAATGAATATTTGAACCTTGTTGTTGCTTTTGAATTGTTGAAAAAAAAAAAGTAAAAATAAGAAGAAAAAAGGTAAACAAAAGAAACAAGGTAAGCAAAAGAAACAAAAAAGCTAAAAAAAACAAAAAAACAAACCATTTTCACCAAGTTGTTCTTTTTGTTTAGGAAGATCTGATCCACCAACAACACCAACATCAACTTTTGTTTGTAATTCTGTAATAAAGTTGTCCATGTCTTCTGTTAAGGTTTTTCTTGATGGAGTTAAGGTTCCATCGATATCAAAAAGTACAAGAACTTTTTTCTTTTCGGTCATTTGTTATTAGTATTTGAGTTGAAAAATGGATAAAAAAATGATCTTTAAAAGGATCAAAAGTCCTTTTAATCACACTTTCTCAAACCGACTAATACTGTCAAACAAAATTATTTAGACCAATAATCCTTTCTTGGCACAAAAATCTGTTTGTTCTTAATTAGAAATCTAATGTGAGATTTTATCAGCTTTTTGTAAAAAGTAAGTACATCAACACTTTTACAAAAGTTTTTTTCTGTACAAATTAATTAAATTCTGTTATTTCGTTACCCATTTAGTACTTGGTTTACTCGTTTTTTGTTAACAGAGGTTTACTTTGAAAACTATTTATTAATTAATATTTCAAAATGTGGAAATTGAATCAAGAATATTTCTTGTTTTATTCTCTCTAAAACATAAACATTTTAAGAATGGGTATGACTACCATTCGAGTAACTCATCCAATAGAAAACCAATTTCATTTTTTAATCTCCAAGCCTTAAAAAATTCAATTAGAAAATATTATGACTGATTTTCCTTTTTTTAATTATCAAACATTTCTTTTATCAAGTATTCTTGGTTCACCTACTATATTCCCTGAAACCAGCCAAAAAGATTTCTCAACGAATAAACTTTGATAATAAATTACAATCTATTTCTCTGAAAGAGATATTCGTTAAATGAAAATTTGGAAAAAAAGAAAGTTGAAGAACAAATATTTTATATCCCATTTTTTATTATAATACCAATGATACATATTTGAGTTCATAAGTAAAATAATACTTAATGTTTTAGTCATTTACTGTGGATTTTCTCCATACCCAAATGATAACTTGACAACAAAAAAGAGTTATTGGGAAATTTCCATTATTTTGATTGATAAAATTCAAATAACAAAAAAAAATTTCAAAGGATCTATATTATCAAAAAATTCAATGAAATAGTAAAGTTTAAAAAAAATCTCCAAATTATCTAATTTTTTGAAAAAAAAATTCATCGGATACTTGATAGTAAAAAATTCAATAAACAAAAAAAAAAATTCTTAAAATCCTATTTGATAAAAAAATTCAATTCAAAAATAAAAAGTTTAAAAAGAATTCTAATTTCAGAATAATCAAATTTTAAAAAATAATACCCCTTTTTTTAATTTATATCCCCAAAGGCTGAAATTTCTTCAATTTCAAACCAATTGCTCCGTTTAAGTGTAGAATCACTTTATTTTATTTAATCTAATTTTTAGTTATTTTGTAACCTTTAAAATTTGACAAATTAAGGATTTGGTAACATTCTTGAGATAAAAATAACTCTTTTGAAAAAAAAAATCTTAGAGATCTCAAAATGCTTCAAAGAGTGGTACTTTTTTACTAAAACAGTTTTTTTCAAAATTATATATTCTAACCATTGGAATAGGAAAACGGGTGTCTTTCTTGGTGTTTTTTTTCGATAAATGTTATATTTTTTGATACTTTGATTTTAGGAGATTGATTGTATATCACATGTTGATTAGGTTTTTAATTATTATTGGTTACCTATAAAATTTAGATATTTTTTAATGATTTTCAAAAAAAAATTTGCACCGTAATGACTCGTCATTTAGCAAAAATTTATTCCATTTTATATTCAAAAACAGTAATTAATCAATTTATACATTTTCTTGCCAATCAAAAATAATAAAACCCTATCCTATGAATTGTTATTTTTTAGTTAATCAGTCGGGCAAATCAAGAAAATAGGTGTGATATTTCAATTTTTCATATTTTAATTTTTATTGTCAAAAATAATTTTATTTATTTTCTGAATTCAAAGGTTTTTTATATAACCAAATTACCAAAAATTCTATTTTCTAAAAAAATATCTAGCATCTAAATCCACTAGTTCCCCTATCAGGGATATAAAATTAACCCCTGAAATAAATAGATTACTCTAAATGTATTCAAAAAGAAAATAGATTACAATACAGTTAGAAAAATAAAAATTAATTTTATGTATTAGATTGATATTTTTCATCTAAAAAAATTTGGAAAATCCCAAAGATTTCATAATAAAAAAAATATAAAAAAAAACAACTAAAAATAAAATAATAATAAAAAAAGAAATAAGATATTTTTTTTTCATTTTATAAAAAAATAGAATTATAGAAACCTCGATATCCCAAAATGGGTCATTTATTATTTGGTATTTTATCAAAAGCCATCTCTGGGATGAATTTGACTAGTCCTGTTCACAGAGGAATATTTTAGTCCATTGTCATGGTTTCACTTACATCATGGATGTAGTATAATTTACCATGTATAACATCAATGAAACGATGGTTGGTTGTCCTTTCAAAGGTTTAGAGTATGAAAATTGAGTCCTTAAATTCGAAGATCCCAGTTTGAGTTATACATCCAGACATCGCCCCTTCAACAAATTAAATATGCCAATAATTTCATATACCCTTTTTCTAAATACAATATACAACTCTCTATGTTTTTTACGATTTATGTAGTAATTGTTGATCTGGCTACCCCAATAACCAATATTTATCTAGTTTCGGTGAATTTATTTAAAATGGTTTTGTTTGGTTTGATTTGGGTTGTATCTATTACTTTTGAGATGCTGTAACTTCACATATAAAATAGTGTAAATAAAGTGGTATCTTTGGTATATTCTTGGATAATAGCTCTTTTAGAAGTCACAATCCCTGTTACAATTTTTTTTATGTTCCTTTTAAGTGTTTGAATTGTAAAATATAGAGTTTAATGTATGATTTCCTTTTTATTAACAATCTGTTTCATGGGAATACTAGGAAAGTTTTTCTAATTTTGATAAAAACCACATATTTTATCAATTTTAATTTTGGGTAAGACAACAAATCACATTCAAAAACAAAATTTTTGAAAAAAAAATAATTATATTGGATAATTTTTTACTTTTTGATAACTTTACTGGTAAACAAAAACTTCAAGTTAATAAAAGATCTTTAATGAAAAAATATTTTTCAAAATTTTTAACAATTTGAGTAGATAAATCATATTCTCCATGATCCCTTAATAATTTTTTTCAAGATATTGAATAATTTAATTTATAAATTCCATTTTCACATTAATATTTTTTTTTCAATTTAATAGTAAAAAAATTAAAATTTTTTTCTTTTAGATACCAGGTAATTTTATTATATTTTTAAAAGAACATCAATTTTTTTAAATATCTTTCAAATGGATAATCAATTGTTCTAACCATTAAAAAATTATTTATTGATATAAATTGAAATAAATATTTTTTTTTGATTTTCCATTAGGTTTTTTTTGATTTTTGGAATAAACTGGAAATTTTAATAAATTTTCAGTTTTTTCTAAAAAGTAAACAGAACTGTCTTTAACTTTTCTTGAGTTTTCTGTTTATTTGGAAAATCGATAGATTTTACAAATAAAACAGAAAACCTTAAGAAAAGTTAGGCACTTGACGAACACTTTCTTGTTTTTTTTTTTTTATTTTTTGGAATAAATAGAAAATTTAAGAAATTTCCAGTTTATTATAAAAAGTAAAAACAAACCTAGGGGTCTGATATACACTTTTAATAATTATCATAATAATAATTTTTTTCTCTATTTCATTTTTGTCTCGAAGAGTACTGCATTTTCAAAACTATTGGTTATTATCTATCAAAACAAATACACTTAAGTTGAATATACCAAAATTTATTCCACGGTTTTTTTAGGAATTTGAACCTGAAAAAAAAACATTTTTTAGACGAGACTTTAAAAAAAAGTGGTATTAATAACAATAATAAATACAATAACATCATAAGTTTGAAGTAATGTAATTTTGATTACTGTTAATTGTAAAATAAAAAGATTAAAAGTTTCATCAAGATTTGGAAAAAAAATAATCACCTTACTAGATTTAAAATAAATCATCAAAGTTCACCAAATATAAAAGTTAAATTAATAATTTAAGGTTCTTTTAAGAATTATTCAAAATTTCAAAATTTTCACTGATTTTTGATCTTTTTTTTGGAAAACTCAATGAAAATATTATTACATTAATTGTGAAATAAATGGTATATTCTAAATAAACTTTATTATTAAAGATGAAAAGTAAATTAACATAGTGGTTTGTATGACTTGTTACTTTCATTTTTATGTTTTCATACTAATATTTACTAGTTATCAAATAATAAATTGAAAACAATTTCGATTTGATTTTCATATTTATCTTTTCATGTGTAAATAGAGTTTTCAAATCATCTCTTGTAATTTGTATGTTCTATCCATGTGTTTGGAACTTTTTTTGTTCTTTATATTATTATAGATAATTTGGGTGGGCCAAGAAACCTAAATCAAAGATATTTAAAGAATTGAAAAAAAAAAGATATTTCTATAAAATTTGATCCAATAGAGATTCGAAATAAAATAGCCAAAAAAATAAACATTGTTTTTATTTTATACCATATATTTGTCAAGTCTATAGTGGCCATTTATACAATATTATGTAAAAAATTCACAAATCAACAAATCAATGAATTATCTTCCGATCAAAAAAATCTATTCCCTTAAAGTTGAAAATCGGTTAAATCGTAAAAGCAATCATTAAAAATACGATTTTAAAAATTTTCCTTAATTTTTACAAATTGAACAGAAGAATACTCCCAACCTACACCACAAAAACATAAGACAAACAACAGGTTTGTACTTATTTCTCTGAAAACAACAAGAAAAAAAACAGAATATTAACGTTAATTTATTTTATTAAAATATGAACTTTTTCTCCTCAAAACCATTGACAAAAAAGATCACAATCGATTACCATTGAATTAAACAATTAGATTTTAATTCAAAAAAAAAAATATCGGAGATCACATTTTTTTATTTATTTTGATAAAGAACAACTTTTCTTTTTTGAGAAAGCAATTAAAATTTTTTCATATATTCGTTACAAGGAATATTAAAAAATAGAAAACCTTCTTCTTTTTCTTCCTTTCAAAGCAAACAAAAACCAAAACCTACAACAATAACAACAAACAAACCAAAGAATTTAAATCAAACAACTCAACACAACATCGATGCGAACAAAAAAAAAAGAAATGTCTGCTTCTACTAACTTATTTTGTACATTCTATCGCAAATTAAAAAAAAGCGATCAAAATCTTATCAGATTTTTCGAGCGCAAATCAGAAAAATCGCATTATTACACCGTTCATGGATCGAACGCACTTTTCATTGGCGAGGAGTATTACCGAACGTTAGAAACTGTTAAAAAAATGGGTCCAAAGGGCAAAGAATTGGACTCCATTACTGTCAGCGTACAAATGTTTGCCTCCATCTTACGAGATTTGCTTTTAGTGAAAAGGTTTCGTGTGCAGGTGTACAACAATCGAGGCACGACACAGAGCGAATGGAAAATCATCAAAAGGGGATCCCCGGGCAATGTACGGGACTTTGAGGAGATCCTTTTTGCGGGCGCCAGCAGTGGCAGCTCAAATCTCGGGGTTTGGATCGATAGCCCGCCGATTGTCATGGCGATACATTTAATCCAAGAGCAAGAAACACTCAAGATCGGTGTTGCCTTTTGTGATTCAACGCTGCACACCATTGGGATCACATCCATTGAGGACAACTCACAACTTACAACGCTTGAGTCTATTTGTGTGCAAATGGGCGCCCGGGAATGCCTAATTCTGGCAAAGAACCAGATCGGCAAAATGTTAAATTACTCCTATAAAAAGGCCACCGAAGTCTTGCAGAGATGCGGGGTGGTCTTAACAGAGCGCACCAAAAAGGAATTTCCGTACAAGGTCAACTCTACCGATTTGGAGAAGGACCTGTCTGTCTTAATTACAAACAGCCAATCAAGCAAGAACAAGGATCAAAATAGTAACAAATTTTCGTTGCAACAAATCTTTGAAAAGCATTCTTCGTCTTTGCCAGCTGTAAACACTTTGGTTTCCTATTTGGGCTTATTAGACGACGAACAAAATAATGGGACGTTCAGAATTTCAACATTCGATCCAATGCAAAAAATGCGTATCGACTCCACGGCCTTTGAGGCTCTGAATTTGTTTCCGTCAAGGGAAGAACATTTCAACCAATCGAAAAGCCAATTTTTCACAAATGACCAAGACTTAAGGGGATCATCGTTAATTGGGCTCTTGAATAGGTGCTGTACAAAAATTGGATCGAGGAAATTGTCACTCTGGATTAAACAGCCCTCAATCCAATTGGAAGAAATCACCAAAAGGCACCTGGTCGTGGAATCCTTTGTCCAAGATAACGATCTGCGTATGACCTGCAGAGACATCCATTTACACAATTTCCCAGACATTCCCAGAACCAATAACAAATTTCAAAGAGGCACGGCTTCATTATCGGATGTAATTAGGATGTTTCAGGTGACGCAAGAGATAATCAACCTCATTCAAACTTTTACAAACTCTGAATTGAACACTGGCGAAGAAGAAAATGATAATGAGAACGACAGCAAAATTGAAATTGACGAAGACAATGAAAGCCAAGACAACAAAGGAAAATTTGGACTCATTAAAGAGCGATACATCGAGCCATTGATCAAAATTATCAATTCCCTCAGCAAATTTATTGAAATGGTAAAGACCGTTGTCGATCTTAAAGCTTATGAAAAGGATCGAGAATATATGATCAATTCAGAGTACAACGAAGATTTGGCTGAATTATCTGAAAACAGAGAGTCCATTTTAAAAAAAATCAACAAATATTCCTCAAAAATTAAAAATACCTTCAAATCTTTGCCACCCGAAAAGGTATATTTTGAAAATTCAAAATCTCATGGCTATTATTTCAGGGTCACAAAAACTAACCACAAGCACGTCAGGGGACATAAAGACATCATTCAAATAGAAAATCGAAAAAATGGGGTCAAATTTACAACAAAGAAACTCCAAAAAATGAATAGCCAATTGAATGAAATACAAGAAGACTATCAAAATATTCAAGAAGATATTGTCAATGGAGTTATCACGGTTTGCCAGGGGTTTGGCAGTTTTTTTGATCAATTATCGGAAATTGTTTCAGAAATAGATGTGCTTCTCAGCTTTGCAACAGTAGCCACGGAATCAACGCTTCCATACATTAAGCCAGCAATGCTACCAATGGAAGAGCAGAAAGTCGTTTTGAAAGAATCAAGGCACCCCTGTGTAGAGGTACAGGAAGGTGTTACGTTCATACCCAATGACTTGTCGGTGAATGCAAATTCTTCCTTTGTGTTCATTACGGGGCCAAATTGCTTTGGCAAGTCCACATACATTAAGCAAATTGGAATGATCATTTTAATGGCCCAAATTGGATCCTTTGTCCCCTGCACAGAAGCTACAATATCAGTCCGCGATTGTATCCTCGCAAGGGTTGGCGCAGGGGATCGGCAGCTACAGGGGGTTTCAACCTTCCAGGCAGAAATGTTAGAAGCCAGTTCGATCTTGCAGACAGCCACTAAGCACTCGTTGATAATCATCGACGAACTTGGTAGGGGGACATCAACAACAGACGGATTTGGGCTAGCATGGGCTATTTCAGAACACATCAGCAAAAAAATTGGTTCAATCACTCTATTTGCCACACATTTCCATGAGCTAACTTCTCTATCCAAATCAGTCCCAAATATTTCCAATTTGCATGTGTCGTCAATGGTCACAAAAAATACAGTAATCCCAATGTTTAAAGTTAAACATGGTTCAAGCGACCAGAGTTTAGGTATTAGAGTCGCAGAAATAGTAAAATTCCCACAATATATTATTGAAAATGCTAAATTGAAACATAAAGAAATCGAAAAACATGAAAATGAATTAAAAAGAAAGGTTTGAATTGTTTTTTTTTTAATTTTTTTTTATTTATTTGATATGAACTTTTCTTTTACAATAATTTTACACCCTTTTTTTTTTTTATAATTATTTTTTTTTTGGATCATCAATTTATTGTTTGTTCATAATTTAATAAAATTAAAGGCAAAAATGAGATTATTACAAGAAATTGAAAATGATCAAAGCCAATCACAAGAGAAGGAACTTGAAGAAGAAAGAGAAAAGGAAATTGAAGGTGGGAAGCAATTAATTTTGGACTTTCTTACAGGATTTGAATCAATACCTTTCGATCAATTAGCACCTAGACAGGCTTATGACCAATTGGTAAAAATTAAGGATGGGCTATTGAAAAATAATAATACCTTTGTTAACAAAATAATAACTGAAACAATTGGCCAAATTGATTAAATTTTATTTCTACTATATTTTCTATTTTTTTTTAATAAAATTGTAAAGATAGGTGATCGAAAAATAAAATAAATCTTAGATATTTATTTTGAATAATTTCTTTTTTTTTTCTCTTCAATATCAATCTTTATTATTTTGATTTGGAAATAACCAACTAAAATTGTGTTTTGAGTTTAGCCAGAATGAATGAAAAAATGAGCACATTTGAAGTGATATAAGATGTTATTTTGAGAAAAAAAGAACAACAATTAATATCACATTAGCACTAGAGTAATATCATTATTTGGAGTCTGGGATAAGAACTAAAATGAAGAATTATTACTGGTGATTTTTGAACAAATGAAATAATATGAGATGCTATTTATTTTTTGGGACTAATGATCTAACTATACACAACAAGAAAACATACAATAAAAAAACATAAAAAATGAAAAATAAAAAATTTGTTATTTTTTAAAGAGAATTTGAAGAACTTTCGCTTCAAAGGATCTTTTAAACCACATGGAGTTAATGAAAAGATTAAAGTTAAAATTTACATTTACCACATTATAGAAAAAACTTGGTTTAAAGTTACCAGAGGCAAATTAAACTATATTTTAATCGAGGATACTCACCCGAAATAATAAATTGATGAATAAAAAATAATTATTAAATCTATCTATTTGTTGAAAAATCAATTGAATAGATTTTTGATTTAACTTTCCAAAATAATTCTTTAAAAAGATCAAAATTCAAATCATTAAAGTACCTAAAACTTATATTTTGTTTTTGTTTTTAAAATTTGGAACTAAGGGGATTACTTGTTATTACAAAGCAATTACTTTTTTTTTTTAAGTTAGAGGAAATAAAATTTTGTTCACTGTATTTTACAATTTAATATCAAATTAAACAATTCATATTTTAATAATTATAAACATAACAAAGCTTGATATTTTCTAAATAAAATAAAAGCATAACCAAAACCTAAAAAAAGTGAATAATGATTTTTGAAATGAGCATTACGTATTTTTTTTACTACTGGATTCTCAATTAAAACAAACTAACAAAACGTTTTATTTGGTTTTAGGTGTTGGATTAAAAGATATTATATTGTTACAATTTTTTTCATATTTATTTGTATTTTCTCTAATTGTGTTTTTTTTTTGTGAAATCATTCAAAAAAATCTCAATAGAAAAAAATAAAATGAAAAAATTTATAAACATCAGTTCAAAAATTGTGGCTCACCTAGAATAAGAAATCGAATATAAAAGATTATCATTTAATATTCAAGAACAATTAATAACTAAATTTGATTTGTAATTCAATTTTTAAATCATTCTAAATATATAAAAAACCTGATATTTTAAAAATAAAAAAAAATTATAATCACAAACTTAAAAAAATTGAGACACATTTTTTGAAATGAGCATTTAAAATTGTTTATTACTGAACTTTAACTGAAAAAAAGTTAAAAAAAGGATTTTTTATGAATAATTAAATTCATTTTAAAAGACATTACATAGTCACAATTTTCATAGTGATTATTTGCCTTTTCAAAGATTTTTTTTTTCAACATGATTATTTACAAAAAAAAGTATCAAAAAAAAACAAGATAGAAAAAGGAAAAGAAAAAGAAAAAGAAAAAGAAAAAAAAAAGGAAAAAGAAAAAAAAAAGGAAAAAAAAAAAATAAAAGAAACAGAAAAAGAAAAAGAAAAACTAAAATTTCAAAAAGTAAAACTAAAATTTTACAAAAAATGGAATAAACGAATTTGATCCAAAAAAATTTGAAAATATTTTTTTTGATAAGAATACTGGAATAAACCCACCAAAAAACTTACATTAACATAATAAAGTGAGCCAAAATTTTTGAAAAATAGTTTATTTATAGATTCAATTGGGAATAAAACAATGAATTATTGTACATATTTTATTTTTTTAATGATCAATCAATTAAAACACAAACCATTATTAGAGGTAACTATTAAATAATTTTTATTTAATTTCTAAATGTAATAAAGTACTTAACTTTATTATTTAAAAAGATATAATCATTACTTGAACCTTGTTGGAAATTTCAGAATAAAATACAATATGATTTTAGAAAAAAAAATGATAACTATGTTGATGTAATTTAAATTTATTAAATACTTATAATAAGATAATATCAAATAATAAAAATGAGAATAAAGATATTATAACATATATTTTAATTGATATAATAAATTTTTTTGAAACAATTATTTGTAAAATAATTATAAAAACAATAAAATTCTTTTAAACAACATTATAAAAAAAAAATTAATAAAAATATTATCAATGATAATGACTTAGTATATTCCAAGATGACCCATTATTACAGAGAATATTATATCTCAATTAAAATATTCTTTTACATTAAAAATATAATCCACAAATAATCATTACCAGATGTTTTAAATGATTTAATATTAATTATAAAAGGAAACGAAAACCAATTAAATTAAAGAACAAATATAATATATGAAATAATAATTCAATGGAGCCAGTTCAACTTTTATAACACAAACTTTGAACTAAATTTAAGGCAATAAAAAAATATCAAATTGAAACACATTTTTTGGGATTTTTTTGTTCACAAATTATTTTTATAACATTTGTGTTATAAGCTATTTCCAATAAAGTGGGGTAAATTTATTTTAAAATATATCTTCTAAACACAATCTTTAAAAAAAGTATTTGAACATCCAAAATAATTAACTACCATTTATCGATTCTTGATAATAATTCAATTTGTTTCTTTGTATTGTATTAAACAAAGAAAAGATATTAATTTTTTTGATCTTGATTTTATCTGATATTTTTTAGAGCTACAATTTGTATTTATTATTTTCTTTTTGTTTGAAAAAACCGTTTTCATAACTTTTTTAATTGCAAAAAATTTTTAAAATAGAATTGAAAACATATAACTGTATTTTATTGTTTAAAAAATCATTTGTACCCAAACATATTTCCAGTTTTTTATTGAAGTTTGTAGTATATTGTTTTCACCAAAAAAAGTGTTATTTTTTTTTTCATTTTTTAAAAATATTCCGTCCAATTTATTTTAAAATAAATATCTTAGCCATTTATTCAATTGATATTAATATTAAACTTAATTTGATATCACCAATTAATGAATACTACCACGAACAAAGATTATTTTTTTATAATGTAAAAAAAATGCCCTACTTTTTTGGAAATACCTTATACCTTAATTTGAAAATTTTTTTGTGCCTTAAATTTATATGAAAGTTTCTACCATGTCGAGTGAAACTGGCTGTAATAAAAAAAATAATTTAACATTCGATCTATGGTTTCGAAGATTTTCTTCTTTATCTTATTAATTTGGAAAGAATCCAACCAATTCTTTTCCTTCAATTTATTTCCCCATTACCAAATAGTATTTTTTATCCATACCATTTTTTTACAAATTTGTTTCAAAATGCAATTTTCAAATATTATTCATCAAAATAAGCCTAAACAAAGAATACTGTTTCAAATTTTATGTGAAGAGATTGAAAAATTGAAATCAAAAAACATGTTACAAAATTTCATATCAAAGTAAAAAAAATGCGAGAAAAATATTTCAATCAGATTCCAAATTATTTTGAGTTTTCGATTTTAATGGAAAATAAATAAAATTAAAGTCAAACGAATTTGTCCAATAAATCCTTACTCTCAAGAAGGAATTCAATAAATATCCAATTTCTGAACAAAAATTAGAATTAGATGACATAAATGAAAAAAGGATTTTTAAAAATTCATTTTGAAAATTCTTTTAATAAAATAAGTATTTTGTTAATCAAAAATTTTCTTATATAAACATATTTACCGTTTGAATTTTAAAGAAAACAGAATAAAGAATAAGTAATTGTTTTCAAATATTATAGATAAGATCAATAAATAAATGATTTTTATTTTTTTTTTGATCAATTTTTTAATTTTTTTGATTTCCTGTTGTTAGTTGGTAAATAAATTTATTTGACAAATGTATCTTCCACTCTCGTGTTTTTTAAAATATCAATTTGTTTGGTTAAGGAAATGAATTTAATAATTCAGTTTTGCACAAACTACTTACTTAACCTTTGGTAAAAAGTAATAACTACCTTAAATTACAAAATATGTAAAAGTTTTTTTCCCTTTTAGGTTTTTTACAAAAAGTGTGAGAAAAAGATCAAATCTTTTTATGTTATTAAAAAAGAATAAAAGAAATTTGTGGAAAATATAAACTCATTTCACAAAATTCGTTAAATGTTTTGTGACTTAACTCTCATAAAATCTTTGAAAATTTGTGTAATAACAATAAATGACAGTTTTTTGACAAAAATTTAAAAAAGATCGAAAAATCTGAGAAGAACAACTTTCAAGTTTGTTTTCATTTTATATAGACTCGTTAATAAAAATTTATCAGAAAGAAACCTAATTAATTTCAAGAAAACAAAAATGAAAATGATGACTGTACAAAAAAAAAAAACAAAATTTCCCATTATTTTTTTCTCTTTTTTAAAACAATCAAGCGATTAAAATATGTCTTAATAAAAAGCGAAAGGGTTTTGTTATGACAGTTTTGGTTCAAATTATTCAAACAAAAATTAAATATTGAAGAATCACAAACACTGATAAGAAAAGTGTTTCTTGAATAAAAAAACTTAAATGTAGCAAAGGTTTTCTGTTAAAACATTTGATGAAAAAGGTTTGAAACAAATTTATTTTTTATTTTTTATTTTTAACTTTTTACTTTTTGAAAAAAAAAAATTGATTGAAATCGAATGACCGAAACAAAAGAAACAAAAGAACTCAAACCAAAAGAAGAAAAATTTGTTGACAAATTACCCGAATTGAAAACTATCGACACAATCTTCCCACCACATATGAAAGAGGTACTTGTTATGTTTGGAGAAATGTACGAAACTTTCAAAGAAAGCAAACCAAGCTACATCAAAACCATCATTGGATTTGTCGAAAAAATTGTACTTCTTTACTTGACTATTTTTTCCTTATTCATAAAAACTGCCGATTACATTGTTGCAAAATTACTTGGTCACTGTTGCTGTTCTGAGTGTTGCTATAGTTATAAATTATGTTCCAAAATTTATGGTTTTACTTTTAAAGCTCTTGTAGACAAAGTTAAAAAAGCTATTGATGAAGAAATTGAAAATAAAAATGAAGACGAAGGAATGTGCCCAAAGATGGTTGAATACGCCTTGGACACATACAAATTAGTTGACATGTTTTTACCAGAACCAGAAGAAGAACCTGAAGAAGAAGAAAAAGAAAAAGTATGTAACAACAAATTCTGGGTAAATTTCTGGCTTGTAATTAGATACTCTTTCCTCTTCCACTCCTTTTTCGTTCTTCGAAATATTGCCAAACATGGTAAAAAAAAAGAGTCGGTTCAAAAATGTAAATACCAATCTGCCATATGTACAATTGCTCATGAATTCTTAAAAACAGTTGTTGAAATTTTAAAACTCCTCAAAGAATTGAAAATTTCTGAATCCTGGACTGAACTCACCAAATTCAAAACCATTTGTTGTGATACGATCAAATTCTTATTTAAAAAAACCGAAGAAGAAGAAGAAGAAGAAGAAGAAGAAGAAGAAGAAAAAAAAGAGAAATAATATGGTAAAAAGATCCAGCTTTTGAACTCAAACACTATTTTTGAAAACGATTTATTTGTTATTATTTTTTCTCCTTTTTTAAAACTTTTACGGAATTGATCACACTTTTAAAAAACAATTCAACTTTAACACTAATTAGGTGTGTTTATTATTTTCCAGTCAATAAAATTCCTATTTGAGTTTTTTTTTTGTTTGTTTATTACAAGTTTGTTTAAATTTTTCCAAAGAAATATAGTCTTTTTTTCTGATGTAACTCCCACAAAATTAAGACAATAATATGAGTCCTCAACTTTCTGACACTTACTGTTGTGGAAAAAAAGTGAAACTGGAAAAAAAGTGAAACACGGTTTTTAATTGGGAACATTACTGAAAATGAAAAGTAAAATCAATAAAAAGAAGAAACCAATTAACTTCAAATAATAATCCAGTATATAATTTTCAATCAACCCAACAAATACTATTTAAATCTACTGATTTATCGAAATTGTGTGTGTGGTTTTTGAGATCTCAAAAATAGTCAATTTTTTGAACAAATTTTTAATAATTGATCAATCAAAGAAAAACCCATACCTAATAATAGTATTAAAAAAACTGTTATTGTGGCGAATACTTCATTTTGTCTTTATTTATTTATTTATTCTTTTTTTCATTGATCTTACTTTGAATTTTCAGTAATGTTCCCAATTAAAAACCGTGTTTCACTTTTTTTCCAGTTTCACTTTTTTTCCACAACTGTTATATTTTTTTGTAAAAAACTTTGGGTCTTTTCAGTATATTTATATTAGAATTATCTGTAAAAAAGGTTGTTTAAAGATTTCTGGTTTTAAATTTGGTTCAAATGTTACCAAAACTGCTTTAAACACATGAGTCAACATGTCGATGGGTCACTGATGAACTTTTTGCCATATTTTGTCTTCTAGTCATTTGAAATTAAATTTTTCTTTTTTTTTGTCTGGTCATCATTTGAGTTTTTGGTTTGGTATTTACATAGTAAAAAAGTCAATGCATTCAAGATTGCTTTGGATTTTTTGAAAATAAAAAAGGAAGAATCCAAAACAGTAACTTATAGGAATACAAGTCTGATCTTTATTAAGGAGTCAAAAAGCCAAAAAAATCAAAAAAGGTCATTAGGTTTTTGACAACTGTTTGTACAAAAAAGAAAAAAAAATTTTTTCTCATCTATTTTTTTTATTTTTTAGATTGCTGACGTAGTTATTTCAAAATATAAAATGACACCAACACGATTGAGTACATCAAACAAATCTTATTTCGAAATCCAACAATTTTCTATTTCACAAAAGATTTATGATTTTCAGAAAATTTTATTTTTTTGGCAATACTTTATCAAATTGCCAAAAGTTTTGAGATACCAATTTTGATACAAATTGGGATTTTTGATCAAAATAACAAATTTGGAAGGGAATTGGAACGATAAAAAAGCAGAATATTAAATTCTGTACAGATATTATAAAGTTAAATGTCATAGATTTTATCTGATTCTCTTTTTTTTTTTTAGTAATCATTATTCTTGTTTCACAAAAAAAAAAAAAACAAATGTCTAACATAAAAAAATTACCAAACAAAAAAATCTAGATCGAAAAATAGAATATAATTCTTTGAGAGTTAATAAAATTTCTAAAGAAAAAAAGGGAAACGAAGTAATATTTTATCCCTATTTATTATTCAAATTTTGATAAAAAATGAAAAAATTTTTTGAAAAAAAATGAAATATTTGCTAATTTTTGACTTTTTGATAACTTTATTAATATTAAAAACTAATGGTTACTAAAAGGTCTGTATCAAAAATTATTTTTGAAGATTTTTTTACAATTTAAGTTCAAAGATCCAATTTTCCATGGTTCTATTTGGTTTTTTTTCAAATTTAATAGTAAAAAAATTGAATATTTTCTTTTTTTCAGAGTTAAGAGATTATAATCATTATATTTTACTTTTATTTTAAATTTAATAAATATCTTTCAAATAGATTATCCATTATCAGGACTATTAAAGAATTATTTATTGATTGGTATTGAAAAAAATATTTTTAATTCTGGAAAACTGCCGTTAGATTTTTTTTGATTTTTTTAATAAACTGAAATGAACGGAAAATTTATTTAATTTTCTTTACATTCCAAAAAGCAAAAAAAAAAAACCTAGGCACTCTACAACACTTGACGACACTTCTCCTGAAAGGAGGAGTAAAAACCCGATAGAAAGATTATCAATAAATAAGGTTCCACAAACGGTGATTAATAAAAAAAAAATAATTCCCACTTAATGGATTGATAGGAAAGTTTTAATAAAATGTGTTTTTTTGTGTTTGAAATTAATTCATAATATAGACTGTATTTAATGAAATCTATTATCCTTGGATATTTCTATCTTTAATAAATCTAAGATGATAATAAGTTGAGATTTATGGATTATTTGTTAATTGTGAAGTATTGTCAATGTAAATATTTAATTAACCCCCCCCCCCCCCCCCCCCCCAACGAGATATAAAACAAAAAGTAAAATAATATCTTCTGATCTGATCAGTGATTATATTTGTTTCTTTTGATTCATTTTTCAAAATTAATTTTTTTTTTTTAAAAAAAGATCTTGATATTATCAATTAATTATTTTTTTGAATTCTAAAATATGGTAAAATTACTAAATAGTTCTTAAATATAAAATTGGAATTAATTTTTAATACTGGTATTAAGAAAAATATCATTTTTTGTAATTTAATTCTTAACAATAAACTATTTTTCAAACATAAAGGGTACACCTCTCAAATCAGTAATACAATCGAATTTGATTCTTTATAAGATAATTAATTATTGGTGATTTTCATTTTAATTATTCATTTTTTCATTTGTTTCTATTTTTATTTTTGGATATTGAAAAGTTGGAAAATGAAAAAGCAAGATAAGAAGAAACCAATTTGGAAATAATCTTTCAGTATATAAATGTAAACAGTTTAAGTTTGATTTCGAATGAGCTAGATATAGGGATTAAAAAAGTCCATTATTGGATTGATGCATGGAACAAAGAAAAAAGAGAAAAAAAAGAGAAAAAAAAAGTAAAAAAAAAAAAACAATTACAACCAAATATCAGATTAATTGCGGCTTTATCTTGAATATGAGAATTTAAAGAACAAAAGTTTGACGTGTAAAGAATTATCAATAAAATGTAGAGAAATTTTTCCCAATTCGCCTTTTTCAAAGGTTTTTATTGATTTTATAATTTTTTTCATTACAATTTACAAAACGAGATTTCTCATTTCAATTAAAAGGGCACACCAATTTTTAAAATATTTAATTTTTATTGTTTTGTTTTAATGAGTTTTAAAGATTCAATTAAGTATTTTTTTAAGTTTTAAAGGGTTTCTTAGATTTAAGAATGATACTACAATTAATTTGATTCACTTATGAATAATTCTTGGAATTTTTTGAGCCCTTTTATTTGAAAAAGATTTTTGAATCACATAATTCTAAATAATTACACATTTTTTTAAAAGGGTTTTGAATTGTGATAAAAAAAGAAATTAATCTTTTACAAAATAATAATTATTATGAATTCAAGGATTAATTTACAAAATAATGATTTTTAAAGACTGGAAAACCAATTAACAAGAGAAATAATCTCTATGTAAAAATTATATAAATTTCTCAAAATTTAACTTTTTTTTTTTTTTTTTGAATATTTTGTTAAAATTTTATAAGTAGATATAAGTAAAATTAAAGTTTTTTCATTTTTTTTTTATTTTGATTTTTTGGAGAATTTAGAACTTAAGAGCACCAATATAATTTTTAAGGTATATTTAAATATTTCAATTGCGGTTGTTATTATAATGTGGCTACCCCCTTAATCATATATAACTTGAGGTTGTTTTCTGAAATATTTATGATATCACTAAAATGTTTTTTTAATCGGAATGACTAAAAATATGACAAATATCTTTAATTTTCAAAATTTGTACAAAACAAATTGAAATGTTAATGAATAATTATATTTTGGGAGAAATAAATTTAAAACAAACAAAAAAAATTGATTTTCATATGAGTCTTACTTTTAACGAATAATATTAATAATTTCAGATTACTTAGTTATAATAGACCCTCTATTAAAAATTATCAAAACCAATTTTAAAAAAGAATCAAACCCCAAAATTAACAATTTTATAAACAAAAAAAAATAATTTTCAATTTTTCTAATGATCATTTCTGGACTTTTGTTTTTTTTATAAATCTTATTAACAATCAAGTTTTGTTCGATTCAAAAAAGTAATTAATTATTTTGTATTAACCAAATCTGTTTTAAATGTAATATTAGATCATTAAAGAACAAACTTCTTGTTGGAATCAAAGTAATTCGCTAAAAACAAACAAACAAAAAAAAAATTCATAATAAATAAAAATAAAAACAAATAAAATTCATAAAAAAAAAACAATAAAAAATAATAAAAAAAAAACTTTTATCAATTGAATTTTGTTTTGAAGGGATATATAAATAGTTAGAATTAAATATCAATATATCGATATAATAAAAAAGAGGATGATTTTTTTTTTTTTTTTTTTTTTTTGAAATTTGACTAAAGTTTACGATTTTGGCTTATTTTCTTTTATGCTCTTCTGTTCCCTTAGGGACAATTAGTCTCGAAAAGTATTGGTCAAAGGATAAGTCCATTTTATATCTCTCAATTGTTTCATTAATGAGGTCCCATCTGGTGGGGAAAGGGTGTTGGTATCCTCTTGTCTCATATCTAACGTATCGGTAGGCGCACATAGCTGTTGTTCTAGCTAGATAGGGCAAATCCTTTTTCGAAATGATCATTCCTGTTAATAATGGGCCAAAGAATTTGACGGATTCCTTCATGAATATTTGGATTCTAAAGAGCCCATTTGGCAAGGGGTATATTACGATATGCGCGTGGTTAAATTTGGAGGTGATTGTTGTTGGGTCATAGTCTTGCTCGATGTTTTCGCACCAGACGATTTGCACGATGTCGTTACCGACATGCTTTTTTTTATGGATCTGCTGGACGTTGGTTTCGGAATTGGGCATTCTCGTGATCGTGTGGAACACGACCTCTGTTTCGCTATCTGTGTAATACGGACAAGTTCGGCCGTTTACCCCCGAATAGATATCCAGCCCGCCATTATAGCCCACATGCTTGGAGATGTCTATTTCCCAGCCGAGCCCGTTGACAAATTCTTCGTATAGGGGCGAGCCGAATTCGTTTGACAAAATGTCGTTTTGATGTATTTGGCCCGGCGCGACATAGATGACGCCGATTTTTTGCATTTCGCGAGAGGGCCTTTTGTCCAATTCCTTTAATGCCCTCGAAAACCGATCGTTTCTTTTGATTGGGATCAAGTCTTCCTTGTTTGTCACCGAGAATAGCCCTAATTGGGAAAAGAGGATTTTGGATAAATGGAAATGGTTTCTGCTCTCAACCGTGGTTGGCGGTTTAATATTGTCACATTTTTTTTCATTATTTTCCTTAACACTTTGAACAAAGTTATCCAATGAGGATTGCTGGCCTGAATAATTTTCTTTGATTTCATTGAATTGCTGACTTTTCCCCGAGGGTATGCCAACCATTGGCGAATTAAAATTTGTTTTGGACTCTGATTCAAATGTTTCACCAATGTATTGCAGCATTTCACCCAACATGTCTGTTGTGGATATATCTAATTCTGTGGTGTAGCGTGGTAATTTCATCTGCTCTCTTTCAAATTTTGGTAGCTTTGGTAAGTTTTTAGCTATTAATTTAAATTCCTCATTGTTGTTTGTTTGGTATTGCTGGGTTATAAATTGCTTTTCAATTTCTTCCTCATCTAAATTTTCGTATAGCGGCTCAATGTCCCAGACATATTTACCAGAGGCATCACGTAGTATTACTCTAACAACATTTCTTTCCCTTTTATTATTCACTTTCATTGGCAAATCATATAGCATGATAATTGTGCCTTCTTTGAGAGCAAAGGCTTGCGAATATTTATCAAAATTTTCCAAATTTCTTTGTTCAATTTCTTGAACATTCAATTCTTTATTATCGTTATCGTTATTATTAGTATTAGTATTAGTATTAGTATTATTATTATTATTATTATTATTATTCTCTTTTTCCTTTTCAATTTCCTTTTTCCTTTCCGTTTCTTTTTCTTGTTCTTTTTCCTTTTCTGTCTTCTTTTTAAAGACTTCAAAATTCAAATATTCCTCGGGTATATCCGAATAGTCATCAGCAAATAAAGAGCAATTCCACTCCGGTCCTTCACATAATGGATAATTATTCCAATTATTTAATAAATTCAATAACACAATTTCCGCAGAATTCATTAGGACATAATCTATGTGATAAAATGAGAAATTGTTTTTGATTTCCTCTTCTGTTCGTTTTTTTTGATAGAGATCTCTATTTTTTTTTTTTTTAGTTTCTAAAACTAAGAAGTGTAAAAATTTTTGGATATTCTCTTCATTAACATCAAAATTTAAATTATCATTATCATCATCATCATCATCGTTATTATTAATATTAATGCTCGTTGTTGTGTTGATATTAATATTTTCTTTATTTGAACTATAATCAATTTTGACATAAGAAAAGGATTTTTTCAATGATAAATTCGATTCTTTAATAGTTTCACGAATTGATTTATTAAATCCTAAGCAAGCAAATAAAGTCGAAAAGAATAAAGAATTCAATTCCTTATTGAACAGTAATACTGGCAAGTTGGTAATAAAGGTTTGTATAGTTCTTAAGAGAATGGGAATTGATGGGGGCACTGTTGAATTATTTTGTTTATCGTTTTCATTATCTTCATATTTTCTAATAAAATTTGTTAACTTTGAAACATAGCTCATGATCAAATTACATTGATTTTTAATTAAGTTTGGTAAAAAGTTGGGTGCCAAATTATTAATTATTTTTGAAAATGGTGCAATTAAGACTAGCCCATGGTTTGCGGTCTCGGCAACTTTGGTATTGGGGTTATCTACAAATTGATTCAGGCATTTCAATGCTATTTCAATTATTTCCTTTTCCATTATTTGCTCGCCCTCCTTTTGGTTGTTTAATTCATTGACGGTCAGAGTACTAATGGTCCACAGGCTGTATAAGGTTAATTGTTGGTGCACATTTTTGCCCTTGCCGGTTAAAAAATTGGAAATGATTTTGATTATTTTCAATCTAATGGATTGGACCGGGAACAAAAAATAATTAGAAAGATCATGTAGCTCGTTGTTCTTATCCCAAATGGGGAACTTGCTTTGTCTCTTAAATTCCTTTTCAGTTAAGTTTTGAATTTTGGTTTTGGTGTCTTGATTAATAATGAAAATGGAATTCTTATTTTCGCCAATATATTGGCCATATTTGTTGATAATTTTATCGATTTCAGTAGCAAAATTTTCACGCTCAAGTAAATCCCTATTTAATAAATTTTGTAAATGCAAAAACCCATTTGTGGATTTTTGATCTAATTGTAACAATTTGGTGTAATTGTATATTTCCAATTTGGTAAAATGATCCTGTAATGAAATTAACGAGCTTAGACAAGTTAGGCAATGCAAATAAATGCAATCCTTATAATTAGTTGTGTTATTGGTATCCAACACTAAAGAAATGAGATTCAAATAGCTATTGATCAGCCCAATCGAGCCGGGGAACGAATAACTGAAAATCTGCGAAGTGTATCTCATGATGTTTGAAATTACCTTCTCGTCTCTTAGGGATAATCCCAGGGAAATGACGATGTAAAAATACGATAATTCTTGGTAACTGAGCGGATTAATTCGATAAGGATCGCATAGCATGATCCCAACAGCGCCATATGACAATGACCTTCCAGATAAATAGTTTGATCCCAAGAGGCAGGATTCAAAAAAAATTGGTCCAAATAATTTTAAAATTGGCAAATTTTGTTGTGCTAAGAATCGCATATCGTTATTGTCAATAATTTGATATAGCCTATAAATTAAATCCAAGATCTCAATATAAGAAATGATTGCCAATTCGTGTATTTTCCCGTTTTTAATATGATTGACGTTGCCCAGCAAATTAAAGATCTTTTTCCAAAAAAAGACCGAATAGTCATTATCCCACCATTGGCTGATATTTAAATCAAATTCATAGTTAATGTTAATTTCCTCTTGGCTAGTTGCAGGTAATAAATGAATATCGGGGAAAAAATCTAAACTGAATTTATTTCTGGCAATGCTATCGGCAAACAGGACATGGCTATTGCCACGGTTGATTCTTTGAAATTTGAGTTTATTTTCTTCATTAATGATCTTTTGGTTTGCCTTGAATCCAAAGAGAATGTGGTTAAATTTGATCGTGATATCATATAATAATCGTTTCCACATTACTATCGTTTGGAAATCTTCTCTTATTAATAAAAAAAGTGCCTTCAATCCTTGCCAATGCGAATTGCATTTGGTTTTGGAATAAAAAAAAATAGTAAATAGGCATCCAATTATTCTTGACCAAATCAATTTTCGAAAAGTTTGATCTCGTTCCAAATAGATTCTTTGAAAAGTGGTGATTGCCTTGGTTATGAAAAAGTCCCAGGTATTGCGGCTTAATAAATCATATTTTTCTTCTGCTATAAATTTTAAATTCACCAAATACCTTGTCAGTCTTCTCAGAATTTCATCTGTTTTTTCTTTTTCAATTTCCATTAAAAATGCCTCCAGTAAATTGTCAAGAAAGACGATCAAATATGATTGCAACTCGCTATGAATTAATAATGGCCTCTGCTGAACAGATTTGAGCCAAAATTCATACCTCTCCAGAACTTTGTATACTGTGCTGTCATATTGAATAGGTAAAAAAAAGCTTTGTCGAAAGATCTCAAATATAATGCTTCGGTGCTGGGCAGTTTCAAGTATAAACTTCGCATGATTGTCAGTTTGAATCCAAACTAATACATGCTCAATCAATAAACATTGAAGTTCATGTGGGCAATGTTCATTAAACCCATGTTCTAAGATTTTTTTTTTTTATTTTTTAATAAAATTATTTTGAGAATATTTAATATAAAAAAAAATTAAAGTTTTTGTTTATTTTTTTTTAATTTTTTGATATTATATTTGTTAAAAAAATATATTAATAGAAATGATTTATTTTAATGTTTTTTTGTTTTTTTTTAAAATCAATCGGAAATTCCCCTCGATTTTTGTTCCCTCGTCTTTTAGTTGAAAAAAATTAATGTTTTTATTTTTATAATTCTTTTGGAAATAAAAAATTTTTAAATTTAATTTTTTCGTTAATAAATCTTTTTCCAGTTAAAGGGGCTAAGTTGTTGTAATATGTGAAATAAATGCCGTTTAAAGGGTTTGAATGGATATTAGAATGAAAAAAATTTAATTTTGGAAATTTCAGAATTGCAATCTTTTTTTCAAATTTTTATTTTTTTTCTTTTTTACGATTTTTTATTGATCAGCAATTTTTTTTCTTTATTTCAAGATCTATAGCTACTAAGTAAAAACGTATTTTAACTAATGTTATTAAAACAGCGAAAAAGATTGTAGAAAAATGTTATTGATTTTTATTGGAATTTTTTTTGGATCTTCAATAGGAGATCAAAATGAACATTTTTTTTTTTTACAATAGGGAACAAAGAATTTGAGTTTTTCAATTTTTAAGAAAATCTATAGATTTATTAGATTTTACTTCAAACGGATATCAAATCTTCTCGAGAATGTGTATTATTCTACTAATTTCTTATTTGTTCTTTAAAGGTAAATTATAAAAAATAATTGATATTTAGAAATTTTGTTATGTTCCCCTTTTACAGAATTAAAATTTACTTTAAAAACATTTTAATTTTTGTTAACATGTGTTTTTGATGAAATTTTTCTGTTTTTTTTTTTTTTTTTTGATAAAGATATTTATTTTGGTTGTATACATAAAGCTATATATATATTTTTTTTATCTCAAACCTTTTATTTGGTAAAATTTTAACTATATAATTCCAGACAACTACTGATAAGAAAGTGATTTTTTCACAAAAAAGTTTAGGATAGTATTGTAGTCACTGTGGAAAGATTTTGGGAAATCCTAAAGTTATTAGGAAAATTCGGAAAATTTTCTTATCTTCTTTTTTTGAATTCTATTTGGGTAAAATAAGAAGTATTTTGCTATTAAATTCCACTTTAAAAATATTATTTAGAGTTTTTTTAGAAGAGTTTAACCAAATTATTTTGCGAATTTCTAATCTCATAAATATATAAGGTTTGCCGCGCTCAAAGATTTACGGCATTGGAAAATTAATTTGATTCAAGTCACTCAATTATTTGATCAATGGACGACATGGAAAAAAGTCAATCAATTGTCCCGTAAAGGTTGGAAATTGAATGAATTCTCTTGTTTTGTTTAAAAACAATGTCTAAAATAAAACAACGTTTTTCGTTTTTATTCCAAAGAAATCAATCTCATTTTTAAAAAATAAAAAAATGTTTGGTCTCTTTTTTCTTTGAAAAAAGGAGAAAAAAGACCATTAATAAAAGATTTTCAAAGTCAAAAAAAAACATTTACAAATTTAAGGAAAAAGAAAAAAAAAAAAAACATTTTATTTTATATGTCAAGTCAAGGAATTTTTAGAGGAAGGTTCAAAATCAGTCACTGTTAAGAAAACTAGTTGTATGAATGCAGATTTTGTAGTTTGATCACCTTCGAGAATTGGCTGGCAATCGGAAAATAAAAGAATAGATAGATCTCATTGAAAAGTTGAACGATCTGGTTTGTTTCTGTATGAATTTAAACTAAGTTTTATCACTGATGTAGAAAATGTAAAATTTAACTTCATTGTTTTCAATCGTTCCATTGGGAAAAAAAGATCCTTTGAAGAAAAAGTTCTTCAAAGTACCATTAAAAGATAACAAATAAGTTGTTTTGGTTAAATTTATTTGTTTTTTTTTTGTTGTGCTGAGTTAATCCCGAGTTGAAAAAATAAATAGCACCTCATATTGTTTCATTTGTTCAAAAAAAATCACCTTGTTATAATTCCTCGTTTTGGATCCCCTTCCAGACTCAAAATAATGATATTGTTCTTGTGCTAAGATTATATTAATTGTCGTTCTTCAAACTCCTCAACATAATCTTATATTACTTCGAACAATATCATATTTCTCGTTCTTCCAGGCCAAACTCGTAACATAACTAGGTGGTTGTTTCCAAATCGAATCAATAAAGAACGTAATTAATAAATTTGACTCTAAATCGAGATTTTTATCACAAATTTTCTCAAAAAAAAAAAAAAATGAATTGAATATTTCCTTTTCTTTACAATTAACGATTATTTTCAATGATAATATTAATACATTATTATTATTAAAAGTATTTTGATCTTTTGAAATGTAAAAAAAAAAAAAACACTAATTTCTTGAAATAATAATAAGTAAATGATATAATTTTCAGTAATTTAACTTGGACTTTTATTTTTTTAATCCAAGATAAAATTTGTCTTCTGATAATTTGGATTTAACAATATTACCAATAATAGTTCGCGACATTTTTTTCACAAAAGTTGAAGAAATCGAATTAACTTTTAAATATCTGCTTTGAACAAAGAAAAGAAAATATAGTAAAATTTTTTTTTGAATTTTTTTTTTTTATTCTTTTTGATCTTTTTTATCTCTTTTTAATTACTATACTTTTTCATTTTTTAAAAAGTCAATATTTTGATAATAATTCAAATTTTAAAAAAAAAATATTATATAAAAAAATAATCAGAAAAAGAAAAATCTAATGTAATTACCAGTCGAAGTTTCGATTAAATTGAGTTTTTTAGCAACACTAGGGTAAAGTGTAACGAAAAAGCAATTTTCAAGTGTATTAATCCAAAAATGTGGTTTCAGTGTTTTATTAGAAATATAATCTAATAAATTTCCAAATAGTTTCAATTTTTCTTCTTTTGTATCTTTGGTATTTTCTTTAGATCCTAAAACACTAGCTATATTAATTTCAAAAAAATAAAAATTAAAAAAATTCAGATAATATTTTTATATTTCAATTTTTTGATTTTTTTTTTTTTTTTTGATAAATATAGAAGAAAAAAAAAAAAAAAAATTGTTTACTTTTATTTGGCTGTGATAATAAAACAATATTCTTTTGATAATCAACAAGAAATGGATTAAAATTAATGGTGCTTTTTAATAATTCATAAATCTCCTTTGTTGTTTTTTCAGCAAGTACATCAATAAAAAGAATTAAAGTGTTTAATCCTTTTTCTCTAATGGCAGGTTTGTTTTCTAAACTTGTTGTAGATTTTAATAATTGGTCTTTATTGTTTAAAATATTATAAATATCGAAAATTAAAAAAAAATACAGATTTTTAAAGAACTTCTTAAACTTTTTAAAGAATATATGAACATGTCAAAAAAACAATTTTCTTTTGTTTTGCTATTCTATTTTTTTTAACATTTTTTTTATCAAATAAAAATTTTAAATTTTTTATTTATTCCTTTTATTTGAAGAAGGGAAAAACATTTTTAGTTTTATTTGAAAGTGTAATTTACTATTTTGAGAAATTAAAAGAGGAGTTTAAATTAAGGTAATAATTTTACACTTTTCTTTTTAATTTACCAACTTAGAATTTTGTTGTTCAGATTTTTATTACCATTATTTTGATGTTAAAAAACTTGAAAAAAGAATAAAAAAACGTTAAATGTGTTTAAATACTCTTTTGAATGGATATCTTTGAAAAAAAAAGATAAAAAGTTAATAATAAACTTTTCATTTTTGATAAATTTTTCTTTCAACAAATCTGTTGGTTGTTATTATATTCTGGTATTAATTTATAGTTAATAAAGTAAATTTGGGTGGATATAGATGTGGTGTATAATTAACTGGAAAATGGTGTAGTTAGATTTACTTTAAGTTAGAAAAGATTTTGAAAAAAGATTTTTGTGCTCATAAATTTTTTTTATATATACTTTAAGAAGATCTTTAAGTTTTTTTCAAAGAATAAATAAAATAAATATAAATAAAGTCATTTGACATACACACAATAAAAAAAAAAAAAAAAAAAAAAGGTTACATAATTCGTCTATTCCCCAAGTATTTCTAATAGCTTCGGAAGCATAAAGAATTAGTTTATTTAAAATTGAAAAAATAGTATTATATTCGCCTGAGGATGGTAATTTGGTTTCTATTTAAATAATAAATAATTATAAAAAACATGAAATTAAATATTGAAAAAAATAATAAAAAATCAAGAAAATTAAATAAAGAGAATTATGTTAAATAATAAGAATATTATAAAAATAATCAAAATTATCAATAAAAAAAATTGAAAATATCGTCTCGATTGTCTTTATATTTCCAATAAATTTTTGTTTTGTATTAAAAAAAATTGTTAATATCATCGATATTACTAAAAATAAAAAAATTTTTTTTTTTTTTTTTCAGCAAATGGGAGGTGTTTTTGTTGTTAAACTCTCTTCAGTAGGAAAAAAAAAAAAATAAATAAATAAAAATTCTTTTTTGATTTTATCATTAGTTTATTACTAAATCAAATTTTAAATTTTGTATAAAAATAATCTAAATTTTATAAAGTAGTTAGAGTAAAAAAAAAAAAAGAGAAAATTTTATTTAATTAACCTGTCCTGGTATTAAATTAATAATAATTATTTTTTTATTTTGGATCATTTAGTCTGTTCTTTTGTAAAAAAATTTTGAAAATTAAGAAATTATTTTTAAAACTAAAAGATTAATAGTGCCTTGTAAAATGGAATTATTACAGAAAGGTAAAAATAAAATATTAAAAATTTAATGAATTGATGATCGATCATAATTTCCATATTTTTGAAAAAAAATTTAGAAAATAATGGACTAATTATCTTTAGTTTGTATAACCTATGCTTGAAATCCATTTCATTCTTGGTTAAAAGTCAAGATTTACATTTTCGGTTCTCGTGATAATCTTGTTTTAAAATGAATATGGTAATTTTTATAATTGTGTAAAAAAATTGATAATCATTTTTAGAATAATTTAGGAAAAAATTGAAGATTTTATTTCTTTAAATTATTCTTCGTCTTCATTTTAATGAAAGAAATTAATAATTAGAAAATACAGATGCTGAATTCATGTGTTTACTATTTCCGTCTCTGTTTTTGTGCATTTCTAAAATTTCTTCTATTGTTTTCAACCAAAATTTTGTTAATTATTTTCTTAATACACTGGATTTTATACATTATGAGAAAAGGAAATAAAAATATTGCAAAAGATAATCTTTTGATTAAAATAATATATAAGATAAAGATTCGCCTTTATTTTCTTTTTAGCTTTTTTTTTTTTTTCTTCAATAGCCAAGAAATTTTTACCAAGACAGTATTTTTCAAAAATTTAAACATATTATATGATTAACGAATATATTAAAACCACATAAAAATGGAAGAACTGTGTAAATTATTCGTAATTGAGCAAATACAATCTTTTTAGAAAGCCTTTGAAAAATAATATTTACATTGGTAAAATGAAATAAAAAAAATAGTTTACTTGGATTTGTAACCACAAAGGGATAAAATTAAATACAATTAATTTTAAGAGTTATTCGATTTTGTTTATAATATAATTTGTTTAAATATTTGACAAATATAGTCTTGGTAAAAATTTTTTGGCTATTGGAGAGAGAGAAAAAAAAAAAAAAAAACTATCATATTTAATAATGTCTTTCACAAAAAGTTCCAGATTTTTTATTTTTTTTTTATTTAAATCGATCAACAAAAATAATATTACTACGAATTTAAATATTAAAAAAAGGTATGTAGATTTTTGATCAATAAATGAAAATAAAAAAAAAATACTTATGATTCACCAAAAAGTTTTTGATTAATTTTTAAATCATAAAGCAAATTTTTTTAAAAAGTTCAGACCTTTAAAAAGCACTCTTTCATTTATTTTTTCAAGAGTTTAAATTAATTTAAAGAGTTTTTTTATTGATTTGTCGAGAATTTTAGATTTCTTTTTTGCATTTTTTTTTTTTTAATTTCAAAGTTTTATTTTTTAAAATTAAAAACCAAAAGGAGTTCAAAAAAAAAGCAAAAAATTAATTTCCAAATTGTATTTTTTTATTTTGCAAAGAAAGTATGTAATTATCAAAAGTTTGTCCAATAAATAAAAATAAACATTAAAAAGGTTGGATAAACATTTTTCTATTTATTAGGTTGAAAATGGTAACGAAAACAAAAAACATTCCAAAAAACTCTAAAAATCTCTAAATTTTATTGAAGAATAAGAAAGCGGCTAATAAAGATTGAAATTTAAGTAATAAATATATTCTAAAAATTGATAACAAATCAAATAGACTTGTAACTATTTCCCCAATAAGAAAGAAAAATAATTTTCATTTCCGTTCTACTAAACAATCTGATCTAATCCTCATGTGAGAACAAAAAGATAAATAAAAAAACATTTTGCACTTTGATGATCAATCAGTGGTAACAAATGAGAAAAATGTTGATTTTCATAATTAACGAATGATTTTAATTGAAATTATAAGAAAAGAAATAACTGGTCTACAGAGTTGTTCAGAGATCATATCTTTTCTCAAAGTTTGGATTGTGAAAATTTATATACTTTTTATAAACAAATACATTTTTATTTGTATTTTTTTTTAAGGGAAAAGTAATTTTTTTTAATTTTGTTTTATATTTCTATTATTTAATTATTCTGAAAACAATAGAGAGAAAATTCTAATATTGTTACTGAAGATATTACATGCTTATATATCTTGTTAAACTTGAAATTGTTGTCTGGAAATGAAAATAATTCATAAAAAATGTTAATGTTCCCTTCTTTAAAAAAAAAGTTCAGTTTATTAATTTGAAATTGAATTAAGATTACAAAATGAAAAATTGAATTCCAATTGGGTTTGTCAAGTATAAGTTATCTATTTTTTGATCAGAAGAGATTTATCAAAAAATGGATTTGGATTGAAAAATGTAATGTATTGAAATACTTTTATTTCAATAAATGTAAGAAGGTAGTGTTTTTTTAAAATCATAATTTTTTAAAACTATCTTAAGGACTATCAAAAATAAAGCCATCACGTGTGTCTTACGAATTAAAACATCAGTGGATTAGACTGTTTATCGCTTTAGATCCAGAAGAACTCTAAAAAATCGAGTTAGAAGAAACATGGTTAGGTTTGACTTTTTATTACGATCTTCGAATTAAATAACTCATCTTGCAAAAAAATAGCTTTTCCTTAAATTTCGAAATTTTAGAGTTCTTCTGAATCTAAAGCGATAAACAGTCTAATCCACTGATGTTTTAATTCGTAAGACACACGTGATGGATTTATTTTTGATAATCCTTAAAATTTTCTAATTCTCAACTGGACAAAAAGGATATTTAGTTTAGAGTGGTGACTGGGAAACAGTATTTAATTTCTTTTTTTTTGAAGGGAATTGTCTTTAAAAAATAAAATCTTTAACAGGCAATAAGCTTTTGTTCTCATTTTCATTAATAAGTTTTACTTTTTGTGATTATTTGTTTCCAAGTGGGTTTAAAGAATTACAATGTTCTTCTTTAATAGTAGACTGTTAATAGATTTGATTTTTGGTAAGGGTTATATTTTCACTTTTGTTTCTTCAAAGAAGATAAAAAAAAAAAGAAAAAGTTCATTTCATCAATTCAAAAAACGCTTACTTCAATTTCCCTTTTTGGTTTTTAAATTATTTTTGTTTTGTGGTAGTGTGTATTTTGACTCGTTACAAAAAAAAAAGGAGTTGTGTTTTTTTAAATTTTTTTTTTCTTTGATCCAATCCTTATGGTAGACAACGTATTACTCATCCTCTTTGTACTTTGATTGATCTTTTAATTATTTTGACATTCGAAACTAAAAAAAAAAACTAAATGTAGAAAATATTTCTTTTTTTTTTCAACTTTCAATAAAAGATTCCAAAGAATTATTAAACTCAAACAGTGATTCAATAATTGATTTAAAGTGTATTTAAATCGAAATTAAGGAGTCTATTTGAATTAAAACAAAATCTTTTCCAAAAGCGCATTAGTCTCTGTATGCTAATACACACAAAGTCTTTGTTATGAAAAAAAATTGTGATCTAGAAAATAATTTTTTAATAATTGGAATTTGAAAATGAAAAACTAGATTTCGGAGTAACACCAATTTGTTTTTGTTTCCGTTGTTTTTTCAAAGTGATTATAAATTTCTCTTAGGTATGGTGTTAATTTTTTTTAAAAATATGAGACATTAATTCAAAAACAGTCTTTTAAGGTAAAAATAATACCCATTTTTACAATCACAATTAGTAATATTTTGTTGAATCAGAATTTAATAAAGAAACAAATATTACTGGAATCTTTAAACTTTGGCCATAATTTTGATTGAAAATTGTTTTCACTTTTTCAAATTAAAGACAAAAGTAATGTTTCCAGTTTAAGTAATTAATTTTTTTTTTTTTGAAAAATTGAAAAAATATTTTGTTTATCCACTTAATTATTTCTGATTTAAGAGTCAAGAATTAAAAATTCGTTTTTGCTTTTGTATTTATTCCCTTCTAAATTTTTTACTCACTATTAAGTGTTCATTGAAATACTACATTAAGGTGTACCTTTTGGTAGCTTTGAAAATGTATTAAAAATTATTTTTGTTGAATTTTGAAATCAAAAATAAAAATAAATTTTTCTCAGGATCTCATTGTATTAGCTTTAATCAAATGAAAAATACCCAAAAAGTAAAAAAAAAAAAAGATCCAAAACTAAAAGAAAAAGAATTTTTTGAGTGAGACGGTCTTTCAAAAAAAGGAATTTGTCAGTAATTTGAAACACTAAAGTTAAAGAAAGTTAACCCAAAAAAAAATAAAAAAGAAAAAATAGAAGAACAAGAAATTGAAATTATTGAAACAAAAAACGAAATTAAAGAAAGAATCTTTTTAAATTAACTGTTTGTAAACTTCTCTTATCCAAAAGTTAAAGGCAAAAAAGATCGTAAAAAGAATTTCCTTTTTTTTTTTTAAAAATTCTGGAAAAAAAAGAAAAAATATTCAAAAAGATTTTTGAATTCTTTGGTATGTTTTCATGTCCTGTGAATGAGAGGTAAGGCATTTTGTTGGTGCACACAGAATTCTTAAATGTGAATTTTCTTTCAAATTAGATTGAAGGTGGGGTTGTGATTTCAAAAAAATTCAAAAAAAAAAAAAAAAAAAAAAAAAGAAAAAAAATTCAGACTCTTTTTTCTTCCAGACACTTCACCGCGAAATGTCGCCACAAGCAAGGGTAGTATTTCTTTATGTTTTGCAACATAAAAATTAATTTGTTCGTCTTCGTTTTTTAAGGCTATAACAGAGGTTTGTTACATAATAAAGAGACAAAAAAAATAATTGACAATAAAAAAAAATTTTTTTTTTTCTTTTTAATCAACACATTTTGAATTCCAAAAAGAGAAAATTGCAAATGCAAGGATCTTACCTAAATATTCCGAAAGTGATTTTATTCTTTTTATTGGTGGCCTTCCTTTATCATTGTATAAATTGAGGTGTTTGTTTAGTTTTTTTGTGGACATATTTTGATAAGGAATTAAAACAAAAAAAAATGAGCTTTTGTAATATAAATTTCATTTAGTTCGATAACAACTCGAATGAAACAAACTGAAGTTAATATTTGTTTAGAATTGGTTTGAAATTCATTTTGTCTGACAATAAAAAAAAAAAATTCGCTAAATCCTTAGTGAAAATTAATTCAAAATTACTTTTTGTTCAAAAGAAAATAGGCAGACAAAGAAAAAAAAAATCCTAATTTGTATTGTTTAAAACTTTGGACTTTTCTTTTTGAAAATAAAGTGTCTCAAAATTTTATTCACAATTTTTGTGAAAATTGAAACATTTTTAAAAAGAAAAGATTGTTTTCAATCAGAAGGAAAAAATAAATTATGAAATTTAAAGAAAACAAATAATTCACTTAAAAATTAATTGTAACAAACTTTTATTTTGAAAGATTGTTCATTTCGAAACAGAATTTTATTAAAGTAATTTTCCTGATTTTCGCGTTGTATTAAATTTCAACAAAAGGAAAGAAAGCTGGTTGTTGGTATCTCGTATTTTTATTTTTTGAATTGTTGTTTTGAGTCATGATAAAGTCAAAATAATTTTCCAATTGTTGTTACTTTTGTTTATTTTTGAAGCTCCTGTTATATTTTTGGCTTTAACCCAATCGAAAACTTGAGTGGTGTTGTTAATCTAAAAAAAATCGAACATAATTTTCATTCAGTGGACCGAAAAATAGATTTGATTTGCTAAATAACCCACGTTGGGTTTTTCGTTTGTGTTTTTGAAAATTGTTTGTGTTGTTTTGGTAAATAATGGTTGGTATTGTTTTTGTAAAAAATTATTGTTTTTTTTTGTTTTTGTTAATTATTGATGTTTTTAAAATTTATTCTTTTATTCCTGAAAAATATAATACAGTAAAACTGTGTTTTCGAAATTAAACAGTATTTACAAGAGTATATTTTACCAATTCATTGTTCCACAACCACCTAACTTCAATCACGCAATTTTTGAACTCACCCAATCAAATTTAAACAAAGCCAAAACCGAAATCCAAAACCACAAAATCTTTCAGTTTGAGGGGAAAAAAAACAAACAAAAAAAGAAGAATATTTTTCTCAAAAACTGCTTTGTATCTACTTAAATGTGCAAAAATGATTTCTTTAATATTCAAGCTTTTTTGAAAAATTGTTATGAGAAAAAAAAACCACTTCATTTTCGTTTTTTATCTTTAGTCATTAGCCTCAAAAATCATCTCTTGTAATTGGTGAACTTTTATTTTTTTTCCTGGTTCTTTTTTGTTGTTTATTGGGCGAACCAAGAATCATAGATGAAGTAATACTGTTAATTGTAAAATAAAAAGATCGAAATTATCATACAGCTTTGGTAAATCAATATATTCAAAGAATTAAAATAAATCAACAAAGACACCAATTCTAAAAGGTAAATTAGTAATTTAAGCTACTTTCGAGAATTTATAAATTGAAATTTTACTGGATTTATGATCTTTTTTTGGAAAGCTGAATGAAAAATTTGTTTCATTTATTTTACAACAAACAAAATTCCAGAATTTAAAGAAAAAAGTTTATCAAGAAATTTCAAACCATCATAATTTTACAAGAAGGTCGTTCTCAAACAGTTTCAAAATAAATTTTATTTTAATAACAAGAGCAAATTCGATTTCTCAAAATATCCATTCTCTTTGGTTACAAAAAGATCTTTGGGTTTTTAAGTCAATTGGAAAAAATAAAAATATATGATGGATCTTTTAAAAAATTTTATGATTATATCTTGATGAATGTCAAGTAATATAGTTAAACTATGCTTCTTTTTTAAAAATAAACACACTCTTGATAACTTTTAATTTGGATTACAAATAAAAACTTAAAACACAATTGAACAATTTTTGAAACAACAATTAAAAACCATAAAATTTGGAAAACAACAATCAAAAGTTGAAAAACAAAATTTATTGAAGTCAACACTGATTATTTAACAAACTGTAGAAACAAATGTGATTCAAATTTTAACTCTTTAAGACTTGTAATGGGCTACAAGAAGAAATTCCCATTTATGAGGATTGAGAGTTTTAATAGTTGATCTTAAATTTTTCAATGATATTTTGATTCTGTTTTTTGGAAAAGATGAATGCAAATTTTGTTACTTTTATTTTTCATTTAATAGTAATGAGATTTCTTAGAATAAACTAATGAGTAGCAAGAGAAAATAGAAAGTTAATTTAATTATAATCAACAGACAATTCGAAATTTTTTTCTCTTTTCTTTGCTTTAATTTTGTTGAAGAATTGAGGAATAATTAGGTTTTGTGAAACTATCGAATCCAAAAAAAGTCTTTTCAAAGTGTAATATTTAAAACTAGCATACTAATTTTGTGAAATTAGAACAGAAGTGTTTTTATTTTAACCTTTCTTTAATTGAGGAAAAATGCTGATTAATACTGGTAGTTGAATTATAAATGGGACAAAATTTTCACTTCATTTTACTTTTTGAACATAGAAACTTTCAAAGAAATAGATTGTGATTTGTGTTTTAGATCTCTGTTTATTTTTTTGGTGCTTTTTTATTGTTGTAATATTGAAGTACTGTTAATTTTAAAATAAAAAGATCAAATATTTCATTCAACTTTCCAAAAGGAAACACAAATAAAAAATCAAAATAATCACCAAAAGACTACAACTTGAAAACGAAATCAACAATCGAAATTTGTTTTAAGAATTAAATATTTTAAGTTTATAGTAATAAAAAAATCGAAATTTATTCGTTTACTTTTCAAACCCTTTTTTGGAAAGATTAATGAAAATTTTGTTCCATTTATTTTTCAACCAATAGTATATTTTGTAAGAACTTTAAAAATCTTAATTGACAGCTTCCATAGAATTGTAAAACAAAAATAAGATGAGAATAAATCCCTTTTAAATTTCAAATAACAGCAATGGGTTGTTTGGAAGAGGAAATTAATGACACAATTTAATAGCAAATTGTTCTTTGATTTTTTAGAGTTTGGGTGTTTAACCATCAGAAAAGATATGATCACTTTGGATGGATGGTGATGAAAAACAAAGAAAAGAAAAGAAAAGAAAAGAAAAGATAAGAAAAGATAAGGAAAGAAAAAAAAAAAAATGTATTTGAATCGAGAGATCAATTTTATTTTGTGGGTGTTGTTCAAAAAAGTTTAAATCATAGTCAAACCTTTCTGATTTTTAATTTGGGTTTATTTAATTTACTATTTATAATTATTCTTGTTTTAATCTAAAAGATTATCAACTCAATTTAATTGATGACTTTTGTTGTAAGTCCTTTGAAGCTCTTGGTTGGCACATAAGTTACACGTGTGTATAACCTTTCTTTGGCATCTTCGTCTTCGTTGATTTGTCTTTCTAATCTTACTCTAATTCTAAATGGTACATTTTTGATACCCTTTGACCAGATGAACTATTGGGAAAAGTATTAGAAAAAGGTTATTGATGATTTTTTAGGGGTATTTGTGAATAAGTGTTTTTGTAATAATTCGGGATTTTGAAAACAAAAAAAAGACAGAGACTCTCAAGAAGAAACAAAATATTAAAAAAACAAAAAAAAAAAAAAAGCAATAAAAAAAAAAAAAGTAAAAAGCAAAAGCAAAAATCCCATCCAAAGAAAACAGAAAAAAGAAAAAAGTAAAAAAAAAAAAATAAAGTAGAAAGAATCAAGTAAAGAGTAAGAAAGTTACTTTATTAACTTCTGGATCTACTCTAACATCTTTTGTTCCCATTTCTCTGTTTGTGAATTGTTTGATGACTTTAATAGATTTTGGTGCTCTTCGTTTATATGAACTGAAACATTTTTTCAAAAAAAAAATACAAAGAAAACAAAAAAAAAAATTTGTTTACTATTTTTGTGATTAAAGAACAGAAAAAAAAAGGTAAAAAAGGGGATTCTTACACTTTATGTAATAATTTGTGTAAGTGAATAGTATATTCTCTTGTAACAATTTCGGCTTTTGGTTTTTTATCTTTCCAATTTTTTGATTTTTGTGACATTGTTAGTTTTTAGATTTATTAAAAAATGAAAGGAAGAAATTAATAATTCCAAAATTGATTCTTGTCAAATCAATTTGTTTTTTCAGTTCTGTTTTCAAATTGGAAAAGTTAATTGAACAATAATTTGGTGTGTTTTTCAACATCAAAATAGAAAGCATAATTTTTTGGGATGCATTTTGAAAATCCAATTATTTAAGGTATATGTTTTTCAAGATGAAAACAGAAAGGCTGTGGCTAAAAACACTCTTGAAAGAGATCTATATTCTCGGTGAAATTTACACAACAGAGTATTTCTTTTAATTGAATATGAAAATTTTTATAATTATAACCACCATGATCCTTTCAGAGACTACCAAAAGTTGATTTCAATATTTCATAATCTCCATTTCAAATCTATAAACACCAAAAACTTGTACAAGTGGTTCTAAATATTTTTTACTAATACCATACAAGGTTGAAGTGTTTTTCTATTTTGGACTTGTACTTGAAAATCCCCTAAAAATATTTTGAATCAAAAAATTTCTTTGAAATTTTTTAGATTTTTTTTGTTGATTTTTTAATTTTGAAATTAATAATTTTTTAATCCAATTTTTATAGAATGAAAATTCTCTTTGTTTAGTGAATGAAAAATAACACAACTATTAAACATTATCCATGATAGAAACACAGTCTGTAAGATTCACTCACCACAAAAAAAAAAGAAATAAAAGAAAAAAGAACTGTCTTGTTTAGATGTATAAACCAGTTTTATTTTGGTTCTTATTGGTTGATGTCAAACTTTTCATTTTTTTTTTAATGCTTGTTAAAAAATTATTTTAGATTTTAACTTTTTTTATCCCAGAGTCACACATAGAAACGAAAGGTTATTGGGTTGATAGACTATTAATAGAAAAATCCAAAACAAGGGTTTTATATCGATTTTATTTATTTTCGGATTGATTAATCAGACAGTTAGTTCCAGTTTTAAGACACACACTATGATCGCAATTTAAATAACAGAAAAATCTCAAATCAAAACACATTTTTTGTAATTTTTTTACACAAATTATTTTATTACTATTTTAATTTTGTAACTTAATTTGAGGTTTTTATTGTACATTAAATTTCATTGAAATTTTGTACCTTAAAAGTGGAACTGACTGTATGACGATTTTTTGATTCTTTTGTGAAATTATTTAGATAAAAATAAGTGTATTTATAGAGTAGTGTTGAGATCCGTCAAGTTCTTATGTTTTCCAATATTCAAAAGAATAGAGTAGATTCAAAGATTTAGCCAGATTCTTTTAAATTATCGAAAACAAAATTACAATTTTCTTGAGGTTATTAGTTTTTTTGGTAACTTGAGAAATTAAAAGAGAAAAAAAAAACAACATAATGTTTATTTTATAGAATTTAAAGAATAGAGAAAAATATTAGAGTTTACACCAAAAATTTGAAACCCTAGAAAAGTTTAAAAGTACTCTTTTTAATTATTTTTTTTCGTTGAAAAATCTATTTATGATCTAATCAAAATAAAAATTAAAAAAAAAAAAAACAAACAACAGTATCACTTTTTATGAGTTTTTTTTTGTATCAAAATATAATTTTTCGATTTTATATTCAAAAAATAATAATAATAATAAAATAATATCATGGATGTAATAAGAAATTAACACTATTCCATTCAAAATAGAAAAATAGAATAAAGAATGTTTTTATGACACTATGATTTTTTACAAATAAAATAAAATCTTTCCTAAACCTCAATTTTTATATTTATTTAGTAATTTATTTTTTGAATTTAAAAACTTATTGGTTAACAAAACCTAAAAAAATCATAAACTGGAGTCCATTTTTGAATATTTTAAAAAAAAGTAAAAAATAGTAATCATTTATTTTCTTAAAAATTAAGTTCATTTTTGAAAATTGTTTAATAAATTCCTTTTAATTTTCTTTGGTAAATACCCAGAGAGATAAATAAATACATTTTACTGTTATTTTTAATTATTAATATTTCAATTTTAATACCAATCAATAAATAAAAATTAAATTCCATTTGAAAAAAAGTCTAAATTCACAATAAATTTGAGAAATAATTATTAATTAAATTCAGATAGAATCAATATAAGATTTTTATTTCTTACAATTCTGTAAAAAATCGATTTCCACTTTTCCACAATAATGAAAAAAAAAACAAAAAAATGAAAAAAATATTAAATTTGAATTTTTATTCTCAAAAAAATTCATTGGAGTTACTTTAAAGAAATCTCTATCACATAAAAAATTTTTTTAGTATAAAAAAATATTTTGATTTTTTAGGATAGTTTTATTTTAATTACCAAATTTCTTCAACAAAATATTATTAGAAAAAAATTAAAATTTCATTTCAAAATCAAAATACTGTTTATGTGTAAAAAATTATAAACTGTTTGAAAATATTAAAGAATTATAACTATATTTCTTAAAAATTACAAACACTTTTAGCTTAGATTTGGATAAAGTAGTTTATTGATTTGAATCTCAAGTAAATATGTCAAATTAGTTGATCTTTGAAATATTCCTACTCAAGAACTGTTTGAAAAGTTGGCTTGATAGATTTTCAAAAATGGAAATCGAATAAAAAGTTTATTGTATGTGTTTGAATTTATTAGTAATTCCAAATTATTTTCAATCTCGATAAAGTTTATTTTGAATACATCACTCTACTAGAAAATAATTTGGATATCACATGACAGCAAAATTAAAAAAAAAAAAAATCAATTTGAAATTTACCTTTTTGAAAAATCAAAAATGTATTAACTGTTGTGATCAAGAAAAGTTTTTATTTCAAATCACCAAAAAATTCAAAAATTTACAATAATTTCCTTTTAATTTATTCGTCTTCTTTGAGTTTCCTTTTAATGAGTTAAGCAATTTTAATATCATTCCTTATAATGTACAAAATATGAATAGTATGAAAAAATTCAAAAAACAAAATTAATCATTATCAAGATGAGAATAGAAAGATGGAATCTAAAATTTCAAATCTAGGGACACCTTTGTGCTAACAATTTAAAACAAAGTTTATTCTTCGTTTTCGTAAGTTACATCTTTTTGTAAACAGAAATTCATTTTTTTTACACAAAATTCCTAAATAAGGATCTTTTCCAAAAAAAAAAAACAAAAAAAACAAAATAATTTTCATTGGTTTGAATATTCAAAATAACTTACAATTACACTCTCTTTAACAACCTTTCATGAACAACAAAAAGTTTGGTAAACAAGAAAAAAGCCAAAGACTACCAACCACAAAGCTAAAAAAAAGGAAGAGATATGAAGAAAAAAAAAAAAAACATAAAAGAGAGTTAATAGTGTGCTTTCAGGAAAATACAGGATTGCCCATGATTCGTTTACGAAGCAACAAAAGCAAACTAGTTAAAATCGAACCTTTCAGTGGTCGATGGAATGCAATTGTGATTACCGATTGTCATTTCAATAATGGGAACAATTCCTTTTATCCGACAAAATTGATCCCAAAGACAATCAACAAATTAGGGAAGCTGATACGCTCCGAAGAAGTTGATCAGTTAATCATACTTGGAGATCTTTTCCAAAACAAATGCAAATCGAGCGAGTACATGTTGCAAATTGTTGAAGAAATGGCAAACTTTGGTGCCGAGATGTTCATGATTGGTGGTAACCATGATCGGGGCAAAACATATCAGTTAAGTCAAAAATTACCAAAGCAATTAAAGAGCAGGGTGCACATCATATCCACCGAGTATTTTATGGGGTGCTTCCCATCACAACCTAACGAAGACGAAGTTGATTTAGAGATCGGCAAGAGCCTTTTCCAACGCGCTTATCCCAGGGTTGTCTTTACTCATGACGCAGGTAATTATTGCAGGCTGTCAGATCCAGAAATTGAACTGTTTTTAAGGGGGATCAAATACCAGCATCCATTTTTTAAGCCAAGCGACCTTTTGGTGATGGGGCACACGCATCGGAACCGTTGGTTTGGCTCTGAAAACATGGGCTCCTTGTCACCGTTCCACATGGGGTTGAAAAGTAAAATTAGGTATGGCAGATTAACAGAAACAAAATCTGGTGGTAAACTAAAGTGGAACGTAAAGGGTGTCGAGAAATAAACTTGCTTATATAAATGAAAAAGAAAATATTGATCTTTTCCATTTTTAAGAATTTAAAACGCGCGCCTTTTGCTTGGAAGATAAATTTTTTTGACAAATAAATTAGGCTTATATCATCAAGTTAACAATAATGTCATTCAAATAACTTTTCAAAAATCAAAAAAGAAAAGGAAAAAATAAACACCGAAACAAAAATCATCCGTGTTTCTGATTTCTTAAAATTTCAGAAAGAAAACAGAAAAAAACTTGTTTTGTTTCCCATATTAAAAATTCTTTTCTTCAAACAACAACAAAACAAAAAGTAACACAGAACAATTTACAAATTTCATTTCTATTAAGAAGAATTTTATTTGATTTTAATTTTTGTTTGTTTCCTCTTTTATAAAATAAATTATCAAACGAATGACTTTATCATAAATCACTTATTTTTTTATGTGTTAAAATATATTTTATCATGTAAATATGTTTATTTATCAAAAATTTGTTCTTTCTCTGATTATTTACAAACAATAAAAAATAATTATAAAATAAAAAACTTTATTTATTTAAATTCTTCGATTAATTTATGTTTTACTGAAATCTGATAAAGTAAAAATGTTATACACCAATTTTTATTTTTACAAAACAGAATTTAAAATTCAAAATTTTATAATTTCAGCACATAAAAAGAAATTTAAATTCAAGAATAAATAAAGAATTTATATCTGCCTTATTTTAAAAAAATTAATGAAATTTAATCAAAGAATCAACAATAAAAATAACGGGTTCAAAATTATTAATCAAGCTAAAAAAAAAAAAAAAAGAAATTTATACGTGGGCATTTAATGAATTATTGATTTCCAGGGTTGGTGCATTGTTAGGGGTTTTAGGGGTTTAAATGTATAGAATAAAATCAAAGATGTTATCTAATTCTTTTAAATTCCCGAGAATTATCGTTAGACTTTCCAAAGGTTTACTTTATTTTAGAAATTAAAAAAAAAATTCTTAAATTTTCTTTTTATTTCTCAAATTAAAAAAAAAACACTGTTAACTTTCCCAGAATTCAAAAGAATTGAGGAACATCTTTGTTTTTACTATATTCTGATAAATACTTGAAAACTGCCATTAAATTTTCTTGGGTTTTCTTTTTATTTGGACAATCAATAGATTTTCGTTAGGTTCTATTGAATTTCCGGTTTATTTGAAAAATTAAAATATTATCGTTAGGTTTTTTTTGACTTTCTGAAATAAACAGAAAATTTTAATAAATTTTCTGTTTAGTTCAGAAAGCAAAAAAACCTAGAAAACTTCACAAATAAAATAGAAAACCTCAAAAAAACCTTGAACACTTCACAAATAAAACAGAAAAGTACAAGAAACCCTAGGTACTAAGCACATAACGGCACTCTATTTACTTCACAGAATTCCTAAATTTTTATTTAGGAATTTTATTAAAGACTCAAAAATAATTTTAATAACCACTAGTGCTAATAAACTTGATGAATCTATTTCTGTAATAATATTTAAAATATTATCATTTTTTGATATATTAGATATATTATTTTTTTTTAATTCATTTATCTAGATTGTGCGATTATTTTCATACACTGAACAATTCCATATAAAACTGTTATTGTTTTGAATCCCCCGTTTTGTCGTTATTTATTTATTTCTTCTTTTATTAATTGATCTCACTTTGAATTTTTCAGTGGTTCTATTAATATTCCCAATTAAAATCCATGTTTCACTTTCTTTCACAAATGGTTAAAATCTTCAATTATTTTTAAATTGTTTATTTTTTTGTTTTGCTCACTCAAAAATTTTTAACACACCCATGATTTATTTGTATTGAAAAATAAAAAAATATATTAAATAAATTATTCGAATTATGTTAAATTTGAGCTGTCAACTAATTAAATGAATAATATTTATTGTTATCATATATTTGTTATAAAAAAAATAAAATAAATGATTATTCACCATTATAAAAAACTACCTTGTAATAAATATTTTGGATTGAGCACAACAAAAAAAAAAATGGTAAATTTGAAATTATATTAAAAATAATTGATCAATCAAATTTTAGTTAGCTATCAATTAATTTTATTTAGGTTTTTATATAATAAAGAATTCATAATTAGTTAAATACCAACCGTAAAAAAATGAGAATAATGTAAACTAATTTGTAGTCAGGAAAGATAAAAAACAAAAAATAAATAAATTAAAATTTAATTGAGGTATTTTTAAAAAACAAAAATTATTTCCATATATCAGGAAATAAAATGGTAGTAATGATGCTCTTTTGAATTTTTTAAAGGTTAAAAAAAATTAAATTTTAGTTTCTATTGTAAATTGGGAAAAAAAGTACAATAATTTTTTGATTTAGGAGACATTATTGAAAAAGATACTTAAGGGAGTAACTACACCATAAGGTATGATAAAATTTGAGAGAGATGAGATAAGAACATTTTATTTTAGTGGCGTGTGATCGTAGATTCTCTAAAAATTTTTTTTAAAATAATTATTTGATATTTTTTGTTTTAGTAATGTTCAACAATTAAAAAAAAGAGATTATATTGATAAAATAGTTTTTTTTTTCTTTTCTTTTATTAAAATAAACTTAATTCGATTAATTTGGGTACAGTTTAAACAGTTGGAAAAATAATATTAACATGATTTACATCCAATTCGAAATTAATTTTAATTCAACAAACTATTTCATTTTTTGTCTTTTTTGTTTTTGTTTTAATTTTCTATTTCTGAAGTTACTTAATCTGTTTAGTTAGTTCTGAAAATATTTTATAGATGGTTGATAGATGGTTACAGTTGAGTTTCTTAAATTGAAAAATCCACATACAACCGGTGCTTGGTATCTTATCATTTGATCGATCAACCATTGACGGTGTAATTTTAACAAATCAACCAATATATTTTTTGTTCAAACTCTTTCATTTCAGCTCGTTTCCATATTTTGGGCACACTTGTTTTGATTTTTTGTTTTATATTGTTTTCTTATATTTGGATTAAAATGATTACTTAAAAAACCATTAATACTATGTTATTTAAATGTGATTTTATATTACGTTTGGAAAAATATCATAAATTGAGTTTTTGTTTCCCTATTTGTGATTTTCGATATGTCAAAATTTTTGGAATGGAGGTTTAGTTTTTTTTTTTTGCGGGATGATAATTTCAGATTCTTTGAATAAAACTTATAGCTATTTTGTGGTTTAAACTTTGATAACATATAATCATATTCACTTCTCAAATTCCACTAAACACAACGATTTAAAATCCTAACAAGTAATAATTTGACTTAATTATTCTTTTTTTTTTTGGGATCTTCTAGCTATTTAAGTCCCATTTATGTTTCCTTTTATGATTCTCTCAATTGTAATATTGTTGTTCTTTTTAAAAAAAATCCATTAATCCTAAATGCCACTAATAAAAAAATATTTCTAATTGCTTTATGTTGTCATGATTAAAAAAATCTCAAAAATGATGAAAAAATAAAAAATGAAAAATGAAAAAATTAAATGCCACAATAGAATGTTGAGATAAGGATAAAAGATAAGTCATTCAACATTCAAAACACTATTTTAAGCAATTCAACTCAACATTCTATTGTGGCAATTTCTTTGAGACTTTGAAAAAAAAATTAAAAAAATTTAATGAATGAAGTACTTTAAATAATAAAAATCAATGAGGTACATACCAGAGTAAAAAATGTTATTTTCTGATCCTCTTCAGAATTGCAAAAAAGTGAAAAATTTTTCTTTACCGTCGCTACTCCCTTAAAAACAAAGAAGAGAAGAAATAAACCAACTTAAAAGAAGAATTCTTTTGATTGTTTTAAAACATAATTAGAAAATGTCAATGAAATCTCCTTGCTAATTAACATAATTTAATAGGCTTGAAGTTTTGGGCATCTCATAAATAGCCGATTTTTTATACAAATTTTGAATAAAAGACCAATCAAAACAAATATACAAAAAGATAGTATTCTAAAAAAACTCTAATTTTGTTTACTCCGGGTTGTCTTTAATCATTTATTTGGTTTATTTTTAATTGTATTACTTTTCATTTGCATTATCTTTAAGTTGAATCAAAATCGTTGTTTCCGGTTTGTCCTATCAATTAAAATACAGTCAGTTACATTTTTAAGACATAAACTTTTTACGAAAATGAAGGCAAAATAGAAATCTAAAATTGATGCACAAAATTCAAAATTCTAGTAAAATCATTTGTGTAAAAAAAAAAAATTCCAAAAAATGTACTTAAATTTAATTTTGAGATCTTTTTTTGTACCTGAAATTTGAGATCTTTTTGTGCCTCAAAAGTGAAACTGACTGTAATTGAAAGTTTGGTATTTCATTAAAAATTAAGTTTTTCTCATGTTATGAACACTGGTGAAGTTAAGTTCCAAAAAAGCAAATTTCTCTTAAATGGTTAAAGTCATGTTAAATCAAAAACTATGGGTTGAGTAATGAAGGTTCAAAATAATTTTCTGAAATCGATTAAAAACTATTTGTAATTGTTTTATGAAATACCTTAATGCTCTTCAAAAAAATAACCAATATGTGATATGGGATCGATCTCCAAAAATCAATAATTATAAAAGATGAGGACAGTTTTTAGAAAAAAAGCAGCCAAAGAGTCACATTCAATTTCCAATTAGAATGGTTAGAATATATAATTTTGAAAACAACTGTGTTGGCTTTGAAGTGTTTGATCTTGATAACTTTTTGAGATCCCCAAGATTTTTTTTAGTTATATTAACCTATTCTCAAATGGATGATTTTTTTTGTAAGAATATTACATAATCCTTACTTGGTCAAATATAGAGAGTTACAAAATAACCACAAATTCAATTAAATTGGATAAATTGATTGTATTCTGAAAGTAAAAAATTTGTTTCAAATCAAAGAAATTTAACTCTTTGGAAATCTAAAAATAAAGAAAAGAAGTGAATTAGGCTTTAAAATTTTCTTTTTTAAATATTGAGAGTTACAATATAACTACAGATTGCATTTTTCAATTATGATTTTTTTGGGATTGTGAATTCTTTGAAAACTTTTTTATTTTCAATTGAATTTTGTATCAAATAGAATTTGTGATTGTTTTTCTTTTAATTGAATTTTTTAAATAGAGATCCTTGGATATTTTTTTTTTGTTTTGAATTTTTGTTATTGAAGATCTTATAATTTTTTTTTTTGTTATTCAGAATTTTTTCAATCAAAAGAAGGGAAATTTCACAATACCCTTTTTTGTTTTCAAGTCACTCCTTGGGTATGACACAAATCCGGGGTAAACGACTAGACCCTTATGGAATATTTTTATTACTTTTCGAAAATCAAAAGAGTTTTTACAATTAACTTCTAACATTTTCAGTTGGTTTTTAGATTTACTTTTTCAGAAAAAAATGGTTATCTGGAGAACTTTGCTGTGGTCAAACTGATGAAATAATGAAAAAAGTGTTATAAATTGATTTAGTTCTTGTTTGGTTGTTTTATCAACTTCTTTCTGAATTAAACTCTAGATTCTTAAATTTTTGATCTTTTACAAACAACAATGCTGTTTTGCAAAACCTTTTGAAATTGAGATTAAAAAATTTTCAAACCGAAAAAGTAAATACTGAAAATTTGTAAAAAAAGAGCTTTTCTTCCAACCCCAACCTCTACATGACATTCAAAGATTGATCTCTACTTTTCTGGAAACAGTTGTTTCTTTTTGTGTCAATAATCAGAGAGAATTTAGGCAATATTAACCAAAAAACAAAGTTTTGAAAAAAACTTTCCCCAATAAATCATATACTCCAAATTAATTCAAAGATCAATCATTCTTATTGTTGAGAATTTTCTCAAAGAAATAAGAAAATTTTTTCTTTTTCTTCAAAATTAGGACTTTTTCATTTTTTTTGCTTCTTTATTTTTATATCAACTACATCAAAAAAACTAAAATGAATAATGATCTGAAAGTACCAAAAGTTATGTTAAGTGTGTCTTGTAAAAACTTGATCTCTTTAGATACTTTGTCTCAGTCTGGTTTGATCTATTTCTTTCTTTCTTTTTTTTTTTTTTTTTAATTATTTTGTTTATGTGTAATTCTCTTTGTTTTTCACGAAAAACTAAACTAACTTTATCAACAATTAAAAATTTAAACAGATCCAATGGCGGTATTATTTTCTGTGGATCCTAAAACAAAAAGAGTTACCGAACTTGGGAGAACTGAATCGTACAAAGACAACCCAAATCCAACATTCACAAAAACATTTATTGTTGGATACAAGTTTGAGGTAACATATTTACTTCTTTTAAATTTCTTTCGATCAACATCTTTCTCCCATTTTGTTTTGTGGAAAAAAAATTTATTTCTTTTTCTAAAATGTTTGAAAAAACATACAAACAAATAAAAACAATCATACTATTTCGATATTAGCAAATTCAAATGTACAAAATAGGTTTGTATGACGTTGATGCAAAATCAGAGGATCTTCGTAGACATGATTATATTGGTGAAATGTTTTTTAATCTTGGTTTGAAATTGTTTTTAATTTTTATTTTTTTTTTTCTTCATTTTGATCCTAAAATTTTAAGCCACCAAAATGAATTCTTTTTCTTAAAAACGAAATCTCTTTTACAGGTGAACTTATGGGAGCCAAGGGCTTAACCATCTCAAAGCATTTAAAAAATCCGCTTGAATCTCAAAGGAAAAATGGGCTTTGTACTGTTGTTGCTGAAGAATGCAATGGATCATCATATCTTTTTAACATGAAAATAAATGGGGTGAATTTAGACAAAAAAGGTAAGAGTTCCAGCTGATGGTGAAATTTCACAAAACTCGGCTTTGTTTCTTCATTTTTTTTAACTAGTCTAATTAAAACGCACAAAAAAACTTTTATTTTAAAATATCTATTTAAGGAGAAAACATCGTTTAACACGTAAAACAAAGATTCTTATTTTTCTGTAAAATCAAAAACAAAACAAATTAAATTTTCATTTCTTCTTTCAGAATTATTGCCTTAAGGATGAAGATGTGATTATTGTGATGAATTTTTAATACCCTTATCTAAATTCATTATTTAAATTTCGCTTAGTATCATTTTCCAATTAATAAATTGAAAATTTTTTCCCCTTTTTAATTCAAATACCAAACTTGTGCAAAAAGTTAAGTCTTAATATTTTAAGTTTTTTTACTAAATTTGTCATTTTTCCAAAAACTATAAAACTTTTCCTATGCACACCGACGGGAGAGGTTTTTTGTCAGCGGACTTGGGGATTTTAAGAGCAAAAAATTCGATTTAATAAAAGAATAAAATGTTTTGGGAAGAAACAGAAATTCAAAAATCGAAAATACTTTTCGGAAATCAAAACACAAAAACAACCCCAAACATTTTATTCTTTTATTAAATCGAATTTTTTGCTCTTAAAATCCCCAAGTCCGCTGACAAAAAACCTCTCCCGTCGGTGTGCATAGGAAAAGTTTTATAGTTTTTGGAAAAATGACAAATTTAGTAAAAAAACTTAAAATATTAAGACATCACTTTTTGCACTGTGTTGTGGTGCACTTTCGAATAAAAAAAAAAAAAAAAAAAAAAAAAAAAAAATAAAAAAAAACCAAGATCTGTAAAAGTTCATTAAAAAAAAAGATTTTTGGAAATTTTAGATCTTAATTATTGCGCTTTGAAGCTAAAATTAAATTTTTTCAATTGAAAATAGTGTATTGATAAATTCTCTCGAAATGTCCAACTTATTGATCAATACCAAAATTTGGTAAGTTTTTTTTCACCTTACTGCTGATGAAATCTCTTGGAATACCTTACAAAAATAATCTAATCAAAAACTTTGTGAGATTTACCAAGATAATTATTCCAAAGATAAGTGAAAAAAATGTTAAAATTTAATTTTCATAAAGTATTTTTAACATTTTAACATCAATAAGCTATTGTCGAAAAGATTTTTATTATATCAAATATACTTTAGTAAATTTCAAACTGTTTCTTGTAAACAAATGAATTAAGAAAAAAGTGTGTCTTGAAATGAATCAATTCATCCAAAAAAAAAATTATCCTTAAATATATATATATATATATTATAAAATATTTTGGCACTATTGAATCTTGAAAATTAATTCTTAATAATTTCTAAAATATTATCTTTTATATTATCTAAAAAACAAAAATTAATTAATTAAATAAATAATACCATAGATCGATTTGGAAAATCAGGTAAATTATCATTCTCTTTTCTTTTTTTTTACAAATAGTATAATAATTTATAATTAATACTAAAATTTAAAAAATATTTTATATCCTTGCCTATCACATTTACATTCACCAACAATTTACCCTTTGAAAAAAAAAAAAAAATAAGCATTTGTATAGAAATTTTTAGATTGTTAGATCTTTTTTCTTTTCTTCTTAACTTAATCGAAAAATAATTTCTCTAAACAATAAATCCGATAAACATTTGAAATTCAATTTATGATAATAATGATAACACACACACACACACACATATATACAAACACACACACAAACACACACACACACCAAAAAGTTTAAACATGTATTTAAATTATAATAAACATAAGGATGTTTTAAAGTTGAATTTTGAGAATAATTTCCGAAAAATTATTTTTTTATGTATATTTTTTAGTGATAATCAAAAATAGTATTTTAAAAAGTAAGAAAAAAGCATCAAAAGAGTAATGGATTTTAATTGAATAACAAGGAAATAATAATGATTTGAACAAGTAGCATCGGAAAAAGTGTAAAAAAAAAAAAAAAAAGTTAAAATTTTTTGATTGTAATCCTTTTATAAAAAATAAGAAATCAAAAATTCAAAAAAAAAAAAAATACTGATTTAAAAATCTTCAACAGCTCTTTTAAGATGAATTAAAATTATATTTCACAAGATAAATTTTATTATAATTTAAAAAAATAATTATTTTAATCATAACACTTTTTAATGAATAAATGTCAATTATAAGTGTATTATTCAGAAAGTTAATAATTAGTACTTTTTTTATTTTTTAATAAAATTTTCATAACGATCTCAAATTGAAAAATTTTAATTGATCAGAAATAACAAAAAAAATTTATTTTACAATTTTTAAAAAAGTATAACCCCCAAAAAAAACTTGAATACACTTTTAAAAAAATTGAATGATTATTGATTTTATTTTTAGAGGAGTGGGCTTTATTTTTTTCCTTAAAGGAACTATAAATAAAAAGTTTATTTCACCTTTTAAAAAAAAATACAATAAAATTTAATTCTAAAATTTTTTTTTTGGACTAACAAAAAAAGTAACTATTTTTGTATTTATAATTTTTTTTCGGCTTTTGAATTTATTTTAAAACATAATATTTTGAAATTAATTTAAATCAGAAAAATATTTTTCATCTGTAAAAAAGGAAAATGTTTTCAAAAAATGGTAATTTGTTAGTGAATGGAATGTGGAATGGTAAAAAATCTATATTCGAAAATAAAAATTTATTTTCTTTTTTAATTTAAAAATTATTTTTATTAGATGGCTATTTGGATTTTTTTAGGAAACAGACTGACGGCAATAGATGGGTCAAAGTTCATACCACTGAAGTAATACAAAATTCGCTGAATCCAAAATGGAAAAGTAATAATTTCTTATAAAGCTTTTTCAAAAGAAAAAACAAAAAATAAAAAACAAAAAACAAAAAAGAAAACTAAAAAGCAAAAAAAGAACAACTAAAAATAAAAAAAAATAAAAAATTCCTAACTTTGATTCATATTAAAACAATACCTTATTATTTTTCAACTCCTCTAATTTAAAAATAAAATTAATTTTGAAAAGAGTTCCAACTCTCTTCCACTTTGCTGTGTGGAAATGATTTATCAAGAGAAATTAAAATTGAATGTAACGATTGGAACAAAAAAGGAGATCCTGATTTGATTGGTATCTGTTACTTTAAAATTAATGAACTCGAGAAAATGGAATATAAAGAATTAGAATTAATTGAACCTACGAAGAAAAAAAAAAAAAAAAAATATAAAAATTCTGGTGTTTTACAATTTGAACAATTTGTAATTGATCCACAACCCACTTTTATTGGTTACATCAGAGGTGGGTGTGAAATATGTACAGTGGTTGCAGTTGATTTTACAGGATCAAATGGGCAACCTGAGGAAACAAATTCTTTACATTACCAGTATGTTTATTTTTTTTTCTTTAGATTTATTTATTATTTACAGGCGAATTGTGAATTGTGAATTGTGAATTGCGATCTCACAAAGTATTTTTGAAAGGAATTACTTGAAAAATGTTTTAATTAATTGTTTTTTGCTACATTGTATTTGTTATTTATGAATTTAATAAGAAAATTCAAAATAAAAATTTAATTCATATAAAAACAAAATTAAATTATTTTCAAGTAATTGTAATTCAATTAAAAGATAATGCATAATTACGCTATCCCATCTTTTTAAAAAGAAGATAACTTGATATTTTTTTTCAAAATTACAACAAATGGCAAATCCATTGAGAACTAGCAACAATGGATCTTTATTAATTCGATCTTTTAAATACATGTTGCCTTTTTAAACGGATTAAAATCCTTTGCAAATTTTGATTATGAGTTTCTTCTGTTTACGTTTCCTTTTGAATCTTATTTCGTTAACCTCAAAATCGTCTTGTCTTACTATTATTATTTAATTCTTCTTTTCCTTCCCTTCCCTTCCCTTCCCTTCCAAATATTTTAAATTGTTATTAGCGATCCTTATACTTTTAACGACTATCAAAATGGAATCATTACTTGTGGTGGAATATTATCAAATTACAATTATAGCCAGGAATTTCCAGTTTATGGATTTGGTGCCAAAATTGATGACAAACCATGTCACTGTTTCCCATTAAATGGTGATAAAGTGAATCCACAGGTCAAAGGTGTACAAGGAATTCTTGAGGCATACAATAATACCTTCCTAAGAAAAAACTTTCTTTTATGGGGACCAACAACATTTGCACCAATCATTATGGAATCGGCAAGATTGGCAAGGCATCTTCAATCCTTTGGCCAAAAATATTTGGTCTTATTAATTCTCACAGACGGTGCAATCACCGATATGGAACTAACAAAAAAAGCAATAGTTGAAGCCGCTGAATTGCCGTTATCGATCGTAATTGTTGGAATCGGTGAGGGCGATTTCACTAAGATGGAAGAACTTGATGGTGACGAAGTAAGAATTTCGTATAATGGTAAATACGCATCTAGAGATATTGTACAATTTGTCCCATTTGAAGAAGTAAAAGTGCTTGGCCCCGATGCATTGGCAAAAGAAACCTTGGAAGAAATACCCGATCAACTGTTAGAATATTATAAAAAGAATAAAATCTATCCAAAAAACCCTTTACAAAATAACTAAAATTAAAATTTATTATTCATTATTATTTGTTTTTACAATATTAAATAACCAATTATTTTCAAACTAAGAACATTTTTATTTTTATATACCTATTGGCTAAATTTCTTTATTATTTTATTTTTCTGTCTCTCTTTAAATTTAATTTATTTCTTTCTTTCTTTTTCTTTTTTGGTAGGAATGAAATGAATTTAGTATACTTAATTTTTCGTTGTTTTTTTTTTTTTTTTTTTTTTTTTTTTTTTTTTTTTTTTTGTTATCTTTGAAATTTTTTTTGATAAGGGACTAGTAAAAAAAAAAAATGCTTCAAGTGAATTGAATAGCAAATCCAAAAAATTTTTACCAGATCTTGAAATTAAAATAAAAATGAAGTAAACAACTGATTACGACAATAAGCAAACTTATTTTTAAAGCTATTTATAGAAATAAATTATTGGTTTTAACAGGTTTGATCCATTTTTCTAATTTTGTAAAAGTTCAAAATTCAACATATTTCCAAGGTATTTCAAAAAAAACATTTTCTTTGAAAGAAGAAAGAAATCTTAATATCTATAAAGAAAGTGTACCAAAATACAATTGATAAATGAAACAACTAAGTTTTGAAATAACTCATGTATAAAAAATCCACTTAATTTCAAAAAAAATAAAATAATCACATTTTAAACTTTAAAAAAATATAATTTGCTTATTCAAAGAACAGTTGAAAAAATTTCTTCTCTTTCATTGAAGAAAAAAAATGAAAGAAAAAGAACCAAACCACGAATTTAAATATTCTCCCAAAATACTTTTTTCTTTAAAACTAGAAAAAATTCAACTTTTAACCAAAATAAATACATTTTAATTTGATAATTTTTAATAAATAATTAATAACACAATCTTATTTTTTTTCAGTTGGTTTTTACTAACCGAATGATTATATGTATAAATAGACTTTACAATTATTTCTCAATTTTTTGAATATTTTCAAACCAATAAAATCAATTCAAATTAAAAATTCGAATAATAAAAAAATACTATAAACTTAATTTCAAAAATAGGGGCAGATTTTTCATCAGAAAAAAATTAGTTTAATTGTGTTTTTTTTTAGAATAATAAGGTATTTTACTAAATTTTTTACAGAAAATATCTAATATAGATTAATAAATAAAAATTTTGTATAATCATTGTATTTTTTAAAAGACAAATGAAAAAAGAAAAAAATAATAATAACAAAGTTTGCCCCTAATTTTGAAATTTGGCTTATATCATCAAATAACTAAAAAAAAAAATACTAGAGTTGATTATTTATACTCTTAGTATTTGAAAAAGGATATTATCTTAATCTTTTAGATTTTTATAAATTTAATAAATATTCGTGAATAAAACTAGAAGATCGATTTTTTTAGATCATCAAGAAATTCAATATTAGATTTATTTTTTATTGAATTTTTAGAATATAAGATTAAAGGTTAAATTTTCAATTTTATTATTACCTAAAAAATCTCTGAAATTACTAAAAGTGATATTTCTTCATAATAAAAATGTTTTGAAAATTATTCTTTTTATAATTTTAAATCCATAATAAATGGAACAAAAAAGGATCAACATCTTTTGACTGAAAATTTATTTGGAAAAAATGAATTTCTTTTAATAATGATAACTCATTTCTCCAAAGTTGACAAAGGAGTTGATTTTGACCCCAATAAATAATATCTATATGTAAAGAATTAATCTATTTCCTCTGAAAAAAAAAAAAAAAAGAAATATATAAGAGTTACTATTCCCATAAAGAAAAATATTACGAATTTAATTAACTTTTTGATAAAAATTTTACTTTAAAAGTCATTATGAATCGATTAATTCTAACTAATAATAATTATAAATGTAAAATATATTGTAATTCAGGTTTAAAACATATTTGAAAATTAGAATTAATTGATGGTTCTAATTTGACATTTCTTCTAGAATGGATCAAATAAGTTTTTTTTTCACAAAATGAATTTTTGTTGTGTTAAAAATTTTGAAACGGGGTTTATTTATTTTTTATAAAAATATATACATTTAATTTTCTAAAAGTCAATTTGAATTTTTAAACTTTTTTAAACAAATTGGCACAATTAAAAAAAATAACAATAAGTAATATAAAGAAAAACAAAATAAAAGTAAAAAAATCAAACAAAAAAAAAATTAGAAAAAATGATGATGGTTAATAAATTAATAATCTATTTTAAAAATAATCTTGTATAAAACTCATAGAAATTGTCTTATTTATCCAAAAAAACTTATAAAATAACTAAAAAATAGTTTACTTTCATTTTCAGCAAAAATATTGTCGCCTATTCCCTCAATAAACTAGACACCACGAAATTATTTCATTTTATGAAGTATTATTCAACTTTGGTTATTTAAAATTGCATCCTTTATATTAGTAAATTACATTTTATCGGCTTATAAGAAGGATTATTAAAGATTTCTAGTAAAAAATTAATATTTAGAATAAAAATTGCTTTCACTAATTAATTTCAATTTTTCCTTACTACAATTTTAGAACCAAGATTTACCCGTAACAAGTTCTTTCAAAATTATTTTTAATCACACTAGAATTGACTTTAAGTATACCAATACACCTGAAAATAATTTAGATAAAAATTTGTAGTGTTATCGAAAAAAATTATTTTGAATTACCTTTTCATGTTAGAAAATTTCATTAAAATTTTTTAATCAAAAATATTTTTTATTCAATAACTAAAAAAAAAAAAAATTAAATAACTGTACTTTGATAACAATTTTTGATAGTTAACATGCTGGATTCCTATACTTACATAATATAAAATATAAATAATCTTTGATACTATAATTTTTTTTATATTCTTGAAACAACACTTTTGTAAGAATACAATTGTAATTCAATCACAATTAAGAAATAAAAGATTAATTTATTGATCACCAGAGTAGGAACTTTTTGAAAAAAATTACAACTCTAAAAATTTTCAAAAATAATGGAAATTTCAAAACTACAATCTAATCCAAAAAAAAAAAAAAATTAAAAAAATGTTCATCTCTAATTTATAGGACTTTAAAGACCAAATTAATATATATTATGTTCCTTAAATTATTTTCCAATTTTTATATGAAATTATGAATAAATCTGATTTATTTTTACTGAAGGTAATTACGCACACATTTAAAAAAAGACTTTAATATTACCTGGTAAAACAACACCATTACCAACTTTTGTGAAATCAATTATCCCTTTTAAAGGAATTTTAATTTTTACAATTACTTTTTCAGTGAAAAAACTTGTTTATTCCACATTTAATTTTTTCGATTTGAAAAAGAAAAGGTAAAATTAGCAAAAAACATTTATTTTGATGAAATCCGAATTTTTGTAATTTCAGATAGTTAAACAAGACAAATAAAATTGAAAATCTTTTCAATTTTGAAAAGAAGAGAAAAATAAAACATATATTGGATTATTAGAGATCCAGTTGTATTGATTCAATTATTATATATACAATAATATATTAAATTTCTTGAAAATTTAAAAAATGAGTTATTTTTATTATAATTATTCAGAGTATAAATAACTAATTGTTTACCTTGAAATTCAGCTATTTAATAATTCTTTGTAATTTATTGCTTTTTTATAAAGGTATTATAAATTTGAATTCATTTTATTTATTTGTAAATATTGAAAAAAATGAGAAATAATACTAAGGTCTATTAGTATATTGAATCTTTGGGTTATTACTAACCCACCAAAAAAAAGAAGTTAACAATTCGTTATTAATTAATTATTAAGAATAATCAAATCAAAAGTTATTTTTTGTGATTATAAAATGAATTTTACAAGTTTTAAAAAAGTATTTTGGGTGAATTTTTAATTTAATTGTTCGGGTTTTTTTCTTGTATTTTTTTCTTTTCAATAAATTGAAAAAATTGATTGGAACTGTTATTTGAATAAAGAAATTAACCCAATTTTGAGTTAAAAATAGTTATTATTATTTTTTTTTAGAGCTAACTAAATTAATTTTTTATAAAAAATTATTATAGAACTTAGTGGTTTTATTCTAAGTGTATTGTTTACACTTTCCTTCACATACATCAAGATTTCTTTCTTTTTCAATAAAAATAATTTTTTATTTTTATTTAAATAATTATAAAAATATGTTGGATTTGAACTTTTTAAATTATGAGAAAAATGGATCAAAATTTCAAAAACAATAATTCTTCCCCGAAAAAAAAAGTTTCAAGTAAGTTTGGCTTCTTATTAATTAGATTTTTTTTTGTTTATTTTACAATTCCAAGTTTGTCGTTATTTTTTTTTTTTTTTTTGGATTTCATATTCGATTTATTGTTTTTTATGATACTGATAAATTACAATTTATGATTGGAAATTTTTTGTTGATTTTCCTTTTTGAAATTTTTATTCTCAACTTTGAATAAAGCATTTTATGAAGTCAAGTGTTAAGAAACCCTGTAAAATTAGTTGTTCTTTAAAATATTCTTTTGTCCTTAAACTGTTTGAAGTTAAACAGTTTGAAGATTTATAAAAATAGAAATTGAACTAAAACTATTTTGAAATTTATTCGAATTTATCAGTATAAGCAACCTAAAACATCAAATTAAAATAAATTATTATTATTATTTTTTTTAAAATGTAATCACCAAAATGATGTTAAAAACTATTTTTCTTAATTTTACAAGAAAATAGAAAAATAATTTTTTGACATTTATGTTATTTTTTCAATTTCTAGTTTCAAAAAAAAAATCCGAATGTATAAATACAAACCCTCTTTGTTGTTTTTTTCTTCTTGTTTTAATATAACATTGAGTTCGTTATCTAATAGTGTTCTGAATCCAATAAATTTTTAAGTTAAACACTTTGATATTTAAAATCACTTTTTAATTAGGAATTGAATTTATAAAAATTTTTAGTAACTGTTTCGCTTTTTGAGAAATTAAATTTCTGCAAAAAATCAACTTTATTTTTTGAGACAACTTTTATTTGTTCCTTCTTTTCTGAATTTATGTTTTTTGAGAAGAACTTATATAAACCAATACGAAATTTTCTTGATGTTTATTGCAGGTTTCTTTGATCAATTAAGGTGAAAACCTTTTACAAAAAAAAATATCAATGTTTTAAAGAAGAAAGACAAGTTTATAAAGTTTTTACAGGTTTTTTGAAAAACAGAACTTTATCATTTTTTTTGGACATCAATGGTTCACGTTTTTCAAAATTATCTTCAAAACGTTTCAAATGTCAAAATTTTACTTTTCTCTCTTTTTCCCCAAGTAATTAGTGAGAACACTTAGAAAGGCTTTATAATTCTTTGAATCATTTCTAAAATTTACCTCATTCTTTTCCAACAAGAAGGTAAGTTCTCGTTGAGTCTTCTCTTTCAATTTCACAAAATTTTCAATTAGTTTGAAAGAACTTAATCAACGAATATTTCAAAAACAATTAACTTTCGCAAACAATATATCTCACAAGAAGACAGAATGTAGTTTGGCAAAAATCTTTTTCGGATTTTAAAACTTTATTGTTAGACATAGAATACAAACCTTTTGAATGAGATTTGTTATTGAGTCAGGTCTTTGAAAATAAAAAATTCTCAAATGCAAATAAAAATAAAGAGTTTTTTTCCACTACAACAACCAAAAAAACAAAGGACAAATAATATTAGTTGGAGAAGAAGTAGGTTGTATTGAAAAAAGTGAAAAATTGGTGAACTGAAAATCATTTATTTATAAATAATTTTATTTTTTTTAAACTAAACGTAGCCGATTTTTTCTCAGGATGGATCAAACAAACGAAGAAAAACCCTTAATTTATAACTTACCGCTCCCACCAGATCCCAACAACAATATTTATCCAGAATCAAATTTATATATTTCACAATACACACCAAACAATAATTATCAGGATCAAGAAACTGTTAAGGCCGAAAAGGCAAATAAAAAGCGAAAGAAAAAGAAAAAGAAAAGTAAAAGAAAGAGACTGATTTACTCAGCCCTTGGTTTTATCTTTACGGCAATTGTCATTGGAGTTATTTTCATAGTTCTAAGCTATCGCGGTAACGATTATTGTTATGGTAACGACTATCAAGGCGCAAGCAACCCTTCTTCCTTGACTGCGTATCGATTTACAAAGAACAAATGGGTTTATGCTGATCAATCTAAAGGCGATCATTCCAATTGCAAAAGCCAACTTTATTATAATGGAACTTGGCCAATCCAAGCAACCTATGGTGACACACATTTAGACATTCGTTCTTTAAATATTGAAGAGTATCAATGTGGAATTATTTATAAAGACATTTTATATAAAGAGTGGGTTTGTAGATTAAAGCCTTGGACAAAAAAAGGTTGTTCTTATTGTGGTTGTTCCAATTAAGAGCATAACACATTTGTTTTTGTTATTGGATGTTTCATTGTAAATCTACTTTTTCGCAAAAATCAGTAGGTTTTGGGCTGAATTTTCATTTATGGAGATCTACCTTTTTTTTTTAAATAATAATTTGTTTGCATTTTTTCTATTTTAAAGTGTCCTTTTAGCAAATTCAGATTATTTTTTTGAATCCAGTTCGATTCGATATTTATTTGGAGGGTGATTATTCGTTTTAGTAGCTCAGAATTATCTCATTAAAAAATTAAATTATCATTAGCACCATAGGCTGAAAACACGCCCAAACAAAATTTTTTATTAATGACGATCTTCTAAAAAAGAGATATAACCAAATATCAAAAGTAAAAAAGCAGTTATCGGAAAATTAAAGTAATCAACACTGTTTTTTTTTTTTTTTTGGGAAATTTGGTGTTTTTTAGTTATAGTAGGGTAAAAAATACCGGAAATGAAAAAAATCCCGGATAAGATTTTTAATTGTGAATATTAGTAAAATTATTGTGTAATTTATATTCAAATCCTTTCTTATAAATAACCAAAATTTTTTATGAGTATAGTAATAAACCTACCTAAAGTTCCTTAAAGTAAGGTGTCTCTAGAATACTCGAGTAATTGTTTGATAGCCTAAAGTAGATCAACTTCTTTTGAAAAAACAATCGAGTTTTATTGAGGTTTACTAGAGTTTGGAAATTGATAATTTTTCTTCTTGTTTTTTGATTGATTGAATGGTATTTTGAACAAGTGTGATTTCATTAATCAGTAATTAATAAGTGGGAGGGGTTATACCTGAAAAAGTTCGATTCTTAAAAAAATGAATTTGATTGTAAATAAATGAAATTACACAATAATTTTACTAATATTCACAATTAAAAATCTTATCCGGGATTTTTTTCATTTCCGGTATTTTTTTTACTACTTTACATTCATTTTAAAAAAGTGAGTACTTTTTTTTTTTTTTTTATTTTGTCAGAATTAAACATTTTCTTAAAGTTATCTGTGATAATAAATTGAGTTCTTTTTTTAAAAAACTATTTTTCTTCGTACTTCAACTTCTAAATCACGTTTAAAGCTTGTACTCTCACTTTATTTTTAATTGAAAACTAGATAAAAACTTCAATTCTGATAAAAATTTTGACTTTTTTAAAATAAAAAACTTGATAAAAGTATTACCATTGTGGAAAAAAATTGTGGAAAATTAGTGAAACATGGTTTTTAATTGGGAAAATTACTTAAAATGAAAACTAAAATCAATAAAAAGAAGAAACCAATTAACTTCAAATAATAATCCTTTATATTATTGTCAATCAATCCAACAAATACAATTTAAATCCACTTTCATATAGAAATTGTTGGTGTGGTTTTGGAAATCCCAAAAATAGTCAATTTTTTGAACAAATTTTTAATAATTGATCAATCAAAGAAAACACCATACCCAAAGATAATATTAAAAAAAACTGTTATTGTAGTGAATACTTCATTTTTTCATTATTTATTTGTTTATTCTTTTTTTAATTGATCTTACTTTTCCTTTTAAGTAAGGTTCCCCATTAAAAACTGTGTTAAACTTTTTTTCCCTTTTCGCTTTTTTTCCACAACGGTAAATACTTTTAGAATGGTTAATTCCAATAAAGTTTTCACTTTTTTAAAATAGAAAACTGATAAAAAATTATAAAACAGGTAGTACTTTTTTCGTTTACCTGTGCTATTACTATTTAAATATTTATAGAGATTGAACAAAAACCTCTTAACCAATAAAGGTGATTTAAAAAAATGCAAATTAAAGGAAAGCAGATAAATTCCAAATATTAACATTTTTTGTTTTTTTTTTATGTATTTAACTCTTAACTTTTATTGATCCAAAAATTTTGAAGGAAATTTTCTGAAACTAAACTAAAAAAATTTAAAAAAGATTTTTTGATATTGTAAGGTGTTTTTTCCAAATTAGTTTCAATTACATCGATACAATTGACTTTAAATATATGGTGATTAAATAGTAATATGTTACGTACTATAGAAATAAACTTTTGGATTTTGAATCTTTTCAATGTATATTTTAGATTCTGGGTATTAAAATCGAGTTGCCAGTTTTAAAAAATTTTCGAAAAATAACAGAAAATTTAAAATTTATGTTATAATTTATTGTGAGAAAGGATTAAACAAAGAAAATTTACTAAAGAAAAAAGAGAAGAAGAAAATTAATTAAAATATTAAAGTAAAAAAAAACTATTATATCATTTACATAACAAAATTAAAAATTATCCACTGTCGTTAGGTTTTCCCGGATTCGGAAGAATTGAGTAAACTCATTGATTACACTAAATTATTTCGAATCCTGGAAAACCGACATTAAGTTTTTTTTGATTTGAGAAATAAAAAGAAAATTTCTTAAATTTTCTTTTGATTTCTCAAATTAAAAAAAAGCTAGGCACTTGACAACACCCCCCACTGAAAAAGGAGTCATAAAAACCCAATAGAAAGATTATTAGTAATAAATAGGATTCCACAAACTGTGATTAATAAATTGGTGTTCCACAACTCCGAAGAGTGGGGGGCTATGTATCCGAATTTGTATATTTTTTAATTATTTTAGGAATTTTTTATTTTCAATTTTTTTTATTTTCATTTTTTCTTTATTACCTTATATTTTCTAACCACAAGAGCTTTGAAAATTTAAAATTTGAACAACATATCTTTATTCAACATTCTGTTAAGCTAATAAATATATTTATACAAGATTAAAAAGAATACATTTTTATAATATAAATATGAATAATACTTAAGGGAATAGTCTCTATTTTTTTTTTTTTTTTTGACCAATTTCTAAATAAGGATACCTCATCTTGATAGGTTTAATATTGAAAATAAACAAGGGTTTTTCAAATCTAAGTAATTGGAAAAAAATTTTCTCAACCTCTATTAAATTTAGGTAAAAAAATTTAATAGAGATTAGTCCCTTAATTGGTTATCTACATTTTTCAATTTTTGAGTACCAAAGTTTATCTGAAATGTAATTATTTAACTCATTTCTTTCTCAAAAAGAATTAATTTTTGAATAAAAGAAGGAGAAAAATTTATTTGAGTTTTCTATATTTTCTAAAGGATTAATAAAATATCAAACCAAAAAATTAAAAAAACCGTTCAAATAAAAAATTATAAAAAAATTTCTAAATTTATTCTTATTATTCAACAAGTGAAAATTATACTTCACATATAAGATTATCTTCAATTACCTTTCAGAAATACCATGTAAACTCATCGATTTCATAATTATTCATCGATTGAAATAACCGTAAATTTTTATGGTTTGAAAGCTAAAAAAAAAAAATTTCGGAAAAATAAGTAAAAAAAATGTAGAATAATTGACTTTTTTGAGAATTTTTTAAACAATTATTCTCTCATGATCAATCAACTCACAAACAAAATTCCCTAATAAAGATTTCTCACCAATACTCAGAACGGATACCTCGTGCTTAAATTTAACAATATTTTAATAATCTTCATTTAATTAAAAGTCTATCAAATTATTTTTTAAAAAAGTTTTCTTGAAGAAACACACACAGCAAACTTAAATTCTGATTGAAATTGTTGATTTTCAGTTTGTAAAAATATTAGTATTTCATTTTTTACTAATACATTGTTTTTTTGAAAACCAAAAACAGTTTTTGTTTTTTTGGGTTAAAGATCATGGGGAATTTTGTAAATAAAAAAAAATCCCTCATTGAAAGTGAAGCACTAATTGAAAAACTACCTGAGGATCTTGTTTATTATGTTTTTCAATATTTAAACGCAAAAGATTTAATAAAAGTTTCTATGACTTGTACCTATTTAAAAGAAATTTCAAAGGATCCAATGCTATGGAAAACCCTGTTTGATAACAAGTATCCACATTTGCGTTACATACCAGTACCGTCACCAACTCTACAAAGTTGGAAAAAATACTACCACCACCGTATGGCTTGGGAGAAAAAGGTAAAAAGGATTAAACCTCTATTTCTTTTTCCATACTTTTCTTTCTCTTGTTTGTTTCTTGCGATCTTTTGTTCTTCTAAATTATTGGCTTTTTGGTTTGTTTAGCAACAAAAATAGTAGGTCCTTTTGAAAAAAAACTTTTCAATCAAGGATCAAAAATTCCAAACCTAAAAATAAAAAGTTGTTGATCTTTATTCTTAATTACCGAACCTTCAATCTAAATCCTCAATTCAAACTAAAAAAAAAATAAAAAAAAACTGTTTCTTTTTTTTGTAATAATTCTTGGTTAAATAAACAAAAATATTAATTTTAACAAATCAAAAGTGGTACAAAAAAAAATACAAAGCCACCACACAAATTAGATACCAAAAAGGTGTCAACAAGTCAAGGTTTACAACTGTAAATGAAATAGCAACTTGTAATTGGGATCGAACATTAAAACTTTGGTCTCTTACAAAACAAGAATACACAATTCTCCCAACAAAGCCAATTGGTCAAGTTTGGAAGATTTATGTCAGCCCACAATACTCTCGCCTTGTTAGTGCAAGTGATCAAAATGAAATCCATTTATATGAACTTCCACCAGTCCGTAATTCTGAAGAATTAGGCGAGATTATTAAAAAAAAATTCAAAAAAAAAAAACAAAAACTGAAATTAAAACAAAGGAATAAACAGAAATTTCAACAAAATAAACCTAAAAATGAGATTCAAAAGGAAAAGGAAAAGGAAAAGGAAAAGGAAAAGAAAAAGGAAAAGGAAAAGGAAAATAAAAAAGTTGTGAATGTTGAGAAAAAAAAAGACAATCAAGAATCCCAAAAACAAACAAAGCCAAAACTTGAAAACAAAATAAAAAAACACAAAAAGAAAAAGAAAAAAAAAAAGAAAAAAAAAATAGAATTAGACCCTGACACAAAACTAATTCGGAAATTTGAGCAACCTTTAAAAAAAGAATCTAACGAAAAGAAAACAAAAAACAAAAACAAAATGCATAAACAATCTCAAACTGAAAAAGAATTAGTAATGAAAAACACAAATATGAAAGAACAAAACTTAAATAATGAATATAAAGGAATGTTCCTAAAGCACGGTGTTTTATCTGGGCACACTTCTACAATTAAATGTTTTAAATTTGATGAAGAGCATTTAATTTCAGGAAGTTCTGATTGCACAGTCAAAATATGGGACACACAGCAAAAAAAATGTAAATCCACAATAGAGCACACAGACTCAATTTGGACATTGGATTATTTAGGCGACTATTTGGTGACAGGATCAAAAGACACTGCCGTTCGATGGTGGTCTTTACCCCGAGAAGAAATGCTAGATCTGTTAGTTGGGCATACAGCACCTGTTAGTTGCATTGAATATCAAAATTCAGAAATTGTAAGTGGATCTTATGATTCGGTAATAAAACTATGGGATCTAAGATCATTTGAAAGATGTACAGCAACTTTAGAGGGGCACCAAGGCCCAATTTCTTGTTTACAATTAGAGGGGAATTTAATATTATCAGGGAGCTTTGATTCAACAATTAAAGTCTGGGACAGAAGAAAACTCACAAATTTACATACCTTTCGTGAAATGGAAAATTCTTGGATTTTGTCTTTACAATTTAAAGATGGCAGATTATTAACCAGTTCAAACAATGGTGAAGTTAAAATTTTAGATTTTAGAACTAAAGAAATGTTAGAAGTTGAAGAAATAGAATTATTAAGCAAATGGTCTTCACAGGAGAATATATTAAAGAAATAAGCAAGAAATAAAGAAATTTCTTTTTGAATTATAATATATATATATATTATATCTTAATGTATTCTTACCATTTATATAAATCGGATATTAATTTATTTTTTATTAAATTAATATAAAATAATAAATTTTAAAAAATTTTTAAATATTTACAAAATGAAAATCAAATTTTAGAGTATTACAATTTTTTATTGAATATCACGTTTTTTTTTTTCATAATGCCCTTTTAAATATATTATTTTTAGAACAGGCGATAAGTATTTATTAATGATTTGTGATATAATTTGATAGAAACTAGTTCAAATATAAATAACCTTTGAAAAATTTTACAAATTATTAACATTTTTTTGTTGATAAATGTTTTAATTTTTTCTTTTCATTTGATCTTTATTTTGTTTAAGGTTTTGTCCACCACTTTTCAATCAAATCTCAGAAAAAAAAAATACATTTTTAATAAACAATAAAATAAAATAATTTAAAAGTGAGGAGTATTTATCAACATTATTAGTTCAGTTTTTTTTTTTGTACAATATTTTAAACTTGTTTTTGAAGTAATAATTTATGGATACATTAATCTCATTTTTTTTAATAAGATAAAATAAATAAAAATAAAAAATGTAAATAAAAAAAAAAGGAAAAATAATTTCAATTCTATTAAAATCAGATAATTAAAATTTAAAACATTGGAAATAATAAAATTGATTTTAGATTAGAGATGTTGTATCATTAAAGGTAAGATATATTGTAACTAACTAAAAAATCCTTCAAAAAAAATGAACGAAACAACATTCTTCATTAAAATATTTCAATCTATATTAAAACTTTCTCAGGTAGAATCAAAAAACTTTTTTTTTCTTTGAAACATCATTTTTTAATGATAACCACATTGTGAAATATTATATTAAAAAATATTAAGTCCTGAATTTAGTAAGAAATGGTTTTTGAATCCTTAATTGAAAAATTAATAAAATGAATCTATCACCAACATCGATATTAGAACAGAGGAAATTAATTTTAGATTTTTTTTTAAAAAAGAATAATCAACAAATATTTTTAATTATTTTTTTTTAATTTTTTTTTGTATTTTTGAAAGTTTTTAAAACTATAGCTAAATAATTGATTTTATGAAAAGGTGTGTTCATAAATAATTATTTAAAAAATTCTAATTATCTTAAAAAAATGATATTTAAAAGTAAAAAAAAAATATTCCTAAAATACCCTAATCTGAGTTTTAAAATTTTGATAATGGTTATAAAGCAACTAGAAAAGAAAAAAAAATATATATAAGGTCTTGTGGATATGGTTTAAATGTAAAAAATTATGGGAGGTTAATGTTTTATATTAGTAAATGATTTTGAAATTTTTTTTTTAATGCATTAGAATTAATTATGATTAAATTATTTTTTCTTCAAAGAAATGAAATAAAAAAAAACACTTTTAATAAGATCTACAATTTATGAATAATCAAAAATTGACTTTTAAAACAATACAAGAAAGTAGGTAAAATTTACCATTTTTAAATTATTAATTGTAAACAATTATAAAAAACAATTTTTTTTGAGTAATAATGGATATTGAAATTTTGAAAGTAAAATATTATTATCCACTACAATTGAGAAAAGAAAAAGGAGTAAATCAATGAGAATTGAATTTTTAATTTTTCTTTTTTTTTTTTTTTTTGACAATTTTTTAAATTTATTTTATTGATTTTATTAAAAAATGTTTTCGATTTAGAAATTTGTTTATAGGAAGCCTGAAATAAACTATAAAGATCAAATAACAAAAAATAACAATATAGTAGGATTATAATTGAAAAAAAAACATTTTCTTTTCAAATATTATATAAGAAAGATCACCACACCAGATAAACTTGTTGAAAAAAGGCATAAAAATAAATTCAAATCAATTAAATTTTCAAAGGATTTTCTTTTTTGTTATCCTTTAGATTTGGATGAATACTAACCAAGTGATTGCCTTGGAATAATCACATCATTAATATTTATTATTATTTTACACAACATTTTTAACAAATTAGTTTTTCAAAGATTCTTCTTGCAACAATTATTATCAAACCATCCCAAACCAAAGCTAGTGCTTCGAAGATTAAAGTCAATATAATAAATTATTGAAATCCGAAAAAAGAATTCCAAAATTTCAAACATAAAGAAAAAGAAAAAATAGTTCAAAAAATAATAAAAACATGATTTAGAATTATTTTGTATTTTCAATTCAATAGAAAATAAGTAATTCGAAAATCTACCAAATACACCCGATCATCAAAATTCCAGAATTAATTTTTAAAAAATATCCAATTCATGTAACCAAATATAAAATTAGATTAATTAAATCAAAATTAATTATTAAAACTCATTTTTTAATAATTCTTGAGATATAAACCATTAATTTGTTTCTCAAAAATATTATCAACAAGAATAACAACATGCTGAATTAATAATAAAGATAAGAAAAGAAAAAGCAAGTAAATCCCATTTCACTCAAAGGGACCCAGCAAATTATTGGAAAAGTCGCTTTATTTTTAAGAATCAACTAGACTTAGATTGTTTAGAATAACGAGAAATAATAAACTTCTTATTAGAGTTGATAATCATAAAAGAAAAGCATGGGCAAACCATAAATTTCAAAAAAAAAAAAATGTTAAAAATTTTTTTGGTATTTTCATTGGGAACTTCTCTTGTAAAATTTCTCAATTTCTTAGGAAATTAAAATTGTTGACAATAAGATTTTTCACTTGTAAATGAATGACTTTTAAAAGAAAATACCAAGCCTAACTTTTATTAATGTTAATTTGGAGTTTTTAACTTTTTTTTTTTTTTCAAATTTAGTTTTTAAAAAACAAAAAAAAAGTAAAAATCAAAATACAAAAAAAAAAAATTTATAAATGAGAGAAAATTTTTTTCATCTAAAAATTGATGATTTTTTTTTTTCAAAACTACTTAATTTGTTAAAGAGGTAATTCTCAATAAGAATTTCAAGAAGAAGAAAAAAATTGATCTCTATTTTATTGTTTAAAATTCTTTGCCTTGTCTCTATATTGTCCCTTATTTAATGGATTTTTTAGTAAAGTGTGCACTCCAAAAAAGTAGTTATTCTTTTCATTTTTTGGAAATATTTTGATGAACATATTTTGAAATACAAACAATAATTACCTATTCAATATGTATTCCCATTTCTTTTAAGTTTAGATTAACAATTACAAATAGAGCTATTTAGAAAGAGAATAATATTTGAAATTGTTTTAAAAAAGTAGATTTTTTGGAAATACCTTAGATCTATAACAAACCATTTAAATTATAAACTTTAACCAATTTTTTGGTTCATATTAGACTAGGCTAATGTTTATATATTATCTTAATTTTTAGTAAATTGCAGTGTTCTAAAGAGATAATAAAAAAATAATTTTATCAAATCTTTTCCTATGTACACTCGATTAAACCTCAAATAATCATTATTGAATTAATTAAATTCTGTTTGTAGAAAACAAATTTGGAAAAAAATGTTTCAGTTTAACTTATGAATCTACACATATATCATTGATAAGTTAGTTTAATAATATTCAATTAATAATATTCTTTTGAAACGAAAAAAATTATACCTAAAAAAAAATTTATAATTCTCAAAAAAAGAAAAAGAAAAAGAATCAAAACTAATATATAAGCGATTTTTCAAAATTTTTTACTCACTTTATAATGTTATATGAAGAGGCTTTGGGGATTTTATCCCATATTCTTATCAAAAAAATTTATCAATTTTAGATCAGAATCATTTTTTCTAATTTCAGAAAATATTTGTTTTGTTTTTATTCTTTTTTAATTTTTGTTTTTCTTTCTTTTTCTTTTTCTTTGTCTTTCTTTTTTCATTTTGTTTTTTTTTTTTTCGTTTTTTTTTTTCGAAAGATCATGTGAAAAAAAAAAAAAGATCTTCGAAAAGACCAATAAACATTAAGAAAATTGAGACTCTATATAATGTCTTTTTAACATGAATTCAATTATATAGCAAAAAATATTATAGTTAACTCTTTTTCAGTGAAAGGTTAGTAATAAAAAATCCGTAATGCCCATTTCATAAATTGTGACTCACTTTTTTTAAATTTTATTTTTTTTAATTTTTTAAATAACAGGTTTTTATATGTTTGGTATTATTTAAAAGTGGAATTATTAAGAAGATTTAATAATTATTGTCATTGAATACAAATGAACATATATATATATATATATTCGTTTTATTATTTCAGGCGAGTCACATTTTTTGAAATGGAGTTTAAATTTAAATAAATTAAAAGATAATAACTACAAATATCAATTTATTTCTCTTTATTATTATTATTATTATTATTATTATTTTTTTTTCTATTTTTATAATAATCAATACCAACACCCAAACCTACAATTAAAGCAATTGAACCTAATGTGCATCCCCAAAAAAATTTTTTATTTTCTTTCTTTTTTTTTTGGATTGCCTGTTTTTCCTTTTCTACATTTTTTTGTTCTTCTATTTCAGATTCAGATTCAGATTCATCCTCAGTTGTTAATTTTAAATCCATGTTGCTTAATGAATCCATTTCAATGTTTTCATAATAATTATTTTCAAAATTTTCCTTCCCTTTTCCTATGATATCAATGATTTGTTGTGGTACTTTAACAAGTGGATTCATTCTACGCGACATATTAATATATTGTTTTGCTAAATCATAATTTCTTGTTACACCAGCCCCAAGAAGATATAAAATAGCTAATTAGCAAATGAAAATCCAAAATTAATATTGATTTACAAAAGAAATAATAAGAAATATATGTTTATTGTCAATTCAAAAAGATTAATTCATATAAATAATTACATCTCAGAATAAAATAGATTTTTAATAATTTAATATTTATTTATAAATTAGTCAAAAAGATTATTTAGAAAATTATGATATTAAGATAAAAATAAATCATTTTAATTTATTTTGTATTTTTTGTTTAATTTTAAAGAGGAATTTTGAAATTGAAATTTAATTATTTTCTCAAAATTTAATAAATATTGTTAGTTCCAACACGATAGTTTGAATAAATAATACAAACCCTCAATTACCAATTATTTATTTGTCATAAAAACTTTTTTAAAAATAATTTAGATCGCTGATTTTTTTGTATTTTTTTTTATGGATGAGTTTTTTAATTTTAATATTTAATATTTCTGCAATCTCCAAAATAACAAAAATTTACCAATTTTTTTGGTTTTAAACGATTCATTTGTAAGCTATATGATTTTTCAAAAATGTTGACTGGCTTTATAATGTTGCTGGAAGTTGTTTTGATGGATTTTTATCATAGATTCTTATCAAAATCAATATTTTCGAATTTTTGGATCAGAATCATTTTTTTTAATTTTGAAAATTTTTGTTTTGCTTAAAATTGTTCTTTTTCTTTCGTTTTTTTTTTTCTCTTTTTTTAAGATCCTCAAGTTGAAAAAAAGAAAGGATCTTCCCAAATACCAATAAACATTAAGAAAATTGAGACTCTTTCTAATGTATTTTGAAGTGAATGTATTTATCAGCAAAAAATATTATTATTAACCTTTTTTTGATTGAGGATACAGTAATAAAAAATCTTAATACTCATTTCAAAAATTGTGACTCACTTTTTTTTATTTTTCATTTTTTTTAATTTTTAAAATATCAGGTTTTTATATGTTTGAAAGATTAAAAAGTGGAATTATTAAGAAGATTTAATAATTAGTTGTTATTCGATACTATATATATATAAGCCAAATTTCAAAATTAGGGGCAAACTTTTTTTTTATTATTTTTTTCTTTTTTCATTTGTCTTTCAAAAAATACAATGATTATACAACGTTTTTATTTATTAATCTATATTGGATATTTTCTGTAAAAAATTTAGTAAAATACCTTATTATTCAAAAAAAAACACATCAAACTAATTTTTTTCTAATGAAAAATCTGCCCCTATTTTTGAAATTAAGCTTATATATATATTCAGTTTATTATTCCAGCAGAGGCACATTTTTTGAAATATCGTTTATTTGCATTCTTTCTATTCAATACTTTAAAAAAGCATAGATTCACTGGGAGGTTTGATTTTAAAATTAATTTTGTTTCAGTAGATCATTGTTTTTCCAAAGATCATCTTCTTTTATCTATAAATTTAAAAAAACCTTCTCGATCCAAAAAAAAAAATTTAATATTTTTTTTGAAAACAATAAACAAATATTTTTGATTAAAAAATATTTATATTTTACCAAGCACAAAAAAGCTATATTTTACCTCTAATAAAACTCTTAAAGGAAAAGGAAAATCAATTTCAATTTCAAACCTAAAATCTTCTAGTTAAAGATAATTTCAAAGATTATCATTTTGAGATCACCTTGTGTCACAAATTTAGAAGTAGTAAAACACCAAAGTGACTGAATTGAAATGTGAGAGTTAAAAATCAAAAAGTTATTAAATTTTGGTATTCGTTGTTTACTTTTCTGTGATTTTTTTTTTCCAAAAAGTAATGAAAAATATTTTGAATTCTTTTTGGAGTTTTAAAACGAAGTTCCTTCTATTCTCTTGATTTTTTGTATTTTTTTGTTTTAAAGTTTGGTTTGTCAATTTAGGCATGCGTATTAAATTAAGAAACAAAAAAAATTTGTTTTAAAAGATTATTTTTTTCTTTTTTGACATTTTTAAAGTCTAAAAGTTTTTGTAGATCTCACTCCTTTTAAAATCTAATGTTCTAAATCCAAGTTAATTTATGAAGGGACTATTGTTGAATTTTATCTCAAAAGACGAATTAAAATTTGTAATACAAAATCTCTTTGATTTTGAACTTGAAGGATCAGATAATTTAAGAAGAGATGATAAAAAAATTCTTGATATTTCACATTTATTTACCTTTTTATGCCAGAATACATTAAAAATCTGAGACTTTGGAGTTTTCTCATCTATTTTTTTTTTTTTTTTTCACTTTGCGTTTTTTTAGAGATGAAACTAAGATTTGTTATCTTTTGTTTTATATGGTAACTCCAAAAATAAACTAAATTCCAAAAATTTGAACACAGTTTAAACAGTTGGAAAAATAGCAAAAACATACTTTAATTCAATTCGGAAATCATTTTGATTTTACAAACAAATTATTTCATCTTTTGTCTTTTCTGTTTTGTTTTCATTTTCTTTTTTCCAGTGACGTAATTTGTTTTGTTTTATTCGATTTTTTTTTCAAATTATTGATAGAAGGTTAATGCTGAGTTTGTTTAATAGAAAAACCAGATACAATTAGTTGGTGGTATCTTATCATTTGATCGATCAACAATTTTCGGTGGAATTTCAATAAATTTAGCAATACATTTTTTGATCCGCTTGTTTAATTATTTTGGTCACACCAATTTTTTTTTTTACGTTTTATATTTTTTTCTTATTTTTTTGGATTAAAATGATTACTTAGAAAAATATTAATACCGGGTAACTTAAATGCAGTTTTATTACATTTTGAAAAATATAATAAATTGGTTTTTTTTTTTCCTCTCAATATAAAAATAATCAATAAATTGAGGATTTTGAGTGTGTCCAAATTTTTGGAATGGGGTTTATTTGGATTGAAAGAATTTGTTATTAAAGGACAAATTAAAGCATTTAAAGAAAGTAACCCCCGACCAACCATTTTTTTCCGTTTATCATTTCAATTTTGGGAGAATTTGTGACCAATGGTCAAGACCACAAAAGCAAAGAGGTTCAGTAATTATTGCACTGAAGTTATGATTGGTTTGGAATCCCAATTACTAATTGGAATTCAAACACTTAAAAACAAAGAAAAGGAGGATAATAAGGAAGATTTGGAAACACAGTGTCTGTTAAAAATTATTAAAAAAACCGGTCGCTGATGTTGGTATTGAAGAAATAATATGTGATGAAGACAAATCCATTCAAAAAACAATTCGGTATTTGAGAGGGTTCAAATTTCAACCAGTGTTGGACATCAAGGTACTAAAATAAAAAAAATTCAAAAAATTTTGTTGAAAAATAATATATAAAGCAAGAGTTTCACTTGCTACTTTAAATTGGAACTATCGGAAGTTAAATAAAAAAAAAATTATGAGATTCACCCAACACTAGTAATAGAATTAATGAACAGAATTCTTTTTACCAAGTTAACATATAATTTTTATCCTTGAACATCTTTTTTTTCTTTTTCAATTTCTTCTTCCTTTTCTTTTTTTTACGTTTTGAATCCCAATTAGTAATTGGAATTCCAAACCAATCATAACTTCAGTACAATAATTACTGAACCTCTTTGCTTTTGTGGTCTTTAATACAAAAAAAATTCTTCAAAAGCAAACAATAAAAAATGTCGGTACACCTATACTGATTTAAATAAACTAAAATTCAAAATTTTCCACACAGCTAAAACTTTCCAAAGAATCACAAGAATACAATTTCATTGAAATTGAAGATAATTTTGATTTTTGTCAAATATGAAAATCATTTTTTCATCTTTTAATTTTTGTTTTCATTTCATTGTTTGAATTACGTAATTTGTTTTGTTGGATCAATATTTTTTTCTACAATTGATATTATGTTAAAGTTGAGTTGTTCCAAATGGAAGAACTCAAATAAAATTAGTTGGTAGTACCTAACATTTGATCGATCAATAATTCCTAATAGAATTTCAACAAATTTACTAATCAATTTTTTTGTTTTGCTCTCTCCAAAATTTTTAACACACCCATGATTTATTTGTATTGATAATTATTTATTTATTTTTGTTTTGTGAGTATTGTAATTTATAAAAAAGTGTTAACATTACAATTAGTGAATGGCTCTAATTTGGTAAATCTTCTTGAATTGATTAAATAAGTTTTTTTTAACAAATCGAATTTTGGTGTGTTAAAAATTTTGAATTGGGGTTTACTTTAATTCCCCCTTTAAGATTCAAATTAAAACATTCATATTGAAAAAAACCATTTCTATAATGTAAAAGTTTCAGATTTTAAATTGATCCTTATTAGAAAAATTAAAACCAAGTTAACTTAATCATATTTAATTTGGGTTATTTTTTGAATTCTGTTTGGTTGAACGAAGCTGTTTTTCTTTTAATATTAATTCACGAATATGACAAAATATTTAATTTTCAAATTTTGGACAAAGAAAAAATTGTAATGGATAAATATAAATTACAACTTACAAATATTCACTAAGGCTTGAGGTTCACCAGAATTTGCAGATTTTTCTAAATATTCCATTGAAAGTGAATAATCTTTTTCAATCAAAAATCCCCCTTCAAAATATAATGCACCTAAATTTAAATATGCCTTCGTAAATCCCACTTCAATTGCCTTTTTGAAATATTCAACTGCCAATTTATAATTTTTGAAACTAGCAATACCGGATGTATAAAAATACCCAACACTATTTATGATAAAAACAGTATTTATTTTGTTAAAATATTATGAAAAAATAAATTTTGAAACTATTCTTTAGATATATACAAGTATATGCACGTACGCACACACATATAAAACAATATATTATTTCTTAAAGGAGCAAAAAAAAAAATTTTCAAAAATCAGAAAAAAATGAAAAAATTAGTATTAGAAAAACCAATATCTTGTAAAAATTCAAGAGTAACTGTACTCTTTATTCTTAAGATTAGAATACTAAAATTAATTAAATGAGGAAAAGAATGTTTTAGAATTCAATTTGATGGTTTTATTTTTGAAGTAATTATTATGAAAATAAAAATTTATTAATTAGAGTAATTACCAATTTCTATACCAATTCATGACAAAGTTTACAAAATCACGATTAGTAATAAAATTGCCTTATTGTAGAAAATCGCGATAAATGATCATACCAAAAGATTATATCACAAATCATGATATTCTATAAAAACCCGATAATTGTATAAAAATCATGATAAATGTCAGTATATACCGCTTTTATCGAAACGCCGTGATTAAAAAGTTATTACATTCACATATTGAGACATTTTAGAATAATTTACAATATTTTTATTTATAAAAATTATTGTTGATCGAACAAACAAATTGAATTATTTTCAAGAATCAATAAATTGTTGTTAATGATTTTGTATTTTTAAATAGTTTTATGACGATTGGGTTTAATAAAGATATTTTAAAATAAATTTGCCACACTTTTTTGGAAATAGCTTATATATTTATATATTATCTAAAATTGATTATTCAAGTTAAAATTAAAAAATTTCTTTAACTATTATTATTATTATCTAAGGAGTGTATGAAAATTTAAAATATCTGATTTTACATTTATATTTCTAAAAAGAAATTCCAGTTCAATGGCAACTAGAGTGCAAATAAAGAGAATTATCCCACCAACGCTTCTTTGACTCTGGTAAGTGATATTATTAGATTTGTTTAACAATTCAAATACGCCAATCAATTTTTACAAAATAAACTAAATTGTAAAATTTTGGGCAGAGATTAAACAGTTAAAAGAATAAAAATAATATACTTTACATTCAATTTGAAAATATTTTCGATTTTACAAATTACTATTTCATTTTTGTCTTTTTGTTTCAGGTTTTGTTTTCATTTCCTTTTTTGCAAGTTACTAAATCCGTTTCCTTAGATCTGGAAATTTTTTTTTCAATGGTTGATAGAAAGTTAGTATTGAGTTTGTTAAATTGGAAAATCACATACAATTGGCCAATGATATCATATCATTTGATCGATAAATAATTGTTGATGAAATTTCAACAAATTTACCAATACATTTTTTGTTCAGTTCGAGGCATTATTTTGGACATACCAATTTTTATTTTTTCGGTTTATAGTATTTTATTTCAACCCTCACTGAGCATAAAATTCGAAAAGTCCTTAAGAATTGTAAAACCCAATTAGTATGATCAGAGTTTTAGTTTCTTAATTTGTGAATTTGACTCAACGATCTCAAAAACGATAACATAAAAAAAATCGAAAAAAAAAAAAAAAAGCAAAATAAAGATTATTACATCCACATTGAATACCCATTTCCTCTATCTGCAGCGATTTTCCAAAAATGAAAGGCTTGTTTTGGATTTGCCTTTACAGGGTAATTTGTTGAACCAGAATATATTAAAGCAAGTTTTGTAATTGCTTGGAAATGCCCCTTCTTTGCAGAATCTATCAGAAGTTTAATTGACTTTACATAGTTTTGGTTTGTTTCGTAATGTTTGTGAAGCAAATAATTAGAATGAGGATCAATGTTTGTACCAAGAGGACCTGAAACAACCAGAGCCCAATTCGACTGGAAGGCTTTGTTTAAAATGATCGCCACAACAGCTTTTGATCCCTCTTCTTCTTTGATAATTTCCCACGAACAATTTGGGACTTCTAATCTTCCATACAGCGAGCCTTCAATTATTGGTTTCTGGTTTTTAACACCTGCAGTGATTCTGTGTAAACCTAATTTAATGTTTAAATCTTCTTTTTCTGTTTCTTTGTCAACAATAAAGGTAACAGTGATCTGTTCAGTTGTTTGAATAAATTCATATTCCATTTCTTCTGGTTGTGGGAGATCTACACTTTCTTGTTCAGTAGAAATTTCATTTTGTTTATTTGTTTGGTTTGGTTTTGAAACTAAAGGTTTTTCGTGTTCTTTCAGAGAAGTTCCGTTATTGTATTGAGACGATAACATTTTTGTACAAATTTTGACAACAAAATTAGAAAAAATAAATGAATCTGCCTTGATTAAAATTTTAGATTCAGTTTTCCACTGTTTGGAAACATTTTGGTATTTTTGTTAAGAGACGAATGTTTGGGTGGGTTTCTTCTTCTTTTTTTACGGAGTTGAACAATAAAGTATGGAAAGTTTTTTTTAATTCCCCCAAAATGTTGTTCTGCAATTTTAAATTTTCAGTGTCTCTTCATCTATGGTAATAATTCCTGTCATCTTTTAATTATTCCAAAACTAAATCAATATTTAAAGAGATGTTATGGTTCTTGTTATTGGTTATGAATTTTGGAGATTCTTGCAATTTTCTTTCTTTGAATATTTAGTTATCTTTAGGATTTTTTTATTTGGCAAAATTTACTCTGATTTTTGAAATAGTTTTTTAATTTGAAAAATAAATATAAAAATCAAATTCTAGTTAAATAAAATACTAAAAATTATTTCTACTCTAAGACGAAATTGACTTAATATATAAAAATGAATTATTTCAGAGATCTAAGAATAAAAAATATTGGATATTGTTTGAGATTGGTAAATGTAATTACAATAAAACCCTTTTTAATTAAAATTTTGAAGAACTGATAGAAGTGAAATTTTTATTCTACTAATTCTAATATTATTTGGGGTAATAAAACTAAATATAAGAATTTATCAAAATTGGTTCATTATTAAAGAATTTCCAAAAAAATTGAGGTTGACACAATTGATCTTGTTTTTATAGACAAACTAAACTAAATTTCATAATAAATTACTCAATTTTTACAGTCAGTTTCACTTTTAAGACACAAACTTTCAACGAAATTTAAGGCACAAAAAAATCTCAAATTAAGGCACAAAATTTGGAATTTTTTTTTTTACAATTTATTTTTACTAGAATTTGAATTTTGTGCTTTAATTTGAGATTTTTTTTATGCCTTAAATTTCGTTGAAAGTTTGTGCCTTAAAAGTGAAACTGACAGTATTTTTTCATTCAATTTCGTTATTAATATTTCAATTCAAATCTTATACCAATAAAACTAATTGTGGTATAGGTGATTAAATAAATATGAAATTAATGGGATCTTTACAAAATTATACCAATCAAATTCTGATTTATTAAAGTAAAATTGTTTATTCTTTAAAGTTTTAAAAAAGTTGTTTTCTTTTTTTCAAAAAATAAAAACTGATTAAAAACAATTTCAATTGAAATTATTTGTAAAAAAATGATCAGTCTTATACCCAAGATTCATTATATCAATTTAAATCATTTTTGGAATAAAAAAAAAAATAATTTGAAATATTTTGATTAAATCAAATATTTCTATATCTTACCTCGGTGGATTTTAACAAGCTAAGAAAGTGAAACTTCTAATTTATATAGAAAAAATTGAAATAAGTAACCTATTTTTTCTAGTTTATTGTTATTTTATAAGTTTCTTCATTAAATATTTATCATATTTTTTAGAAAAAAAGTGTTCGATAGGTAGTGAGAAAATTTTTAAAAAAGGTGTCCTTTTTGTATTTATAAAAATTTTTAATTTTCATTTTCAAGATTTAATGAATATAAATCATTTGGACACAAGTTCTTATACTTTTTTATAGGGCCACAACTGATTGTTTTTTAGTTTTCTGAAGCATTTTAAATAAAAAAAAAAAAAAAAAAGTTATTTTGAATTGTTTTTATTTATTAATAGAATGTTTGAAGATAGTTTTTTTAAGTCAAGTTACAGATTAAAAAATCACAATTATCTTTATCAATTCTCAATTATTTTTATTAAATTGCAATATTATGTAAAATCTGAGAAAATATAACAAATCGCTATATTCTATAATATTTCGATAATTGTCTAAAAATCCTACTATATACACAAATATTGTGATTAAAAAGTAATCGCGGTATCATAGTTGAATGGTTTTAAAGGCGAATTCGACAATATTTTTTTAAAATAAGAAATTTTTTGTTAAGTCTAATAAAAGATCCTTGAAAACAGTTATTCTTTAAAAAAAAAAAAAAAAAAAAAGATACTTAATTCAACCAAAGTTCAGATCAAAGAGTTTTGTTGTGTTTTCAGTTTATTTAATTTTATAGATGATTTTGACAAATCAACCGATAATTTTGATCATCAAATTTCTTGAAAAAAGGCAGATAAATAGATTCGCAGTTAATTAGGGTATTATAAATTGCGTTGGGTAAAAGAACTTTGACAATAACCAACCTTTCACACTCTCTTTAAGTGATGTGTTCATATGTTAAAACATTCTCAATACTCTATAAAAGCTAAAAGGGGATAGAAGAGTTTTTCCAAAGCTGTTTCAATAACTGAGCCACATTAACACCTATTATTAAGAGAGTTTAAATATTTGTTTTCTTCTTGTAATTCTTCTTCTTTTTATGTTTATTGAACTGAAAACACAGCATTATGTTTGTAAGTTTTGATTTTCATCAGTCACTATGAGAATAAAAACTATTCTTTATTCTTTTTTGTTATTTACCATTTTGAAGGTAATAACTTCATTTTTGAAAAAAAAAAAATCTGTTTGATATTCAATTATATTTCTAAAATGAGATTAGTATTAGTTTGATCATAAAATTCCTTTGAGCTTCGTTATTTTGTAAAAATATAAAATGATGAAAGAAAAAAATTTTTTCACTCTAAAAAATCAAACTCATTCCCTTAATAAAAGCTTTTTCTGGGTTTCATACTTTCAAACGCTTGGAGACAATTTATAACCCTTACAAACACCCCCCCCCCCCCCCCCCCCCCCAAGGCGCTTTTATGGGGAAAAATGTTGTAAAAGTCCCGAAGCTTAGTAAAAGTCAAAAGATTTTTTTGTACTGTTAAAAAAAAAACTTTTTCGTTTTTTCGCTATAATTATTTTTCGCTATTTGAAAAGTTTTTCACACTTTTCTGATTATTCAGGATAAAGCTAAACTAATCGCAATTTTTTAGCTATTATCGCGAATTTATTGTTAATAATGTGATATTACATGTTAAAATCAAACACTCTAATAATTGTTAAATCCATGATTTTACACTTACATTTCATAAAGGAAAATTCAGTAAAAAAGCAATCAAGTGTATAATTTTCACTTCTTTCTTGTAAATAAAAAAAAAATAATAATAAATTATATTTGTTATTTTTCTTTTTGTAAATATAAAAAATGTAATTGAAAAAAAAAAAAAAATTTTTTTATATTATATTTTTCTATATAAAATACATTTATATTTCTCTTTATTAAAAATCTAAAAAAATTATAAATTAATAAAAAAAAATAAAATATAAACAAATCATGAATAATATTTGGCTCTCTTTTTATCTTTTCTTTTATTTTTTCATATTTATATTTTTCTTGAATTTGTTTTTGATCTGTTCAAAGTTATGTAAAGTGCTTTTCTTTTTCTTGTTGTTTTTTGCGAAATGTAATTGGGGTGTGAAAGTTAATCCAAAGGACCTTGCGATTTTATCTTTATGTAATTTATTTACATCAAAAATTTCCTTTAAAAAATGAGAATCGTAGGCATTAAAAAATGATCTAAAGGCATCTATTGCTAACGCTTTAAGGTTATAATTTTTCTCGATCATGGCTTCCAATTGGCTTTGGATATTTTCAATTTTTGATTCGGGGATTTCGTATTCATTTAGGGGAATTTTTGCTAATCTTAAATATTTCAAAAAATCGACTTCGGGCTGTAAGACAAGTAGCACGGCCTTCCCACACTTTCCTGCACGGGCAGTTCTTCCAACGCGATGAATGTATTCGCGTGGCTTTTGTGGTGGGTCCACTTGTATGATCCAATCAATTTCGGGGATATCCAAGCCACGCGCCGCAATGTTTGTACATAATAAAATCCCCTCTGTCGCTTGGACAAAGTTATTAAAGGTATTTGTTCGTACCTTTTGCTTTTGCTTCCCATGCAAAAACATCGCATCAATGTCGAGATATTGCAAAAGCTCGTAATGGTATTTGACAGAATTTACAGAGCTGAAAAAGACAATTATTTTTTTGTTTTTGTTTCTCCTCAAGAATGTGAAGAGAATTAAAAATTTCTTGTCCTGCGGGCAGATCACATACCCCTGTTCCAGCGTTTCGACTGTTGCCTCATTTTGATCATCGTGGACACCGATGTACATGGGCTTTTCTTTAAAGGACAGCTTTGCCAGGTCCTTGATTCTCCTTGTTTGTGTCGCAGAGAAGAGCACTGTTTGCCGTTTTTTTGGCAAGTATTTCACAATTTGCGTCAACTCCTCTTCAAAGCCATTCTCTAAAACACGATCGGCCTCGTCAATAACAAAACACTGCAAATTACGTATCACAAAGCCTCTCGTGTTTTGTAAGTGATCAAGCAAACGGCCTGGCGTGGCAACTAATAAGTTGACACCGTTACGTAATTTTCGTGCCTCTTCGGACTTGTCGGTGCCACCGATCACGTGCCCAAACGTTTGGGGCTGGTTAGCCATGATGTACTCTGCAACTTTCATAATTTGTAACACCAATTCCCTTGTGGGCGCAATGATTAAGGCACCAACACCGTTTCTCGGTTGAAATTTGCCTTTGTGAAGTAGCTGCGCACAGGGGATCATAAAGGCTAACGTTTTGCCCGATCCTGTCTTGGCATTCCCTAAAATGTCCTTGCCATCGAGAAATGGTGGTATCGATCTTCTTTGGATTTCTGTGGGCTTTACAAACCCTTGCTGTTCTAATGAAAGCTGTATTTGGGAAATAATGGGCATTTGTTTAAAGGTTATTTCTTTTTCCGTTTTGGTGTTGGCTTTCTTTTTCTTTTTGTTCTTGGTTTTCTTTTTGTTTTGATTTTTTTGTTGATTCTGTTTTTGTTTTGGATTATTGCTTTTGGTTTTTGTTTTGTTGTTGATTTTGTTTTTATTATTGTTTTGGTTTTGGTTTTTATTATTGTTGTTGATTTTGTTTTGTTGTACTGTTCTATTATTTTTGTTACTATTGGTTTTGTTCTGATTCCTTTTCTTTTTGTTTTGTTGTTGATTTTGTTTTGTGTTATTAGCATTATTATTTTGGTTTTTGTTTATTCTTCTTTTTTTGGGTTGTTGTTGATTTTGTTGAATTGTTGCTCCTTTGTTCTTAGTTTTTTCTTTTTTAGAATGGTTTCTTTTTCTTGGATTGGACATTAAACTAAAATTTTAGTTAATTACGTAATTTAATGATTTTATTACTGAGAAAAAATGATCAAAAGTTTCGTTTAAACACAACAAAAATCGCATACGTGATTGAAAAATATTAGTTTAATTTTGTTTTATTTTTAAACATTGGTCACTTTCAATAATGAAGGTTATTTTTAAATTTATTAATAGTTTTTATATTTGAAAAGATTAATGAAAACATAAAAAAAGTAATATTATATAATAGCACCTTAATATTCCAAAAGAGTTCAGATTATAAATAATTATCGTTTAAATGCGCAAAATCTCAAGAGATTAAAACCTTTACTCTTAGTCCTGTAAGTCTTGTATTGATAAAGATTTATAAATTATATAAAATGGTACTTTGTAAAAAATAAATAAAATGATAAATAAATCAAGATAAAAACTGATCGTGAACAAGTTTTTATTTTGAAAATTTTAAAAAGTTATTAAATCCAAAAAAATGTAATAAAACTATTTAATTATTTTTAATTTAAGATTAAATAAAAAAAAATAAATAAAAAAATGATATAAGGTTAAAATACAGTTAAGGTTTTGAATGGAGGAATTTTTTTAAAAGATTATCTGGTTTGGAGACTTATTATTTTGTTTCTTAACTGATCCTATCTTTGACTTAATATGAATTTTAATAACAAATAGTCACACCCAATACAAGATAATCTTTTTACATATTTCATCCATTCGAAACCTTAAGGAAGTTTATATATTAAAATATTAGATAAGAAATAAATTTAAAAAAAATATCAAATTTTAAAATTCCAATACACTACAAGGAAAATTTAAAAACCGAAAATTAAAGTAAACCAAAACTATACTTTGGATTTCAGTTTTACCTCCTATATAAATTATTTTTTCAAAGTTACGATAATTTTGTGTAATAAAAAAAGATAGCTATTAAATTTATGAAAATCCGAATGCCCCCTTTTCAAAAATACTGACTTTTGAAAAAACACCTATTTTCAGGGGTATTTTTATAATGAAAAAAGTTGAAATGAATTAATTTTTGATTGAACATTAAGTTTGAAAAAAGAATAAATGTTAAAGAAATTTGTAGAAAACAATCGGGAATGTATATAAAAACTCAAACATGGAAAAAAAAATAAAATGATAAAAAATATTCCAAAAACAGACAAAAAATCAGATTTTCAATTTAATTTAGTGATATCTTTTGATTGAGATATTTTGTGCTATTTTAAAATTGAAAAATATATTTCTTTTTTGACTATTAAAAAAATAATTGAAAAATATCTCTCTACTAAGTCAATTAAAAAATTCAAAAAATTGATAATTTAATGAAAAAAATATTACTGAAAAATTTCATTTTTTTTTTTCATTTCCTATTAATATCTATTAAAGTTGTAAACCTTTTTGAAAATTGTTAGGTAGAATAATGTTTATTATATGAGTGTATTTCAAAAATACAAAATTTAGAGATTATTTTTTGAAAAAATTTTCCTTGTCTTGTAGTCTAAATAAGAACGTTGTTATTAATATAGTTTTTACAATTTTCGAGATAAATAAAGAATTCCCTGCATTTATCCAAATTTTTGGAGAAATAAATATAATTTCTAATTATCTCAATAGACTAATAATTATTTTAATCAAACAATCGTTTGATGAATAAAATTCTTAGAATTTTGAAAAAAAATTATTTTTGAAAAGGTGTATTGGCGGTAGTCAAATGAGTTTATATTAAAAATCCCTTCAAACTCCAAAATAAAAACCAAGATTATATTTACTATTTCCAAAAGTTGGATAAATCCATGGAATTCTTTATATATCCCTAAAATTATAAAAACTCTCTTTTTTTACAACATTCCATATTTACATCAGTATAGGAGTGAATTGTACCAAAAGATTATTTAAAAATGAAAACACTAAGTTTTGGAATAACTCAGTATATAATAATTACTATTAATTCCAAAATAAAAAGATCAAAATTTTCATAGGGCTTTACAAAAAATCAATTTCAATAATTAAAATAAATCAGCAAAGTCACCAATTCTAAAAGGGAAATGAATAATTTAAGCAGATTTTTTGAAATTAAAAGTTAAAATGTTAAATCTATTTGTTGAATCTTTTTTTGGAAAGCTGAATGAAAATTTTGTTCCATTTATTTTGAAATAAATAGTATGCTTAATCTCGAAAAAAATTAGAATAATTTATTTTCTTTATTCCATTAACATTTGGAAACAATTTTTTTATTTTTATATTCCAAAAAAAAAGTTTTGATCTGCTTCGTTTTTCAAATTTCCTTTTTTTATAATATGAATTTTCAGAAACCAGTGTCATATTTACTTAATGTTTAAGTTCTTTTCTTGAATAGGTGATTTAATTTATAAACTTATTCGGAAAAACAAATAATTCATTTATTTTGAAACATTTGTTTTGAAAATTGACAAGGGTTCTTGTTTTAACAAGAGACCAATTGTTTCTTTTGATCTCTGATTCTGATCCTTTACCCAGTGTAGTATTAAAGTATTTTCTTTTGTGTGTTAAAGAACAAATGAACTTAGTACCCTAACGAAAAAAAGCTTTGGATATTCAAAATATAAACAATAGTAAAATGTATTTGTAAAAGATTTCAGAATTAAAATAAGTGCTCTTCAAGAATAAAAAACAACCACACATAGAGAAACCAGAACAAATTTAATTTTAAAATCAAAGTGGTAGTATTTGTTTTGGCTTTGGAAAAAATATTTATTTTTGTATTTGATAGAATTATTGTCTATCATGAGATTGAAAAATCAACTTAGAGTAACAAATTAAATCTCCAAGTTTTCGTTATTACTTGTTATTATCGTTTCATTAAAAAGCAAAGAAGTTATTTTAGATTAGAAAAAATATTTTTCTTAAGATTTTAATCTTTCTTGTGTTCAAAAAAGGTTTAAACTCAACCAAAGGTACATTATCAAATTTCTATCCAACAAAAATTCAAAAGATCTTCCAAAAATCATTTTTTCTTCAAATGAAATTTGTAAAGCAATTATCTTTTGTTTTTTTAGTCTTTTTTTCATTACAGTTTGTTGATTGTAGAATTAACAATTTTGAAATAGAAAATGATGAAAGACAAATAATAAGCATTGAAGATTTTGGCTTTCTGAGTGAGGGAGAATTTAAAATAGAAATCGAATCTCTTACAGTATTCTTTACTTGTTTTTTCGTTTTCTTTTCTGTTGTGTTTTGTTTTTTCATTCTAAATTCTAACCAAAACAAAAAAAATCACATCTAACAAAAACTCCCTTAAATTATAGCTAACAAATAACCAAAATGCAAATGAAGCAAATGTTGGGTTTATTTTTGAGTCGACTGGTGAAATCAGTGAAGAAGATGAAGACACTTGCCAAAAATTTCATCAAATTGAAACATCGACTTTCCATGTAATCAACCAACCAGAGGATGGATGGAAGAATTTTAAAATAAAAATCCCAATCCAAAAAGAAGGTGTTTATACGCTTTGGTATCTCAATTGCCTTGATGTTGAAACGACAACGAGTTTAGTCTCCACAATTACTATGAAAAACAAAAGTTCTTATTTGGATGCTGGCGAGATACCTCTCCCAAAAATTTATGTTACCTTTTTCTTTTTTTATTTTATCTTGCTTGTTCTTTGGATCTCCTATCAAAGAAAAAAAAATAAAAAAGTTTTTAAAATCCACCATTTAATGACTGCATTGCTCGTTTCAAAAAGTTTGTCAATTTTATGTAGATCAATTGAATTACATATGATTTCTTCAACCGGCCTTCCTAAAGGCGCAAATATTCCTTATTATATTTTCCATTTGTAAGATTCTTCCTTTTTTTTTCATTTGACCAAACATTTCCTTTTCTTCATTTATTTATTGAGAATTTTACTCATTTGGAAATTCGCTCGATCACTAATTTTGAAATACTTTCTTTTTGAAGAACATTAAAAAATATGAATGAAATTTCCTTCAAGTATAAATTGCTGGTAATTTCAAAATAATTTGGTAATTTTTTTATCCATCTCCTTCCTAATAATCCCTTTGGTTAATTTTAAAAAGAATTTCAATTAAAAAAAATCAAAGATTATGCCAATCTTGTAGATTGTGTAGACTCTGATTATTTAATGCTAATGAATTATGAAGAAACCAAATGAAAAAAAAAAATCAAAAGTTTCAATGAAATATTCATAAACCATGCAATAATTACCATTCAAAAGTGCAATTAAATTCATTTTTTTACTGTTCAAAGTACCAAATAAAAAAGGAAACCAAATAACCATCCTGGAAAAAAATTGTCAAATTGAAAAAAATTTTCAAAATTGCTTTTCATTGTAAGATGGCAGTGAAAAGGAAAATTTTTCAATTATTTTTTAACTTATTTTTCACTTATCAATGAAGAAACTGAAATTCCACAAACTTGATTAATACCCATTGTTAAAATCTTAAAGCCAATTTCAGATGAATAGAAAAAGCATAGCATCATCAAAAAATCGAAAAAAGTCAATTTTTATGAATGCTTACAATTAAATCTCATTTTTTAAAAATTGAACAATTCTTAAATTTTGGTTTAATTTGGTTTTTTAAATTCTATTTTGATTCCAATAATCAATCTAATTATTGGACTTTTTTTTTTTGTTTTAAAATGAACAAAAAAATAAAATTAAAAAATATATGAAAATGAGAACTTTTACTGCCGTTTTACAATTAAAACAGATTTTACAATTTTTTTCCAGGATGAAAAATTTTTTCTGGAATAGTAAAACGGGAATAATACTTTGAAATATTTTGATAACCAACGAATTTGAATGAAAAAATTCAAACAAACCCCATGTAATAGTCTAACCAGTATGTGGATTTTGCTCCATATTCGAACAGTAATTTACTCGCGAAAAATGATAAGTGGAAAAATTGGACTTCTTTTGATTGAAAAAATTCAAATAACAAAAAAAAAAAAAATGGATTATCAAAGACAAAAATTCAATTAAATAAAAAAAATTTCAATAGCATTCTCAATTCTAACAAATTCAAATATCTAAAAAAAGTTAAAAAAAATTCACAAGATATGCTTCAAAAAATCCATATTTTTAATACAAAAAAAATTCTTCAAAATCCAAAAAATAAAAAAAAGTTCAAAAGGATGAACAAATTCAAATAACAAAAAAAATATAGATTCTAAATGATCTCAATAACAAAAAAAAAATAAATTCAAAGGATCTCAAAAACAAAGGACAAAAAATTTCAATAAACAAAAACAATAAGTTTCACAAATTCCCAATTTTAAAAAAATCAAATTTTCTAAAAACAAAAAATAATCTTTTCTTGTTTTATATTTTCAAATGATCAAATTTCTTCAATTTGAAACAAATTGTTTTCTTAAAGTACACAATCAATTTAATCGGATTTAATCTAATTTGTGGTTAGATTGTAAACCCCTATTTTTGACAAAGTAAGGATTTTGGTTTGCATTCTTTCTGTAAAAAATAACTCATTTCAAAAATGAAAAAAATGAAACAAAAAAAATTTTCGAAATCTCAAATGGTGCAAATTAATGACACTTCAAAATTTAACATTTTTTCAACAAATATATTTTGAAAAAAAATACTATGTTAATTGAGCTCAAACTGATTCCCAAATAATTTAAATTAAAATAATTTTTTAATTTCTTATTTTTTGACTTTTTAAAATCTAGATATAGAATAAACAATATCATTTAATAAGAGGCCATAGACCAAAAATTATTTTTAAAAGACCTGATTTAATTTGGATTGAAAAATTCAAGTTTTCAAAAAGATTTTTTTCCAGATTTTTTACCAATAACAAAATTCACAAAAAAAAAAATTTCTTAATTAAGGAGTTTATTTAATATATCTCCGAATAATATTAAAAACTTAATTTTTTTAAAATTTAGGGTTGATTACTTTATCTATTAAAAAAGTTTTTTATATTTGTTTTAATTTCAATATTTCAAATGAAATTTTTAAAACAATTTTTTTGAAATTATTTTTTATTTCTTGAATTGATATTTTATAAAATAATTCTTATTAATTTTTTAATTTTAACACAAAAATATAAATTTTATTTTTCTCTTAATTTCAATATTTATACAAACTGTAAGAAAAAAAAATGAAAATTTCTTAGTGATATATTTTTTTCATTTATTTTTTTTATCAAAGAATTAACAAATTATTTAATAATTATGAAGAATAAAACAATGTATTGAGTTTAGAATTACTATTATTAGAATAAAATTTCTTATTTAAAAAATTAAAAAAAAAACATAAAAATCTTTAAAATAAAATATTTAAAATGATATTGATGTGCTTAATAATTATATTTCATCATTTATCCTTAATCCAGATTTGAATTAGAATAAAATTAAAATAGTTCATAGTTAAAGTAGTAATGTTATTGTAATTTTTTTTTGATATTGGAAAAAAATAATAATCGAGGTTTTGATGATATCTATGCCAAAGTCAAGATAAAGTTACAAAAATTGCGATTGTCTCTATCAAATCGAGTTAATTTTTTAAAATTAAGATAATCGTGATTTGTATCATATCGCGATTACTTTTGATCAAATCGCGATATTTTAGAAAATTGCGATATTCAATATTATCACAATAATATAAAAAATCGCGATATTCCATAAAATGGCGATAATTATTTAAAAAATCTTGATAAATGCAAAACATCGTGATTATGAAGTAATCACGATATCATAGTTGATGGGTTTTTGGGTTAATTGAGAAATATTTTTACAATGAAATTTTTTTTAATCAAAAAACAGATCATGTGAAAAAAAAAAGTTATTCTTTGAAAAAACAACAAAAAAGATACTTGATCTAATCAAGGATAAGATCAAAGAGTTTTATTGCATTTTCATTTGATTTGGTTGACAAACCTAATGATCCTTTTAGATCAATAACAATAATAACTAAAGATAAATAAATAATTTTCATAGTTAATCATGGTGTTGTAAATTGTGTTGAATAAAAGAGCTTCTAAAACAACCAACCCTTTACCCGTTCTTTAAAGAATGTGTAATCTTGGGAAAACATTTTCAATATTCTATGAAAGCTGAAAGGAATTGGATAACTTTTCAAAAGCTTTAACAACAACCTGCCATATTATCACCAATTATTAAGATTTTTTGTCTTTCTTTTTATTATTCTTCTTTTTTGAGTATCTTGGTATTGGACAGAAAACAAAACTAGGACTTAGAGCTTTTTGTTTAATCTATCACCAATAAGAAGGAAAATTACTCTTTATTCTTTTTGGTTACTTAAAATTGTGAAGGTAATAACTCCATTTTAAAAAAACACATCTATTTTATATTCGGGTATATTCTTGAAATGGATTATTATTAGTGTGATCATAAAATTCGTTTGAGATTTTATATACTGTAAAAAAAATGAAAAGAAAATAATTTTTTTTTTCCACTACAAACAAGTCTCATTCAGTTTACAAAACTTTTCTATCTTTCAAAACTTTCAAACACTTGAAGACAATTCACAACCCTTGCAACCACTTTTTAACATTTTTAAAGAGGAAAAGCGTTGTAAAAGTCTCAAGGTTTTGTAAAAGTCAAGAGATTTTTATTAAGGTGATTTCAAAAAAAGAATTTTTCTTTTTTTCGCGATAATGTGGAATATCACTATTTTATTGATTTTTTGTGATAAAGTAGGACTAATCGCGATTTTTATTAATATTATTGTGAATTAATTGTTAATATCATGATAATATATGTGATCATCAAAACCTCTAATTTTATATTTTAAAAAATATTTTTTTTAAACTTGAGAAATTTTCGAATCAATCTGGGGTGATTAGGAATATAGGGTATTTTCAAAAGATTGGGGAATTTTTTATTTACCTTTCCTAAAAAATTCTTTTTGTTTGTGGTATTCCGATGCGTAAAATGGTAATATCAAATTAAGTGAAATATTTATACTGATTAAATCAATATAGAATTGTACATATTTCAAAATATATTTTTCATCAAAATATTTACAAAAAACAAAACAAAACCCTTCATAATAAAATGTTCAAACAATTTAAACATATTTCTATAGTTATTTTAAAAAAGTGAGGACTCTTTTTTTTTTGGTTTGATTGCCAGAATTAAATACTTTTTGAAAGTTTTCTATTTTAAAAAAAGAGAGTACTTTTTTAAAACCTATTTAAAGTTTTCTATTTTAAAAAGGTGAGATCCTTTTTTTAAATAAAACTTTTAGAAAGTTTTTCTATTTTAAAACAATGAGGACTCAACCTTTAAATGCAAGGTAGAGGCTGAATTGGGAAGGAAAGCACTTTTAAAAATTTTGATTCCTTTTTTTCACTTTAAAACTTTATTGTTTGGAAAAGCTTTAATTTTCATAATCTCAAAATAATAAAAAAAAAAAAAAAAAAGTACTCACTTTTTTAAAATACCTGTAAATTCAAACAAGTATTTATCTTGTAGATTACTAATTTGTAACTAAAGATTGTAATCTTTGATTGATATATTCATGTTATTATATTTTTTTGGTAATTTTTTTTCATTTATATTCCGACCAATAATAAATTTTTAATTTGAATCGAATCCCCAGACAGATTTACAATTTCTGAAAATAGTTAATTGTTATAAACGAAAATTTGTTTAATACTAATTTTGCTTTCGATTTATTTTTTTTCTAAAATTATTTATTAAAAAAAAAAAAAAAAAATAGTTTTAAAGGTGTTTTATTATTTGTAGTTATTTTACTTGTTGGCACTGGGTGGTCATTTATTAAAGATACACTAAATGAAAGGGACAAAAAAATTTTTATTTTTATTATCCCAGCACAAATAATTAGCAACATTGCAATCATTGTACTCGACGAGACCGTTGCAGGAACAAAAGGATATTTACAATGGTGGGATGTTTTAAAATTCTTTGATCTTGTTTGTGTTTGTTGCATCATTTTCCCAATTATTTATACAATTAACCATTTACAATCCACTGCGTCTGTCGATGGCAAAATGGCAAAGAATGTTGAAAGATTAAAAATATTTAAAGAATTTTATATTGTTACCTTTGTCTATATTTACGTAACCAGATTATTTGTTATGATAATTCCAAGATTTTTATCCTTTAAAGTTTTATACATCGATGCAATTTTTAATGAATTAGCCACATTTTTTTTCTACCTGTATGTTGGATATCGTTTTAGGCCCATACAAGATAATGTCTATATGAGTATTTATAATGATTCATTTGGCGAGACAGACGAAGATACAGTAATCATCGACCTTGAACAATTCGACGATGAAAACGAAACATTGAAAAGAGTCAAAAAGGACGAAACAGACGATTTATTTGAAGACGATGATTTTCAAGATGATGATGATAAATCTTCATCAAACGAAGATGAGAATTAAAAATATTATAAATAATAATCTAATACAGAAAATTATTATTATTTTTTTTTTATAAACCTGGAATTACAAATAATATAATATATTAAAGAAAATTTTAAAGAAAATTTTCCCTATCTGATAACCAATTTATATACTATGAAATATATTTTTAAAAAAAATCAAATAAAAAGAGAAACTATATAATATTATTGATCAATTATTATCCCGATTTTTATTTTGATTTTGATTTTTATTTTTATTTATGGTTGTTATAATTTTTTTTTTAGGTGGTGTTATATTAGGAATAATTGGTTATTGGGGATAAAATAATTATTAACACTAAGACTTGTTATTAAGTATCATTCAATTTCTTATGACTTGTATTTTGAATTAATAAAGATAGATTATTTTTTATGATTTTTTATTTCTAAATTATATTAATTAAATGAATATTTATGGAATGTTTTCTTCAGTAAAGAACCATAATGACAAATATTACTGTTTGTATACCAATTTAAGATGGTTGAACCTTTATAAACTTTTGATAATAAATCCAAAAAAATAATTCATTGGTAGTATTCTATAAAATAGGATCAAAATTCGAGTTATTTTTAAAATAAACAATATTCTAAAAATTATGACGCAGAGATTATAAATTGAAAAAAAAAAATGATTTAAACCCCATTCCAAAAATTTGGACACACCCAAAATCAAAAAAAGGAAAAGAACAAAACCCAATTTATTGTATTTTTCCAAACCTAATATAAAACAACATTTAAGTAACCCAGTATTAATGTTTTAATAAGTAATCATTTTAACCCAAATAAAAGAAAAAACAATTAAAACTCAAAAATAAAAAAACAGGTGTCTCCAAAATAGTGAAACGAGCTGAACAAAAAATGCATTGGTAAATTTGTTGAAATTTCACCAACAATTGTTGATCGATCAAATGTTAAGATACCATGTACCAATTTTAGGTGATTTTTCAATTTAACAAACTCAATACTAACTGTATATCAACAATCGAAAAAAAACTTTCAGATCTAACTAAACAGATTACTTAACTACAAATAAGGAAATGAAAACAAAAGAAAAAAGACAAAAAATGAAATAGTTTGTAAAATCAAAATTCTTTCCAAATTAAATTTAAAGTGTAGTAATGATGTTCGTTCCACTGTTTAAACCGTGACAAAAAATTTGGAATCTAGTTTATCTATATATAAATATATATATATCTATATATATATATATATATATCATTTACTATGATTAAACAAATAATAGTTAAATTTTTTAAAGTTATTTTTTTAATTATTTTAATTTTATAAAAACATGAAATTCTAAAATTAAAAAAAATTCAAATCAAAACTAAAAAACAGTTAATCACAATTTTCTGATCAAGTATTATCGATTTTTATTATTGGATTTTCACTGGGAATAATTACAAAGAATATTTTTTGCTTTATCATTTTTATACTTTTTAAAAAAAGAATGATTAACTTTTTTTTCATGTTTATTCATTTTTAATACATATAATTGTTTTTTTAACTTTATTTAGAAAAAAAAAGTATCAAAATCTAAAAAAAAAAATAAAAAAAAAGATAAATATAAAGTAGTAAAAAAAATACTAAATGAAAAAAAGGCAGGAAAATATTTTTAATTGTGAATATTAGGATAATTGTTGTGTAATTTCTTTTATTTAAAAACGAATAACTTTTATATGAATCCAACTTATTAAAATTATAACCCAACAACTTATTAGAATGATGATTAATGAAATTACATTTGTTCATAGCAGCTTTCAATCAATCAAAAAACAAGAATTAAAATTATCATTTTCTAAACTTATAGCAAATCTCTAATTCTATTCTTTTTCAAAATTTGTAAATCTACTTTAAGATATCATATAATTAAATAAGTATTCTATAGATTTCCACTTTAATGAACTTTAGGTAGGTTTATTACCATCTTTAGAAAAAAATTGGTTATTTATAAAATAGATTTGATTCAAAATAGTTAAAATTACACATCAATTTTTTAAAAATATTAATAATTAAAAATCTTATAAGGGATTTTTTTCATATCTAGTATTTTTTTTTCATTACTATACAATACAATAAAAGAAAAAGTAAGAATATCAAAAAAATAAAAAAACAAAAAAAAACAAAAATTTGAAGAATTTGGAAAAAATTATTTTGATGTAAAAATTAAAAATTTATTTTTTGAAAAGAATTTTGGATAAAACCAAAAAAAAAAAACAGTAAAATTCTCGATCGAATCAATTTTTTTCAAACTTATTTTTGGTTTGGATTTTATTTTAGAATTTATATGTTTGAAAATATTTATTTTGCTAAGAAAGTATTATTTTTCATAAATTATTCTCATCTCGAAAATAATTAAATAAATTGAATGGTCATAGTATGTATTTTATAAATTTGAAAGATTCTGAAAATTATATTTATAAATATAAAATTATATTTTTATTCCAAGAATTACTTTTCTATACAGATGACTCTTTACAACTGTTCCAACCCAACCACAAAAATTAATTATAAATATAAATGGATTTTCTTCTTTTTTGAAAATTTATTTTTTGTGATAAATTCTAAAATAAACACTCCATGTTGTTTGAGATTATGAATTTTATATCAGGGGAAAAAATACTAACATACAATTAATACGCTTTTCTAATCGAAAAATAAATGTATAAAACAACAGATATTTACTCCGAGAAAAAATATTTAAAAAAATCTGATAATTGTGCTAATTGATTTGATTTGGAAACAATCTCGTTGTTATAATCTGAGTTTGAGCTAGAAGAACGAAAAATATGAGATTGTTAAAGTGATATAAAATGATATTGAGGAGTTCGAAAAACTACTATTTATATCACCTTAGCATAGAACAATCTCATTATTTAGAGTCTGGAAGGGAACCAAAACGAAGAATTATAAAAGGTGATTTTTGAACAAATGAAACAATATGAGATACTATTTATTTTTTCAACTCGGGATCTAACTCATCAAAACAAAAAAACAAACTAAACACAAATAAACCAAATAAACTAATTTGTTGTTTTTTTAATGGTACTTTGAAGAACTTAATTTTGAAAGGATCTCATTCTATAAATGTAGTTAGCAAAAATATTGAAGTTAAATTTTACATTTTCACAATTTGTGATAAAACTTGTTCAAAATTCATAATAGAGATAAACAAGATCATCCATCCTTTCAATGAGATCTTTATTTCCTGTTATTTTCGATTTGTCAATCAATTCTCGAAAAAGATCAGACTGTAAAATCTGTATACACTGGGGGTTATTAACAATGATTAATTTTGGAAATTCCTCTATAATATCTTGACTTAACAATATAAAAAAAAATGTTTTTATTTTTTTTTTTTTCATTATAATTTATTTTTCTTCTACTTTCAAAATCTTTTATTTGTCGTTTCTTTACTCTTTTTTTTTTGAAAAAATAGAATCAACAAAATTTTTTTGATTAAAAAAGATATTACTTTTTTTTAGAAATGAGTAAAAAAACAATGTTTATATTGAGACATTGTTTTCTATAAAGAAATGGAATTTATTCCTTTTACAAGCATTCCCCAAATTATCAAGCACTTTTTTTTTAGTTTTTATTGAACAAATATTCTTTTTACCTCAAAAAAATATGCTTACAATTGGTTTGAAATTGAGACAGGGTTAAATATCACTGTTATCAATTAAACAACGTTGTAAAGAAAAATTGGTTTAAACCCTTCTCAAATAACTTGAAATATCGTATTTAAAGACGATTTTTATTGGTAAAATAATTCTTATTTTACTTTGTTAGAAGTGGAAAAAAAATAAGATAATAAAATTTTCAAACTTTACCTAATAATACAATAAATTCTCAATATCTTTCCACAACGACTACAAGCAATCTTTAAATTTTTAAGAGTTCTAATCTCTTTCTTATTTGTAGTTATCAAAAATTATTTACTTAAAATTTAATAAAGAAAAATTTTATGTTTAAAAAAAAATAACACACATTTAACATATTATGGATTTTTTTTTTTTATTAATTTTGGTATGTGGTTAAGGGAGTAGAATCACCATATATTTCTCTATAATTAAAGTATGTTGTAATTGGGTGTAAATGATATTAGTGTAACATGGCTCTGATAACTCGAAAAAATATATTCTAAATCTTATTGAACAATAAATTATTAGATTTTTCTATTAGTGATCATAATTAAATAATTTAAAGTTTGAAGATTTTTGTAAAAAAACTTTACTCATATATCAAAATAGAAACATCAAAATAATAGTATTTCAGGATTTAATTATTCATAATTTTTAGAACTTCCAAAAGTATCTATTTTTAAAATTATTGAATTTCAAGATTAGCTCAATAACCATCAACATCAAAATCCAAAGACTGATTTAATTTTGTTTATTTTTTTAAAAAGTTAATCGTAACATCAATATATTTCCAATATTTCAAAAATAATTAGTCAAGTTTCCAAAGTTAATTATTTAATTGTTTAAAAAAATCTTATAATGTTTATAGATAATTATTTATTTTTAAAAATATTTAAAATAGAATATTAAGTGGTTATTATAAAATGAAACAAAATACATTTAAAATTATTTTATCACAAAAATAAAAAAAAAATAATAATAATAATAAAAGATAAAACACAAAATAAAAAACTAGAAATTGAATCATGATTTCAAAAACCTGGGTGAGTCAAATTAAAAATGATCTGTACTAGTACTTATTAAATCATCTAAGCTATCTTTGGAATTATCAGAGCTATTTGATGAGTAATCTAAGCTATTCGATGATTCGTTTGATCTATTTATCAAATTGGGATTTGTTGTATATAGTTTACCCGTGGAAGGTTTTAATAATGTTTCATATTTTGCCATCCTTTGTTTGTTACGATATCTGATTATTATTATTGCGAAAATAAATATTAAAATTAAGCTAATTCCGCAACTGATCGCAATAATTTCGTATATCTCACTGGATGATTTATTTTCAGAATTTGATTTAGTTGTTGAAGGTGTAGGCTTATGGGATGGACAATGTGTTGGGATAGATGTTGGTGAAGGTATAGGTGTAGGTTTTTCAAATAGATCAAAGTTGAAAGTGGTGAAAACTTTTAATTGGCAAATATTTTCAGCACTCACTTGTATTGTTAATTGAATGGGTTTATTCATTGCACTACCATAAAATTTTCGATGCTGCGAATCAAATTTGATCCAATTGGGTAATAATTTGGAATTACTTAACGAGGATGTATAATTTAAAGTGTAATCCTTGGGCCCAAGAAATGTATCATTCTGAAAAGTAAACTCAAAATAAGAGTTCACATCAAATTTTTGATTTGGGATTACTTTAGATACAATTGGAGTTGGTGGGTGCATTTTTGTAGATTGTATTGAACTTTGTTTGACCGTTTTATTGTCAATTTTTTGAGAAAATAAGATTTTAAAATCATTTGTTACAAATAGAGAATTCAAGGTGTAATTCGATAAACCACTTATTTCCAGCTGTTTGGAATTTAAAATTTGTCCGTCTTGTGTTAAAAATTTACCACAAATTTGAAATAAATCCTGATCAAAGTTTGTTGCCCATTTTGAAACCCACACCAGAAATATTAATTGATCAGAATTGTTTCTGTTTTGAACCATCGTTGGTATTTGATCGTATCTATTATAATCCAAATTTGTAACATTAATCAAATTTCCCTTCAAATTTAATGAAGAGTCTAAAATCTGTAAGACAATGCCACGATAGACATTTTGCTCATGATTCTTGTCAAGTGGTGTTCTGAGCCACATTACAAGGTAGTTGCCATTTTCTAATTTCAAAACGGAAGGTTGCCCTTGGTATGAATCGGTATAATTGCTGATACACTTATTTTCAATTTTTTCCCCACTTAGGCTTAGTTTTTGATACAAAATAGAATAAAAGGAACCATACTCTTCGATTATTTCCTGGGTATAGAAAATTGCAAAATTTTTCTCATCAAGAGAAACAATTTTTGGATCTTTACAATTGTCTTCAATCGGTGAGGCAGGGATGCTATCAGTTATGTTTTGGTAAGTTTTGCAATCGATCAATTTTGTATAGATTCTTGTATAAAATTGATTGCTCTCCAATTGAAGCCAAGAGATCGCGATCGTCTCGTTATTCACTTGGGAGCTTGTAAGGCCTTTTATAATTGAGCCCTGGGTGAAAATCGTGAGCTCTGGTCTTTCAAGTTCTCCACTACCATTGAAAAATTGTAACTCGATGGAATAAAATGTTTTGGAATCCTGGTAATATTGGTTTTCATAGACGACTACAAACCGGGAATTGTCGAATGAGACCACCATAGGATCGCTAATGATATGACTGCTCTTTGTTGTAATGTCTTTTTTCATCAAGATCTTTTTTTCATTCTCGCTAAGGATTGTTAATATTAAATTAATTGAATTTGAGCTTGTTGAATTATTCTTTGTGTAGACTAAAGCGGTATTCCCATTTGTTAAAATCGTGCTTGAACTAATGCCAGTCATAAGGTTGTCAACAAGAAGAGACTGGAATGGTGTGTGGTATGTTGGTAAACACTTTTCATTCAATCCAAATGCTGGCTTGTACTGAAAGAGGAAAATAATTAAAAAAGTTGTGATTAGCTTGAGAAAAGCTTTTTGTTTCATTTTTTTCTCAATAAGATTTTGTTTTTGGTCTTTGTGTAAATGCTATTAATTGTATAAACAAAAACAGCCAAGTTGATTTAAAAGAAAATAAGGTTTCCTTAAACTTGATTTCCAATATGGAGAAATATCAAAAAAAATGTATTTTCCAAAATCAATTTCGATTATTTTCTGACTTTTTTTTTTCTGAGATTAATATGAATCTTAGATTTTGGTCACTTACATAAACTAGATTTATAATTAAGAGAACTACACACTAAATTTCAAATATGTTGAACAGAATTCAGGATAATTTCTCATTAAATTGAAAGAAATAATTTGTACTTTACTTACGATTAAAGGTTTACATTTCGCTGAAAACAGGGTAAAAAATTATCTTATATTTGGTTGATGAAAAGGTTATTTTGGTTCTTAGCTGATCGTTCATGGTAATGTTATGATTTTTAATAGTTGTATAATATTAGTTCAATTGTGAATTAATTTTTTTTTTTCAAAAATCCAAATTGATAAGTGTAAGACTATTAGATTGGTAGGTATTTGTGTTGGCAATTGAAATATTCATTTTCCTTTTGGTAGATTAACTAAAAAAAAAAAAATATTTAATTTTTTCAGCTCTAAATACTATAAAAACTAATAAAAAATTTCCTCCTAAAGCCAAACCCAATTAAACAAAAAAAAAAAAATAAATTTTTTCAGGACTCACAATTAAAACAAAACATATATAAAAATTTAAATCAATAATCAAAAAATCAAATTTTTTTATAACTTATTTCCAATTTGGTTGTTTTAAACTAATCAAATCGGATTTTGAAAAAACAAAAATTAATTCATTTTTGAACCAATATTACTGATAAATTCAAAGAAATATCTGAAAATTTTTACTTCATTTTCCTTTTTGAATTTTTTTTATAAAAATTTGAAGAAAGTACCCTATTGTTTTAAATGTAAAGAGACTTTATAAAATTAGTTGATCCTTCAAAATATTTTTTTGTTTTCGTATTTTAAAAGTGGTGCTCCATGATTACAAAAATGTGAAATTGAACGAAAAATTTTGTTAGATAAATCTGAATTTATCAGTCTTCAACTATTAAAAATCATAACATTACCATGAACGATCGACAAAGAACCAAAATAAATTTTTCATCAACCAAATATAAGATAATTTTTTATCCAGTTTTCAGGGGAAGGTTATCCTTAAGTTCTTAGTTACAGAAAAGGTGAAAAAAAAATATCATCTAAGTGTGGTTATTGTTCTATGGTGTTGGTTCTCAGTGGCATGACCTTAATATTACTGGGTCTTTATAAGTTGCTTGAAAATCTATTTTTTTTTAAACAAAAAAAAATCAGTTTACTTCTTCTTAATTTGGGTGTGAAAGTGACACTGATTGATAGAATTTTATTTAATAATAAAGAATTTATGTTTTTTCTTTTAATATTTTTATTTCACTTTTTTAACATTTTTCAAAAATTGAGTTTCCTGAATGGAATAATTGGGAAAAGATACATTGAAAGCATCTTCTTTCTAATCGTAGATTCATAAATTAGAATATACAATTCAAACTTATTAAATAAAAAAGTTCTTATTTTATTCATTTAATAAAATTGTCTGTACGATTATCAAAAATTTTGAATATGTATTCAATTGAACAAAAATTCCAGTAGTTTTTTTACAATTCAATGTGAATATATCAATAGTCTTACAAATTGTGAAAAAACAAATCTAATCTCAAAAATTACTTCTGGAAAAAATCATTTTTTTCTTTATTTTTTTTTTAATTAATTATTTAAACTTTTTTGTTCCAAAATAAAAAAATAATTACATAAAAGTTATAAGTGTTTATATAAACTAAACCATGTTCAAAAAAAGAGAGAGAGAGAGAATATCTATTAACTCAACAATACTATAAAAATTTGATTGTTAATAAGATAATTACTTATTGATGTTTATCATTTTAATTATTCATTTTTTCATGTTTTTGTTTTTTTTATTTATGTATATTGACTAGTTGGAAAAAGAAAAAAAACAAGATATGAAGAAACCAATTTGGAAATAATCTACTAGTAACAAAATGGTAACAGTTTAAGTTTGATTTCAAATGAGCTAAATATGGGAATTAAGAAAGACTATTATTGTATAGATGTTTGGAACAAAGAAGAAAAAAAAAAAAAAAAAAAAAAAAACAATTCCAATTAAATACCTAGTTGAATTCCGTGTTATATTGAAAATGAGACTTTAAAATTCAAAACAACAAAACAATAAAAATTAACAATAAATAATATAAAAATTGATGTCTCCCATTTATTTGAAAAGAGAAATATCGATTTGTAAATTATAAAGAAAAAAAAATTATAAAATCAATAAAAAGTGTTGAACAAGGTTAATTGCGATTAAAGTTATATATATATATATATATATATATTATTGATAAATCTTTTTACGATAAAAATTTTGTTCTTTAAAGATTTTCATGGGTATCTTTATGTTTAAAAGAGTTTCTTATATTTTAGAATGATACTACAATTAATTTGATTCGATTAACAATAATTCTTGAAATTTCATGTGCACTTTTATTTGAAAAAGAGTTTCGAAAGAAATAACCATTAAGAACATGATTTATGGCAAAAAAGTTTAATTAACATGGTAAGTTCCAAATAATTTGTAGAAAAACAATCCAAATACCAAAATCAAGAAAAAGTACAATTAAAAAAAAAAATTCAAAAACCTCCAAATGTTTGGTATTCGAAATGTATAAGAAAAAAAATACATTTGTCTAACTTAATATAAAACAAAATATAATAATAAATATTGGTCTTTAGGATTTCAAAAAAAAAAAAAAAAAACAATCTCGATTGCAAATTAAAGAAAAGAGAGATATTAAGAATCAAAAAAAAAAAAAAAAAAAAAAAAAAAAAATGATCGATCAAAAAATTTTATGAAATTAGAAAAAAAATAAGGATCGAAAAATTGAGAATATGTTTTGAATAAAAATAATGAATAAAACAGTTATTTAGGATGAAAATGTTTAGTATTTTTTCGTTTTTTTCGTTGTTCTTTTTTTTTTCAATGATAAACCGATTCCAATTGACATTGCGATAACTGATGTTCCAATTACTATTCCCCATTTTAACCTTTTGTGCTTTTTCTCTTGACATTTTCTTTCATTTTTTTTTTCCTTTTGTTTTTCTTTTTCCTTTTCTTTTTCTTTTTCATTTTCATTTTCTTTTTCTTTTTCTTTTTCTTTTTCTTTTTCTTTTTCTTTTTCTTTTCCATTTTTATTTTGCTTTTTATTTTCGCTTTTGTTTTGAGATTCGTTTTTTTTTTGTATAATTTTTTGATTTTCAGTTTTCTTTTCTTTTTTTTTTTCTTCCAAAAACTTTTCATATGCTTCTTGTCCATTCTCTAAAAGATCCAGAATTTCTTTTGGTAAAGATTTCCCTTTATCATATGATTTTCCTTTATCAAAATACTGTTTAGCTTGTTCAAAATTAATTGGCATACCAAGCCCATATAAATTCATATAACCTACGTAATAAAATTTTAAAAAAAATATAAGCACATATACACATAGTTATATTATTAATATTATTAATCTGTTAAAATTTGATCAAATAACCAAAATCTTTTAAGATTTTATTTTCATTGTTTTCCTACCAAGGCAGTAAGTAAACTAAAAAAAAAAAAAAGCTCTAAGTAAATTTAATAGCAAAATCAAAAAAAAAAGTATACCAGATCTTGAAATTGAAAAATAAAAGAAAAAGTCTGATGAATACAAGAATGAAATACTTTTAAATGTTATTTTCAGAAATGAATTATTGTTTTCAAAAGTTTGATACATTTTTCCTTATATTTAAAATGTTCAAAATTCAACATATTTGCGAATTAATGGAAAAAAATTATTTTTTCTTTGAAAGTGGAAAGAAATCCAGGTTCTGTGAAGAAAATATACTAAATGTGCTTTCAAAATAAACCCACCAAGTTTTGAAATTAGTTAATTATAAAAAATATATCTAATTTGAAAAAAAAAATAATTATTTTAAATTGTAAAAGAAAAAATTTCTTTATTCCACCTCATGTTTTTATTTTTTTTTCTTTTTATTGAATAAAAAAATCAGAGAAATATTGAAAAATCATCAAAACATTAACAATAACATGTTCTAGAAATTTTTTTAAAAAAGTTGTATTTTTTTTTTTTTTTTTTCGATTACGGAAGAGAGTGAAAAATAAAAGTTCACCTGTTTGCCGTTAGGTTTTCCAGAATTCAAAAGGATTGAGTAAAATTTAAGATTTTTCCCCGTTATTTTAAATTCCGGAAAACTGCTATTAGGTTTTTTTTTCATTTTCTGTTCATTTGGAAAATCGATAGATTTTCGTTAAGTTTTTTGAGTTTTCTATTTATTTTGAAAATTAATAGATTTTCGTTAGGTTTTTTTGAGTTTTCTATTTATTTGGAAAATCAATAGTTTTTCGTTAGGTTTTTTTTACTTTTCGAAATAAACCGAAAATTTTAATAAATTTTCTGTTTATTTCTAAATTAAAAAAAAACCTTGAACACTTCACAAATAAAATAGAAAACCTCAAAAAAACCTAGAACACTTCACAATAAAATAGAAAGCTCAAAAAAACCTAACGAAAATCAATAGATTTTCTGAATAAAATAGAAAACCTCAAAAAAAACCTAGAACACTTTACGTATAAAACAGAAAACCTTAAGAAAAGCTAGGGAATCTACGGCACTTAAGGACACTTCGGTTGGGTTTTTCAGGATTTTTTAGAATGTAGTAAAATGTTGGATTTTATTCAATTCTTTTGAATTCTGGAACGCTTTTGTTGTTTTTTTTCTTAAATTTTAGAAATTAAAAAAAATCTAGGTACTTGATAACACTTCCCGAATCTGATGTTTGGATTAGAGATATTGTCGGACTCGGTGATAGAGCGAATCTGTTCAATTCTCCCAAAAATAGGATCCACTACATAAATTGAGAAGTATTTTGTTCCAATTCAGTTCAGATTCGATTTTTATAATAGTTAAAAATATTTAAATCAATTTGGACAAAGGATTTCTTCAAAGAATTAGTGTTCATATGAAGCATATGTCTGATTTTTCATTAAAATTGCACCGTGGTGGCTATTTTAGAAAATGGTAAAAAATCAGAAATAATGTGGTTAAGGGGAATAGAACCCGGCCATTTAGATTGTAAATTGGAAGGGTTACCACTTGGCCCATACAAGTTCTCTAAAAAAAGCTGTAAATTTAAAGTGAAATCCTATAGAAATACTTTTTAAATGGATTATTTTTAATCAATAATTAATAACGCAATCTTAATAGTTTTAGTGATTTTGTAAATATTCAAATGCTAAAAGTGCCAATGGCCATCTTCACAAGAATATGCACATTTTAAATCATACATATCCGTATAAAAACTAGTCATTTAGTACACTTTTGAACACAAATTGTTGTAATTAATGCAAAAAAAAAAAAAAAAAATGTATAAAATTAACCAATAAATCTGAAGGAAAAAAACAATTTTATCATTTTAAAAAGTACAATTACATTTTAAAAATAGTTAATTTCATTTTTTCAAAAGTTCAAAAAGTGAAAATATGTAAAGGGATTTCAAAAGCTTAAGGAACTAGTCACTCTTATTTATTTATTGTTTTTTTCCAAATGTAATAGAGTAATTCTTTACACGAGGATACAATTACACCCGATAAGCAACCCCATTTATCAACTTTAGAGGGGTGAGTTATCATTTTTAAAAGAGTTCATTTTTTTCAATTAAATTTTCAGTCAAAAGACCTTTATCTTTTTTGTTTGGGATTTTTGGATCTAAAAAAAGAAAAATTTTCAAAACATGTTTTATTTTGAGGAAATCTTATTTTTAGTAATTTCTGAGAGTTTTTTGGAACAAATAACATTGGAAAATTAATCTTAATTTATAAATACTCGAAAAATAAAACAAATATTGAATCTTTGAAGATCTAAAAAAATTGATCATCTATTTTATTCAACAGACATTTATGAAATTTCTTGAAATTTAAAAGATTAATCAATTTTCTTTTTCAAATACTAAGAGTAAAAACAAAAAACTATATGTATTAAAATCATTTATTTGAGAATATTCAGTATTTTTATTTTGTTTTATTAGAATTAGTAATTTGAATTCTTTTTATTGGTTTGAAAATATTCAAGAAAATTGAGAAATAATTGTAATGTATATTGATACATTTAGTCTTTGGGTTATTACTAACTTAGAGAAAAAATTTAGATTGGCTTTATTAATTATTGAAATAATAATATCCAAATTAAAAAGTAATTTCTTTTTATTATAAGCGTTGTGAAAAAAAAGTGAAACAGGAAAAAAAGTTCAACACGGTTTTTAATTGGGAACATTAATAGAACCTGAAAATTCAAAGTAAGATCAATTAAAAAAAGAATAAATTAATAAATAAAGACAAAATGAAGTATTCACCACAATAACAGTTTTTTTAATACTGCCTTTTAGTATGGGTTTTTCTTTGATTGATCAATTATTAAAAATTTGTTCAAAAAATTGACTATTTTTGAGATCCCCAAAACCACACCTACAATTTGGATAAATCAAAGTAGATTTAAATTGTATTTGCTGGGTTGATTGAAAATAATATAATGGGTTATTATTTGAAGTTAATTGGTTTCTTCTTTTTATTGATTTTACTTTTCATTTTCAGGTTCTATTAATGTTCACAATTAAAAACCGTGTTGAACTTTTTTTTCCGTTTCACTTTTTTTCCAAAACGGTAAGTCGAATTTTCCAAGTTTTAAAAAAGTATTTTGGGTGAATTTTTAATTTCAGGATTTGGTTTTTTTTCTCAGATTTTTTTGTTTAACAACAAGATTTAATTGATTTGAGATGTTCTTTGTATCAAAAAATTAGATTTTTTTCAAGTTTGAAATAATTATTGTAATTTTTTTGAAAACCAAGTAGATTTTTGATACTGAGTTGTTATTCCAACACTTGTGGTAATATTGTTTTAAAGTGTACTTTTGTTCAGTTCCTTTGTAAACAATAAGATTTCTTTCAACTTCAACGAAAATAATTTTTTTAAAATAATTCGCCAAATTGTTGAATTTTGAACTTTTTTAAGAATGCGAAAATCGGATCAAAACTTTTAAAAACAATAATTCATTTCTGAAAATAGCTTCAAAAGTAAGTTTAGTATTGTAGTGATTTTTTTTGGTTGGTTTTTCTATTTCAATATCAGGTAAAAATTATTTGAAATTTTGGATTAAATTTTTACCAAGACTTTTGCTTTTTTCTTCCCTCAAGCAATATTTCAGACAAATATAAAATAAAATTAATAAAAAGATCATCTTATTAAGAATACCATTTACCTATTTCAATCAAGGAATCTGAAATTCCACTCTTTGCACCAACATTAAAATACTCAAGAGCACGTTTGTAGTCCTTTTCAGTTCCACCAATTCCATCTTTGTAAATTACTCCCAAACGATGGGAAGCACGAACGAATTTTGTTTTTTCAAAATATTTGATAGCCTTTTTAATATCTTTTTTACAATCCCGTCCTTCTTCGTAGAACGTTCCCACACTGTGTCAATCAGAAAATATTTATTTGAAGTTAAAAGAGAACCGAACAGAACAGAACAGAACAGAAAACATAAGAGAAAAAAAGAGAAGAGAATAACAAAAAAAATTACAATAAATCAAAAAAATAAACTTAAGAGGATAAAAATGGCAAAGGAGAAAATAAATGGTTTGAATTGGAAAGAAAAAGACAAAGAAAAAAAGTACAAATATTGAGAAACAGGGTTGCCCATCTCAGAAGAGATTTTAAAATATTTTAAAGCAACTTTACGATTTGGCTTGATTCCATAAAACTCAGAACGTTCATGAGCAATTGCGTAAGTATAAACAGCTGAACTGTGGCCACAATCTGCTGCGTATTTAAGGTATTCTAATGATTTTTGTTGATCGCCATTATGAAGCAAGTAAATGGATAGCAAGAAGGCAGAATGTGGATCAATGCTGCCATTGAATTTGTCCTTAATGAAGACTTTAAATTGTGCATTCTTAGTTTTTTTTTTAGCCGTTATTATCACCTCGTTACCAGCGATCCTGTAAGTAGACATCCTGGGATCAATTTGGTCATAAAGTGTTCCCACGATGATCGCTGTTTCTGATTTTAGTCCAGCAACAAGAGAATTATTAGAAAAGGTGATCTCAAGATCATCATAGGAAACACCATTGTCAACTTGAAAAGTAAAAATTACTGTACCTGGGCTTTCGACAACATTGTATTCTTTCGCTTGGTTGGTCATTTTTATTTGTGAGCAAATAATTTGAAAAAATAATTTTTTTTTTTCATACAAAAGATAATTTCGACAAAAAACATGAAAATTAATCTGTATTTGAATGTAATTTCACGTCTTGGGTAACACTTTGAAAAATTTCGTTCGTAGACTCGAGTTAAAAAGTCAATTGGTTAATAGATAAAATGTGAAATTCTTTAGGACTACATTTGCAATCGTAAATTTCGGTAACAGTGTGTTCCAAAGAGTGTTTCAAGGTTCGTAAATTTTCAAAATATTTATTCAGTCAGATCTAAGAAGAATAAAATGAAATTTTTTACGAAAAATGTCTCAATTTGTTAAAACTTGTTTCTGTAATATTAAAAACTGACATAGAGTGTTGCGAAAAATCGTCTTTATGAGAAAATCTCTTATTTAAGTAAAAAACAAAAAACATTTTGACCTTGTTGAGAATTACCTACAATTATTTTTTTATTTGTGAATTAAGTTTAAATTGTTTTCTCTTTTTACTTAAAAGGTCAAAAAGGAGAAAATTGTATATGTTTGAACAATTATTCTTTGTTATTTTAAAAATACGTTTACATTTGATAAAAGGGAAGGTAAAGTAAGGTAGTGTTTGGTATTGTATCAAATTCATGAATTTTCTCAATTCCGAAAAAAGAAAGTTCATTTTTTTTTAAATCAGTTAATTTTAAAAAAGATGGTACTACTGACTACAATAAATACAACAGCCTCAAGATTTTTTAAGAACTGAAATTTTGATTATATTATGAACAAACTCTATTAATAAGAATGAAAGGTTAATGAAAGTAGTAGTGTTGTCGAAAAAAATTTACCAATGCATTTTTTTCTTTGAATTAGAAGTCTCAAATTTCGTCACTTCAAAATTCTCTCTTTAGCAGATTAGAGGAGGTTTCCTCTACCCTTAACAATAAATCTAATGAATTTTTTTTGTTGTCGCTCGTTTTATCATTTTGGACACGCCAATTTTGATTTTTTCGTTTTATATTATTTTAATTTTTAAAAAGATTGTTTCTATTTCAATTCCATGAATGGTTTTAATTTTGTATTTCTTCTAGAATTGATTAAAGAAGATTTTTTTTTTTCAAAAATAGAATTTTGGTTTGGTCCAAATTTTTGAATTGGTGTTTGGATCATACAAAATAAAAGTGGTCAAGTTTTAATATGTTGGTGTGTAAAATACATGTGTTTATGAGTTTTGGATTAATATTAGAAGAAAAAAATTCATTTTGGAAATTTTCAAAATTGAAATCATGTTTTCACATTTTTGCATATTTATCTATTTTTTTTTGATTTTTATTCGATAACCTATTAAATTTTCAAATTTTTTTTTTAAGTAAGATTAATGGTGACTTGGTAAAAATGTGTTATTTTAATGTTAATTAAGTGTGAAAATGGTCGAGAAAAATTTGTATTAATTTCTATTGAAATTTTTTTGGATCTTCAATTAAAGATCAAAATGAGCAGTCTTATTGTTTTTTTCCAATGAGCACAGAAGAATTTGAGTTTTTCAATTTTTACGAAACTCTATTAGTTTATTAGATTTGCTCCATACAGATATCAACTATCCTCTGATGTGTATTATTAATGTACTTATTTCTCATTTATTCTTCAAAGATAAATTGAAAAAATAATTGATATTTGAAAAAATTTTTTTTTTGGATACTACTTTGACAGAAACAAAATTTATTTCAATTTCTTCTTCAAATGAATTTTTTAAAAAATAAAACCAAATTTTGACTTCATCAAAAAAAAAAAAAATTCAATCATAAAATAAAGATAAGGAGAGGAGAGGATAAAACAAAAAAGGAACAATTAGTGGAATTGCTTGAATTTAAAATAATGTTGCAGAATATCAAAGAAAATTATATAGTGTTGCTTTATTTTTTAATAGAGATATTTGTAGTAATTATCAATTATAATATTGTCGAATTTTTTTTCAAAAAAAAAAAAAAAAAAATTGTTATATTGTCTTTGTTGCTTGTCAAGATTAGTTTTATTTGAATATATTATTTATTTATTTTTAAGGAATTGGTTAAATCAATTCCAATGATATTATAATTTTTAAATAAATTTATTTGTCTTTACGTGGTTCCTCTGTTGTATCTTTTTCATCATTTCCATTTTTTTTTTGATTCTGATCATTGTCAACAAGTATTGGGTCACCGTCACTTCTTATGTCTCTGATTCCACCAGATTTGACAAAGTTTATTGCAACTTTAATCACACAAATTGTCCAATAAACTTGGAGCACATAAAGTATCATGAAAATACCTTTTATTGAATATTCGACAACAACTGGAAATTGAAAATAGTGATTTGATTCGAAACTAAATAAATAATTTATTAAAAGATAATAAAATTTTTATTAATATCTCAATTGAATGGATTGTAAAAAATGTAAAAAATATCTAAATAAAATGTTTACATAAATAAAAATAAAAATAAAAAATAAAAACGATTTCCAAAATACAATTGAATAACTTGCATTTTTCACTTTAAATTATTTAAAATATTATCTTATTTTTAAAGGTTTACTCCCCTTTGTAATGGGATGGTTCGATCTGTAAATTTTTGTATTGCAATTAATAGCATAACTAATTTTCATTATCAATTTAATTTTGATGCCCCATTATGTTCAAAGAATTTTTCTTTAAAAAATAGAAAAGAAATTTATAAAAAAAAAATACTCCTTTGTCTTTTCTGGATTTGTAAGTCAACTGTGATTTAGTTTACCAAGAATTGTGAAGTGTTAATTCGTTTAAACGGTATTTTCAAAGTTGGAAGTATTTTATTTTGTATTTTGCTAAATTTAAATAACTTTTTTAGTTACAGGTGAATTATTTTCGCTGAATCCAACTTTTTAAAATAAATAAAATTTAAGATTTTATTGCTACAACTCCTAACAATAATTTGTTTAAAATTTGTCTCTTGGTTTGACATGTTTTTAATTTTTTTTATTTTTCTCAATACATTTTTCTTTTTATGAAAAAATCATATCAAAAGGTAGTATTATGAAAAGGTTTATTTTGTTTTAATTCTCCATTTTGTACTTGATATTTTATTTTTCTTTTATTAATTGATCTAACTGTTTTATTATTCACATTTCTTTTTGTTTTCTAAAACAAAAGTGTATCTTCTAAATGGAAAACCATTTAGAAGTTCAATAAAATCATTATTAATGATCTAATCACTAACCATGAATTTGCTTCATAACAAACCAGTGGCTTACTCATTGAATATGATATTGTGAAATTGAATTTCTTTTGGTTGAAAAAATTTTATTAACAAAAAAAAAGTTTAAGTGATCTGTACTCTCCAACAACAGGGCTAAATTTTAAAATATGTTATTGGCGATATTCTATACTTCCACATTATGTCGGTGCCAAGTGTCAAAAAATTCTGATCGACTAAGAAAGCCATAAAAGAAAATTGGTTTAGATAGATCAATTTTTTTCTTCCATTTTTTTTGAAAAAGAAAACCTATTAAAATCCTATTATTTCTTAAATTATAAAAAGTTTTAACTCTTGTTTATTACAATTTCGATACATTATTATGCAATAACAAGTCTTTGTTATCTAGGAGTATTATTAAAAGAATTTTTTTTTCAATTTTGAGATAATTCTTTTGGTTTTCCAAAAAAATTGATTTATTCAACATATTGAAAAATAATTAGAATTGTTTTAAGAAGGGTAGTTATAATTATTAAAGTTTTAAAGTCATTTAAAATTTTATTCAGAAATTTTGTTTTTGTATTCATAAAAAAAATGTTGATTTTTCAATATAAAACCAACAAGAAGATATTTGGGAATTTTGTAATTTTATCCTCAAAATTCAAAATCAATTTTTTTCTGACAAAAAATCATTTAAATTCTTATAAGGATTCTTTTGAATAAAGACCAACAATTTGTTAAAAGAATTTTTCTACATTTTTTTTTCATTTTGAAAAAACCAGAAAACTAGAAAACGACTTTATTCAAACTTTGAAGAGAATAAAAAAAAAATTGAATAATAGATCTAGAATTCCAGAGAAACTGTTATTTAAACATCTCTCAAATTTTCATCTATTTAATCACCTATACTTCAATTAGTTTTATTGGCTGATATTTTTATTGAAATATAAATAATTAAAAATAATAATAAAATAAAAAATTTTCTTTCGAAATCAACACTTCCCAACATAAAACAAAAAAAATATTTTTCACCCATTTTCAAGATTTAACTTAATTGTTAATAAAAATAATAGGTGACTTTTTTTTGTTTTATATTGGAAAAATGAGAATTTTGGATTTCAAAAAATAGACTCAAATTAATAAATTGTTTAAATGAGGTTAACTTATCCATTTCATCAATCCAAAACACAAATTACAAAAAAAATTTTTTTTTAAGATCTTTACAAGATTTCATTTTATTTTTAAAAAATACTACTCCCTTAAAAGGATTTTAATTTCAAAAGTTCAAATCCCAATTAAAAAAATTAAAATAATAATAAAAAAAAAAATCAAAATATGATTAAAAAAAAAAGTTCTCAACTATCCCAATTCCTAAAAATTTATATTTAAAAAAAAAATGAACATTTTTTATTTTATATTTCCAAAGGTTAAATTTCTTCAATTTGAAGCAAATTGTTTTCTTTAATTACAAAATCAATTTAATTCTGTTTAATACAATTTAGTGTTATTTTGTAACGATCTATATTTGATAAAGAAAGGATTTTGTAATATTCTTGAAGATAAAAATAACCTATTTGAAAAATAAAAATAAAAAAATCTTTGAAATCTACAGAAAGCGTCAAAGAGTGAAACTTGGAAACGTACATAATCATATTCAAAATTATAATTAAAGATTTAAATTAGAAATGGAGTGTGGCGCTTCTTTAGTGACTTTTTCTAAAAATGTCCTCTTTTTTCTTTGTTGATTTTTGGAGGATCTATTATACACCACACAGCTTGGATAGTTTATTATTGTTACATAGTAACTCATAAAAATTGCTAAAAAAATTGTTTTCTGAGTCATAACTCTACATTTAAACACTAAGAAAATTCTTTTCTTTATCCAAATTGAATCAAGATTCTTCTTTCAATTTTTCGTTATTTGGACTGCTTTAGCCTAAAAACAAAAATAAATAAATAATAACATTGAATTGATAATCTATTTATCGGGTTTTTACCCCTCATGCAAACTCAGAAAAAGTTCCTCCAATTATCATGGAGTGTTGTAGAGCGTCATAATTTTTCCAGAATTCAAAATAATAGAGTAAAAATTTTGATTTAACTCTATTCCTGTAAATTCTGGAAACCCTAACACGATTTTTTTTTTATTTCTTAAATTAAAAAAAAAACTAACAAAAGTGTCCGTCAAGTGTCGTAGAGTGCCTAGGTTTTTTTTAATTTTTGAAATAAACCGAAAATTTCTGAAATTTTAGGTTTATTCCAAAAAGTAAAAAAAAAACCTAACGGTGGTTTTCTTATCGGTTTTCTATTTTATCTGTGAAGTGTTCTAGGTTTTTTTTAATTTTTGAAATGAACAGAAAATTTATATAAATTTTCGGTTTATTTCAAAAAGTAAAAAAAACCTAACGAAAACCTCTTGATTTTTCAAATAAAATAGAAAACTCAAAAAAACCTAACGAAAATTAATAGATTTTACAAATAAGCTGAAAACTCAAGAAAACCTAACCGTGCTTTTCCAAAATTCAAAAGAATAGAGTAACATCTTTGATTTTAATCAATGATATTACACCATTCTTTCAAATTAAAAAAACAAACGAAAATGGATAATTTTTCATTTGCTCAGATAAATGATATTATTATTTTTTATTAATATTTTTAATTAATTTTCTTCTTCTCTTTTTTTTATTTTGATAAAAGTTTCTTTAAATGCTTCTTTCTCCAAATAAATAAAGAAATGATAACTTGTATAAAGCATTTTTAATTGTAAAAAAAGTCAAATCGAGAAAGTAATTTTAAAAAAAAATGATAATATTAAATCACTCTTAAAAGTAACAAAATTTATTAAAAAAGATCTGTTAAATATTTGGAACTTTTTTATAAAAATTTTCATTTTTTCAAAAGTTATAATTAAAACTATTTGTTATTGAATACTTTGATCCAATCATAACTGAGGAGATAAAATACAATAAAAAATAACTCAATTTTTGAAATATTATTTTAAATATTGCTTTTAATTAAACTCTATTCAATTTTTGTAAAGTTAAATATTGAGTATTTTGGTTATTGTTACGTTCTATCAAATTAATCTGAAAATTTTCATTTATTAAAAAAAGAAAAAGTCAAGAAGGTAAATAAAAAAAAATTGTTTTTATAAAGTTTGTTAAGGCTTGCTTTTCAATCCCCATTTCTGATTTTATATCTGACACGTTTACAAAATATTTTGTAAAAAAAAAAATAAGTGTTTTTCAATTAATTAATCAGATTAATTTGTTTTTCAAGAAATTATTTAATCCAGCACGGTTAGGTTCAGATAACTTTTTCAGTAATATTTCATTGAACAAAAGTTCTTTTAAAAGTTGAAATTTTCATTTTTTTCAAAACCAAATTGATCTACTAAATATAAATATAAAAAAAAAAAAAAAAAAAAAAAAAAAAGATAAAATAAAAGATAATTTGTTACTTACACTATCGATTTTATCAAAAAAAAGGCATTAACACAACGAGAATATATAAAGGATGGAGTAAATACTATAAAGTTCAGAATTGTCCATAAATTTGAGCCATAATATATTGCAGTTTTTAAAGAGTATAAAAACACAGTTCCATTATCAAAAGAAACAAGAAAGACAGCCAAAAATGAACCAGCCTTAAAAAAAATACTAAATACAATAAGCGAAAGGGCAATCAAATGATGAATGATCATTACAAGTGGCTCACCTAAAGTATTATCAAGGATTTAAAAAAGTTTTTTCATATTTTTATAGATGTATCAAAAGATTGTTTCTCTCGTTTAAAAAAAAAAAAAAAATAAATAAATAAATAAAAACATACTATATAAAAATAAATTTTTATGGATAGATGGTTTCAAAAAGAATTATAATGTTATTAGGTATATATATAGATAGATATAAATATAATTTTTTTAAAAATAATTATTAATTTTCATACAATAAAAAATTATAATAATAAAAATCATTTCAAAAAAATGTAAAATATAAAAGATATCATAAAAATATCCTTTTAATTGATCTATTTTATGATAAACAGCTTCACATACACTTTTTAGAACTTCAGAAAAGTATTTGTTTTAAAATGAATTTCGTTAATTATTTATCAATTAATTTGTTTGTTTTTTGAAAATAATAAATAAATAAAAAATCTTGGTTACCTATCGAGCTTTGCACAAAATGGTAGATCTACAAAATAAAATACAAATTCCCAAAGGAATAAAAATTTTTGTCTTCCACTGTATTGATAAAAGAGAAGTAGAAAGATATAAGTTTAGTAGAATCCTAAATAATTAGTGTTGATAAATGGTTAGAGAAATAAATTACGGTAAAACAAAGATCTAAATTTTCAGTTTTTAACTTTTTTCTTATAAACCCCATTCCAAAAATTTGGACACACTCAAAATCAAAAATAGGTGAAAGAAAAAAACCCAATTTAGTGTATTTTTCCAATCCTAATATAAAACCACATTTAAATTACCCAGTATTTATGTTTTAATAAGTAATCATTTTAATCCAAATAAAAGAAAAAAATATAAAACTCAAAAATCAAAATAGGTGTATCCAAAATAATGAAACGAGCTGAACAAAAAATGTATTGGTAAATTTGTTGAAATTTCACCAACAATTGTTGATCGAACAAATGATAAGATATCATGAACTATTTTGTATGTGATTTTTTAATTTAACAGAACCCAACACTAACCTTCTATCAACCATCGAAAAAAAAATTTCAGATCTAACCAAACAGATTACGTAACTGCAAAAAAGGAAATGAAAACAAAATACAAAAAATACAAAAAATGAAATAGTTTGTAAAATCAAAATTATTTCCAAATTGAATTTAAAGTGCAGTAATGGTGTTACTCTTTCAACTGTTTAAACTGTGTCCAAATTTTTAGAATATAGTTTAAATTAAATTATTTTTTTTGAACAACAATTTCTTAGAAATTGTTTCAAAACATAAAGTTTGTAATACTGTCTTTTTACAACAAATGAATAAAAATTTTTCAATCAAGTTCTTAAAGGGGTATTTTGAGTATAAAAAGAAAAATCCGGATTTTGAAAATTCATTTTTTATTAAAAGTCGTTTTTCAAATATGAAAAAACAGTAATCTATGTTACGAAGCAAATGGTTCAAATATTCGGAGACTTAAAGAGGGGTGTTATTAATGGGAAACGATTCATCATTGCAAGATTTACGAATGGAAGAATTTTTCAAACGCAACAAAACGCAAGTTGTAATTTTTTCAAAAAGAAAAGAAAAGAAAAGAAAAGAAATAAATTTTAATTCATAAATGAAAAATTAAAGAACAAAATTTTTTTGGCAACTGAATTGAATGACACGAATGTGTTAAGCAACTATAGGCCTTGCAATAAAACAAAATTCAAAAACAATTACGTATCAAAAATAAATCGAAAAAAATCAAAGAACAAAAGTGTGGAAAAATACTATTTTTTAATGTTTGGCACAAGATCTAATTTACTTGGAATTTCAAGGGTTTATTATTCCATTCCAAGTAAATTTTGTTTTGTCATTGAGATCTTTCAATTTTAATTTTTTTCTTTATTTATTTTTTATTTTTTTCCAAATTTTTTTGGAAAAAAATTGGAAAAGAACTTTCCAAAAAAGTGAAAATAAAAAAAAATGTAAAAATCCAGACTTTTTCCTTTTATACCGACAGTAGTGCTTTAAAAAATATATAGTCATTATTTGTTGAAAAAACCCAAATCTTTACAAAAAATTAAATCAGAGATGATTACAATAACCAATACATTTTAATTACTGTTATTTTCAAATTAAAAAAGTATAAATTTTATCTCAAAGTCTCAAAAATAAAGAGATTCAAATTAATAAAACTCGAGATTATCATGATGAAATGATCTTGTGAAGATCTTGTTTTTTTTTCTACAATTAAGACAATCGTTGGATAAATATTTGAGAATCTGAAATAAAAATTTTTCTATTTTAATTGGAAAATGACATGATTTTATTTGTTCTCCATAAATTTCAATTTATTAGTCTGATCTGATCTTGCTTTTTTAGTGATAATTACGTTTTCAATTTTCAAAAAGTTGGTTGTGTTTTCAAATTTCCTTTTTTACCTCAAAACAAGAATTAGCTGTTTTTCAATTTTTGAAAAAATTAATTTTCTTTTTTTAAATAAAAGAATTTTTCCGTGATTCTCTACCATCGAACATAAGATGTGAAAATTGGATCATTTTTATTGGATTTTATCACTAATTCTTCTCAATCTTTTTAATAAAATTATTTTGTTCTTTTTTATTTGAGATTGAAAAAGAAGTTTCTATAAAAAAAAAGAACAACAAAAAAATTCAGATTTTGCAAAAAAAAAAAAACAAAGAAATCACAAAAACCAGAGAAATCACAGAAATCACAGAAATCACAGAAACCAGAGAAACCAAATAATACCCATTATTTTTTCCAGGGAAATGGAACCTTCATGCTTATCTGAATAAAAAACATTCAAAAAATGATTATTTCTGTGACTTTTTTTCTGAAAAAGTTAATATTCTTGAAATTTACATTACCAAATCTTCTTCATTTTATTAAGAGAAACTAATTTGATGCTTTTCGAAAGCGTGTTGTTGAAAAAAAGGTGTTTCAAAAGTTGAAATTTTCATTTTTTTCAAATGGAAATAAAAATATTATGAATTCCTTTTAACGTTTTGAATCAAGATCTTTCAAGATTTTGTTTTGGCCAAAAACATGAAACCTTCTGAGGAACTATCCCTAATTTTGTGTCCTTTTCAGATTAGTTTTATGATTAACATCATATTTATTGACTTTTAAGAATGTTGAGTCAAAATATCTTGATATAATTTTAGGATTTTTTTCAGAAAATTTGTAATTTGATAAGTACATTTTTTCATAAACCAAATTCAAAATTTACCTACCTTTAAAAATGTTCAAAAATCAAAATCTTCTAATTATTCTATTGTTTCATTTCATATGGAAAATATAATGGAGTTTATTGTAATGATATAAATATATTTTTAGACAAACTGAAACGTAAGTGTAGTAAGGGGTAAACAAAATTGTTTTTAATTTGTAGCTTGTTTTTTTCGAGAATTCGAAAAGTTTTTTGATCTTACGCGAAAAAAAATGTTTGTTATAACAGGTGAAATCATGTTGTATTGGTGTTATAACCATTTTAACAGTTATAAAATTTAATAATAGCAACATTTTATTACATTTAAGGGTCGAGTCATTAAGGTGAAATTTTTTATTCTGAAATGGAAAAAAACTTTTTTGTAATTTTATTGAGGACCTAACACCAATCAAAAACCAACCAACCTATGATGTACGATCGATCTCCAAAAATCAACAACCAAAAATGAGGACATTTTTAGAAAAAAGAGCCAAAGAGCGACACTCAATTTCCAATTAGAATGGTTCTGAATTACAATTCTGAAAACAACTATGTCAGTTTTGAAGTGTCGCGCTTTGGCGCTTTTTGAGATCTTGGTAACTTTTTTTTTCTTTTTTTTTCATTTTTTTCAAATGAGTTATTTTTATTGAAAGAATATTACCTAATCCTTACTTGGTCAAATTTAGAGGGTTTTAAAATAACCACAAATCAGACTAAATCGAATAAAATTGATTGCGAAATACAAGAAAGCAATTTGTTTTAAATTAAAGAAATTTAACCTCTTTTGAAAAAGAAAATGAGAATAGATTAATTATTTTTATTCTATTTTGATTTTTTGAAATTGAGAACTCTATAAAACTTATTTTTCTTCGTTGAATTTTTTGTCAAAGAGATCCTATGGAATTTTTTTTTTTGTTATTTGAATTTTGTCAACCAAAAGAAGGCCTATTTCACAATACCCTTTTTGGTCTCGGGTCACCCCCTTGAGTATGGTGCCTTTTCACGGTAAATGACTAGACCCTTAAGTTTGTTAAAAAAGAATTCTAAAATTTGTAGCATGGTAGAATAGACTTGTTAAATGAATATTTTTTAAAAAAATGGAAAAAATCATTTAAATGGAAATTTTGTTCTAAAAAAGTTGTCAAGATGTTATAAAAAAGTTATCAAGACGTTTGAAACGATTTTTTTAATTAGCGTACAAACATTGTTTTTTTTGATTTTTCCAGAACCCCATTAATAAATAAAAATTTTCGATATTTTAAATTTTCAATCAAGCTCATTCTTCGAAATTATTTTTTCGATTTACAACATTGCATTTTGATCACAAGTAATCACAAACTCAGATAGTCTTTGAATTCATTAACTTTTAAATCCTTTTATATTATCAAAAATATTGAATTACAACCCTCATTAAACATAAAAAATAGGATCGTATTTAATTGGCGAACTGGTGATTCGTTTTTATTCAATAATGTGTTGTCTTTCGAATACCCAGATAACATAAAATTTGGATAACGCTTCAGAAATTGCTTTTTTAGTTGGTGGGATCAAGTTCCTCAGTTAAAGAGGAAACTAATCAATTAGGTTTTTGAAATTTCTTTTAGAAATTATTGAGAAATAAGTCATTTAAATTTTAAATGGACTGATCTCAAGCATTTTCTATTTTGGAAAGCTGAATGAAAATTGTGTTCTTTGTTTTGTAACAAATGGTTTAAAAAAACAAAATTTGAAAAAGGGAGAAAAAAAATTTTAACAATTCTTCTTTTAAGGTTTAACTGATCGAAATGAAAAAGAAAATTTTTCGACTTTTGTGACTTTGAAGAAACTGTTACTTATACAAAACTGAGACTTTTTGTTTTGTTTCAAAAAATTAGGTGTACAAAACATTAATTCGTAAAAAATAAAAGAAAAAAAAAAATTTAATTTTTGTAAATTGTGTAAAAATAAGAAGAAAATTGGTGTCAATTAAACATTACATAAAAGAGTCTCTGTTCATGTCCGCATACCAACTCGTTGTGCCTCTGTAAGCAGAATGTGTCATTTGATATAGATCAGTCTTTTTGTAATTAAAAAGGTTGGAAGACACACAATAAAAAAAAAACAATATATAAAAATTATAAAAAAAAAAAAAGAAAAAGTTGATATTACGGTTGAGAAAACAAAAAAATCAATAAAAGAGTAACAAACCTGATAAACTGCAATTTGCCCAATTATCCAACAAATTGGATAATTGACCATCAAAAAACTTGTGTAAATGACTTTTCTTTTCAGAGTTTTCTTTTTTTTTTTTTTAGGAAGATAAATGAATTTATAGGTCAAAAAGCGAAGAATTAGCACAACAACGATCATCATTCCTAGAGTTATTGTATCTTTTATTCCAAAATCATAATTACCATCTTCTCTTTTATGAAATAAGACAAGATCAAGAAATTTATTGTAATCCATTTTTATAAATAAGTATTTGTTAAAAAAATGTTTGTGATGAATTCGGGATAATAATTGGTCACAATTCCCAATTTGAAAAATACTGTGCCGATTGAAAATTTTAACCCACGAAGTGAGGATTAGAGAAATTCTTTATCAGGGTTGTCTTTGAAAATTGCTCAAATTGTAAACAATCTGAAGTTTTTTTCGAAAGTGTTATTTGGATTGCTTTTTCACCTTTGCCAGTTGACTGTTTTGAAAAAGATCGTCTTTTTCACAAATTGTTTGTGCTTTTGTTTTTCAATTGTCCTCTGTTTTCTTGGCTTATAGTTGGTTAATTGTTGGAAAAAAATTTGAAATATTTTTTTTTACTTTTTGTTAGTCTTTTGTTTGGAGAATATTATGAATATGATAATTCTTTGATTCTACCTTTCAGATGTGTATGAGTGTTTGTTTTCTCTGAGATGAATCTTATCAAGGAGGGAATAATAGTATAAAAAAAAATACTCTTTGACAATATTTACTTTTTTTGATTTGTTGGAATAGAAAAGTAAATTCTTATTTGGCGAAAAGAAATCAGAAAAATTCTTTCATATTTGAGATATTCAAAGAAATGATTTTCGATCTTCTCAAAATACTATTTGGTACAAAAAAAATAGAACAAAATTTTCTCTTGGTATTATCCAAAAAAGTATTTGAAATCCTATAAAATTTCAATTTTTTAATTCTTAATCACTGTAAATTATTAATTTTCTCTTAAAGAATTGGGAACTTTGAGGATTTTTTGAATACTATTTGTTTATTTTGGAAAGTTGAATGAAAATTTTGATCTTTTTTATTTTTACAATTAACATTAATAAACCGAAAAAATCGTTTAGTAGTTCGGTTTGTATATCACTTTTTCTGAATTTTGAATTCTTCTTAAGTGTTGTGAAATCGCCAGTCTCTAAAAAAATCAAAGCAAGTGTTGGATAAGATCATTTCTTCAATTACAGTTATAAAATACACTTGTAAAGAGTAGAAAATCTATGTTTCAAATCCAACAATTTCTTTCTTTGTTTTGTTATGATAGAACATTTCGTTCACGACGTAACAGTACACACCATTCCAAATTAATTTTGAATGTAAATATAAGAAATTTAAAGTAAATTTTTAATTTATAACCGAATTTGTTACAAATGTTTTGTAATTATTTCGAAATTTTTTGTATTGCAGTTTGTTAAAGAACCTGTCTTGACTTGAATAAATATTTTTTTTTCAATCTTTTACTATGGTTTTTTCCAAAAAGTGTTTTTATATTTGGTTTTTCAACTTTTTTGTTACTGTTATTTTCTAATTAACAAAAGAAAATTTTTTAATGTAAGTTCCAAAATATTTATGAAATATATTATTTTCTGAAAAAAACAAGTAACTTCAATAAAATCAATTAGAAATGATATTTTTAAAAATAAATTAATCTTTTTTCGAAAAATTTGAGATAAAATTTTAATTTTGCGAATTGGATTTTTATAATAGTGTTTTCGAATTTTGTCTGTTGCTGAAATGATAAGTTTTCAAGGGTGTGTTTATTTTTAAACATGGTATCTGTATTGGGAATAATATTTTCTTTCTCAAAGTCATAAAACAACTGGTATTTGAATAATAAACGGGAAAAATTTTCACTTGATTTTCAATTTCCTTTTTAAGATCGAGACTACAACTCACTACTTCTTTGAGAACGAAATTTTTTATTAAAGAAAAATATGGAAAAGGAAGTGAAAATTGTTACACACTTCGAATGAAAATACCAGTAATTTTTTTTCACAGTTTTCATAAATATTATATGTCTTAATATCCGGGGACAATGTTTTTTTTTGAAGAATTTGTTTTAATGAATATAGACAACTAAATTTGATTAGAATATTGTTAAAACCAACCCCAAATTCACTATTTGGGTTCGACAAACCCCCATAATCTTTTCTTTAAAATCGAAAAAAAATAAAAAAATTTTCAACGTTTTTTTATTTTGTAGTTACTAAAATCAAAACCATTTCAAGATCTGTTAGTAAGGGGTTGGGTTTGTTGGTTTTTCTTCCAAAATTCGAATAAATAACACAAACCATTTTATTTTCTTTTTAAGAATTTGAAATTTCATTAAAATATTTTTCTCGAAAAAATACAACTCTCTTTTTTTTGTACCGAGCGGAAAACACTCCGCCTAAACAAAACAATTTTACAACCAAAATTGAAATTAAACTATTCTTTCTATGGATTGAGAAAATAAATTGCTCTTTTTTGTTATTTTCTTCAATCAAAAAAAGATAAAATCTAACTGCTACCAAACATTCAAGCTACAAACAGTTTTATTCTTGATGTGTATTTGTAATTTTTGAAATCCATTTTGTAATAAATAATCTCAAAAAGTAAATCTCGTGAATGAAAATGAGTACCAAATCCCCGATGTCTATTATGGATTTAATTTTTGAATAAAAAATTTCACTTCAAAAAAAGCAATTAAACGCCATTTTCCAGTCTTATTCTTCCCTAAATTCCGTTTTATGCTTTAGAATTCGAAATAGAAAAAGTTGTTTTCAAAAAAAATTATTATTCCAAAAAAAAAAATACCTTCTAATTTTTCGAACAATTTTAGTATTTCAAGACATTATGTTTTTCAAACAAAAGTATTTTGTATCAATCTCTTATGATCAAAAAGCCGAGTATCTAAACATTTTTAACCATGTTAAATTCAAATTTCAATAAGTAACTCTTCATTCAATTCCAAATTAATAGATTTTTAATTATGTTTCTCAATAAGCTAAAAATGTTTCAGTTTTTTCTCTTTGGAATTTTTTTCTTTATTAGTTTATTGATCAACAATTCCCATTCAATTTTTAATAATAACATAAGAGTGAATATTATTTTTGGTGTCAATTACCGGAAATTAGAAAAAATAAAAAATACCGAAATTGTAGCGAAAGACATATCTTCTAATTGATTGAAAAATTAAAAGATCTTTTTATAAACAATGAAAATTGATCTTGTTCAAGATCTAATTCTCATCCATTATTAAAATTGTGAAAAAAAATTGATTTTTAAATAATTTGGTAATTAGGCATGTTAGGTCGGATTTTCATCAGGCAAATTATTGGCTAATTAACTTGTCATTCAATATGAAATTTTGTTTCACTGTGGATTCTTATCTCTTCGTATATTGGAAAAAAAAAAGTTCACCAATTACAAGAAATGATTTGTAGACTATTTGTTAAATCTAAAAAGGATTAAAGTAAATGAAATGAAATTTTTTTTGTTTATTTTTTTTCTCAAAAAACTTTGCAAAATTATTCATCATTTTTGGACATGTGGAGATATCAGTGTAAAAGTTAAAAAGAAAAACCCTTTTCGCCTTTTAATTGCTTTTTTTTTGTATTTATTCAAATTAAAAGATTTGGTTATTGTGGATTTTAGTGTTGATTTATTTAAATTTGATTGAATTAGATCTCTTTTATAAAGAGATTGGACTTGAAGGTTGAAGAAAAACACTTTGAAAATATGATCTATTGTAAATATTGTTTGATTTGATGATAAACAAGAGTAAATATGGAATGTTGTAAAAAATAGAGTTTTTACAATTTTAGAGATAAATAAAGAGTTCGATGCAATTACCCACAATTATTGTAATAGAAAAAGAAATCACTTTTTTTAAATTTTTTAGTATCAAATGAGTTTTCAATATAAAATCTTTAGGTAAATACCAATACATTGTTCGGTAAATGATTTTTTTTTTTAAAAAAAAGTGAAAAATTGGGGTTCACAAAGGATTTTTTGATTAAAATCATTATTAGTATATTAAGATAATCAGACATTATATTTACTAAAACCAAATATTTGGGGTAATTACATAGAACTCTTTATTTATCTCTAAAATTGTAAAAAATCTATTTTTTGCAACATTCATATTTACACTTGTGTATAGTTACAACAAACTATATTCATGATTAAACAGAAATTAAAAACTAAAAATCACAGTTAAAGAAAAAAAGAAAATGTTTTTTTTTAAATTAACAACACTGACTATTGTCAAAATAATGCAAGCAGAAAATTTTAATCCGTTTTTTAAAATAAAAAGCCTGTTTTTACTGTTATAGAAAACCTATACACCAACCGAACAAAGAAACCAATAATAAACATAAAGTAAATATTGTGTTGGTTTCTTTAAGTTCTATTATTCAAATAAAAAATTTTAAAAATAAAAGATCAAAAAACAAAATTTATCTTTAAAAAATAGATTTAATTTTTGAAAAAATTTTTTTAATCAAAAAACAAAATATTTCAAAAAACAATAATAAACTAAAAAATATATCAACAAATTAAATTCCTACTTTAAATATGACTGAAAACCGCAAGGAGATTACGATCAAAATTGATCTGAACTTAGATATACTATTGGATAGTAAATTGAATATTGCATTGGAACCAGAAGGAAAAAAAGAATCGGATTATATTTTGAAACATTTACATCATCCTTCTGAACTCCTTATTCGGTTCACCGTATTTACAAAAACATCATATAATTTTCAAAAACACGCATAAAAAAAAATGAACGCCAGTTATTTAATAAATGGTATTTGTTTTTTGATGATAGAAAGTGAATCAAAAATTTATTCAATTTTTAGAGATAAAATTTCAGATTTGAACATCTATTTTAAGTAATTATTTTTTAATATTAGAAAATTCAGAAATCATTTTCATATTTTTTATTGGTGTATTAACGGTTTATTTGGTTGGATAATGGACATGTAAGTTCTTCTATTGAAAATACAAAAAAATTTTTATTTAGAAAAGCAAATTTAAACTTTACTATTCCTGTTATTGTAACAAAATGGAGCTTTCTAATTGGAATTAAGGTGGGCAAAACAATAATATCCAAAAACACCCTTTGTGGAAATAATATGCTGAAAACTTGGGAAACCCATGTTTCAAAAGAAAAACCGAGATTCATTTTTAGAGAAATGTACACACTGAATGATCAAAGAAACTGTTAATACACAAATAAAAAATATCCTATTGGCTTCTTAAATTTTACTCTTAAAAAAGATATATATAAATATATATATATATATAAGGTATTTCCAAAAAAGTGTGACATTTTTTTTTTTACTTTTCATAAAAAATAATCTTTTTTATTGATAGCACTAATCATTAATCAACAATACTAAATTAAGTTTAATATTTATACCAATTAAATCAACCACTTATGTATTTAATTCAAAGTACATTAGTTGAAATATTCCCAAAAAATGAAAAAAAAAAAAAATAGCACTTTTTTTGGTGAAAGTAATGTACGACCAATTTCAAAAAAAAAACGTAAAATGGAAACGGAACAAATGATTTTACAAACACGAAAAAGTATGTATATGTTTTTAATTATACGGCCAGTTTCAAATTTAAGACACAAACTTTCATCGAAATTTAAGGCACAAAAAAATCTCAAATTAAGGAACAAAATTTGTAATTTTTTTTTTACAATTGATTTTACTAGAATCTGAATTTTGTGCCTTAATTTGAGGGTTTTTTTGTGCCTTTTATCTCGTCGAAAGTTTGTACTTTAATTGTGGAACTGATCGTATTGAAAAATTTTGTTGGTATTATACAAGTTATGAAAATCTTTTTTTAGATCAAAAAGAAAATAATAAACATCAATTTTCACCCCTAAAAAATATCGGATAAAATCGAGATCATAAATTTTAATATATTTTATTTCTGTAATACAATACTAAGAAACAAATTGAATTATTATCAAGAATCTATAAATGGTGGTTAATGATTTTATATATTTAAATCCTTTTTTGAAGAATTGGTTACATAAATATATATTAAAATAAATTTACCCCCATTCTTGGAAATAGCTTACATATTTAATGAAAGATTAAAAATCAAATTATTATCTCTAAAAATAGACAAAATGTTTGATAAAATTATTATCACCTGAATTAAAAAAGTCAAAAAAAATTTAAATATTACAGATAAATTTTAACTAACCCCATTCATAATTTAAAACTTTGACAAAATATTGTTGGGTTTAACTCCAAAAAATATTTTAGTAGATGAATACCATTGATTACTTAACTATATATTGTAGAGGGACAAGAAATTAAAAAGTAGAATGGATGTTATTTGTGATATAGATTTTATACCCAAGAAACGGCCAGTGTGACTCAGGTTATATAAACTCCATATCAAAAATTAGGACTCACCTGAAATAATATATTGTAAAAAAAAAAAATTCTTCTTTAGTATTCATGAACAACTAATAATTAAATCTGATTTTTAATTCAATTTGAAATAATTCTAAATATATAAAAACCTGATATTTCAAAAAGACAAATAATTAATAAGAAAATTGAGATTATGAAATGACTTTTAAAATGAATTTAATTATTTGCAAAAAATCTTTTTATTAATCTCTTTTCCCAGTGAAAGTTCAGTAATAAAAATCTGTATTACCCATTTTAAAAATTATGACTCTCTTTTTTTGAATTTTTGGTTTCATTTTTTTTTAGTTTTTCAAGATTTTTTTTTTCAACTTTGCTTTTTGCAAAAAAAAACAGTATCAAAAAAAAAGATAAAGAAAAAACAAAAAGAAAAATAATGAAAAATAAAAGAACAACTAAAATTTGAAAAAGCAAAACACCAATTTACAACATATGAAAAAATGATTCTGATCCAAAAAATTGAAAATATTTTTTTGAAAATTTTATCTAACCAAAAAAATTGAGAAAATATTCACCATAGATCCCAATTAAAATGGTCCAAGAATGTTTTTACCTTTTTTTTTTTTTTTTTCAAAAATTTCTAGTTTGTTTAGATATTTCGTTAAGGGTCAAGAAACTAAAAAAAATCTTCCAGTAAATTTTATATCAAAACCAAAAAAAAATTACCAGATCTTGAAATTTAAAAATGAAAAAAAAATCTGATTACTATAATACCAAACTTATTTTAAAAGCTATTTTCACAAATGGATTATTGTTTTTAAAAGTTTGATATCATTTTACCCATTCTTGAAAAAGTTTAAAATTCGACATATTTTTGTAATTGTTTTCAAAAAAATTATTTTTCTTTGAAAAAAGATTGAAATATTAATATCTGTAAAGGAAGTGTTTAAAAAAATATTTTAAAAACGAAACCAATAAGTTCTAAAAAAACCCAATATATAAAAAATCTACTTAATTTTTCAAAAAAATACAATAATTATTTCATCCTTGAAAAAATTATAATTTTTTGATTCAAAGAACAGTTCAAATCATTTTTTTCTCTTTATTGAATTAAAAAACCTGTGAAAAATAAAACAAACAATCATTATACTATTAATTTTCTCAATCCACTCTTTTAAAACCTTGGAAATTCAACCTATACGCTAAAAGAAATAAATTTTAATTTGGATTATTTATAACCAATGATTAAAAACCCAATCACAATTCTTTAAGTCGGTTCTTAACAAGACAAAGACTAAATAAATCAATGGACTTTGCCATTATTTTGTATATTTTTTTTGAATATTTTCAAACCAATAATATTAATTCAAATTTAAATAAATTATTTCTAATAAAAAAAAATAATAATAGATATTATCAAATAACTGATTTTAGTACAAATAATTCTTTGTTCTATACTCTTGATATTTAAAAAAGAATATTTTCTGATGTTTTAGATTTCAAGAAATTTAATTAATAATGTAAATAAAATAAATGATCCATTTTTTTAGATCTTCAAAGATTCAATATTTGATTTATTTTCATTGTCTTTTTTTATATAAGATTGAATTTAAAAGGTTACTTATTCATAAAGGCTCCCAGGAATTGATAAAAGTGAGATGTTCTCAAAAATAATAATTTTTTGCGAAAATTTTTCTTTTTCTAATTTTTTCTACAAACCAAACAAAATAGGGATCAAGATCTTTTGACTGAAAATTTAATTGGGAAAAAAGGAACTCCCTTAAAAATGATAATTGTATCTCTAAAGTTTATAATTGAGTTTGTTAAGAGTTTAATTGAGTCTTTGTGTAAATAAGTATACTTTTATGGTTTGAATAATTAAGCACGACTCACAAATCTCTTCAGGAATTACAAAAATTTAGATCATCTGTTGTCAAAAATACGATACACTCATAAGTAATAAGCAATTTCAAAGAATACCCATTTAAGAAAAATCTGGATATTACGATTTATAAGTGTTTTTTTGTATTGTTGTTCCAAATTAAAAAAAAATTTATGATCAAAAATATTTAAAAAAAGCAAGGCGAAATAAAAAAAGCGATTTTTATAACTCTAAGTGTACTTTCTTTTATCCTGATCTAAAAAGATATTTAAAGTTTTGACCTAAACTTTAGACTGTTTTCAATATGGGGTGTAAAGAAAGAATAATTTGAAGAAATTGATTTTCAAACCTTTTTAGCAAATTTTGAATTTGTAACTATTGAATATGGTTTTTCCCAAACAACCCATTGAAAAAAAACAAGAAATTTTCTATTTTAACTAGATCTCTTTACTCAACATTCTATAAAGACATTAAATAAGTTGTTGTTTACAAGCAAAATTCACCAACTACCAAATACGAATAGTCCTTATATATTAAATTAAACCTTTGATCTGACCTATTTTCTATAAAGAAAAATGAGAAATTGATTCTTCAAATAAAAAAATCTCTTATAAAAATAAACTGTTATTCATTTTAAGAGTCTGTTTTTTTGACAGTTTCCACTTAAATGAATTTTCGATAACTTACTTTCCAAATTAATTATTGTTTGAGAATTATTTTATTTTTTTTGCTTTCTGATTTTCAAAAATGACTAATCTTCTTGTATATGGACTTAATAGAGTTGGAAATTTAGGGCTTATAAACGAAACTGAGACTCGAGAGTTTAAACACCCAAACCAAGAACCTATCAAGACATTAACAATCAAAATGGTTGCAACACATAATGGTGCAACTTGCTTTTTAAGCTTGGGAGGCGAGCTTTGGCAATCGAATTCTGAATACAGCAAGGCAACAAAGCTAGATTTAAAAAATGTTGAAGAAATTCATGGTTATGGCAATGGTCACTTCCTTGCCTTGACCGAGGATAGACATGTCTATTCATGGGGAACTTCCAATTCATATGGGCAGATGGGGACGTCTGATCGAAGTACAAAGTCAACACCTTTCCATCTTGAATTTTTTGATGACAAAAATATCATTCATGTTTATGCTTCAGAGTGTGCCTCTTTTGCTCTTTCCGAAAATGGCGATCTTTGGTGTTGGGGAATTAATAATGATGGTGATCTTGGTGTTGGTAACTTTAATCACCAATACACTCCAGTTGTTGGTCACAAAAAAGTTACAGAATACTGGACAGGTAATTTTTTAATTTTTTTTTTTTTTCTCATTTTCTTTTTTTGCAACAAAAGGTTTTTAATCAATCCTCTCTCCTTTTACTAATCGTTTCAAATTTACTTTTTTTTTTTTTGTTTCTCCTTTTATTCAAAATAATTATTGTTTGTTTTAATGTTCTTAATAGGAAATTCTGGTAAGTTGTTTTCATTTTTTTTATTATTATTTTTTTTTTTTTTCTCCTTTTTTTTTTTTTTTTTTCTCAGTTCTTTTTTGAAAAACACAACCCAAGATTCAAACTAATTTTTTATTCTTTTTTTTAAATTGAGTGAATTGCTGTTCTTTTGTTTTTAATCTGCACTTTAACTTTTTTCTTTAAAAATGTCACCCCTCTTATTTATTTAAGAATTTGGTTCAATTTCACCTTACTTTCATGACTTAGAAATTTCAATCATTATTTTTAAAATTCAAGAAATGTTCCAAGGAACAATATAAGTCTACTAATTAAGGTTATATATCACTTTTAATCTCATTAAGGGATTAGCTTCAACCAATGAGAAGCCTACGATCAGAGTATTTTGTTATTGGACCTAACCATACACATGAGTTCTACATGGTTCAAATGTCTCTAAAAAATCGATTAGTCAAGTAGTAATATTTGTTGATCTCATCAATTAACAATGATCCAATGTATTAGTAAAAAACCTCAACAATTTCAGAATAAAATCTGCATTTTGCCATAAATTTAAAAGTTGAATTATCAATATTCAGACTAAAATGTCACAAAATATCTTTCTTAAAATTATCGGCTAAATGTAGATTAGTTACTAAAAAATTCAGTTTTTTTTTAAAAAAATAAATAATTAACGAATATATTTTTTTGATCAATTTTTTCTGAAATATTGGAAATATATTGATGTTACAAGTATCTTTATCAAAAGCAAACAAAACTAATCAGTCTTTGTACTTTTATGTTGATGATTATTGAGTTAATCTTTGAAATTCAAAAATTATAAAAAATAGTGACTTTTGTGGAGTTCTTGATAGAAATTATTAAATACCAGAATACTGCTATTTGATGTTTCTATTTTTAGATTTGGAGAAAAGGAATTTTTAAAAAAATTTTTCCAAATGAACTTTTTTAATAATGATCCTTGTGGGTAAAAAATGTAATAATTTATTGTGCAATAAGATTTATAATAAATCATTAGAGTCACAGAATCTCTTTGAGCCATGGTGCACTAATATCATTTACACCCAATTACAACATACTTTGATTATAGAGAAATCTATGGTGACCCTAATCCCTTAAATCTCAAAAAATTTTTAATTTTTCAAAGTTATCTCAAATCATATCTCTTGGTTTATTGAATTAAGGAGGTACTTTTCAAACGAATCTTGAAGGAAATTACAAATCTTGTCTTTTCATTTTGGATTTAAGGGACTCGTAAACCAAAAAAAATCTTCTAGTAAATTTAATAGCAAATTAAAAAAATTTTACCACATTTAATAACTAAAAAAAAAATTACAAGTACTATGATACCTGACCCACTAATCTTTAAATGCTATTTTCACAGATTAATTATTGTTTTTAAAAAGTTTAAATCCTTTTTTCTCATTTTTGAAAAGTTCAAAATCCAACATATTTCTGAATTATTTCAAAAAAAAAAATATTTTTTTCCACAAAGAAGATTGAAATCTTATTTTATTTATAGGAAGCGAACTAAAATACACTTTAAAAATAAAACCAAAAAGTTCTGAAATAACTCTGGATAAAAAATCTACTTGTTTCCAAAAAATTTCATAACTTAAAAAATCATGGAAAACTTTTAATATTTAAAGAGCTTATCACAATAATAAAATAAATCATTTTACAAATTACAAAAATATTTTAAAAATTAAATATAAATTGAACTATTCTCTCTTTAAAACTAATTTTTTTTCACTTTTTTTAATTAAATAGTTTTATCGAGATTAATAAATTTAACATATTTTAATCTTGAGTATTGATATATATATATATATATCTTACAGGTATGATGTTTTTTTGATTTCATTAAACGCGTTTTCACATATGAGCGACATGTAAAATTCGTTTTTCTGATCTCTGTATGTAATCAAAACACAAAAAAATTAGGTTAACTGAACTAATTTGCAATTAGTGAAAAAGTTAAATTTTGATCACTTTTCTTCCCCAACTAGTTATTTTTTAAAAAAATAAAATTAATTCTTTTTCTCAGTGTCTAAAGAGTTGATAATTTTCAAGAGTTTTTAAACACAAAACCTACTTTGTATTATTTTTGTGATTTCAAAATAGAAAATCAAACTATTTTTATGCTTTTAAATGCAATACCCCCCCTTAAATGGGAAATCCGAATTCCCATTGTTTTCCAAGGATTTATAGGTAATTACTTCCTCCTTGTATATAATTGTTTTTTTTTTTTTTTAAGTTTTTTCGTTTACATTTTTTCACATCCCAGAAACGAAAAGTATGATTTCAAAAGAATCCGATAACTTTTTTAAATAATAAAAAAATCAAACAAAGAATTAAACCTTAAATACCTGTAAAAAAATTTGAAAAAACTCGATTTTATAATTCTTTCATGATTTTAAAACGAAAAAGTGTACTACCTGTGATGCATGTATGTAAATAGAAATAAACTAATATTCAAAAATATTGGCTCACTTGATAATGTTAATGGAAGTTGATTTTAATGGTTTATCCCATATTCTTCTCAAAAAAATAATATAAATTTTTGGATCAAAATTATTTTTTCAAATTTTGCAAAATTTTATGTTTTACTTTTGTTTTTCTTTTTCAAATTTTTGTTTTTCTTTTTTTTTTTTTTCGTTCTTTTTCTTTATCTTTTTTTTTTGATACTGTTTTTTTTTGGAAAAAGCAAAGTTGAAAAAAGATATCTTCGAAATACCAATAAATCAAAATTAAGAATTGAGACGATGAAATGTCTTTTAAAGTAATTCATATTATTAGCAAAATATTTACTTATTAACTTTTTTTCTGTGAAAGTTCATTAATAAAAAATTCTTAATGTTCTTTTCGAAAATTGTGACTGACTTTTTTTTAGTTTTTGGTTTTATTTTTTTTTCATTTGTAAAATATCAGGTTTTTATATATTTAGAAGAATTAAAAAGTGAATTATAAATAAAATTTTATAATTAATTGTTCTTGAATATAAATAATAAATATATATATATATATATATATATATATATATATATTTCAATTTGTTATTTCGATTGAGTAATAATTTTTGAAATATAGTTTAGATTTATACATATATACATACATATACATACATACACACACACACACATAATCAAAATCCAACGAAAAAACAACTATAAAGTAAAAAATTAAAAAAATCATGTCAAATTAAAAAAAGAAAAAAGAAAAAAAAAGTGCATATTTAGAAAACAATTCAACAGTAATTTTTGTAACTCAACTTGAAAACAAAATTAATATTTTTTAATAGGACATGGATTTTATTATACTACCGAAGGAAAATTCATGGGATTTGGAGCTAACTCAAATGGGCAGTTGGGTATTCAAAATCAATCAAATCAAGCCAATCCATTAGAAATAGAATTTTTTAACGATAAAAAAGTTGTAAAAATGGCACTTGGAATTTCACACACCTTAGCTTTAACAGAAGATGGGAAACTTTATTTTGCGGGTCAGGGGAATATGATTGGCGTTAATGGTTCTCAATCAACATGGTTGGAAGTTGAAAAATTTAAAGACAAAACGGTTCGTTTTATTTCTGCAGGATCATATTATTCCACAGTTATCACTTCTGAGAAGAAATTATATAATTATGGGAAATATTTTAATGAAAATTATTATAACACAAATAACGAACAAATTGTTGATTTAAACTTTGACGAGGAGCCATCTGAAATTTTTTCAACCACAAATTTTGGAATTCTTCTTTTCTTAGGCAATGATTTACAAATGGACTTAAAATCAATGTATGAAGAACAACTCTTTTGTGACTGTACACTTGTTGGCTTGCCATGCCATAAAATATTTGTTCAATTTAGGACCGGTAAAGATCCAAAATTTGTCAATCAAATACTTAGTGGCTATCCCGAAAAAGACGCACTTGAATTTATAAAATGGATCTACTTCGGCACAACTTCAGAAAACGCTATAAAAATTGGTAAGGCAATTGGTATTGAGGACATTTCAAAGAAATCTATTAAAGAAGACCTCAAATTAATATCGATCGATGAAGACTCAAAAGATTTCACAATCCTTGTTAAATACGATGATGAGGATGATGATGATGAAGAAGAAGAAGAAGAAGACGAGGATGAAGAAGAGGAAGAAGAGTATGAAGAAATCAAAGTTCATAAATTCATTTTACAATGTAGATCACGATTATATAGAGACATGTTCGAAAATGTACAAGATGAGACAGATGAAGTGAAGGATCAGTCTGGATTAAGCCCAGAAGCTATTTCTGTATTGATCAAATACTTTTATACAGATGATATTATATTTAGCGCAGATGATGACCCAGAATTAATTATTGAGGAATTTAAAGATGTCAAAGAGTATTTTGGGTTAAGAGAAGTGAGTTCATTTAATTCTCAAGTTTCAAAATTAAAAAATAGCAATAAATAAATTATTATGATAATTTTTTTTTTTTTTTTTATTAATTCTCAATTGCTCAGTTCAATTCTTTTGGAAAACGAATAATACTAATAAGATTATTTAATATTTTATTTTTTCAAGAAATAAATACTAAAAATAAGAATTGTGATGTTAATATTAATTATTATACACTTTTTTTTTTCTATTATTCTTTCTTTCTTTTTTTATTTTAGATTTCATTTCAAAATATCAATCATTTTTATGAATAACTATTTTCCATTAATAAATTTTTCAAATTTTTTATTTTAAATTAATTTAATTATTAACCATCAATATACATTTTGATTAAATAAGTAGAACATATCAATTTTAACAAAAATTTAATTGTTTAATGTTTTATTAGTCCGTAAACATAACATGTAAAAAATTGTAAATTATTTGGAATAGTATTGGTACTAAACTACAATTCAAAATTTTTGACACACCAAAATTCAATTTTTGAATAAAAAATCTTATATAAAAGAGTAGTATTTTTTAAAAATAAAATGAAATCTTGTCAAGATCTTGGAAATTTTTTTTTTTTGAAATTTGTGTTTCTGGTAAGGAAATGGATAAGTTAACCCTATTTAAACAATTTATTAATTATAATACTCTTTTTTTGAAATCTAAAATTCGAATGTTTTCAAGATAAAACAAAAAAAAGTAATCTATTATTTTTATTAACAATTAAATTAATTCTTGAAAATGGTGAAATACAATTTTTGTTTTAGGTTGGGAAATCTTCATTTAAAAAGCAAATTTTTTATTTGGTCTCTTTTTCTTTGATTAATATATCAATTCAAATCTTAGCCATTAAAACTAATTGTGGTATAAGTGATTCAATAAATAAATATTTGGTAGAAGTTTAAGGAAAAGTTTATCAATTAAATTGAGATCTATTATGCAATTTTTTTTTTTATACTTTAAATTTGAAAAAAGTTTTTAACCAATTGTTTTGTCTTATTCACAATAATTCCTAATAACAAAATAAATCATTTTTGTCATAAGAAAATTGATTTTGAATTTTTGGGGATAAAATTGTACAATTCTCAAATATCTTCAAGAAAATTTTATTTTTTTAAATCAAATTTTAACTTTTGAACAACAACAAAATTTCTTGGTAAAATTTTAAATGACTTTAGAAATTAAATAATTATTAATATCGATCTTAAATCAATACAATTTCTCTTTCAATTGATTGAATATATCCTTTTTTTGGTTAAGCAAAAGAATTATCTTGAAAAAGAAAAAACTTTCTTTATTTTAATATTCCCAGTAACCAAGACTTTTTGTTGTATAATAAAGATCGAAATGATTATAAAAAGGGTAAAAAATTGTTATAATGTGAGAAATAAAAAGAATTTAAAGGTTTAATTTTTCAAAAAAAATGGCAAAAAAAAATTGATCTCACAAAAAAAAAATTCTTTTTTGGGTTTCTTAGTCGATCAGAATTTTTTTATACTTGGCGTATACAAAATTTGTAATTAGAGAATATCATCAAATAACATATTTTAATATTCATGACTTGTTGTCCTCGAATACTGACTCCTTGTAAAATTCTCAAAGAAAAACCAAATTAGAGCCATTCACTAATTGTAATGTTAACAAATATTTATAAATTCCAATGACTAATAAAATACAAATAATTATCAATACTAATAAATTATTGGTGTGTTGAAAATTTTGTAGAGAGACAAACAAAAAAAAAAATTATTGGTAAATTTGTAATAATTATATTAAAAATATAAATCAATCAAATGGTTAGATACCATTAAACTAATTTTATTTGATTTCTTCTATTTGTAACAACTCAACTTAAACATAATATCAATTGTTTGACAAAAAAATTAATAGATCGAGAGAAACAAGTTACATAATTAAAAAAATGAAATAAAAAAAAAAAAAAGTTAAAAGATGAAAAAATGATCTTCATATTTTAGAAAAAACAAATTTATCCCTAATTTGAATTATAATGTCTTATTTTGTTTATTTGAACAGTTTTAACTATGTGTGGAGAATTTCGAATTTTATAACAGTTTTGTGAAAAGAATTGGTATCTTCTAGTACTGTGAGATTTATAACCAATGCTCTATTATCTTTAAAAATAAAATAAAGTGACTTTGAAATACAATTTTTAATATAATCGAATAAAATCAGAAATCTCACAGTAGTTAAAGATACCAATTCTTTTCAAAAAATGAGTAGAATACTATTAGGAATAATTTAGAAATTTTGATCTTTAACATTTTTTTGTATGTTTTGTAAACTGGTACTTTATTATCAATTTTTATTCGTAATTTAAATTAGTATATTTTCAATTAAAAATAAAAAAAAAAAAAAAAAAAAAAAATATTGATTTATTGTTGGATTATTAGATGTAAAATATAAAACTTCAAATAAAAAATAATTCTAGTAAAATCATTGTTATTTTGTAAGTTTTGGTAATGTTTATTTTCTGATTGATTTTAATTTACAAGAAGTAAACTTCTTATTTATTTTTAAAGAAAAAATAAATTAAAGTTATTGTTTAAATTTAATATAGAATAAAGAAAGGAACATTATTTTTTTTTACTAATAAAAAAAGGTGTCAAATTATTAACAGATGATGATAAGAATAGATTTTAATATATAATTTAAAATAAATTAAATTAAATAAAATTATTAAATTAAAATTTATATTATTTTTCGGTAAATAATTTTATTTTTATATTTTTTTCTTAGTTTATTAATGGAATTTTAATTTTTCATTAATTATTTTACAGTCAGTTCCGTTTTTAAGACACAAACTTCAATGAAATTTAAGACACAAAAAAATCTCAAATTAAGGCACAAAATTTGGAATTTATTTTTAGAGATTATTTTACTAGAATCTGAATTTTGTACCGGAATTTGAGATTTTTTTATTGCCTTAAATTTCATTGAAGTTTGTGTCTTAAAAGCGGAAATGACTGTAATTTTTATAAAAAGTAAGTGATTTTTTACTGTAAAATTAACATTCAGTTCAATTTTCACTTTTTTTTTCAATATATTCTCTATTTTTGGGTTTTAAAAAAACAAACGTGAATGGGTTAAAGAGTATTTAAAAGTTTTTTTTTCTTCATACTTTT